>CM056376.1:7597369-7777369 GCA_029718625.1 Synaphobranchus kaupii
TGAACCCATCTCCTGATTTTGCTGGCCATAGAGTCAGCCTGAGTCACACACCCTACGCAGGAACACACACACACACACACACACACACACACACACACACACACACACACACACACACACACACACACACACACACACACACACACACACACACACACACACACACACACACACACACACACACACTGTACATTTTCCAACCCAGTGTAAGGAGCTACTGGCTTCACAGTGGACCATTTGTTGAGCTTTACATGGGTCCAACAGCCTCTGTCAGAAGCAAATGTGACTCTCTGCTGGACAGTATGTTTGATGCAGGACCAGACCCTGCGGTGGGATAGTCCTTAGACAGGAGGGGGCCAGAGGTGAATCAGAGTATCATGGGGCAGCTTATCAGTGGCCTTTGGTGGTCCTTGCCCTTTAGCATTTCTGCCCCCACCCACCCCTCTAGCCCCAGCCCCACCCCCCGGTTTGGCCAGCACAACTCTGGTTGTTTGTTTTAGCCTTTTGTGGCCTGCTCACCCTTCTGCTGACAGATGGTGTGCAAGGATCAGGGTGTCCATTGTTTACTGACACTCTGCTGGAACCCCCCGAAGCAGCCCACACCCATTTGGAATTTGGAATGCTGGGCGGGAGCTAACTTTAGGCCTTGATCAGGCCCCCTCAATTTAGACCAACCTGACGGAAACGCGTTCTTGAAAAGGCAGCACCGCTAAGACCTGCGCTAACCGCTCAACGACAATGTTACAACAAAACGTTATAAAATAAGAACCTTCCCTTTGAATGAACATGGAAATAAGGCTGTTTGACCCAAATGCAATGTCTATTACACGTGTGGAAGTTTACATCAGGAGCCGATAGTGAAAAAGACAACATACGTTGGAATAATAATCGTGGTGTCACAGTGACTACATTCTGTTTCAAAGGCACTGAGCAATTCCCCACAATAAAGTCTATGAGTGAAGTAGGAATGACATTTTAGCAGCATACACGGTTCCCTTGTTTCCAGCTCAGCCAGGTTGGGAATGTCTGTCTCTCCCACTGCCCACTCTTCGATGCACACTGACAAAAAATCCAACACTAAAGGGTAAAAAAATCTCATTCTCAGGAAGAGAATATCAGTCCGCTGCCTTGCTGGAACTCTTTAATGGGATGCCTAACACGCAGAGCGGGGTCCGCTCTGTTATTTGCATCTCAGGCATTACAGCCATATTTTATTACTTTCCAATTATTCCAGAATATTCCCATTCAGAGCAGTGCCTCAGTGGTGTGACAAACTTGGTGGGATGGCAAGGGCCCACCATTTTAAGAGCTGCAAATGGGGAGTGCATTAATTTATTGTGTCGTATCTAATAAGACGTTCACAGAGTCCATTTGAGAATGCCTCCTTGTAAAAATCAAACGAATCCTGTTTGTCTTTTTTATCTTCAGAAAGCGTGCTTGTGGAGGCTGCAGGCTGTCCCAACGCGCGAAGGCAATGGGATCCCGTGTAGCAATACCGCGGTCCAGTACCAAGTCCAGACTGCCATTCCCAGCTATGGCCAGCAGTCCTGCAGGGCAGCACATGATTGGCTGTTTTCCAGGGAGGGAGGGAGGGGTTAATTCGGTGGGATTTTCCTCGTCTCCTTGTTTAAGTGCCGTGCAGTGTTGGTTCCGTCAAGCTGTGTGTGGAGTATGCTCCTCCTATGCAACGGCCTTATGGCTGATGTGGTGAACCAGAGTGAAGAAGCAGAGGCCGGCAGCACGTGATCGGGTGGAGAGCGTGCGCTTGTCTGCAGTCTCCCACACTGAAAGGGGGGGAATTGCCTGTTCTATGTTTTAATTTAGGTCTTTATTGTTTTTATCCTGACTGCGTGTACTATTCTTATGTTCTATGTTTTTGTCGTCTTTATCCTGACTTGTTCTGTAAAGCACTTTGTAACTGAGTTTTGAAAAGTGCTATACAAATAAAGTTTATTATTATTACTATATTATTGCAGCGATGTGGCACTTCAACAAATACAATCCACTTTCCAAATTGTGAGAAAATTTGCCTTAAAAACATGTTTCTAGTCACACTTAAACAGGTAAAGAAAGTACATTGTGTAGAGAAAGTTAGTTTTTGTTGGGCAGAGTTGGAGCAAATAGGCTTGGATAAGCAGTGAAACATGTAGGCGAGGCGCAGCTGCTGGAAGGTAAACAATCAAGGAACATTAGCGCTTTTCAACAAGTAAGGTTTAAACTTTTAAACTGTTTTTTTTTTTCCCTCCACAAGTCTTTTGTGAGAACCAAACTAACACTTTTTGCCAGTGTTAAAATATCATTTTAACCCCCCATGTGTACACAGCAATCCCATTCAGCACGTCATCCTACCTATACCACAGTAAAATAAAAAATGCAGGATTGTGTGCTGTACACCGAGACTTTTCTGCTTTAAATATTACACCTTTTCTGTACTGAATAATGCATTAGTTAATCCAATTAACTATTTGCCGCTGTTCTTCTTGTTTTTTTCTATTTTTAGGTTGATATTGAACCAGGTTTAAATTAATTACGCTTCAGTTAACAGCATACGTTCAGTAGCACAGGGGCAATGATGAAATTTTCCGCTATTACTATTCCTGTAACCTTTATTCAGCCAGGAATGTGGCATGACCGGAACTGAGTGGTCAACAGTAAAAAGTACCAGCTACCATTTGCACTTGTGCTTAGCACTGAAGCTACATGTAGGTACGTATAGTATGTGCATGGCTAACGAAAGGCAGATGTATCAGGGTATTACCTGCAGACATCAGCTGTAGCTCTTTCAGTCAGGCTGATAGTAAGAAAGTGGTGAAGCAGATCCAGTATGAGACAAAAGAAGAGTGAGATGGAGATAAGTGTGAGATGGGGAGTTTAATCGCTAAAATGATGGCAGGGGCACACTATTGAGGCAGGGGGCACACTATAGAGGCAAGTGAGTTTGGGACCAGAGTTATGATTAAAGCACAACTGAAGTTTGGTAGAACTTTGGGTTGTGTAGTTACCTGGCCATTATATGACTCCAGATAGTGGCGAAATATGTTCGTTAGTTGCTCTGTGCTCCCCTGGGGTGATATGATCCAGAATAGGGTATATGTCGCTCTCCATTCATTTCTATGGGGCAGCTAAAACGGTCTCAAAATGACACTTCTAGCAGGTATATGACCGTGAAAGAAGTGGATTCTGTCAATAAAAACAATAACCAGTCCTCGTACGTACTTTATTTTTTAATGGCCCTTTTCTTGATTTTTCGTATTTTATTTGGAACGTAGATCAGGTAGGTATGGTCTTGTGCCAGAAACCACTCAATGGTCCAAATTTCCACAGAAGCAAACGTTCCTAGTACTAGTATATATCTATGGCCCGACCTGCCGACATTTTGGTAGTCTTTTCTGGTAGCTTGCTAACAACATTGAAGAAAATAGTACTTTATAAATAATTTTAATTACACAAAAAAAAATACGTACGAGGACTGGTTATTTTTTATATTGACAGAATCCGCTTCTTTCCCGGTCGTATAGGTACGTTCTAGAAGTGGCATTTTGTGACCGTTTTAGCTGCCCCATAGAAGTGAATGGAGAGCGACAAATACCCTATTCTGGATTATCACCCCAGGGGAGCACAGAGCAACTAATGAACATATTTTGCCACTATTTGGACTCATATCATGGCCAGCTAACTACACAACCCAAAGTTCTACCAAACTTCAGTTGTGCTTTAACTCTAGGCAGAGCACTCACCACAAATAGCCCTCAGATAAGTATCATTACAGTGTGTGTCATGTATCATATCATTATCATTACAGTTTGTACATATTTATGTATTGAAAACTGAAATCCAACCAAAGCAACAACAATCCTTACATTACAGCGAAGCGCAATGGACTTTGGTGATGTTTAATTGCACATTATTCCTACTGTGACTAGTCGACGTAGAGCTTGCTGATTAAAAATTGAATAGTTTTGCTGTGCTGGGTCTCTCTCTCTCTCTCTCTCTCTCCTCTCTCTCTCTCTCTGTCTCTCTCTCTCTCTCTCTCCGTGTGTCACCTTCTGTGTGTTTCTCTGCATCTCCCTCAGCCCCTGCACCCCCCCACTTCGCTTCTCCCACTCCCTCTCTTCCTCCCACCCTCCCTCCCTCCCTCATCTCTCAGCTGCTGTCAGGGAGTGCAGAGAGATGGGAGACCCGTGGGAATGTTGCCATGGCAACGCCTGCCACTCAATCCCATCTCGGATGTAAATGACCTCAAATTTTATTAGCACACAATTTCAAGAGATCCCCACAGTTCTCTCTCCTCTTTATAGCATCCTCTCATTACTACTTTATTACTGGGGAGTTGCAGATCTGTTTTTAAGAGAAATTAGCGCAATATGCACGCTTCTACATATTCCGGGGGGAGAGAGCGGACGGATGGGTTGAAATCTCTTGTGTTATTTTACACGCTATTGTTTATTTAAATAATTGTTTATATCATCACTGAAATGCCAACATTTGGATTTTCAAAAAAATAAATAAAACACTATCATACCCGCATGGTTGTAGATGGCTGCAAGTACAGAGCTAAACACAATATTTGTATCACTATTTATTAATAAGTCACTAATTAACATAATACACTGCACTAAATTTAATCTGCATGCTGTTTGCCCTGTCACTGTCTTCTGACAAGTTTGATTAAACTAAATTGCCAAAATGTGGTCAGCATCAATTTCCAGTTGTATTTGCACGCAAAAGCTTTTATTCATGCTTAAATATTGATACAAAATATTGATATGAAATTAGGTATAATTATCACTCTTTGCATGTAATGCCCACTGGTGGTATTTATACAATGAATATACCCTAATTCCAGTCTCCAAGCATTGTGAAGTACAGCAAACACATTACTGTAGTAGTAGTAGTAGATGAGTGAAACTACTACTCAAAACCCTTTTTCATTACTCATTGGAGCCTCAAATATATTATATGGGATGTTTATTCTGTATTTTGTGAACTATATAAACTAAAAACAAGTGCCACTGAGTGAGAAAATGTAGTTTTCAGTGTGGAATGTACCGTTTATGTTTCAGTTCTATGCTGTCATTATATACAGGGATAGAATACCGCTTGCTGTGGTCCAGGTTTGTGTTTGGACCCTGTTGAACCACTGTTCTTCTGCTATGTTCACTTTTCCTCACTGAAACATAATATGAATGTGACTCAGATGATACTCAAATGAGACTGCAAATTACATTACATTACAGACATTTCACAACGTTTACACAACGTTTCAGCATTTTTTACATATTATCCATTTATACAGCTGGATATGTACTGAAGCGATTCAGGTTAAGTACCTTGCTCAAGGGTACAACGGCAGTGTCCTACCTGGGAATCGAACCTGCTACCTTTCGGAAATGAGAGTATAGAGAACATACTACATATTACATTTTAACCAATGGGGCTCCACAGTGGTGTACCCAGCTAAGAAACATATTCTTAGAGCAGTGATATGTCCCACCATTGGATCAAAACTTGGAAATTACAAAAATAAATTACATTTTGTTCCAAAAAATTTTTTTATTACTTCCAATTCAATTTCAGTTTTTTTTTTGTCTACCCTCCTAACTGAAGTCCAATGGCTGTCAGTGATGATGCAGTGTTTCCCCTACATAGACTTATCTGTGGCACACCGCCAAAGTATCAGTATGGCTGTCACAAAATAAAAGGTCGGTCAATACCGGGACTTATTTATGAGAGGTGTGCTTAGGGAAACACGGTTATCACAGAAGAACGACCGCAGAAATCTGTGACATCAACAAGGCAACAAAAGGTAACTTTTTTCTTTATTCCCGCTGCTAAAGAAAAAGTTGAACTCCCCCCACCCCACACCCCTGGTCCGCCATCACAAATCGCATTATGCCGTGAACGCAGCGCTACGGCTAACATTACGACAGCTGCTTGCGGAGTCTGTAAGCTACATTCAACACGTCATGTCACCACAGATATCCTCCAGGGGATACACTGTGATGCTTGATGCTATAGGCGGAAGAGTAAGTCAACTGTGAGTCAAACAGTAGCATCTGTGCGATTTCGAAACGTTCAGGAATGAACGGTAACACATATAGTTCCTTCTATTAGTTTATTCATGACATTTCTGCCGCCAGTAAAAAGGGCTGTTACTGTTCTCAGTATATGTCTGTATTCAAACCCTTGACTGTGCAGAAGCTCAAGGGTATCGGATTTTAAAAGCGCCTCAGAAATGAAATGCCAGCACTTTGTGATTTCGGTCACCTCAGCCAAGATGAAAAGCTTGGGCCCATTCCTGCAGCCGTTCCACTTCACGAAACCGGATCTTGTCCGGAAAAAGCTGCTTCAAAGCCACCAATGGGACAACCTGTCACCTCTGACTCTTCCCTAAAGATCCCCAAAAGATCTTGGAGGAGTGCATGGCCCACAGAGTGAGGAACTTGTTTTCAAAGAGAGTACCTATTTCACAGTGCAAGCTGCTCGTAGAACACCCTGATTTTCCGGAAAAAAGCCATCAGCTCTGTCCCCAGCTTGCCACCAGTGGTCGGCAGGCCAAAGGTTCGAGACACTACGTTTCCAGATTATCTAATCCTGCACTGGTTTCAACCTCTACCCTGAATACACCCCCCCCCCCCTTAACCAACACAAGCAAATAAAGACTAGATAATATGACTGAACATACACGCTACAAGCTGGCAGGAATCGGCTGCTGAGAGGCTAGTTAGTCCTGTACTTTCTTTTTTTTGTCAATTCACACAATAAATTCTGAAGGTCAAAGTAACAACTTGTAAGGGTCCAATCATAAAATTCAGTGTGCTTACTTTCATCAGATGACCTTTACCCTCTGTAATTCTGGCCATTCTGCCTCTTAGTGACTGAGGCTCATATTATTTAGTAATGCCCAACTCCATCCAACCGCACCATGAAGACTGTATAATATAGCTGTATATCCATAGCCTCACTCTCTGACTGCATCGCTCTTTCACTATCGCTCTCTCCATTCATGACATTATACCAAATTCAAGCAATTATAAATGCATTTATGAACTGTGTCCTTCGTCATGCTAGGCAACGTAATTCATCTCTGACTGAAAGCCCACTGGATTTAAAAGCGGAGATGGTTTAGAGATAGAGAGAGATCGATTTGTGATTTTGTTTGGGGGCTTAAGCAGAACACTATATTTATACTACTGCTCCATACACACACGTGTGCACACAGAACCAGCGTTTCACTGGTCCGTCTCTGAACATGACCCCACACTGACCCCTGTGGATATTTATTTTCCCCATTAAATATGAATACGTGCTAGGTAAAGTGATTCTTTTAACAAAACTCAAATCAGCTTTGTACTACAAAACTGTGTGTTAATAATGGCTGACCTGGCAACCCTTGAGATTAATATTAGACACACTGTAGACACAGAAATCGCACGATCAGCCGAACACGCTAGCACAAGTGCAAATAAAAACCAGTGAATACTCTCTACTGAGAGGGCTGCTCTCGAGACTCAGTATACAGAGCAAATATCTACCGCTGCTCAAACTGGGAGCGGAGGACGAGTGGTGCAAACAAACCAATAAACACACATAACGCCACATGGAAACAGAGGGAGATGGGCACAGTCTCTTCCCTATCAAAGCCTGTTCATCTACCAGAAGGCAGAAAGATTTACACACAGAACCAGATTAGACGCTTTCTACCAAATAATAATAATAATAATATCATAATCATCTTAATCATAATATTTCTAGTGGTAAAAGCACTATTATATGTGGAATACATTAGAAATTATCTGACTGAATGGTTTAATTTAAATTTTCTTCTTGGCAAAAAAGAAGAACAAAACCTGTCTCTCCGGTGACAATGATCCCTAATGATCACTGTCTCATCGTACTGTCAATAAATCAATGACAATATTGTGACATGCCGCTGATTGTGCCAATTAATAGTCAAGTTTCCAGAACTATTAGGCTACATACTGTGAGAACGCTGAATATATTGTCCTTTTACACAGTTCTTAAGGTACATATTTTCATCAATGTCTTACCAGAATATCTGTGAATCCATACTAAAGATTGCGTATGCCATGGAGCTCTTTATAAATGTGTTTACCGTATTTAAAGTAACTTCAGTCTTTCTTATTGAATCTACAGATCAATACATATCGAAAATACAATCAAGCCAACTCCAGTATTTCCTTCATTTATATTAGCAGAAATCTACAGACGGCAAAAAGGCGAACAAATCTATTTCTGATTTAGACAAATAAAAACTATGTGTACATGTGGCCACATGGGGGTCTATTCATTGTTCTGCCATGTCGCTCTATGCCAGGGGTCAGGGGTCACTCACAGACATCACAGCCAATCATCAGGGGAAGCTCAGTTGTGCAGAGGCTCAAGGTCCAACACTCTGTTAGGAGATGAATAATAGGCAGGATATCAAAAAAAACAGAAATATTACTATTATATTATTATATTCTCTTCCCTGTGCTGACAAATTAGAGGATTTTAACTGGGTGATATATTAATTGCTTGGTTAAAATTACACACAAAGCACAAGCAAGTGGTTTTGGAAGGGAAAAATTCAGAAAATACGGGTTGCGATATTAAGTGGTCAGCTACGTATTAACACAGAAGATCTGCATTGGAGCCGCACAGCAGATTTAGTGCCGACAGTTGCTGAGGTTATTAGCTAAATTAATTTGAGTTAGGAAGCAGTGTGTGAGTGTGTGTGTTCTTGCATGCGTGCATGTGTGTGTGTGTCTGTGTGTGTGGAAGAGGGGGGGGTATATTTTAGCTGTAACCCTCCCACAGGATTCAAATCTCCATGCGGCTTCCTGCACGTGCTGTAAAGTTCACTGCCCGTTCTAGAACACACTGACACCTCCCACTCCCACTTTGCACCAAAAGGTGGAGAAAAAGAGTACAGAGGGATATTTTTTAAAGGACTCGTTGATTCTCTCCCAGACCATTAGGGGTGTGCTATACTGACAATTTATACTCAATCGGATATAAATAGACCCATCTCTGCACTCTTGGTTTTTTTTCCCCTTCTTTGCTGCCGTAGAGACGGGCTGTCAGTTGCACTCAGATCACTGCACCATGCAAAGGGGGTGAGCTAGAGGCAATCAGTGAAAGAATGAGACAAAAACAGACACTCCATGTTGCGCTCTGCTCCTCTCATCTTTACTTCCCTATTCCAGTCCTCCTCCTCCTCCTCCCTCTCTTTCCCTCGCTCAAGTTTTTGCTCTGCCGCTCCCGCGGAGATGCCAGAAAACTTTCTCATCTTTGCCCGTTTTTGATTCTCCCTGTTCCTTTTTTCCCCCCAGAAATGAAAAGGAAAAGGATTCTAGCTGTGGAATGTGATCGGCGCTGAACGACGTGCCGCTGAATCCCAGCCAATACAAAGCTTTGGTCTTAGCGCTCTAGATTTCTCCCTAATTCATGAAAAATATAAAATAAAAACTAAAAATAAAATATCTCAGGGAGTATCGAGCTGACAACAACTAATGAACAGACAGTAAGAGAGTAAGAAATTATGAAGTGGTAAAAACTTGAGGTTCTTTCACCATCATCTGCAATAACTCATCATTTTAAAACTAGTCATTGCATTTCCACGGGCAAAAACGACTTTACATAGACCCAGAAAAACTACCTGAACTTTCATGACAAACATCTTCTCCTCCTGTTATGAGTAGAGGGGAAACTCCTGGAGTAAAACTCTGAATAGGCTGTAGGAGAGAACTCTCTGTCAAAAAAAGAAAAAGTAACCAAGGTAAAAAGCTAGGCCGCCATAAAGTTTTTTTCTTTATACAAAAAAGCCTACAAAACCCAGCCATTTTGTTCTGAAATCTCATGAAACATTGCAAGCTTGTGGAGGCATTCTCAGAAAACAAAATGACAACTTTAAATCCCATGGGGTTCAGTGATCACGTCAGATTTTCTTAACAAAAAAAAAAAAAAACGTAAATAGCATTGATGCGAAGAGACACGCATTCATCTCCTTATCAGGAGATAATTTCATAATGAGAACTGTGTCGTCACATGAAATACGGGGTGACATTTACTACACGTAAACAGCAATTCCTTGGGAAACGTGATGCCGGCGCGTGTGTGTGAGCCTTCACTCTCAATAGTTGAATGGTGCTTTCCAAACAGCATTCTTACGCTAATGATTTGATGTGGATTCAGCAAATGTGCCTCTGTTTCACAGGGATAGAGGAAGCAGAGGATCTGTCGTGCACTTGATTCTATGGTCGAGTGCAAATGCTAAAAGATTTTTTTTTTTCCCGCTGCAGTGTTTCAACGCCTTTCCTTAAAGCTGATGTGGGTTATGGAATTGCCGAGAACACTCTGCACATAGCACTTTGCCACAGCTTATCAGCCCAGAATGCTCATTTAAAGGCATGAAAACCATGTGGGCCTACTTTACTCCACTTGAAACCTGTGTACGTCGCAGAGGCAACCTCACGTCACACCAAAAACGTGATGTGTGAAACACACGGGACGCCTCAGGAAAAAAAAAAGCTGGGTGGTCATGCTTCCATAATTCCAATGGAAAACTTTCAGCGCAGGGGCTCAAATGAGTGTCAAAACAGGACAACCGAACCTCAATAGAGCCACATATGACCCGGCTCGAAAAATGCTGCATGTAATTATTAAGCGACAACCGGGGTCTCGTTTCGTGTTGAAGGGTAAAGCAATCCATAGCCAGAAGAAATCCATAGCCTGAGATTAAATCAGGATCTATCTTTTATTTGGTCTTGATTTTGTGCAGCAGGAAACCGGGGAGCACGGTAAAGGGTACTCTTGTTTTTTTGCTCGGTTGACCTGACCTCATCACGTCAGTTCCTCTTACAGAAGACAGCGCCCCTCGTCCCCTGGGAGACACCCCACTAAATCAATACTCTTCATTTTTAAAACGCGGCAATCACTAAAAGAGGCGTCCGCTTTAGCCAAGCCAGGGCCCCTTTGCACCGTCCTCTCTGGCCCGTTCCACTGATCAATGTGCTCTCTCTTTCTCTTTCTTCTTCCCGCTCTTTAATTACATGGTGGCAGTTTGCCGATCTGTCAGCTTAAACGCAGAGCAACAGCACCTCATCGTCCTGGAATCTTCTCCTTTTTTTTTTTGTTTGAAACACATCAGCTTATTTCACTGTTCTATGAAGAGTGCAAGAAAGAGGTCTGAGTGAAATGTAAAAGGGCTTTCTCACTAGCAAGCTGTTAAACTGCTTTAGTCGGCAGGCTACAATGTGTTGCTTACATAACTGCAGTCATCGTGCATAGAGTTGTGGTGATGTAGGATGTTGCCTTTTTCGCCATTATTTTAACTTTCAAGACAATACAGTTAAATGTAGCATCTGCAAGATACTGTGACAGCAAATTAAACAATGCTGTGCCTTTATGGTAATAAAACTATTTTGTTTTTCAAGTCTAGTTTGTCTTTTTCCAGTCTAGTAAAAAAAAATAATCCTGGAAAAAGTTGGATCTAAGTGTGAATAAGGCTTGTGACGGCTTAAAAATGCAGTTATACAAGCTTCCCGTGTGTAAATAACAACAACAGAAAACTTGAAATATGACATTGGCTTATTTTTTTGCTTGAAAAAAAAGGAAGCCACTTACAAGATAATTATTTTTTAAATGTCAATTTTCTATTATTTAAATGAGACTATAAATGATGCATAGTTGATGTCTTACATTGAATATGGATATACATTATATATACAGTGCCCTCCATAATGTTTGGGACAAAGACTTATTTTTTTCTGAATTTGGCTCTGTACTCACATGTGGTTAAAGCTCAGATTCTCAGCTTTTATACATTTTGGTATAAATAATGGGTATTTTTATTTAAAATAATAAATAAATAACATAGCCAACCCCCCCCCCCCCCCCCCCCCTTTGTTTGGAGAACATGCTTTTGTCAAGGTTATTGGCAGCCTCTGCTGTTTCTGTGTTCGATTTTCCTTTTTGGCGTCGTCTGACGCTCTATCGGATTTTTTTCCGCCTCCGTTTTGGTCTTTGTATCTCGCCCGGCAATTATTCCCTTCACCTGTGTTGCATTCCTGCTATAAATGCCTCGGTACTTCCGCATTTCCTCACTTCGATATTGTCTTCGCTATGTTGACAAGGAAGTCGGTAAGGTATAGGAAATTCGGTCGCTGCATTTCTGGTTCGTATGAATAAGAAACGCAGCAAGTCCTGTTAGAGTATTAAGGATTAGATTGGTTTTCTCGTTTATTTCCAATCTTTCTCTTTATCCTTTATTCTTGGAACCTGTTATCTTTTGTGTTCAGCTCTTTCGGCACTAGAGCTCTGGATAACAGGTTTTATTTTCTGTTCTTTTCCTTCACACGTTTTATCGAGTTTTGTTTTGTTTCACCACCTCTTGTTACGCCTAATTATTTAGTGCGTGAGGTTCTTTTGTTAGTTATTCTCGCTGTTTATCGAGATCGCCTCAGATTTTGGAGGTTGCTTTGTTTTGCCTTGTGCTAGGGAAGTTTTGCTCCCGATCCTGTGTTATCTCAGTCCTGGTGCGGCTACTTCCGCGTTTGTGGCGTATCTCTCTAGATACGCTTTTAGAAATCCTTATCAGTCGCGTTTGGTTCTCCGAACCTTACACTCCCCCTTACAGCTTTAGCAGTATGTTTGGGATCATTGTCTTGCTGTAGAACGAAGCACCATCCAATCCAATGAGTTTGGAGCCATTTGCTTGAACTTCAGCAGATAAGACGTTCCTGTACACTTCAGAATTCTGCGGCTGCTATGAGCAGTTACGTACATCATCAATGAAGACAAGTCAGCCAGTACCTGTGACACCCATACATGCCCCAAACCACAACATCCCTGCCACTTCTCACGGATGAGGTGGTATGCTTTGGATCTTTGACAGTTCCTTTTGGCCTCCACATTTTGCTCTTGCTCTGATACAAGTGAATCTTGGTCTCATCTGTCCACAACTCAAGGCCTTTTTTTACAGAACTCTGCAGGCTCTTTCAGGTACTTCTTAGCTGATCTGTCCACCCTGTTTTGCAGCTAACTAGTGGTTTTCCACTTGCAGTGTAGTCCCTGTAGTTCGGTTTGTGAAGTCTTCTGCAGACAGTAGTAACTGACACATCCACACCTGCCTCCTGAGGAGTGTTTCTGATCTGCCGGATAGATTTTTCTTCATTAAGGAGTGAATTCTTCGGTCATCAACTTTAGAGGTCTTCCTTAGCCTACCAGGTCCTTTGCGATTACTAAGCTCACCAGTGCTCTCTTTCTTCTTAATGGTGTTCCAAGCAGTTGGCTTTCGTAAGCACAAGGTTTGGCCCATGCCTGTGACAGTTTTTTCTTATTTCTCAGCTTCATAATGGCTTCCTTGGCTTTCATTGGCACAACAACAATGTACTGTAATTTCTACATTGTGAAAGCAAAATGTATATTATACCCTTTAATAAAAGCTGAGAATTTGCACTTTAACCTCATGTGAATTGTTTGATTACAAACCAAACATTGTTGAATACAGAACCAAATCAAGAAAAAACATGTCTTTGTCCCAAACATTATGGAGGGCACTGTATTTGCTGTATACATAAAACAACTACAGTCATGGTATTTGACTCCCTGGAAAACACATGAAAATATGTGAATATATAAGAGAAGTGTATAGTGGCTTTCTATCACTTCTTGTTTCATTAGGGTATACCAATTAGGTTACCCTCATGTAAAATGAACAAAAGAGACAGATGCTTGCTGACGTGCACAAAAAATACATAAATGGTTAACATACCACTAAATAACTGAAATAATCAAAAAGTTTCAAACACCTGGAACAGTTGAAAACTTGCCAGGAAGAGGATACAATTGAAGAGGGCTTTCCAAACCTCACTAAGTCCAGTTTTGACAAACCATATTTTTCAAGGTGGCTATTAGTTTTCAGATAAATGGTTAGGTATTTGCAGTTTTACTTTAACACTACTATACTGAGGTATTTAAGCATAAAAATATAATTTTTCATGCAAAAAACTCCACCAATTAATAATATAATAAACAAAAATGTAAAGGTAAAAGAACCCAAGGACCACAGTTCAAGAAGTGCAGTTTAGTTGAATCTTGGGGTAACCAAGTCTCAAAATGTGTGCAAAGTATTTGCAGTGACCCCTCAAATCGGTCCAATACATAAAAAACAAAAGACATACTTACGATTTTAACAGCAAAAGAATTCCCCAATTTACTTAAATTCCCAAAAAGGGAAGTTTCAACCCTAATCAAAGGTACCAATAATTCTGGGCCTGACTGGGTGTGTCTGCATGTAGGTGCATGTGTACAGTACATATCTCATATAAAGGGACTCCATACACCACAAGCCTCACCGCAGGACTGCCAAAGACCGTGATCTCAGGCCGTTGACTTGAATGAGCACCCAGGTATAAATTGGGGACACCTGCAGCTGTCACGACACACAACACATGGGGAGATTTGATTAGGTCCCAACATCATTACTTTTTCCTTCCTCACGGTTCTGTCCGTCCTTCCTCTTTTAATTTTCAAAGGTTGAGGAGCAAGTTGGATATCTTCCTTCAATCACATACCAAAATGGAGGCAATCTTTTTTTTTCTGATTCTATACTTTATTCTGATCACAGGAGTCATGCTGAAGTCTCCTGTGGTCCAGAGATGAACTAAATTAGTTGTGATTATAAGGGAGACTTACAGTAAGCTTCCAGGGGGTCCACAAACACAAAGGTTCTGTATATTGTGGTGAATCACATTCCCCAAAGATCACTGTTTGGTCTACTTTTGATAAGAATAAAATATCATTGCTATAATTATGCATATATTCCATACATGCCCTCCTACAGAGTGTTTTTACAGTTACTTTGTAGTTAGAGCACAAGTGTGGAGTAAACTGAAAAGTATAACATACAATGTGAATAAAACTACAAGTAGACAAACAGCGATTCATCTGCAAAGCCATGATGCCCAAAGCTAAATTTGTCCAAGGTAACAGTTCATAAAACTAGATTTTTTTTGAAATCCCAAATATAAAGCCTCTACAGGAATCAAAGACAAATCGGAGAACCTTTTGTGTGTTATAAACAGATAGATATTTTGTATATGATTGTGACTTGCACCACATTGCAAAGAGATTAAATTATTTATAGGCTACTAGTGTTAAAATATATATTATATACATATTTACCTCCTACATAAGTTATTTTACAAGCTCAGTACATGTTATGTATTTATGTAATTAAACTTATTGAAATCACTGCCAACATAGTATGCTTAATTTATAAGAAATGTTCAAGCATCTAAGAGAAACCTTTAAATAATCTTTAAATAATGCTTAACTGTATTTTTTCAGGACAGATATTCAATAATGAATTAGGTAATAATTATTTTTCCAATTTCCCATGATTAGTTTACTTTCGTAGTCTGTGATAGTTCACAGGAGGGCAGTTAACTTTTTTTTTTTTTTACTGCTATCCCAGGGTGGAAATCAGGGAGAATTTGGTTAGGACTGCATCTTCAAGAGGAAGTTCTAAGATGTCAAGTGGGACAGCACCAGAACCTGAATCAGCAGCTAGGTGATAGGCAACGGAAGTATTATTTTTGGATGCTGGAAACGATGAACAGGCCAACTGTGACAGGTTCTGTCAGAGGTGGTTATAAATCTCTTTAATTTTAAAGATTTTGGTTTGACTGCATGAGGAAACATTCCCTGATAAACTAAACTAAGAAGAATAATGGTTGAATTGATGACACAAGTTATTATGATCGCGAATTAACTCCTCAATTACCAAATATTGAGAATTATTTTAAACAACTGCGTGGTAGTGTCTCAGTATACAGCTATTGATACCCATAGGTAATTTGGAATAGCAACTTAATTGTCTTATTTTAAGTAACCTTAGTAACAGCATGCGGTTATAACCTACTTTAACTAGGTCTTTTTCAGCATATTTAAGCAAATAGCCTAACGCCAGTCTTGCTACAAATAAACTGATATGCTATCATTTTGTTCTTAATGCTGGCTTCAAAAGTAGCAAATTCTGAACATACAAATATACTGGCGACATAATAACATGTAATCGAGTAATGAAGTTACGGAAAGGGTATGCAATTGAGTCTGGTCATTTGCGCTGCTAGCAAAACCGTTTACACTTTAGGCTACACCGAAAGGAGCCTTAGCAGCGCAGGATAAACAAGCATTTTTGTACAATGGGGTGGAGAGACGCAAGTGGGCTCTCATTTCCAAAGTAGATCGTTTCCAATATATTACACTTTCGTTTTTGTGCCTTAAATATGAAATCGTCTTACTGGGAAGCAGTCCTCGCATCATAGCGACAGATATGCTATTTTAAACAGCGGTGCTTGTCGGCCCCGAACATCAATGGTTCATTAATCACCGACCCGTGCGCCTTCACACAACTGGAAGCGCTTTCCCCACTACAACCAATCAACGACCCGTTGCCATGGAAACAACCTCTACCCTTGAGAGGTTTTTCATAGATTTTTTTATGTGTTGTTGATGTTCCTTCAGCTTTCATTCCCGGCATCGTTTAGCTTTTGGCAGATGTGCTGCGCTGGGAGAGCAGGGAGGGAGAGCAAGTTGGGAGAAACAAGATCACGAACGAAATGCTCCGTCTCTTTTCAAATGAAGTAACTTAACCAACACAATGTTAATCCGTAGCCAGGCTAGCGAATGTTAGCTAATTATATATTGTGTGTGTGGCTATCGGTAAGAAGCTAGTTAAGAATTTTGTCAGAATTAGTTTCAGGTTTGGAGACGCCAGATCAGCCAGCAAGGTAACGTTAGCCAGTTCGACAAATCTCCTATCTAGTGCTAGAAGTGTTAGCTTGCTAAATATAGTGCAGTGATATGTATATGTAGATAGCAATTAACAGGCTTTATACTAGTTAGATAGTTAACTAGCCTCGGTAAGGCAGACTTTATTTTGCATTCCAAACTGCGTCTTCATTGGGACGTGACGTTTAGCTAACGTTAGCTAACTAGCAAGATATCATTTTGCTAGCGCGGTGGGACATGCAAGTCATCGTTTACCAGCTGTTGCGACGCACTCTGTGGTTAGTTAGGCCCATATCTTGGCATTATTATGCTACACAATCTTAGGTGTCGTGAATGACTAGTGGATTTGCTGTAAATGATAGCGAACGACCTTCAATTTGTCCAGTTCAGTAATGTTAAATTGTTGTCCAAATAACGTTAGTTATTTTAAATGCGCTGTTTTTGCATGCCCAGCCGCAGTAAGTGCTTGCAGTAGAGTGCAGTAACGTTAACCAGCTAGGGGGAAAAAAGTCATGTAGGCCTAACATTTACTGATGCACAAAGCTAATACTTAAGAATATTTTATTTGTGTTAATCTAAACACAGCTTCCGTCTAGTTTATGCAATTAAGTCGTTATCTGTTTTTACGAAAATTAAATTTAAGTTCCAAATGCACGGTTGTTTTACGTGGACATTGCAATTACAACCTCACGTTACCCATTGCAACCTATAGCGAATAGTTCAGTTAAAAATTGATAAAGCAATATGAGCCCGTTAACTAAAGCTGACAATTAAGTCGTTTATTCTGAATCTAGAGGTTCTGTTATTGTAGCCTGCGCGCAGCTTGTAATTCACATTTCCATACAAAACGATATATAGTTGCCGTTCTATATAGCTACAGCCATTAAACTAGTTAATTCATCACTACTGAATTACCAACTATAAGCTACACCATATGCTAAGTTGTTGTGTTGTAAACGAACAGTACAAGCAGACCACAGTGGTGCCTTCGTCATTTATCCCGTCTTCAGAGAAGCCTCATTCACTCTCAGCAACATCATTGGTTTACTACTTAAATTTTAATTTCTACAAAGTCTGCTTAAGAAAAATGACTAGGCTATAGAAAAAAGTGCACCATACTATTTTGATTCGGTTTTATGGACTTGATTCTACAAGTGTCATTTAATTCCCAAATGGTATACGTATGACTATGCGTACATGAGGTAAAAGGAGAGTGGTTTTGATCTGAACATACAGCAGTGCTTGTCCTTGTTTTGGTTGGGCCTGCATGTTGGGGGGGGGGTGGGGGCAGGCAATGAGACCGAGGTGTGGAGGAGTGAACAAAACTAGCGCAACATGTGTGGTCTCGGATTGCTGAGAAACTAAATCTGGTAACCGGGCAGCTGCTGGCTCTACCTCTAGTCCTCTAGTCCACACAACAACCACCGGACACGCTACTGGGATGAAGGAGCCAGGAACGAGTCGCCATTCATTTGCGGCGTATACGTTTGTGGAACATTGCATGTCTGTGTTCACCCGACAGTACTCTGCATGCACTAAAGCAGATCAAGCACATGTTCTGCAATTTTTTTTTGGTTGCATATCTAATCATTGAATGCTCAGAAATCATTCATATGAACTTAGGTTTAAAAAATATATATTTTAGTTATATATGTTTCTTTAAGTATTCCACGAGATCAGTTATTTTATATTGTTAATATGATCTCTTAATGGGAAGGCAGCACTGTAAATACACATCTGGACCAGTGTTGCTCACAAAGCTGTACTTGTGCTTTGCTGAGCACTGTAAATCAACTTTGTAGTTGGTCATCGTTGTAGTTTTGAGGAACTTTCAGTTGAATTCAGTTCAGAATCTCAATAGAAACTAAATGTCAATCACGCACCACGAGGGGGCTAAAAAACAATGGGCTGAAATCTCTGAAAGTGTGTTCCTCTTTTGGCTTTATAAAAGTTTATTTACTAACTGCTTTTAAGCAGAATTTGGTTCTATGTTTTTTTTTTTTTCCCCCTTTGATAAGGTGCTGTAGAAATAGTCGTCACATAATGACATTTGTTAATTCTGTGTTATAATTATATAGTCCTAGCTACGTATTGCAACTGTCCTTTCAATGAAACTCGATTGTGAAATGATTCAATTGCTAGAAATTAATTAAAAGGATCGATGTCAAGTTTCCTGACTATGGCAGACAGAGGGGTGAGGTCTAATGCTAAACGGGCAGATCCCAGTTTGTGTATCTCAGAAGTGCTGGGTTGGTTGCGTTCTCCTCACCACAGCTAGCCCTTCCGACGAACTGGGTTGTGCGGACACTAACCCAGATGAACACACACTCCCCGCAGACTCGCAGCACTGTGAGGCTGTGACAGCCTACTACGATTGCGTGTTATTTCTAGATCCGGGGGCATTATTATCTGGTCTTTACCTTTGGCCTTTGTTCGTACTTCCGTTTTATCTTTATCTTCGTCTTATTTGTTTTAATCCGCTGTTATTCGTTTGCTCTAAACTGCCTGATTGCCTGACCTGCTTCTGCTCTGTGACTGCCTTATTTACACAGTTTTATATGCAGTGACCTTTAGTGTTTAGGAAGACACTATACAATATGTAGCAGTATGATGATGTTATGTTTACTGTATGGAGTGATTTTTTTTTCTTTTTCTTTTTTATATATACATTCCAGTTTTGGGGATCCCATCCTATGAAAGACCCAGCTTGGGGTCGGTATTGGTGAAGTGCAGTAACTTTATAGTGGTGAAGAGAAATCGGTGCTGATGCTCGGTGCCTGAGTCGGTGCAGCTGTCAACTAAACGGGTGCCAGAATGCCACACCCTTTACTACCTTTATTCCCCAAACCACCCTCCTCTATCCCCCCACGCCTAATTTCAGAGGTACAACATTCCAGTCTGGGTTTCAAATGTTCTAACGGTTTTCATTGTGTCAAATTGTCTTACTGAGCCATGCCATGTTTTTATATTTAGGCTATACCCTTCATTGTAGATATCCTCTCTGTTTTTAATCCGGAATCTCCTGAAGGTTTGCTGTCACTCCTGATAGATAGGTGTCCCATGGGGGTGCTTGCTATTGAATGTTTAAGCGACTGCCACTATTGGTGTCTGAATGTCAGAGATCAAATTCAACTGCAATATGGATACGTCAGCACTGCGCGCGCAGCGTAAAAGTGTAAACGTGCCGCGTTGACGTGTGCCTGTAGAATTTGTGTCTCCTTGCATTGTGTGAAAAGCTCTTTTGGGGCGAAGTTTTCTTGGTGTAATGGAGAAAAAGCAGCAGGGTTCAGGAATGGAGAGGGGAAGGCCAAGTGAAAGATATCTTATTACAAGTCTTATTAGATTGCTTATTAAGGCATGTACGCGATTATCGGCTCCGTTCCGTCTGTGGTTATCACCGGGGCCCCCCAGAAGGGCAGCTGTCTACCCTGCTGCCCAGTGTTGCAGCCCCAGAATCCGGGCATGCCAGGGTCGACCGAAGCTTCGTAAATACAAACACTCTTCACGCAGACTGACTGCTGGAAGCCAGACAATTAAGGGATGGAAGACGCCGCATTTGCATACATATTAAAGTGAGGCCGTTAAAAAAGCAAGTGTGGGGAAGGAGGAGGGAGGGACGGAGAGAGAGAGAGAGAGAGAGAGAGAGAAGAAAGCGTTCACATGCAAACAAGCTTCTCTCTGATCAAAAATACAGGAGCCACCGTCGCTCGGGTATAAATCTGCATCCTCTTTAGTGACGCGCACGCCCCAATCGGGGTGGCAGAGGAGCCGGGCCGCCCGAGTCACACGGGCGATGGGGACACCCTGCAGGGGCGGCGTGCTCCCGATCCGCGCAACGCTGCCTGCCGTTAAGCCAAGACGCGTCCAAAAAAATAAAAAGCCAACAGTCACAAACAGAAAAATGGCAGGCGTCACATGATGCCATGACTCCAGTAGGGACACGGCGGAACTCGCCGTCGGCTTGACACGTGGAATAATTTCACAACGGGAATTCACTTATAATGGCAGTTCTTAATAGTATTACCGGTAATGGAACTGGCGCGTAATAATTACTAGCAGCAGGGATAATAGCATAAAAGGTGGATGTTTAAAAAAAAAAATGGTTTTGGTGCTCACAAGTTGTATCAGTAGGTACAGTCGCACTGCTTGCACAATGCCATTAACAATGACTCTGTCTCTGAGCCACTTACAATGACAGCTGTGGCAGCAGTCACAGTTGGCGGAAGTAGTAGTAGCAGCGGTCCTGGCGGTATGGGGTGCTGCAGGAGAGGAGAGAGGCGCTGGGGTTGTGCGCCAAGGGTCATGAGGAAGGGAGCCCCCACGCTGGAAGGAGAGGAGGGGCTGGTTTTGATTGTAACGAGAGGAGCTCCTCTCGGAGCGCCGTTAGGCTCGAACCCCCTCGCGGCGCGCCCCAGCCGCCGCCTCCTCCCACCGCCTCGCTCGCGGATCGCGCGCATTCCTGCCGAACCTCAGGGAGACGAGACCGGGGACAGCGAGACGCGCAGAGAAAGAGGGACAAAGCCATGCGAAGGAGCTGGACTTTGATTGGATAAACTGGTCTGAAAGGGAAAGTCTGGCCAGATTTTTTTATTTGGCGTCTTGTAAATTATTTTCCGAATGGGTTAAAGCTGGGTAAAAGGTGGCCCTGATGCATTATTTTTTAGGTCCAGAGCCACCTTTTTCTTGTACATCAAATTCACAGTAAGGATAATCATCTGGGGATAGAATCTGGGGATGCTCTGTGTTAGAAAAGATGTCCTCTCCAAGGTCACTAAGGTTTGTTTTAAGGCTTCCAGTAATAAGCAGCAAGCGCACATTCTTTCATCATCATAGTAATTGTCATTTTCCATTCTTAAACTTTGGAATCCTCTCCCGTGTCACAGATCTTTGGTAGCTGATTCAAAGCACCTCAACACCGATACAGTCCACGCCTCGAATGGGATTTTTCATAGCCTGTTCTTTAGCTTTCATAGCCTGTTCTTTAGTGCCTTTATGTAAATGGAAGCACAGTTGAAAGTAAATAAGAGAAAGCACAAAGAGACGTACAATTTAAGTGAAGGAAGGAAGTGTAGAAGAAAAACTTAAGCCGTTGGGCGAGGTGCTTAAGAGGACTACATGGGGGCAAGAACACACACACACACATTCGCACGCACGCACGGACCCATTCAGAGGGAGGGAGGGACCGTTTCTGGGGAGTATTTCCTGCCACAGGACTTGAAACTGGAGCGGGTCCAGCTGTAAGAGTCTCCGACTTCCTTGCCAAATTACATGAAAACTGGGAATGGGGGGATTTCCAAATTAGGAGCAGTTTCCGCAAGCCGCTATGAGGTCATACTCGGGACCTCCGGACACAACTGGACAAGGTTTTAGAGCGAGGCTTATTTTTTTTGCCTGAATCCGGTGCATCTTTGGAACGCATTGCACAGAAACTGGGTTTTTTCCCAGGTTTATCCTTGGTTTATCCCAGGTATATTCCTGCAATATAAAAATCTGTCAGGTTAAAGTGTGTATCACTTATATATATTGTCTGCCTTTTAATTCAGTTAATTTGGTCAATACTGAAGTTGACAGATCTGTCTGATGACAGATTTTTCCCTCAAGTAAGCTGTAGCTGCATATACTGTATCGTACTATGAGGCCAATCAGTAGTCATAAACATTAAATATTGTATTAATAGTAGTCACAAAAATTAACATAAACATAGACCGTTTATAATTTATAAACTAATGTAACTATTTTTATGTTCTTTTGAACATACCTATGCAGTCAATTTGGTACAATATCATTACATGTTTTTGATAAGGATTGATGTTTTCTCCCCCAATATGTAATTTGATGTAACCATAAATCTTTTAAAAGATCTTATTTTCTATCCAGACCTTAAAATCTACCAAGAAATGGTTAACTCATAAAACTGCAGTTTTGCAATGGCTAGCTCGGCCTCTGGACCCAAGCAAACAATTTGTATTGAAGAGAGCTGTTTACAAGCACAGATCGAAAGATCTGAATAATGTTGAAATATTCTGTATGGAGAAATGCTGTGTTAGGGGGGCTCTTTGACCATAAAACACTACAGAAGGCCACTTAATGGTGTTATTCTTTCAAAGAGGGTACACAAAAAAATAAGTGTGAATACTTGGCAAAAAGAATTATATACTGTATATATAGTTTAAATATTTTTCTCCAATAAATTGTATTAGTATAAAATGTCATTTTCAAAAAACAATTTTGAGCATACAATATATCTCATTACCCCTATTGTTTATTTTAAACAACTTTCTTGGCTCATCTTTGTCCAAGTTGTGAATAATTTTGGAAGGCACTGTATGTGTGTTGATTACAGAAAAGCTGGATTCTATTGACCAAGCACCAGGTAGCAAAATGCATAGCCTGGGCTGTGAGTCAAAGCGCATGAGGGAGGGAGGGAGACTGCATTTTGTGTGCAGCTTTGTTGCAGGCAGTCTGCAGGCGCCCCGTCAACCAGAGTGATTTGAGTCCTCTGGTGCATTGAGACTGGGCATATCCTGCTAACTGAAGCCCTCCCCTTCCGGACAATGTGACATCCAAGTTGCCCGTGTCCCTGATTAGAACAACCACAATTCAAATATTAATAAATAAATGTTCTACTTTTAAACCAAAAAAAATGTTCTGTTTCATAAGATGTTCATAAATTTTCAAGAATTACAATATAGGCTTTGCTCCCTGCTTTATTTTTTGAAACGTGAGTTCTATGGAGAAAATTTTTTTATTTTTTATTTTTTACTTATTTGAGTCTCATTAATGTTATTGTCCATGAATATTTATAACAAAATTTTGCCTATATCTTACAAATGCAAAATGTTCGTGTTATTTCATATTCTTGGCAGAGAATGTTGTTGATTTTGGCCGATAAACCAAATTCCCAACCGTACAGACAGAAAAATGACAGTCCTAAAACCTCTTCTTAATACACCTGAGCTCGGTGGACAAGAGGGAAGACCGATGACACGAACGCCATAACATTAATAGTAAGAAAGAAATGGAAAGTACAATTTCTCTGTTCAGTTATGATCCTTTAAATTCTAACAATTTTTTACTTACATATGATTTTACCTTATTCATGGAAGTTTTTTTTATGACGGTTCATTCTCAGTGCAATCACATGCATCATAATAATATTAAAATTCCAAAAAAATAAAACTAAGACGCAGTGTCCGGCATATTGAACCAAACCATGAATTAATCATAGGAGTGGAGAAGTAAACAATAAGAGCCAGGAAATGAAAACAATTCAAGCACATCTTATTATAAAACTCACAAAATGACAATCAGCCAGGCTGAGCCCTCAGAAATGAATCATTTCAATAACTCCCACTTTAGCCTTAAGCCTGCGTGACCCCCCGTTTCAAAAAGCCTGCTGATCAAGTAGAGCTTATTAGATACACTTTAATTTTGTCATTTATGGTTGGAGAATATAAATAGTGGGCGATACTGGAAATAACTGAGCAGAGGTAAAGGCCATTGGGGGGAATCTGTATGCTTACCTCTTCTTTGTCCCACGTTTTGCAGAGACAATCAAAACCAATCATATCTTCGTCAAAGAATGTATAATGATGTATTTTCGTAGATCCCAAAATCAATTCCGCAGTGACCTTTATTCCTTGTCCGACCTTCAGTCTAGAACACTTCTTGGGCTGTTGATGATAGAACTGATGTTTACCGCTGTTTACTCCACACCTACTGTTGTAAAGATTCTTATTGTTGGGCGGGCGGGGCAGTAATGCATGGATTGATTCCACAAATACTTCACACATCAATATGAAATGTGTTCATATTGCTGTTGATGAGTTCAGATCACTGAATCACTCAATGTCTTTGAATAGCCCTTATCCACTGTGAAATAAGTAAAAGCAATTCTAGGAAAATCAAACTGCAGCCTACATGTAAAAGAACAGCAACCATGTGAAGGTTTAGACTTTTTTTTTTTTTTTTGGTAATAACCTCTTTTTGGTTTGAGAAAGACTGGGGGGGTTATAGAGGAGTCCGGAAACAATGAGGCAGTTGAGCTGCAGTGATGGATAGAGGTGAGGAGTCTGAAGGCATGGAGACAGAGGCTTCATTCATTCGACAGGGGCTCCTCCCGCCTACCTCCGGCTCCCTGGACCAGACTTGCCCTCCAAACTGACTGACGCCCCGCTCACACCCCCCCCCACACCCCCAATGCTTACGGATGGATATGGTGGTCCACCTATGTTGCCATCCTGTGCTCGCATCGAAGACAGATATTAGCGAGGCTGGCTTTTGAACACATTCGCCAAAATGCGAGATCTGATTCCACAGCTAGGGGCCCCATGCGTATGTACTTGATTATCCAGGCATGCATATTGCCACATGGCACACACGCGTGTGCAAACAGAGCCTAAAGAAACAGACGTGACTCAAGTTTTCATGCCTTAACCTCCAAATTACTGCCTTTCAAGCCGTAAAAAACTGGAAACCTGTTTTTTTCTTTTTTGTTTGTTTATTGTGTCCTGTTCACTTCTTTTATTTGTTCTTTGTCCTTTATCCTTAGTTTTGTTTTTTCTTCCATGTATAATTCCTGATAGCATCACCCTACTTTGTTCAGTCAGTAGATACAAATATGCTTTTTGCAAGCCACACCCATTCTAACTGCAGATGTTTTTTTCCACAAATGCAAATAACTTGAAAATGTCCACTCCATTCATCTCACACTTCTCCTAGCTCTAGGTCTCAGGCCACATTCAGCCGTGCCTGATATGGTAAACATTGCTGTTTCCAGATGTGGGAAATGTGATTTTCTGGAAAAAAATTTTGCTGATTTTTTTTTTTTTTTTTCCAGCATTCAGTTGCATAGCTAATTTTAACTTATATTTGTACACTTGACCTTGCCTCAAAGTCAATGGTCAGTCATTTCTTTCAAAGTTATTTGTAATCACAGTAAACTGAGTGGCGATACAAAATATTTATCTTTGCCTCTGGACAAAGAAAAGTACAAACTATGCAGTAAATTACAGCACAACAACTTTTGTGAGCTATGCATGACAAATATCTAGAGGAATATAACTTTGTCATTAATATCCACATCCCAAATACCACAAACATGCATCCGGTGGGTTCCACTAATCACAAGACAGCATTTTGTTTCCTTGTTGTCATGGGGACAGGCTGCAGAAATCTCACAGTTTCTTACACACTCTTTGCAAATGCGTTGCTCCCACAGCCCAGGCGGGGGGGTCACCAGGACAGCGCAATTCCTGCACGCGGGTACCTGCCGCTACGGGTACCTGGGCTTTTTGGTACCTGCACACAGCTGGCGTGGGGAACCGCCACTTCTGAATGGCAGAGGGCAACTCTTTGTCCGCCCTCCTGGTTGATGAACTGTCCTTGACCCCGAGATAGGCAGTGCAGTTAATCAATCCCAGAGCAGCGGCTGCGCTGGCAGAACATTGCCTCAGCAGACCGTAAAGGACACACATTTTACTAATAATAGCCAGCTCTGCGGGGCACGGTACCTGTGACAGCAGGGCCTAGAGCGGACAAGGAGTACTTTCACCAGACTGCAGCTCATTAAGGACCAAGCACAGGAATGCCCCACACCTGCATACCCTGCTTGCCTACAGTGCATCGTATTTGACAATTCATCTCGTAACTGCTTTTCCCCGTGCACGAGAATTCCTGGCTGGAATTCCTCTGCTCCGCTCCTGGAAATCAGAGGTGTTGTGAGAGCCTTGCTCAACAAGCTTACCACGGACAGTTTCGCAGTCAGTTCATTCACGGTCTTTTTTTAAATTTTATTTTTTAAGATTTTTGATTCTATCTATGGATTTTAGAACACTGTGTAGATCATCGATTTGAGCACGGCATTTGACAATACGAAATGTGGTACAGGTGGCTTCCTATAAGCTGTTAGGATAGACAGTGCGCTGCAAGCTCAGTAAGATGAGGTGAAAAATCCCAAATTTAAACCACGCTGGAGTATCCATGTCGTGGAAAAGTTCTGATTTTTAATTGTCATTCTGCTGTGATTTCAGGCAACTGGGCGATGAACAAATCTACCTTGAATGTGTACAGTTCATATATGGAAGCATATCTCTGTCCCGCATTGGGTTTCGCGTGTAAGACGTTCTGGATGAGTGTCTGCTGAGTGATTGTAATGTAGTGTGAATGAAGCTGCCAGAAGGCTCCACAGTAAATATTTAGTGTCTAACTGCTTTTTTCTTTTAGTAGGATATTCTGCAGAAACTTCAGGTCAGTAGTACCAGGTTGTCCACACACAGGCATTGCATACATGTGCACATATAAAAGAAAGTTATGGGACTGCAAAGCTCTTTCAAATGACAGGTCGTACTTCAGTGGGGAAGAGGGGTGGGAGGACAGAATTACATTGAAACTTATTTTAAGCCAGTCATCTACCAAATCACCACAGGAACAGCGTGGCTCTGGTGAATCTGGCATCACTGTAGGCGGGAGCTGTACGTAGGGCTCGTCAAAAAATCAAGAGATCATTCGCTGCTGCTCCTAATACCATTTTCCTCAGCTCCTAAGAGGTCAAAGGTCATCCGCTCAGAACACCGCGAGCACCCGGCATGTAGGGTGCAGTGAGGAAAAGGTCCGTCACTGTGGCCCACCGCGGAGCTCAAATTAACCCACGTACTTTCAGTATTTGAAAGCACTCCCCTGGACGTTTACCTAGTAACCGATCAATGGACTGCGCCTCCAGTGTGGCTCATGCCTCCCACGCAGCGCTACGGTGGCGGGCTCTTTATTCGCTTCCCGGAGGTGGCGTTTTTATAGCTCGCTCCTGAAATCATCCGCAGCATTAAGAGCAGGATGAGGGCTTATTAAAACCCGGTAGGTCCTGTTTCAGATTCTATCTAGCTCTCAATGCTAGGGGAGAGCTAACCAATGCACCTCCCTATCCCTTTCAACCCCCCCCCCCCCGCCCCCTTCCCTCCAAAGAAAAAATAAATCTGAGCATGGGAGGCCCAACAGCCTCACTCCCCACTTCCTGCCTGAGCTGGGAATAGAGAAATTGGGGGGCCTCAAGGCAGGTGCCCCAACACGCTAAACATTCTGGGGTGAAAAAGTGAAAAACAGACATTTTCAAAAACTGAATGCAGGCAAAGGAATCTCAGCTATAGAGGTAATTTATAGGACTTGGGGAAAAAAATATTCTGAAGAGCCCCATTTTTTAATGCTTTTTTCTTTTTTGTTTTCAACAAGCGTGCTTTTCGTCACACAAGCACTGCGTTCAGCATTCTTCGGGAGATTTTCATCTCGTGAAAATTGGTTCCTTCTCCTTCCTGATCTCATTTCTTTTCCTTGTTTTTTTTTTTGCTTCACATGTGTGTCATATTAAAAGTATGTTTTATATGTGTTGTAGGACTTCAATGACACGCATCTGCCCAGCACATGGAAGGGGGCCATGGGGTCTCCCTTTCTTTAAAAAAAGGTGGGTCACTGATGATGATTCGCACCTTTACCACAAGTAATCGAACTGCAGGAACATACCTTGAAAATGTGTGCAAGACCTCCACAGTGTCCGTTTTGCCCTACATTCATTTCCTCAGTGTGCAATGGTCTGTTATTGGGCCATATGGCTAGGAAAAGGAGGACCGTTTCAAGATTTCAGCTCCTCTGGAAGCAGGCACCGGAGTCCAGCGTGACACAAATGAAGTCTCCAAAGATGTGATCTACATTGCTAGTCTAGCTGCTAAATTAAGACGAAGAAAATACAACTAGAACACCCCCACCCACACAAACACACACACACACACACACAGAGACACAAACTGATCTAATAACCAGTGACTTAACTGATCGTGAGATCATTAGACCCAATGGCTTTCTACATTGTCTTGACTTGTGTAGGTGACTAGGATATACTGAAGATGTGAGTTTTATTGTTCTATTTCATTTAAATATGGAGCACATGCTGACCAGTCTTTGTATTTATTTAATTTACATTTCCACAGATTTTAGGTACAAATTACCTATTGAATCAATGTAGTGGCAAAATTTGAAAATATACAGCATAAGGATAAGGAAACATGAAGTCAACATTCATTTTTTTCTGGCAAACTCCTGATAGTACCACCCCACTGAAATCACTGGTGGTTTCATATATGAGGTGTTCCTCATGGTGAAAGAAACCATGATCCATGAAAAATATCTTCTCCTTTTCGTGAAAAAATACTGAAATATTTTAGAAACAACTAAGACAACGTATTTTCATTCAGCGAAAATGCCAGAATTTTGTAAGACACACACATACATTTCAGGCCTGGTTATTAATCTTATGTCATAATGGGGCTATAATGAAGGACTGCCATCGAATTAAATGCATAAATTTATAATTGCACACAAAAGATCCACCACAAGTCACCTCACAAACAAAGGGGGCAGATATGCTCAGTGTCAAGCTCTGATCGACGCGCATCGCATATTTTTATGTTCCTGGGTGTTTTTTTAAACTTTCGGTTAAATTTACCACGAGGCTTTTTATTTCATTTTTTTTCTCGGGCTATATTTTAATTCTGTCCCTCCTGGTGTCTGTAATAAATCTGCATGTTGAGTGTTTAAAGATTAATGCTTCAGCCTCTCTCTCTCGCTCTCTGCCTCTCCCTCCTCCCTCTCTCCCCCTCTCTTATTCTCCGTTCCATCCAGGCATTACCCTCACGTCTGCATATGTAAATGAAAGGCCCTGGCTCGGTGGAAGTAATTGTATGCATTTTTAACTGGCCAATCGGCTGACAGATAGGCATAGATTGCCTCTGTTCTTTTTTTTATTTTTAGCTCTGTGCTTCCCCCTCCAGATGCAGAGAAAGCCATTCTGTGGGTGCCTGTCTGCTGTGGAGTAGATTAGAAATGGAGCGCTCTCCTCGCAAGCCTCCCCCCTCCTCTCCTCCCCTGCTCTCCCCATCTATCTGTCCAGTTCTGCATTTCATTTTGCAGGAGTCGGTGGGTCACTGCTCCACTGGGGGGCTGTTTTGGAGGATTTCTGAAGGAAGGATAGGGGGGAATAGGTAGAATTAAACACTGTAAGGGGAATGTGATATACTGTATGTAATATGGTTGTTGAATAATATGCCACCTTTTCATCCATGAATTTTGAATTGGTGAATTTTGCCTCATATCCTTGTTATGTAGCACATTTATTTATATTTCACATTAGACTCAAATAAGGTCCAAGTCCTTCCCTGTAGAACTATAGTCCGATTCTGATATGGAGATAATTATGCTTTTCGTATATGTACAACTGCACCCACAAGCCATGTTTAACACCCCCCTTTTATCACATAAAAAAAAACAATAGACATAGCAAATATAAAAAAGCTGATCCCAATAAAAAACACAACACCAGTTAGCCCTCCCCTCGTAATTCTGGGAGAGTTGCATCGCTGATGTTAATTCACAACCCCAATAAATTGGATGAACTAGATGAGGAAATAAAGAAGAGAACTTGTCATTTTTATGGACAGCATATCGCTGTTGAAAGAATACTGCTGGGAAAGTAACATCAAATAAGAATCCAGATATCCAAAATAACTTAATGTTTCGGATCTCTTTCCTAAATTAATGTCTATAGCAACTAAAGGAATACTAGAAGTATCCTTCCTCTATTTTCTTTTTTTCATCCAGACACCACGAGTTAGATATTACGCATTTCTCATCAGCAGAATTATCAAGTGAAATATTTATTCTGGTTAATTTCTCTGCGTACATAATTCGATAAAATAACATCCAATGAATGCATCAAATCCTTTAAGCTCATTATTAACTGACTGTTTTTGAAATGTTTTTAAATTTTGTGAACAATATTTTTTTGTGTGCTGTGCCTGGTTATCACAACTCAGCAGAACAGGGAGGGACTTTAAAACATTGAATTAAACAATATGGCAGATCCTTATTGATCCTAATGTTAGGCTCCTTCTTTTTTGGTCACCTGCCACCCCCAAGCCAAAGACTGTTCATTGTTAATAATATGGCCAAAATGTGTAAAAGCCACAGCTGATAGTTCAACAGTATTTTTTCAATAATCATCTCCCTATATTCTACACAAAATGGTTAGAATATGTAAAACATACATTTTTAATGTGTATCCAGGGCAAACTTTCACCATGCCATAAGACTTTCCAACCATAAGAATGAGCAAAAATTAACCCGCAAATCTCCAACTAAGAAATCCTCCTCAAGGTCAATGCATCTCTCTCTCTCTCTCTCTTTCTCTGAATTAACAACAAACTGAACAAGATGAGAAAAGAAGAACAGGCTAAGCAATTACAAAAAGTTTTGTCTTATTGTTATAGTTTCTAATTTCTCACCAGCATACATTTGTGAGAGCACAACAACCCCACTTCAGGCTAGAGAGGGAAGAGCAGTGACATCAAGAATGTCACCGTAGTTCTGTCTAATATCATATCCTAAATCATGAAGATTATACATTAAAACAAGGTGTATGGTCTCAAGCTTTTCAAAAGGGGATATAAACTCAGTAAGGGATGAGCTGGAATCTGGTTAGTGCCCAGAGCTAGATCTTGAAACATTGCTTCTGTAGTAACCCTGATGGGCAGGGGAAGACCTTTTCCTGCATGTTTACAACCTAAATCCATCTCTTTCTCTTACCAAATTCCAGCTCATGTATCCCTCTGATAAATTCCCACCCATTTGACAGTCTACCCCAAACCTTTGGATGACCAGTCAGTGCACAGAAAAACACTGACATGGAAACTTCTGGCAACGGGAGAAACTGAGAGACTTTGGAAATGGATGGATGGATTAGTGGTGTAGCGCAGGGGTCTGTGGTAGACCTGCTTGGTTGGTGAATTGTTTAAAACACAGGAGTGTGTGTTTGTGTGTGTGTGTGTGTTTTACAAGGTTATTAAATACCTAGAATATTGAGAAACTTAAACCAATAAAATGAAGCACTTTCTGAATAGGGTCGCCACAGGAATACAAGATTACTATATAATCAACAAAATGCTCATTTTAGTTTCATCAATTTATAAGGACATTAGTGTTCTACAATTTATGATTTAAGGGTTCCCTACATGCCTTCCAGGGAGTTTTCCCACTTTGCCTCTGGCTTGCTTTGTGGTGGTACAGACAAGGATATATTGTGAAGCATGTTGAGCCAAAATGGGCTATATAAATAACATTTGATTGATTCATTGATTTTAAAAACTTGGCCACTTTAACCCCTTTTGTGCAGACCCCCTAGTGGCCAATGCCAGCGGCGCCGTAAGATTGCTCAACTGAGACATGCATTGCTCCTGCAACCAACCATCAGTAGAAACCACAAACTCTTGTGTTCTAGCTTTATTAGTACATGATTCATGACAACTATATGGAGTTTCTAAGCGCCACTATTGTCACGTAGGTAGTCCATTTATCAAGCAACCCCCCACCCAGTCTCACCTGCAACTATTCCGACCCATGCATGACACAGTGGACAATAGTGTCTATTTGTGAGTTCATCAACTTATTTTTTCACCACCAAAAATGTGTATTCCCTCATAGCTACAAGATAAAGCCAACAATAGCCCGAACGTATGCAAAAAAAAAAAGCAGTGAAAACCCCTGCTCACTCAATAGCAAAATAAACATTCCACTATCAATATCTGCTACTAAATATGAAATAAATATACAATCCTACCGTGGTTTTATGCATAGAGATGTCCCTTTCAAGATTCAGTCATTTGTTGTCTTGGGAAATCTGTTCGAGAAATACATACCCCTTTATATACACTAATACACCATCTGAAATGTTTATGTGTAAAACACCACCAGCTGTTCATGCAGTTGTTACGCGTTCCAGTTCATTCTGGTTTGATTGATAACTCTTTTATCCAATAGAGGACAGTATAACCTTCGCAACAGTTTTATCAATGTCTTTACAATACATTATGGCCGAGCATAACAGCATTTTTAGTTTTAGTCATTTAGTTTTACACAAATTACTACAGAAAATGCAGGAATGTACATTCATTAGCTGAGATGTAATAGATTTTTTCCTGCTATTTTCGCAAGATTTTAGTAATTTGGCCGATTCATCAGCATGGCTAGAGAAAATCCTCACTGCTTACTTGTATTTTGGGAGTGGCTCAGAAGAAGATACCATAGTATTGATTCTATCAGAGAATATGCCTACGAACATGACAGAGATTTTCCTCGATATGTAAGTATTACTGCTTGTAATATTTCAAATATGTATGTTTGTTTTTTCCACTCCACCACTGTCTTGTGCCTTCTGTTTCATATTCTTATTTTCCCATTTTGAGTGCATTTCACATACTGTAGTGTAAGCATTCATTGGTGGCTCAGTCATGTTTTATGTTTGATGCATCAAATTGCCGTGAAGCTAGAAGATTTGCCAGCATTTTCCTAGGGGCGGAATATTATTTTATTGTAATCTTATCATACATAATACAGACTATGACATATTACTGTAGTATCTCCCTGGGCTATACTTGTCACTTAGGGCGTGGAAAATACTAATTCCAATTTACTGTGTGCTGATATGTGCTAGATGAATGTAAAATATTCCTTGGAGTATATATATATGGCAACATTTAAAAAAAAAATAGAAACAGAAAAAAGTGATGCTTTATTGAAGTACAAGAGTGAATGATTAGGTTACATATTTAGCTGTTTGTACCAGTGTGATATCAATGTTTATTGTGTGATTTACAGCAGTGCACAATTTAGCCATTTTGGATAGATTTGGAGACACTAAGGGACAACAGGGTACACTGCTAACATTTAGCATCATAGATCTTTAGTAGTTCTGCCTATGACCCTCATAATGTGAACAAGGAGTGTATGACCTAGGACATGTATAGTTTTACCTGTTTTACATACAGTCCACTCCAAAAGTGTTAGGACAGTGACACATTTTTTGTTGTTTTGGCTCTGTACTCCAGCACATTGGATTTGAAATAGAACAGACTAATTTCATTTGAGGGTTTTTACATCTATATCAGGTGAACTGTGTAGCAATTCTAGACATTTTTACATATAGTCCACCCCCCACACACACACACACCCACCCCCCATTTTATGGCACCAAAAGTAATTGGACCAAATAAACTTAAATAAAGCCATTTTAATATTTGAATATTTGCATATCCTTTGCATGCCATGACTTCCTAATCATCAAGAGACTCTTCAAAAAGACTCTTGATATCTTATCTTCAGGTACTCTTGAAAGCAATACTATAACCTCTCTGTATTTGAATGGATCTCTATGGGAATTGGGGGGTGGGACTAGATTTTGCTGTAAATTACACAGGAATAGTGAAAAAATAAATATGAACCATAGATTAATATTGATGTCATATTTTGTGTTGACAGTTCTCACATTGGCGTTTATGTAAAGTGTAATTAACATGATGGGTGCCCCAGTGTAATTAAAGGTACCCTACTTGCATGAAGATGTGTGTGTGTCTGTGTGTGTCTGTGTGTCTGTGTGTGTGCATTCATGAGTGGATGTTGGAGAGGATTGGATGGCATGCCTTAGGATGTGAAACACTGTCAATGATTCCCTCAGTGCTGTGGCTAAGCCCGTAGCTGGGTGCATTGCAAAGACTATGTATGTTTTGTTTTAATATTAAAAAAACACATTTGTTTGTGCATTGTATACCGCACTACAGGTAATTTGTTTTATAAAGATCTCAAGGTCAGCCAAGCGTAGTGTCTGAGATTCAGCATCCAAAGTAAGAAAATAATTATAAAGAGAAATAGGGGGGGAAAAACCTTACAATACACCGATATGAGCATAGTAACAAGGGGCATGGTCCCAAAGTATGTGACTCATCAACATGTGACTTGAGGTTTCCTTTTTAAAATCTTCTTTCAAATGAAGAGATCATGCACAGTATGCAAATATGAGATGAAGACACGAGGCAGTTGCACAGCAGTGTTTCACGATGACCACATGGTGTGGTGTGGTCTCACCTCTTTTTTTCTGTTCACAGTGTGAACCCTCCTCTGATTGGTTGGGATGTCCATGTGATACAGTAGGCCCAAGCCAATCAAAGTAATTCAATTCAAAAGCAAAACTCCTTTGCTTTTTTCTATTTTTATCAGACGATACTTCCAAACACATTCTTTACCGTAAAATTATGAAAGATGCTGTGGCCAGAAAAAAAAAATCCAGAAATTTGACCCTGTCAATTTGAACGTGGAAAACTTTCTATGTGCTTAGGGCAAGTCACACAGGTCACACATTACCCTTGAGCACAAAAGCAATTTGCAATAGAAACAGCTGAGTGCTTGACGAGAGGCCCAAACCACAGTTTGGAAGAGTGTATCATTCAAACCCACAGCGCCTCCCAACAGAAAGTGCTCAATGCCTATAATCTGGAGGTTCCGAGTAAGTGCTGTCTCCACCCTCTAATGCCTCTACCATAACGGGACCCAGCTATTGGTTCAGGCAGTGTTACGGAAGGTTGAATTTGGAACTTGGCTGCCGGGAGAACTACCTGTAGGATTTTTTCCCCCCTGAGCACTCTGCTCTTTGCATACGGGACTTCCCCTTCCATTATGTTTAGCAAACAACTGCCGTGTCTCCCCATGCTCCACAGATGCCAAAACATCTGTTCCCAGAATGTGCTAGCAAGGAGCTCCACGATGTATTCACAGCACCACAAAGTGACACGGGTACTTCTGGCTGCTTCAAAATGCTGACTATCAGGATTCCGGTCTTTACATATTTGCATAATATTAATAACATATAGTGTGGGAGTTCATTCATGAATTTCATTCATCTCTATAAAGCACCTGAGAACACTGTCAACCAAAGCCTTGGAGAGAGACCAATAATTGATGTGACATTTATATAATAATTTATATTGCGCAGTGTGGGTACAGCTGACCAATTTTTGAAAATGTGAAAAAATTCCAGCATTTGTATAGGAACAAAATAGTATACTTTATTACTTTTCTCAGCTGATAATGCACAGACTGAACAGGTGAATGCTTAATTGTATGTTGAAAAAAAGCTCTTTAGTTACAGATATTTCATGGATTTATATCCAAAGGTTTTGGGACACATACTTTCTTTGTTTAAATCTTTCTTACAATAAATGACCCACTTATTTAAAGTGATGGTCAAGGGATTCTAAAAAATTCAAATAACCACAACATATCACAGAGGGATGTGTCCACTACACACCTACCAAATATCTTTTCTAGTTTCCGGCAGTCCATATATGTGTGTGTGTGTGTGTGTGTGTGTGTGTACGTGCGTGCTTGAATGTGCGTCTAACAGTGCATACATGTGTGTGTGTGTGTGTGTTTTCTCATTTCTTCAGCATGTATTGCTAAACCATTACCATTTTAAAAAAAAATTTTTTAAATGTAATTAAATCAACTTAATGTTTAATTCAGTTTGGGAACTCCACCAGTTTCCAATACGACTCTCCTGTACAGCTTTGCATCTTGTGTGTAGACAGGCCGTGAGCAACCCATCACAGGTGTAACTACATGATATGGATATCAGAGCCTGGCTTTAAAAAAGGCAAGACTAGGCTCTGCTAATCTCTTCCCACCCCCTCCATATTTGTTTCAGCATTCTGAATGTATCTATATGCCTGTGTGTCCAATTTTGTCCAATAAATAATTATGTTTATTCTTGCACAAAATCCTTTGCATGTTTCTCAGAATCTTTGCTAATTTTTTAATTATCCACATTTAATCTCCAAAAACCAATTTAATAATTTCATGTGGACAACCACACAGTTTTACCACAGTAGTAGACAATTATATTTTGTAGCACTTGCCATTAGCTGATATTCTTCACAACATAAAGAAAGTAACCTGGAACAAATCACCATTTCCATAATTTTCAAACCATGTTTCTGAGGGCCCAAAAAATGCACTTTGTCCCACAGCAGTAAATTAAATATTTTTTTACAAATAGCAAAATATAGTATAGCAGATAGTTTTATGATATAATTACTGAAAAAGACAAATGTGACGGTTATGGACAGGTTTAATTGCAATGCTCCGTACATTGTTGTCAATGCTGTTAATGTTATTTAAGCCTTTCACAACTTTCAAAAAGTTTCAAACATTATGCTGTTCTTTACATATTAAATGGAGGAACACCATACATTTGGTTGTGCAGCCTTCAATTGTGTAAAAATTAACTCAATGGCAGGTCATTCATATTAGCAATGTGTTTTGAGTAATACTATACCAAAAAATAGTACATTATGTCATTTCAATTATTTTATCATGCTGATCTATGTAAACCGATGGAATTACTTATTTTCTTATAATTTAATATAATCTGTATTTCATATGTAATATATGTCCTCAGTATCTGTCTCTGATTATAATAGTGTGGCTGATGTTTGCAGAACCTCAGGGGTTTAAAAGAAAAATCAACCTAAAACCAAGTTAATTGAACATTAATGTTGGTTAAATTCTAATGGCTAGCTTTGATGTTACAGTATTATACATCAATTGACATGTCACCATTCACTGACTGTAGCAAATCTTCAAAACCACACAATCACACACACGTGCCCATACATGCACTATATCATTTAAATAATATTTTTCTAGTGTAATATTATTTGCTGTTTCATTTAAATAGAACATAAATTAAATTACTGAATGAATTTCCAGATTTATGCAACATTCATTTTTAAAATATTTTATTCAATGGTACATCCATGGTGAGTAACATTTATGAAACATTAACATTTACTCAAGTATCTTTCAAAAGTATACTTTTACGTATACCTTTACAACCACGTTACGTGCCAAAATAATGTACTTTTTATGTGTGTTTGTGTGTGTGCTTCTAGATAGATAGATAGATAGATTTTTAAAATCTGAATGTACACTCAGGCTGGTGTAAAACCTCTAAGTGATAAGTGTGGTGTCCCTCTCCTTCAGTACTACTGAAAGCAGAAAGGGGAGAGTGCATTTTCCTGCCGTGCTAATGTATAACCACAGTGACACACAAGGTGTCATCAAACCACAAATCACTTCAAACTACGACTGGGCTCCTCTCCCTCCCTCCCTCCCTCCCTCCCTCTAAATCGCTCTCTCTCTCTCCCTCTCCGTCTCCCCCTCCCTCTCCCTCTCTCCCTCTCCCTGTCTCCCCCTCCCTCTCCCTCTCTCCATCCTGCTTCCCTTACCCTCCCCTTTCTCACTCGCTGTCCTCCCACCTTCTCTCACTCTCATTCTCCCTCACTCTCCTTCACTCCCTCCATTCCTCTCTCAGCCCCTATCTCTCACACACATGCGCACACACACACACACACACACAATTTTTCCCTCTCCACTTCCTGTATATTCCCTTCTCTGCCCTATGTAGGAGACTGTGAAAACGCACACGCGCACACACACAAGCACGTACACACATGCACTCGTACACACACACGCACACACGCAGGCACACACACGCGCACAGAGCATATGTTACTGTGCATGTGGACTGCGGCTCCGAGCGGCAGGGGAACAGTTAGACGGCGGTTCTTCCTGGCTGGGCCTCGCTGGGCTCTGCCCCTGCCTCCTTAAAGCTGAAGGCACACAGGAACAAGGTTGAGCACGCCGAGCGGCCCGCCCATCGAGCACCGGAGGGCCTTTTATGCAAATGGAATTCGCTGCATGCCTAGATTTGTTTATTATCTGCCGATCCCTCCCTCCCCCTCTCCCTCTCCCTCCCCCTTTTTTTCTCTCGCCACTCCCTCCGGTTCCCTCCGTCCATTCCGGTCGCTCCCCTCCCTCTTCCTCGCAGCGGAAGGAGACACCCCTGCCGGCCGCCGCATCCCAGGCCCGTGCCGTCCACCCCCGTCCACGGCCCACCCACTAAGAGTCACAACAAGTGCTTGTGTGCCATTATCAATTGCGATCCGGTAAAGTAATGCTTAATGCATTAACTGACACGCCTCTTAGTGAGTCAGAGGCAGGGACTGCAAAGGATGATGGGGAAGAAAAGCATGGAGGGTAAGAAAAAAATATTTGCAATTTTATTTGGGAATTGTTTGTGATTCATGTTTTAGACATGTTGTCTAAATATGGTACGATTAATTTTGCCTTCCCTCATCGAGGCTATAGAAATGGCCTTAGAATAGAACTAAACAAGATTTTTCCTTGATTACAGTAATAACAGGTTCATGTCACATTGTTACCAGTGAGTTTACGACAAAAGTGATCCATGCTGCACTTACTTTAATATGTTGGGTTTTAAAGACTTAGCAGCAGTAGGACGGCCACACGTCTCTTTTTGAAAACATTTGCGTGTATTAAGAGCTTAAATCTTCCAAACTTAAAACATGTTCATAGGACTGGTGGGTATGCGGTGGGAGCTTGGCTGCAGACATGTTACAACAGGGACTATGCTGTGTGTGTGCGCGCGCGTTTATGTGTGTGTGTGTGTGTGTGTGTGTGTGTGTGTGTGCATGCATGTGTGTGTGTCTTTGTATGTGTGGGCAAATGCATTTGTGTATATGTCACATTTATGTGTCCATGTGTGTGTCTGTATAAATGTGCTTGTGTGTGTGTGCTTGTGTGTTTGCATTCAATATGCGCTTACGTGTATGTATGGCTGAGTATGTTCCTGCATGTGTATAAGTATGGGTGTGTGTACAAGTATATATACGTATATATGCATTTGTGTGAGTGTGTTCATTAATGTGATTATGTGCTGATGTCTGTCCGTGCATGTGCGTGTATATCTACATATGTGTGTTTATCTACTTGCCTGAGCGTGTGTATGTGCATATGTGTGTTTGTGCATGTTTATATGTGTGGGTATGCATATGCGTCTGTGTATATATGTGTGTGTGTGTGTGTGTGTGTGTGTATGTGTGTGTTGTGTGTGGGAGGGGGGCAGGGGGTAGAGGGGTGCATGGAGCAGGATTTTGAGCAGTATTCCCAACACATCCACTCTCCATTCCATCCCCACAGCCCTACACCCCTACATACACATCCACTCTCCATTCCATCCCCACAGCCCTACACCCCTACATACACATCCGCTCTCTATTCTATCCCCACAACCCTACACCCCTACATACACATCCACTCTCCATTCCATCCCCACAGCCCTACACCCCTACATACACATCCGCTCTCTATTCCATCCCCACAGCCCTACACCCATACATACACATCCACTTTCCATTCCATCCCCACAGCCCTACACCCCTACATACAAATCCACTCTCTATTCTATCCCCACAGCCCTACACCCATACATACACATCCACTTTCCATTCCATCCCCACAGCCCTACACCCCTACATACAAATCCACTCTCTATTCTATCCCCACAGCCCTACACCCATACATACACATCCACTTTCCATTCCATCCCCACAGCCCTACACCCCTACATACACATCCACTCTCCATTCCATCCCCACAGCCCTACACCCCTACATACACATCCACTCTCCAGTCCATCCCCACAGCCCTACACCCCTACATACACATCCACTCTCCATTCTATCCCCACAGCCCTACACCCATACATACACATCCACTTTCCATTCCATCCCCACAGCCCTACACCCCTACATACACATCCGCTCTCTATTCCATCCCCACAGCCCTACACCCCTACATACACATCCACTCTCCATTCCATCCCCACAACCCTACACCCCTACATACACATCCACTCTCCAGTCCATCCCCACAGCCCTACACCCCTACATACACATCCGCTCTCTATTCCATCCCCACAGCCCTACACCCATACATACACATCCACTTTCCATTCCATCCCCACAGCCCTACACCCCTACATACACATCCACTCTCCAGTCCATCCCCACAGCCCTACACCCCTACATACACATCCACTTTCCATTCCATCCCCACAGCCCTACACCCCTACATACACATCCGCTCTCCAGTCCATCCCCACAGCCCTACACCCCTACATACACATCCGCTCTCTATTCCATCCCCACAGCCCTACACCCCTACATACACATCCACTCTCCAGTCCATCCCCACAGCCCTACACCCCTACATACACATCCGCTCTCTATTCCATCCCCACAGCCCTACACCCCTACATACACATCCACTCTCCAGTCCATCCCCACAGCCCTACACCCCTACATACACATCCACTCTCCATTCCATCCCCACAGCCCTACACCCCTACATACACATCCACTCTCCATTCCATCCCCACAGCCCTACACCCCTACATACACATCCACTCTCCATTCCATCCCCACAGCCCTACACCCCTACATACACATCCACTCCCCATTCCATCCCCACAGCCCTACACCCCTACATACACATCCACTCCCCATTATATCCCCACAGCCCTACACCCCTACATACACATCCACTCTCCATTCCATCCCCACAGCCCTACACCCCTACATACACATCCGCTCTCCATTCCATCCCCACAGCCCTACACCCCTACATACACATCCACTCTCCATTCCATCCCCACAGCCCTACACCCCTACATACACATCCACTCTCCATTCCATCCCCACAGCCCTACACCCCTACATACACATCCACTCTCCATTCCATCCCCACAGCCCTACACCCCTACATACACATCCGCTCTCCATTCCATCCCCACAGCCCTACACCCCTACATACACATCCACTCTCCAGTCCATCCCCACAGCCCTACACCCATACATACTGTACACATCCACTCTCCATTCAATCCCCACAGCCCTACACCCCTACATACACATCCACTCTCCATTCCATCCCCACAGCCCTACACCCCTACATACACATCCACTCTCCATTCTATCCCCACAGCCCTACTCCCCTACATACACATCCACTCTCCATTCCATCCCCACAGCCCTACACCCCTACATACACATCCACTCCCCATTCTATCCCCACAGCCCTACACCCCTACATACACATCCACTCCCCATTATATCCCCACAGCCCTACACCCCTACATACACATCCACTCTCCATTCCATCCCCACAGCCCTACACCCCTACATACACATCCACTCTCCATTCCATCCCCACAGCCCTACACCCCTACATACACATCCACTCTCCAGTCCATCCCCACAGCCCTACACCCATACATACTGTACACATCCACTCTCCATTCAATCCCCACAGCCCTACACCCCTACATACACATCCACTCTCCATTCCATCCCCACAGCCCTACACCCCTACATACACATCCACTCTCCATTCTATCCCCACAGCCCTACTCCCCTACATACACATCCACTCTCCATTCCATCCCCACAGCCCTACACCCCTACATACACATCCACTCCCCATTCTATCCCCACAGCCCTACACCCCTACATACACATCCACTCCCCATTATATCCCCACAGCCCTACACCCCTACATACACATCCGCTCTCCATTCCATCCCCACAGCCCTACACCCCTACATACACATCCACTCTCCATTCCATCCCCACAGCCCTACACCCCTACATACTGTACACATCCACTCTCCATTCCATCCCCACAACCCTACACCCCTACATACACATCCACTCTCCATTCCATCCCCACAGCCCTACACCCCTACATACACATCCACTCTCCATTCCATCCCCACAACCCTACACCCCTACATACACATCCACTCTCCATTCCGTCCCCACAGCCCTACACCCCTACATACACATCCGCTCTCCATTCCATCCCCACAGCCCTACACCCCTACATACACATCCACTCTCCATTCCATCCCCACAGCCCTACACCCCTACATACACATCCACTCTCCATTCCGTCCCCACAGCCCTACACCCCTACATACACATCCACTCTCCATTCCATCCCCACAACCCTACACCCCTACATACACATCCACTCTCCATTCCATCCCCACAGCCCTACACCCCTACATACACATCCACTCTCCATTCCGTCCCCACAGCCCTACACCCCTACATACACATCCGCTCTCCATTCCATCCCCACAGCCCTACACCCCTACATACACATCCACTCTCCATTCCATCCCCACAGCCCTACACCCCTACATACACATCCACTCTCCATTCCATCCCCACAGCCCTACACCCCTACATACTGTACACATCCACTCTCCATTCAATCCCCACAACCGTAGCTCCTACATACACATCCACTCTCCATTCCATCCCCACAGTCCTACACCCCTACATACACATCCACTCCCCATTCCATCCCCATAGCCCTACACCCCTACATACTGTACACATCCACTCTCCATTCCATCCCCACAGCCCTACACCCCTACATACACATCCACTCTCCATTCCATCCCCACAGCCCTACACCCCTACATACACATCCACTCTCCATTCCATCCCCACAGCCCTACACCCCTACATACACATCCACTCCCCATTCCATCCCCACAGCCCTACACCTCTACATACACATCCACTCTCCATTCCATCCCCACAGCAGGAGGACCAGCCTTTTTTCAGGCATATCCAGTGATGAAAGAGAGTGAAAGGACCCTGGTTAGAAGGGATGAGAGGGTTTCTGGGATGATCCTCTAAAAGACCCTACCCCTTTTAAGCCTCTGTACCAGTTTTTCGTCTTTCTGAGGTTGGGGGGTAGACTCAGAGGGGTGGGCTCACAGTAAGTGAGCAGCACGCTGGAGCGCAGGCCACAGACCATGGACACAGTGCAGGGGGCAATTAGCTCACCCACCCTGGCTCCCCTGGTGAGAATTACCTCCAGGATACCAGCCAAGACCAGCGGGTTCCAATCCAAACAGTAATTTACTCACCGATCACACAGTCAGAGCGATAGAGGTCAGCCCTCCACCACTAAGAGAGCAAGGCTCCTGACAGGGGTAAACAAGCCCCAGTGAAACCTGAAGTTGGTCAATAGACATTTTTCTTGCAGTTTACAAAGACCAGAATGACGAACAATCATTAGCCAAGTCTATATGGGCTACAGCAAACTGCAATTTTTCCACAATTTACCCCAGACGTAGCTAAGAGAAATCCAAGTAAGGTTTGCATCAGACTACCAGTACTAAACTGTGTTTTTTCTTTACCTTAAAGGTTGTATCAGCGATTTTGGGTGGAAACATAAATGATCACATTCATCTGATTTTTCCTCACGATCCGCTAGCTGCCCGCCCCATAAGCAGGCCGTCAAAAAACCGCGTCTCTGTAGGCAGCCTATGCTCCGAGATCGTACACAAAAACAAATGGTACTACCAACCACTCAAAACCAAAATAAACAGTATTCCAACCAATCACAATGATCTGCACAAACGCTAATACTCTTATCTCGCTGAAATCTTGACGGATTTACAAACGGTTTGGTTTCTTACAAACGTTATTAACGTGGTTATAATTCTGGATGCTTGAACACTATTTTTTAAAACATAACATAATTATTCATAAGTATGTTTGTTTGGGATTTCGCTTCAGAAGTGACGTCACGTTTGTGCAGATCATTGTGATTGGTTGGAATACTGTTTATTTTGGTTTTGAGTGGTTGGTAGTACCATTGTTTTTGTGTACGATCTCGGAGCATAGGCTGCCTACAGAGACGCGGTTTTTTGACGGCCTGCTTATGGGGCGGGCAGCTAGCGGGTCATGAGGAAAAATCAGATGAATGTGATCATTTATGTTTCCACCCAAAATCGCTGATACAACCTTTAATACCAAAGCAGCATGGCAAAAGGTCATTCCCTTTTACCCACAATCCCCAATAAATTACTGTTTTGTCAAACTGTCCTAAATAAATATATGGGTTTGTGCTGTAAAAAAAGGCCCATTTCAGCAGAGGATTTCTGCCATTCACCATAGATATTTTAATCTGTAAATTAAACAAACCTCCAGTTCTGTGTTCATAAGTACGTTTTTGTAATATATATCAAACTAATTTCCTGAAATAAAATAAAAAATAAATTGTCACAAATTTTGACACCTGTTTTCTCCCTTTGCAAGAATAACAGAAGAAACCCTTAAAGTTATCCATCCATATCTACTGTATTTCTGGCAGCAGAGTGTTGATTTAAGGCTTGTTTGATACGTCAGCCCCTTGATGACTTGGGGCCATTTAGCCAACCATGTATTCCATACTGTTCCAGTGTAATTTACAGCTAAATCTAGTCCCACCCCCCAATTCCCATAGAGATCCATTCAAATGCAGAGACGTTATGGTATCACTTGTAAGAGTAGCAGAAAATAATATATCAAGAGTCTTTTGATGTTGGGTCACAGACATCAGGAAGCCATGGCATGCAAAGGATATGCAACCAAATATTCAAATTTTAAAGGCACAGTCAACTTAGTGTATGTAAACTTCTGACCCACTGGAATTGTGATATAGTGAATTAAAAGTGAAATAATCTGTCTGTAAACAATTGTTGGAAAAATTACTTGTGTCATGCACAAAGTACATGTCCTAACTGACTTGCCAACACTATAGTTTGCTAACATGAAATCTGTGGAGTGGTTAAAAATTAGTTTTAATGACTTAAACCTAAGTGTATGTAAACTTCCGACTTCAACTGTATATAGTACAAAACATTGCTGCAGTTAAACACATTTCAGGTGACTTTACATTTGTTTCTGTGTTGCTAATTTGCTTATTTTTGGAGATATAGTGAAGCTACATTTTAGTGAAAGAGCATGTAATTCCTTCCACAGTGCTGGTCCTCCACCTGGATGACTGACGCAAACATCTAAAGAAGAAATAAAGAAAAAACATCTTCTTAACAAATGAATAAATAACCTGCTGTGTTCTTTGGAGCATGAGTGAGGGTCAGTCTGTCTGTCTCTTTGTTTCAGTGGGTGCCTCTGTCTCCATCTCAGGCTCTCTCTCTCTCTCTCTCTTGCTCTCTCTCTCTCACTCACTTTCTCTCTCTCTCTCACTCTCTCTCTCTCTTGCTCTCTCTCTCTCTCTCTTGCTCTCTCTCTCTCACTCACTTTCTCTCTCTCTCTCACTCTCTCTCTCACTTTTTCTCTCTCTCTCTCTCTCTCTCTCTCTCTCTCTCTCTCTCTCTCTCCATGTTTCTGACTTTCTTTACAGAAGCAATTTTTTTATTTCAGGTTGTGCTGCAATTTGGAGATGGTTTCCAAATCACTGTGCAAATCAAAGATGGGTTATGTGTTGCAAAGAGAAATAAATAGAGAAATCTTCTTCACAAGTGCATCCAGCTCCACGTTTAAAAAAAAAAACGACAGATTGCATTTTGATTTGGAAACATAAACTCTAAATTAATCTAATATAAACATCCACCACATGTTAAGATAGGCAAAGTACACAACATCCACATCACATTTACTAGACATTTGTACAGACAAAATGTACAGACACATGTCCCCTTGTTATGAGCAGGTTTGTGCATAACATAGGAACATACAGGAACTAAACTCTTTGCCCAAAGGGTAGCTAGCCAGATACATACTGTGACCCCAGTGTGCACACATACCTACAATAGTGCAGATTTGGTGTAGTTGTGTGCTACAAGTGGGCTACTGTAAATGGACAGAATTGTTTGTTCAAAACAGTTCTGGTAAAAATATGCATGCGATGGGTTTTGAGCCACAATTTCTGTAACCATTGTAGGAAAGTGATAAATTGCTAGTGGCCACTTTTCCCTGGCCATCATTCCCTCTCTCTCTCTTTTCCCTGGCCATCATTCCCTCTCTCTCTCTGTCTTCCACCCATCAATCTAGTCTGTTCAAGGTCCATCTCAGGCCGTTTCCCTCCTGCTCTCTCCCTCACTTTTTCTTTCATTCCCCGTCTTTCTCTATCCTGCCCCCTCTCTCGTTCTCACAATCCCACCGCCCCCCTCCCCCCCCCCCCAATTTTATATTTCTCTTCAGTTCCCTTTCCCTATTATATTTTTCACTCATGTGTTTATATTTGTCTTCTTTGATCACTATTATATGTGATTGATGCAGATTACAACATCAAAATGAAGGGAACACACAAAAAGTCAAAGCCAGACTCTGTGGCTCTCTCTCTCTCTCTCTCGTTCTCTCTCTCACTCCCACTCTCCCAGACTTCCTCTCTGTTCAGTGTCTGCAAGTGATGGTCACTGGTCCAGCCTGCCAGGCTTTTGGCCAGTGTGAGGGGATGCGTGGCTGTAGAACTACACTGCCCTGCCATTGACACCATCCCACAGGATTTGTCATCACCATGGAAACGCTGACCTATCAGGGCCCAGGGCTGCAACAGGGGCGGGGTTCGCAGGAGCTGAAACTTGCATAGAGAGAGAGAGAGAGAGACAGGGAGAGAGAGATAGAGAGATTTCGAATTTTGCAAGGAACTATTATTATTCAACAACTTTTACACACCAGAATATTAAATCAACAACAACAACAAGCGAAAAAGAAAACAGGAATGTTTTATTGGCATCATGTGTCAATTCAGAAAGGATCCTTTCCGAGTGTGAGGGGGAAAAAAGCTCGAAATGTGGTTTTGTGGAGCTTTGAATCTTCATTGAATCTGACACTCAGCCACAAGACGGGAGCACAGAAGAGGAGCATTATCATTTCAGAACAAACACATTAGGCCCCGGCTGCAATAAAAATAGAATTAACAGAGGAACGAGAGGAATGTAGCATTCCAAATTAGCTGTGGCTGTGCTGAGAGCTTTTTCCCGGTGATGAAAAAAACTGACCCACATTCGATACACGCACTCACATCGGATAGCACTCATGGAGCACTTTACTATCTGTTTATTTTTTATTTATTTAGTTGTTTGTTTGTTAGTTTAATCGAGCTCTTCACTGGAGGAAAAAAGATGAACAAATTTGAGTTAAAAAAAGTTACAATTTGAAAAATGTCAATAGCCACATAGCATCCTGGCGGGTCACAGTATATGCATCTCTAAGTTTTAATTTCTGTAAAAAAAAGTAGGTATCTAAGAGTTTGTTGTTTTTAGTTGCTGAGGTAAGAACATGAACACATCACATCAGAAATACACTATATGGCCAAAAGTAGCTGGACACCCCTTGGTCTGAGGCTCTTTTTCATGGCTCAGGCTGGGCTCCTTAGTTCCAGTGAAGGCAAATCTTAACACTGCAGCATACAATGACATTCTAGACGATTCTGCGTTTCCAAATTTGTGGCAATGGTTTGGGGAAGTCCCTTTCCTGTTTCAGAATGGAAATGCCCCTCGTGCACAAATAGAGGTCCATACAGAAATGGTTTGTTGCGATTGGTATGGAAGAACTTGACTGGCCTTCACAGAGCCCTGACCTCAATCCCATCAAACACCATTGGGGTCAATTGGAAAGCCAACTGCGAGCCAGGCCTAATAGCCCCACATCAGTGCCCGACCTCACTAATGCTCTTCTGACTGAATGGAAACAAATCCACGCAGAAATGTTCCAAAATCTTGTGGAAAGCCTTCCCAGGAGAGTGGAGGCTGTTATAGCAGCAAATGGGGACCAACTCCATATTAATGCCCATGATTTTGGAATGAGATGTTGTATGAGCAGGTGTCCATATACTTTTGGCCATGTAGTGTATCTTTATCAAACATTAATTTATTAACTAATTCATGTGAAAATCATAAAATAATTCCTATGACCAATAAAACAATGACCACTGACAAATTGTCCCTCTCAAATCAGACTGTTCACACCCCACCTAGGGATGGGGGGGAAATACACCTAAATCTTGTTACAAAATACAAAACCTCTTAAATAAATGTAGCAAAATAAATTAGTTAAAAGCTAGCCTAAAGGACTGGTCAGAAATGATCATTCGCAAACCAGACTTTGGCTTTCAGGTAGTTCCCGCACCACTGCCAGTAACTTTATCATTAGCTGACTATTGACAAGCTAACTAGTTGCACTAAATACATATTTGATTACCCATTATATAGTTAATGGTTTTAACTTGTAGATGCATTGAATTGCTGGTACATATGCAACTTAATTACTTTTGTTTGTTTGTTCATTGCATTTTATAGTTGTTTATATTTTATCCCCTTGGGGAAGAGGCAGACATGGTGACAAATACTGACAGGCATGAATACAATGCCCTCCAATTTTGGACTGTACTACGTGTCGTTTCCTGTGTTTATTTTCAGTATCTTGAAACTAAAAAATACCCTTTACCAAAGCATCCTGATACAAAATACATTCGATTGTTTTACTGTGTTTCAAAAGCAAATTATAAAATACACACAGGTAATTAAAATATGGATTTCAAATATTAAGCATTAAATTTCAGGTACTGCCTACACCTGCCCCGCTCCCGCCTCCCCGCCAACATCAGCACCATGAGCTGCTCACAGCACCACAGTTGGGAAATATTTTTAAAGGGTGCAACACAGCCTGACTACCTCCAGTATGAGTTGCATGTTTTTTAGGGCAAAGCTCAGTGGAACTGGAAGAACCGGGTTGCCAAGGTGCGTGTGTGGGGGGTGACATAACAAGGAAAAACTTGACTCTGTAACCAGTCGAGGCATTTCAGCGAGGCATTTCACCCATGTGCAAAATGAACAATTATGCCAATTTCACATTTCTTACAGACATGTCTGAGTGGAAGGATTGCTTGCAAGTGGGATTTAATTTCTTAGTTTTGTTTGTTATTAAACGGTTTGTACAATGTATTGGATCCTTGGAGAGATATAACAATGGAGCTATAATGACTTAAGACGTAAGTGAATGTCTAACTAGATCATAAATAATCTTTAGATAATCGTTTGTGTATGTTTACATATATTAGCACAGATTATCCAGTGCCAATGACCTGCATCTGCCAATTTTTCGAGTACAGGTTTTGGAGAGCTTGCAATATCTCACTGCTACTTTACACAGAGAGGTCTGGATTGTCTCTGTCTAGTTTATTATGTCTACTGGTGGCCTTCCAACACTATTAAGCCCCTCCCCCACATCAAGCTGGCCCCTGTATCTTGTAGGTGGATGACTCAGTTAACTGGATAACTGCACTGAGTAAAACCCGGAAACCCTGGAATATGGGACATATAAACTTGCAAAAACACTGTACCGGGTTTTACTCAGTGCAGTTAGCCAGCCATGAGGAAAAGGGCCATGATTACTCCAGACTAGAAAGAATTGGCAATATTTGGGGACAAATTTGCATCTGTTACAAGCATGTGATGAGCAACGGAACAGTGGTCAGAGCAGTCTTTGACTGACGCTGCCTTATTATTATTATTATTATTATTATTATTTTTAGGTGTGGTTGGTTTTGTTGTTGTTTTTTACAGGTTTAGGACTAAGTCTGTCCATACTTTACACTACAAACAACATGTGTAATGGAAAGCAGTGATTGAGCAGGCAGTTAGTGTTGCTTCCCTATATTTTAGGATACTGAATGGTGACACAGTTGCCTGTACCCTATTGGCACAATGTTTATGTCACATCAAGCTGAAGTTGTATCCTCTTCTTTGCTGACGGGAAACCAAGACTCTGCACTTTCAATCTATTTAGCTGGTTCCTGGCTATGCCCCTTTACCACCAACTAGCATGGCACACCTGGCGGGTTTTAGGAGGCTGCTGTCCTTTGCTATGCATAGAACTCTGTTGGTGGTCTCAGAATCAGAATCAGAATCAGAATCAGCTTTATTGGCCAAGTATGTGAACACATACAAGGAATTTGACTCCGGTTTTTCGTTTCTCTCAATGTACATACCCAGAATAGACATACAGCTAAAAACAAGGACAACAAAGCTGAACAAAGGTAAACATAAACATTTAACTACTATGTACAGATATAAATATATATTTTTTTAAAAACAACAACACTGAAGTTGTAAACAAAAGACAATAGTGCAATGGTGCAGAGTGCAAAGATGCTGGAATAAATATGGAATTATTAATGCAACAGGTTACATTATATACATGAGGTAGTGGGTTGGGTTATCTGACAGTATATGGATGTATACAATATACAGTATATACAGCGTGCTTAGATTTATATTGACAATGATGATATGTACATGTTAAAAGAAAACCTGCAGTTAAACTACAAATTATAATTTAGAATAAATAGGTACAGTGGATTTTTGGTGTTACATGTTTATTGCACAGGGATTGTTCCTGACACTGTATGACTGATTTAAGTGTTCATCAGAGTGACGGCCTGCGGAAAGAAGCTACCCAACTCTTCTCTACTCAGAGGTATAGTCATCATTAACCCTCAACCATCTTTCCATATACCTGTCTGTCTATCAGGCCCAACTCCCCAAGACCCAACTTCCCTGTCCTCAATAAATTCTGCTAGAATAAACTTTACACCAAAAACTGTACATCCTTCTAAAAACCTTTGTGTTAAGCCATGGCTAGGCTTGTCCATTCTAAATCCGTTTTAGAATATATCTTTGCACTACAATTTCCATCCCTCCATCTTTAGGATAAGGGCATCTGCTAAAAATATTAATACTTTTATTCATAAATAATGAAACAATGCAGGATGTAAAATCTTATTCTCTTTTTTTATTTAGTTAAATATTACCTTTTTTTCAGGTTTATTAAGGCTTATATTCTCCCCTGCAGATGTGTGAATGAACAGTTTGTTTAGACTACAAATAAAACAAGTTACACCTCAGAGCAATTAGACCCTTTTATATTTACTTAATTAAGGTTGCTGTCTGGAATTACTTTTTTTATGAGAGGCAGGTAGGTTTTCAAAAGCAGTTGCTGATGAACTGTGCTCACGCACCAATTTAAACAAACACAGAGACAGCATGCAATCAAAGCTCTTTCTGCACGCTGAATTCTCACAGATTTTATAGACTAACCAGATGGTCAGCTCCTTCATTCCTTCCAAACAACAAGACTTCCCAACAACAGGAGATTCTGGTTGGTAACAGAAGTGCTATATTCAGGCGCTATTTTACAGTACAGAACATCTATTGCCACGGTATTGTATTTGTTCAGGCCCCTTCATGAACATTCCTAAGAGGAATCAAACTAGAATGTTTCGGCTTCAATGGCAGAGAGACCAAGCAAGCATTGAATGTTCAGAGCAAATGAGCTGAAAAAAGATATCATCCTGTGGGTCTGTAGATTGTGCGGAGGATCCTGTGGGTCTGTAGATTGAGAGGAGGATCCTGTGGGTCTGTAGATTGAGCAGAGGATCCTGTGGGTCTGTAGATTGAGAGGAGGATCCTGTGGGTCTGTAGATTGAGCAGAGGATCCTGTGGGTCTGTAGATTGAGCAGAGGATCATGTGGGTCTGTAGATTGAGCAGAGGATCCTGTGGGTCTATAGAGTGAGCGGAGGATCCTGTGGGTCTGTAGATTGAGTGGAGGATCCTGTGGGTCTGTAGATTGAGCAGAGGATCCTGTGGGTCTGTAGATTGAGAGGAGGATCCTGTGGGTCTGTAGATTGAGCAGAGGATCCTGTGGGTCTGTAGATTGAGCAGAGGATCATGTGGGTCTGTAGATTGAGCAGAGGATCCTGTGGGTCTATAGAGTGAGCGGAGGATCCTGTGGGTCTGTAGATTGAGTGGAGGATCCTGTGGGTCTGTAGATTGAGCAGAGGATCCTGTGGGTCTGTAGATTGAGCAGAGGATCCTGTGGGTCTATAGAGTGAGCGGAGGATCCTGTGGGTCTGTAGATTGAGTGGAGGATCCTGTGGGTCTGTAGATTGAGCAGAGGATCCTGTGGGTCTATAGAGTGAGCGGAGGATCCTGTGGGTCTGTAGATTGAGCAGAGGATCCTGTGGGTCTATAGAGTGAGCGGAGGATCCTGTGGGTCTATAGAGTGAGCGGAGGATCCTGTGGGTCTGTATATTGAGCAGAGGATCCTGTGGGTCTATAGAGTGAGCGGAGGATCCTGTGGGTCTGTAGATTGAGCAGAGGATCCTGTGGGTCTATAGAGTGAGCGGAGGATCCTGTGGGTCTATAGAGTGAGCGGAGGATCCTGTGGGTCTGTATATTGAGCAGAGGATCCTGTGGGTCTATAGAGTGAGCGGAGGATCCTGTGGGTCTGTAGATTGAGCAGAGGATCCTGTGGGTCTATAGAGTGAGCGGAGGATCCTGTGGGTCTGTAGATTGAGCAGAGGATCCTGTGGGTCTATAGAGTGAGCGGAGGATCCTGTGGGTCTGTAGAATGGGTTGTGTCCTTGAGCGCATGCCACAGCCAGACGCCCGTCACACACAGAGAGACTCCATCACAGACGACAGCTGCAACGGCACACACAGCAGAAGAGGCAGAGTTCATCTCACAGGCATGACATCATCATGCCCCGTATAACAAAAGGCACCAGGCACATGTTATGGAGAGTGAAATTATACGTTTAATATTTTACATTAAATAATAATAATAAGAAGAAGAAGAAGAAGAAGAAGAAGAAGAAGAAGAAGAAGAAGAAGAAGAAGAAGAAGAAGAAGAAGAAGAAATAAATTGTTGGTTATTTTCTTATTTTTAAGATGAAGAACTTCTAACTCTGGGCTGAGGCAGGGGCATATCACTTTCCATTACTGTAACTGGGACTGGGAGTCTAGCAGCCCGACCCCCCCCCCCATCCCTCGCCCAGCCGTTCTCCGTCATATTACATAATAAACAGCACTTGGCAGCCCTGCCCGGGCCAGGACTGTTCTGGCTGCCACCATCCTGCTGGGTCAGCTGTGCCTGGAGTCCCGAGGAAACCCAGGCAACAGGTGAGACATAAGCCAGCTGTTTTCAGAGCCATTCCAGGCCGTCTGGTCTCCCTTTGGGAAGCGCCTCCGTGTGAGAAGGCCTGTCGCCGAGAGTGTCATACCTCGGCCGACCAATGCCACATTTTTCCCCCCCACACACTCGGAATGTCTTCAGCCCCTCCTCCACACGCTCCAAATTTCTCCCTCCCCCATGCTAACGTGTAGCTTTGAGCAGACACATGATGCGGCACAGTGTAAACTGCGCGATAATTAAAGTAGCCAAAATTCCATGGTGCAAAAACTGTCATCCGTTATCATCTTTTTGCCAATTTTACTGCCAATTCTGATATAAGTGGAAAAAGGTAAATAGGACATTTTAATTGCATTTTACTCAGATCCAATTATGGAAGATACAACTTAAAGGTTGTGTTTAAAACACAAATCTGAGAAATTAATTATTTTCCAAGACTCCATTTGTGGTGTAGAGCCCTAAATATATCCAATTCCTGGCACTGGTTTAAATAAGAACCAACAAACTAAATCAGTAGAAAAGACTTGATATGATGGATTCTGCAGGAAAAGTCAAATCCTATTTAGCTGTGTCTGTCCTATTACTCATGGGTTTGCTTTAGGTGAGACCTTGTGGTTAACCACCTGGTCTCTGGATAGACAAGCTTTGCTGCAGGCTAATAAGGTTACTGAGGTAAAAATGAACAGCAATGAAGGATAACAGACAGCTGCTGGTCCTTCCCACTAACCACTGATATGTTCTGATCTTAATTCCGATACAGTGAGAACAGAATTTCACTCTGCCTATCTCAAGTCAATGTACTACCCAAAAATGCCAGATATGAAACAAATATGGCCAGAGGTTCCTCTGCCAAAATATGAAAAAACAGGAAGATAAAAATATGGCTGTAGTTCTACAGCATGGTGAGGATTATGGGATGGGCACTAGCGTCCGTAACATGGCTACTGGTCAGAGAATATGAGCATTCCTTAAGGTAGTTACTCCTGAGGGCCTCTTGCACCACACTCAGGGACTGCTTTGATAAAAGCGGCAGTGTAGTGTAATGGGTAGGGAACTGGGCTTGTAACCCAAAGGTTGAAAAAAACACCAAAACATTTTCTCAAGCTATGGTATTTTCACTGCAAATCATCCACTAATGCTCATTGCAACAATCCCATGTAACAAGAGCTATCGGGTCCTCTTTTAACATGAGATGATAGGTGTCTGGCAGCCAGTAACATGCCATAATTTAAGCATTGATAGATATAACTCTTATAAACTGAGCTGTTTCTCATCTTAACTATTACTGGATGGGGTAAAAGATATAAACAATCCAATAATGGTTAGCGCGCCAACGTTAAATCTCATCTGCGAGGTGGGTTACTCAGATGAGAAAACAATCGCCGGAAGACTGAAATAACCACAGGGCATGAAATTCATAATAGCTGGCAGCTAAATTGCAGCCGCTGATTTCATCCAGCCCCTGAAAATTGACATTTACTGGCCGGCCCCTTCGCAACCAAGGTTTCCGAGCATTTTATCAGACCGTACCAGAGAGAGAGAGCGAGTGTGCAGTACTGCACCCGCGAAACGTAGTCCCCCTATGGAAAGGGAACGGCTCGAGAGGAGGGACCAATAACAAGACACACGGAGAGATGATCAGTTTCACGGTCACATGTATATATTTAATGAAGCTAATAATGAAACTACTGTGTCTGAGCCGGGAAACATTTTTCACCAGAGGGCAGGAGGGAAGGGTGGAGATAAGAGGAAGTAGTTCTACAGACTGCTCTTCTCCTGCTCTTCCATTCCTGTGTGAATGGAAATCATATCTCCCAGCCCCTGGCTGTGTGACTACAACCAGTCCTCCACTCCTACGTGCACTATATTTAGTGGCTTTACATGACTTCACCCACGGATGCACCATGATGCGAGGTCTTAACAAGCGGAACCGTTAATGAGAGTCCAATGGCTAGGATGTTTTGGTCATTTTCAGTAGATAAAACAAACATTTCACCACCTGATAGGGGTCACAGCCCCCTATTTTATTTTTTATTATGTCAGATAATAATTTTTTTTCTTAGCATATAAATGTCAAATATTTACAATCTCCATTATGATGTGATGAAAGTGCTCTGGGGAAAAAAAAACCTATGACTGTCTTTGCGACCACCATGTAGCACATGTACCTGGTAACATGTATTAGTCGCACAGCACAACAACTTTGGTTTACATTGCCATGATACACAAAGTGCCTGTTTTATGTAAAATATTTTCACATGTCAATGAACCATACCCATACTTTTCTTCAAAGTAGAGTTTAATTATATCCCCAAAGGTGAGTATGGGGGCCACTCATGACCCCTCACAAAAATCAGTAAATATCCACAAACAATTACTTTTACAAATACTTTTTTTGCTCAAAAGTACTGATAAATGAAACCTGTTAGAGTAATGATGGTAACAACTGAGCTGATTCCCCTTTTTTGCCCGTACGCAGAGCGGGCGGGCCTAGAAGACTGAATGTAGGTGTCTGACTGTCTGATCCCCGATGTTGAAAAACGCATGCTCAAATTTTGAGTAATTACGGTAAAAGGTTCGCAGTCTAACTCCCCGTCCCCTTTTATTAGTGTAATATGGGATTTATTTGGATTGAATTTGTTTTCTTTTAAATGTATTTCATGTGAACGTTTAAATTCTGATTTAATGACAAATACGTTTATCATGAAATATTGTATTCCTGTTTATGTATTGCTCTACTGAACGGGAAAACGGAAAGGATTACAGAAAACATACTGTGAGACTATTTTGACACAAAATCAAATAGAATTCAATACTAAGTTATGCAAGTGACAGCGAAACTTGGATAACGTTGGCTTGCTCTTATGAAAGTGGGATTTCCAGCTGGCGAGCTAGCTAATTAGCAAGCTAGCTCACAATGTAGAAATTGAGACTTACATTTTAGTGAGCCTAACCATGCAGCAAAACTTTTTACGTTTTAAATTTTTTTATATGGTTAAGCTACATGTTCATGTTGTAAAGACACAGGTTTATATTGACCACCAAGCTGCTGTTACTGTTAGTTACTTAGATATCTCTGGTTTGGCTGGTACCTACAGGCACGTTCATAACTTTAGCGTGCCAGCTAATTGTACTGTGTATTGGTGGACCTGGGTATGTGAGCGTTGCGGAGTGGAAGCGGAGCTGTGTGATTTTGCCTGGGGCTTTTTAGAAAGTCGGAGCGTCGTCGTTCTCTCGCTCCAAGATCACCCCGATAGCCTACCGCCCTATCCCAGGAGCAAATACATGTTAAACGTTAGCATGCACCACATTGTAATACACTCTGTTAAAGTTAGCTGCAGTCTGCAGTCAGTCATGGAATTTGCCAAATATTATCAGAAAGAAAAGGATAAAAATAGCCTACAAATGTTTTGTAAAAATAAATGACACAGAGGGTGAATGCGGGTGTGGATATGTGATTACTACGACCAGGGATTCGTGGAATCTAAAAAGATGTGTCTAGAAAACATGATGGAGTTTTCTGTGCATACACAGGAAGAAAATCTGGGTGGGTAAGTCGGTATTAATGTCCCAGTGAGAAAAAGCCGGACTCTAGATGTAGAGAGGGGTGGGCATCTTGAAATACGTTTTGAGATAGACGGCTAGGTTAATGATATAACCTACATCCTAGTCGGCTATAGAAAACTTTCACTTTTCAACCAAATGTAGCCGGTTTTTCAGCTGAACGCTATAGGCGTTTCACCAACTCTTCAGCAGAAAAATGTTTGGTGGGGTTTGTGTCTCTCCTCTCCCAGACGAGTAGCTAGCTTTTCAAATTTTTAAATCATCATACTAATTAATACATTAGTATGTAGCCCTTGCAATTGTATGGAAATTGTGCAAACATGATTTTCCATAGTGAATTGAATTTAACAAACGACCAAAAACCACGGACACTCAGTAGCCTAGCCTATGTTCAAAAATAGCCTATATTGAGAAAGCAGTTAACCTAATAGCCTAAACAGTTAAAAAGTAGGCTTCATGGTTATGTCATGGTTTTGCAGCTCGCCGGTTATGTTCTGCGGACGTTTCCTTTCGGTACCGCGTTTTTTTTCCGCTTACCTGCACTCAATCGTTTCACCTGTGCTGGCGTCTGCTGGTTATTTAAGCACACGATTTCTGGGTGCGTTGCTGTTGTGTCATTCTTGCCACGGTAAGTAAGCCAGGTAACGACGGTATAGGATTTAGGCGACCACTTGTCCTTTGGCTATTTGCTAAAAGAATAAGTGTGACTTGCCTTAGTGAGTTAGGAGTTCTCTTTCTTTTAAGATATTTCATTTTCCTTTCTCACTCGGCTCCTTCCTTGGTTTTCTTTTCCCTATCTCTGTTGAGATAGTACCTCAGTTTTACCTTGTTTTCGTTTGCCTTTTATTTTAGCTCTTTGGTAGTTATTGAGCTAGAGGCATTCCTTTTCTTTTCTCCTATTTTACTGCTCGAGTCTGTGAGCTTTTCGCCCGCGTTTCTGGGTTGCTATTCTTTGGCTGTACACCGGGAGTTATTTTCCCTTTTTGTTTATTTTTCTTTGCTCTGTTTGCGGAGCTCTAATTCCTGTCCCCTTTTAGTGGTACTCCAATCCTGGGAGTACTTTGTGATCCCCTCACGGTCGCGTCTGGTCCTCCGACCCAGCCACCTCACAGGTTAATAATAGGCTTTAAATATTAAGTTATCAACACATCATTTCACACAGAATTTACTGCAACAATAGTCAGCTGCTCCACCTTTGTTTGTGTGCATTAAGTTAGCTGCTTGAATGACAGGCATGTAGACTCGTATCTGGCCAAACGTTACCATTTAGTTATTAAGGGCGTTAGCAGAAGTTACACTATATCAATTTCGAACAGACTCATTTTTAAAATTTGTTAATATGGTGTATCCTATCCAACTTATTGATTTGGACTATGTTAATGTTAAAAATTAAGTTATCAACTTACCGCAGATCAAACATTTACAGTTTATGACGGTGAGCTTGCACTCATTTATAATGCAAATACAGCTAGATACTAGCTTACAACAACAAACAGGCATTTGAGCATCAGATGCACTCCGTCGTCCCGGTATGCAGGCCAACCTGCATGCTCCAGAACAATATCCGCCGCCGTGCCTTGTCAACTGTTCCCCACTGGCTGCATACAAGCGACCGGGCTGAGCTAGGCTTGCCTAGCCTTGTTTCTAATCACAACCCAAAATAACCCAACTTGGTACCCAGTTTCAGGGTAACCTATATTGACAGGAAGTGTATAAAGTGTATATTACACCTATTACACCTTTAAACAACACTCCACAGAGCCGCCCACTTCTCCTTAGTTTACCTCTCTTACAACTTCAGACCCACAGTGACATCTGAATCCCCCAACAAGCTGACCTCAGTTTGCGCACAGATGTTTTTCAAGCATGCCACTGGACATAACGGGATTTGTGTGCAATTTATTTTGTGTAAAGGCTGTTGCGCTACAGCCCCGCATTTGGCAACAAATGATTAAAAAAAGGAAAAATAAATAAAATAATAAAGCAGTTGCGCGTCTCCGGAAGGAAACAAATCTTTTTTGTCATGCGCGTATCGTAGCGTAACAAGAATTTGAGGCTTGAATAACAGTGACGGTGTGAGGAAAAGATTTACACGGAGACGAGGGGACAGTAAACATATTTTATCACTTACCCCGACACAGTGGTAATAAATCTGCGCCTTCGCTGCGTTTTCTCTAATCTCGCAGCAGTAAAAGGAATTGATTACAACTGCCCGCTCTTTAGCGCTTGGCACACAAAAAAAACGGAATAAAAGCTAAACAGGGTTACCTCAGTGCACATTTATTTTAAACGAAACACTTGATTGAAATATGTAGGCTACGTAAGATAAAAGTGTTTTTTTGTGATCTGTAGTTCTTCTTCCTCGCCGGACATTCTATGATTCACAAACGGGTTTCTGTTCGGGCGGATTTGATGATTCTTTCGGCAAGTAGAACCCGTTTATAGACGTGTATTCAATCAATTGTCAACTTTGACTCAATTAAATGCTAGTCTTTTATTCTTCGTAAGTGCAGATTGCCGATTTCAGCAATCACCAAATTTAGGTTGTATTTGAAACAGTATTTTAAGTCAAATTTAAGCAGACGTGCAGGTCACAATAAATAAGGGGGGGGGGGGGGGGGGGGGATCTGTTACCTATAAGGTAGGCCTACATCCATGTGAATTTACTGATAAACAGTTCTCTCTCTAAACAGTGTATAGCATTGTGTGGGAGTTTCGACAGGACAGCTTCAGTTTGTATGGTAATTCAATGCTTAATGTCACGTTTTAGTGTAAGGTGGGGGTAGGGCATGCAGGGGAATAGCTCCCCCAATTTCGAGTTCACTTTTGTTTTTAATGTTTAGCTGATAACTAAATGTTGTATTCCGCCCCATATGCAAAAGGTCTGTAAAAATCCTATAAAAATCGCATATGCCATATACAAAACTTCTAAAATTGATATGTGGTCTAGAACTAGCATATAGGCTACAGTTCAGACTAAAATTAAATAGTTCCCTAACATACATGGTACTCCCTATAAAAATATTGAGAGATTGTAAGAATTGTATAAAACTTTGCAAGTATGATCATATATGATTTTACAGACATTTTGCATGTGTCAAGAAATATGATTGCCATCTTTGACTCAAAAAAATGTGGACACCGCATTTCACAAAACAAATAAATAAATAGGCTACTTTGCCCACGAACCAAGATACTCTGTCCATGTAAGTCTCTACAGAATTACCGGGATTTTCCGGAACAGACGGTGAAAAACAAGGACATTCCAGGGAAAACCTGGACGGGTGGCAACCCTATCAAGAATCTGTTAGCGTATGTTACCTATAATTGAAGTTTTACATTCAAATCCACAAATGTATAACTGCTTGAGCACACCTACGAACCCTGTATACTGTACACGCACACACACACACACACACACACACACACACACACACACACACACACATGTGCATGCATTACACATGCATGCATACTCCTCTTAACAGTCATATAGGCTCACTGGCATAAACTACCCCAAACCCCTCACTCAGTCCATCTTTCTAAGTAAATGTGTAAATGTCAACCTTATCTTAATGCTCCAAAGCTGAATTATATTTCTTGCTTCACTTTGCTCCCTCCGTTGAAAAAGCCAAGGAATTTCATGCTATATCCACAGGATGAAAAAAAGTTACTTCACATCCTGACTCTAAATTATTATTTCACAATATTCATAGTTTTTGGAAGTAGACGTACCATGGCAATGCTTACTAATGTTCAAAATTGGATTGGGGAAAAAAGTTTAATATTTTTAAAGGTGCTTTTAGAAAAATAAAAAAGCTTTTTATTTCCTTTGCTTCAAAATTTGTCCACAACACTAACTTGAATATCTCCACGTACATGGTGAAACTTGAGGATTCTTAGTTTAGTTTATGCGGTAATCCCAATATTGAACTGTGTACAATCCAGCCCACAGAACTGAAATGTCATCCATCTCTGGTCATTTTGTTCATTAGGCTTCAATCAATCTTTACTTGCTTATTTTCACAGTTTTCAACAGATATAGAAACAAATCCAGGGACGTTTGTGTTTTTAGGATAGAAATAAAGATATTGCATTTCTTCTCAAATTTTCTTGTGTTCAAATTTTACAAAGCAAACATTTCAAAACCTTTCTAATGACGCATACATGCATATAGTAAACAATCATTATAGTGTCTAACTGTTTGAAGGAGCATTATATTATATATTCACTCAAATATATTTTTTATATTTTGTATCTTCTCCCTTGTGAGAGCCTACTCCCCCCCTCCCTCTCTCTCTCTCTCTCTCTCTCTCTCTCTCTCTGCTGTCATAGTGCCAGCATTGTCCCTGCTTTCTGCGTAGAAACATAGCGTTGACGTTCTGAGAGCTCTTAATAACAGCACAGGTGGAAACAGGTGTTCGTAACCGACTCAACTGTGGGACCTGAGAGACGGGGAGTGCCCGTTACCTATGAAGACTCATCACTTGTGACGGTTCGCCGTTCCTGGAAAACCCCCTGCAGGTGTGCGTTTGTGTGTGTGTGTGTGCGTGTGTGTGTGTGTGTGCGTGTCTCGTCTCACACATCTGGTTGTAACCTTGCCGTGGAGCGACTGAGGTGAGCAGTTTATGAGAGAGGAAGTAACCTCAAAACAGCGTCAATCATAAAACTGTACACCTCCCAGCTTACAGAGCCCCCCATTTCTGCTCCAAACACCCCTCTAAAGTTCACCCTTTTCACAGGTTCACTGATCAGTGAAAATGCGCTAAATATTGTCACTGCAAAGCAATATTTTCTATTTACAATACAACTCTAATGTGCCTGCACCAGGAGCCTGGCATCTCACACTGCAGGATTGCACTGACTTGCTCATTGGAATGTCTTATTCATTGACTGATTGAACGAGTGGCTGTATTCAATCATTATTTAACCCGATAGATCAGTTGAAATCATACTTATAATCGTAAGTGACAGAATGCCAGAATAAACCTGTCCTCTTAGTTTACAAGTCCACTCAGAGGCACTTTTTACTGGCGACGAAAAACACCGCCCCAGGACTCCTGAGCGGCTCAGTCACTAAAGCCACTCACAGGTGCAGGTTAGGTCCTAATACCTTAAATCAGAGAGTTCAGGGCCACAGCTGTGGGACATAGCTATCGTTCTATCAGCCAGGGTTCCATAGATACCACTGCATTTAGTCACTGACTCCTCGCATAGCCGCAGTGCTCCTAGCTCGAGTGCAGGTGGCAACGTTTGAGAGGCACAATTATACATTTTCAATTGGAAAGAAACGTCGAAGAGGAGGTATAATAAGAAACACATCGCCATAAGAGATAGATTGCTGCCATACTTTGAAAGCATGATATCAACGTTGATGCATTGACTCCATTCACTACACCACTATGCCACTCCACTTTGACTACGGTATTTTTGAATAAAGAACGATACATACAGTGCCCTCCAAAATGATTCCTACTCTTGGTAAAAATGTGCAAGGAAATCTGTATGAAGTACACAAAACATAATGAGCTATATTGTATGCTCAAAAATGGGAAATTCTATTCTTTTCTGCCAATACAGAAACACATTTTTGAGAAAGCATATATAACAGTTATTCACACCCCTAACAATTAATTTAAATGAAATCTTACAAAAGTAATTGCATTAATGTGGTACTACTTTAGTTCATCGCAATCTTAGGGAACTGCATTGTGGCATGTAATGGCTTCCTGTTTCACTCAGGTATAAAAATGAGGTTTAAAATCCATCTGTCATCCGTCACCATAGGAAAAGACAACTTGCAGAAAAAACAAGATAAAGGCTTGTTGACCTTCACAAGCCAGCCGATGATTACAAACAAATAAATAACAAAAAAGCTAAAGTGCCACTTTCCACTATTAGGTCAGTAATTAAGAAAATGAAAACCACTGGAACAGTAGTAAACCGGCCTGTTATGCATGTGCATCTTACCCCCACACATGGTGAGGCAGATTTGGGTGGTTTAGGAGGCAAAGACATTGGGCCACAATTGGAGATCTACGAAACTGGGTTGCATCTAAGGGAACACAAAATCAGATGTCATTTCTATGTCAGTAAGCTTTTTAATAGCGTTTGTGCTAGCTTAAGGGTAATCAACAAAAACAGCGCCTGGGGTTTGCTAAACGGCATTTGGGCTTTGATGAAAACTGGTTGTTATGGCCAGGTGAGAGCAAAATTTGAGGTTTTTTTTTGCCACACCCCACCGGCACTGGGTTTGGTGTTGGGAGAGGAACACTTATGTTGAAACGGACATCATATTGACAGTGAAATATGGTGGTTGATCTTTGATGCTATGGGGCTGTTTTACATCCATTGGTGCCGGAGCTCGAACCAAGACATTTTGGTCAAAAACATGGTAACTTTTGTTTATTTTACTGGCTTGCAATTGCCATCTAAGTCTCCAGACTTGAACCTGATTGAAGATATGTTGTTTGAATTGAAGACAAGCCATTCACAAGCTCAGATTGAAGGATCAAATGTGCTATATGGAGGAATGGTTAAAGGTTCTGCCCAACCAGTGTCATAAGATGCAATAGAACACAACCTAGTAGTGTTGTCCTTGTGACGGAAGGGTTCACAAAGTACTCAAAGAGGGGTGTGGATATTTGTGATGGTTATTTATTTATTTTTTGGAGGGGGTAGATTTATAATTTGGATAAAAGTGTTAATTTGTCTGTGTCCATTGAATCATTATAGTATAACACTTTCCAGATGTTTCAGAAATAACGTATAGCCCAGTTCGAGGATTATTTATTCAGTCTTTTTGTTCATTTTTATCAAGGGTGTGAGTAATTTTGAAGGTGACTGTATTTATTGGGCAGCAGTGTATTATACAATTACACAACGGAATTATACAATAGCACCCAATGCCATTCAAACATTTTTGGATCGCAGAGCAACTTGGCTCTGTCCGTTTCACAGTCCGTTCTTCGGCGCCGCCGCTGCTGCTGCTGCTGCTAGGCAACAACTTCCCCGAAAAGCCAGAACCAGACGCACCCGGCGCAGCGCCGCACGGAGTGGCATTCTCCTGCGCTTTACGCAGGAAGTGTGAAACGGCACGGGTCGTGACTGAGCCGGGGAAACTTTTTGCAGCTCGCGTCGGGGCTAAGGAAGCCGGGCAGTCCGGCCGGAGGGAGACTCGCACGTCCTTCTGTGGTGGGCGGAGTTGGTGGTGCCGGGGGGGGGGGGGGGGTGGGTACAACGGGAACGATATTTGCAGATCTTCTGTGCGGCTGCTTCGCATGCTCATGAGCCTTGCTCCCCGAGGGGGGCTCCCCCGTCCCACTGCACCGTGCATGTATGCCCCCTACTCCCACCCCCTCCCTGAATGGGTTTAGTCAATAGTTAAAAAGGGTCATAAATCAACCAACCAGAGACAATCGCACAGCAGGCCCTTTTGGTATAAGTAAATAGCATAAACTGTTTACAACACACCCGGCACATGCACCCCCCCCCCCCCCCCCCCCCCCAAAATAAACCACACACACACCAACTGAAACAATGTTCCCCCCCCGCCTCCCCGGTTTGGACAGGTAAAGGATTCTTGAACTGGTGCAAGTAATAAGCAGGTAGGGGGTGTGTCAGGACTGTAGAGGACACACTGCTCTAAGTCAGCACTCCCCCGAGCCTCATTACGGGCCTCTACCGCTATACACCAGCTGCAGGAGGGACGCCGTGTCCTCTCTGCTCGTCCTGAGGTGTGCAGTGTTACCCGTAGTCGCACACACAGGCATATGCACAGGCTTAAACTCTTCATTCACACGTACACGTACACACATCGCACAAATGCATGCATCACGCACACAGACACAGAGGCGTGTGCTATTACATACAATATGTTATACACACAAACACTTTCATGCTTGTACACGCGCACATACCATTACAGGTTAGCATGGGCTATGCGGCTAATGCGCTGACAGATAAAGGAGAATCCGTGTGTTCATCTATATGCAACTACGCTCATATCTGAAAGCAGGGGAACCATTTTCCACACAGACGCAGAACTACCTTGATGTACCTGAAGCACATCCCTTCAAACGCAGCAAAGAAAAAAGGAGAAAGAGAGCGAAGACTACTGCTGAAAAAAAAAAAAGCAGAAAGCACTTTGCAAACTGCAGTAGCCTGGGTGTTCTCGGGATAGTTCCTCTATTTAAATCAGCAGGAGTAAAGTTCTGAGGATGAGCCAGACAAGCTCAGCGCCCCCCTGGGGAACTCCCATGGGCCGCCGGGAACCCAAATCCTCAGGATCAAAGTGACTCTCCAGTGTCAGGTTGGACGGTTACACCCCGGTGTGCCGGCAGACTCCCGCCTTTCCGAGGCTACACTCGTCTCACCTGACACACACACACACCCCCCACACACCCACCTCTAACACGGACAAAGTCAACATCATCCTCTTTAAGAAGCCCTCTGTCAGCATTTACTCTAGACTTGAAGATCACCTTTTTGAAGAGTCCTTTTGTTTCCACAGTCTAACAATCTTATTTATACTCGCAACGGTGTAATAACCTGGGCTGATTGTATTGCTGATATTTGCCAGACTTACTGGCATGATACAATGACTGAGGGGCATAGGTTTCCAGTGCTCTCTGCCACACCTGACACATGAAGTCATGTAGGGTGGCGATGAGGTCATCAAGAACATGATCCACATGACAGAAACTACAGACAATGTTGTTTTCCCCCGCCGAGGACAAAGGACAACCACTAGGGACAGCAGGGAGGTACACACTCAGCAAACAGCTGCAACAATGAGCAGGATTTTTTAACCACTGTGAACTGGAAACTTGCCCAATTTAACACGTTTTTGTTTGTTGATATTATTATTATTATGCATGGCATAATACTATAAATCAGGAGAAGAGCGGAGGAGATTATCACTCTTTGTGGTCCCGGTGAAGTACCTTGCGTTCCTCAGAGTCCGGTCCAGAGCATGTTGGATGAGTGTAGAGGCGGTAGATCAGGCAATGGTGAGAGGCTGTTGTCACTGGAATACACAGGAGCAAAAACAGGCAAACTAAATGCCATTTTGCCTCACTCTCTCTCCATCTCTCTTTCAATTTCTTTTTTTGGCATGACAACTGTAGAATGTCTTGTCAAGGCACCAACACGATTATACAATGTCAATTGTAACTTTACCTTATATATTATGATTGTAGCATTATAATATACATTAGAATTGTAACATTGTGATACAAAATTATAGTAAATTAAAAAAAATTTAAAACGGCACATAACTCTAAATAATAATATCTCCGTTTTTAGCTTCCTCTCTCTGTCTCTCTCACACACATACAAATAAACAGCTGAAATATAATTTAACAAACTGTTCCGTAGCCTGGCTGCCTGTCACATGGGCAGGGCGAACAGGGGTCAGAGGTCAAAGGGTAATCACCGATGCCTCGTGCCGCTGACACGCTTGTCTCTGCTTCCATTATATGCAGAAAATCAGCTGAAAGAAAGGCGTATTTGCATGAGCAGTTGTGTTAGCTCTCTGTGGTGCAGAGCCTCACGATCTTTTATTCCCAATTCTTTGTTCTACCCAATTGGCCCAGCATAATCGGCCTCATTGGTTGATTTCCTGTATTACTTTACACCAAATCCATATCTGAAAAACCGCTATTTAAAAATTGTTTTTGACTTTGTCTTTTTGTGAAATAGGAAGTAACACGTGTGGAAAATAAATGGACTAATTACATAAGTAAGGCCGGGGGTCGGAGCAAAAACCAGCATACTGCATATCAGGCCTTGATTAATACAGGTGCTGTTTTCACCTCTTTATGTTATAGACATTTAATTATTAATGTTGGGGACTAAGAACACCATCAATGGCTCTTCCCTTCCATGCATGCAGACTCACAGGTAGAATTACGCACGGCCCTTTAGGAAGTGATTCGTTCATTTTTTTTTGGCCTTAAGTATGCTCATGGCCATAGTAACTTTAGGTCTGTCCCGTCAATGCAAAAGTGACTGTGAAGTACATGCAGCCGGCCGCTGTTTCTTCTCAGCGTGCAGTCCTCCAGCTGAGCTGTGGTCTGTGCAACTGGCGCAGCTTGCAGCATTACTGCGGGAATCCAGTGGACCCGCGGAGTATTGAGGAATGAGACATGGAATACTCCACTGATTGAAACCCTCCCCCCCTGGAATGGCGCTAAGCTCAATTAGCGTAAACGCTTCCTATTGCCTTGTGAGCCTTTGATAAAAAAACCTAGAAATATGACTAAAATTTGTGAAGATAACGTAAATAGTTTACATGTATATAAAGCACAGCCTTCTCACAGCGTAGGAGCTATCCCTAGTAATAAACATGAGTAATAAACATTTATTCAGAGTGACCAAATATAACATGTTCTTTTTCAATACAAATGGTCAAAAAAAGTGATAGTTATGATGAACAGCAAAACGTTTTACTAGCCGCTATTTAGCTGTGACATATTTCACAGAAGCGTGTAGTGGGTGGAAGGGGGCATGAATGGATGAGGGGAGGAGCAGACAGGTGGGCTCAGGTATGCGTTCCGGGACTGTCAGCAGGAGCGGATGAGATCAGGACGTCTGACACGGAGGCCTGCCTGTGCGCATCCTCACCCGTCGGTCCCTGCACACCTGGAGCCGCCCCCCCCACCCTTCCTTTGAAGGCCCTGTGCTGAGCCGCGCATGCGGGCGCACGAAAACGGCAAAAAAAAAAAAACAACGCACCCGCAGAACAGAGGGACCGGAGCATAGACTGTATAAAATGACCGGAGCCGCCGAGGGAATTCGCGAATCGAAGCTCCGCCTTTTTTTATTTTATTTTAGAACAATGGTCGGTTCGGTCTGACTCAAGAGGGTGATTCAATAGTGAGAAACAATTCACAATCGGCCGAGTCTTAGCGGGTAACCTACATACGCCGAGGGACTTTCCTCCGCGTCCTCTTCACAGACACGCGAGAAGGCTGAACACATGCCCGACGCGCGCAAAACAAGCGTGCCGTTCCCATGGTTACGGATTAACAAAACGCTGAAAAAGGCCACACGCGCTCCCCCCCCCCGCCCCGAGCGAGGCCCTCCTCTACTCCTTCTCCAGCAGGTGTCCCATTTTAGGAATAGCACATCTGGATCATACCAAGTCTGCTGTACCTAGCCATTAAGCTTGAAGGAGCGGTGCGACTGAGGAATTAAAAAATGCCAATGAATACGCAACAATCCCCAGTGAAACCGTAAATAATATAGAGTAGGGCAATCAATTAAGGCACAGCGCACATCCACCTCTGCGAGAGTAATAGAGCATTGAATAAAATCCATAAACAATCTGGGGAATTTCAAGAAGAAAAGTCCGACACTACCTAATGAGCAAAGTACATTAGGAAGAGCTTATATTACAGGCCCCTCCTTTGCTCTTGCTCATTTAGTATATCCCTTTACGCTAATGTGTGTACTGCGTGCTTGCACAGGATATTGTGATATGCGTTATGGTCTCTAGCATTCCTGCCACATCTGTCTGCCTGCCACAGGAAGAAGCCCAGTGGAAATAGGTCTTCTGATTTGATTTTCTTATCCTTGATCAATTTTTAGGTCCAAACACTAGGGGCTCTGATCTCCGATTGTGTCATCAGAGAGATTATGTTGTATTTTAATCATCAAATAAAGTAAATCAATTGATGAATGAAAAGCCTTCAAGACCAACTGATCTGCATTCTGTGCAGTAACTTCAAAAAGTAATGAAGTATGACTTACAAATCAAGAGGGAATTAGTGATAACAGTGGAGTTTTTTAATTCATTTTCTCAGTTTTTAAAGATCCCAGTCAGAAGGAGCCAAAAGAAGAGTCCTTTTTTCAATCAGTAATCTTGGTAGAAGTTTAAAGTTCAATCTCCCTCCTCTTTGCCAGTGTCCCCCTTGTGGGTGGGGTAAATCCCCGCTCTCAGACTTCAAACAGAACCCTGAGCGCATGCTGCATTCATCTGGAACTTACAGCTTAACCACAGAGTTCAAACAGCGCACCCACGCCCAGGCTACACTGCTTCCTGCTCAGCACACAACACGAGCACACACACACACACACACGCACACATAAACACACACACTCAAACACGTAAATGCTAATTCGCATACTCAAACGAAGACCCGTATGCACACGCTCAAATACACGCATGCACACATTCAAACAAATATGCACATACTCAAACACACACATATACACACTCAAATATACAAATATGCACACACTCAAATGCACACACATACTCAATACACAAGCACATGCTCAAACACACATGTGCACAAATGCTCATACATACACATACACTCAAATACACTGAAACTCACATACGCACGCACTCAAATGCATAAACGCACAAACTCAAACACACACACATACGCATGCACACACACTTAACATGCACACACAATAACATATGTCTGTCCGCATACACTCAAGCACACACTTGTGTCAATATAGACACACACGCGCATACATATATAAGCAAACATCCAGAAACATGCACACACAAACATGCACGCTCATTGAGACATAACTGTAGCAGCTAGCTTCCTCTTATGTGCACACACAGCTATACTGACTATGGTAAACACCCCTGCACATCCACATGTGCACCCGCTGAATTAGCCATTGTAGAGACACAGACACACACACACACACACACACACACACACACACACACACAGCTGGAGTAGCCGTGGTAGAGACACACACACAGCTGGAGTAGCTGTGGTAGATACACACAAACACACACACACAACTGGATTATCTGTGGTAGAGACACACAAACACACAGACACAACTGGATTAGCCGTGGTAGAGACACACACACACTCACAACTGGATTAGCTGTGGGAGAGACAAACACACACACACACAGCTGCATTAGTCATGATCGAGACACACACACTCACAACTGGATTAGTCGTGGTGGAGACCTAAACACACAGATGTTTTAGCCATAGTAGACACACACACACACACATACAGCTGGATTAACCATGGTAGAGACACAAACACACAGATGTTTTAGCCATGGTAGACACAAACACACACACACACACACACACACACACACACACACACACACACACACACACACACACACACACACACACACACACACACATACAGCTGGATTAACCATGGTAGACAAACACACACACATACAGCTGGATTAGCCATGGTAGACACACACACACACACACACACACACACACACACACACACACATACAGCTGGATTAGCCATGGCGGAGACACACACACACACACACACACACACACACACATACAGCTGGATTAGCCATGGTGGAGACACACACACACACACACACACACACACACACATACAGCTGGATTAGCCATGGTGGAGACACACACACACACACACATACAGCTGGATTAGCCATGGTAGACACACACACACACACACACACACACACACACATACAGCTGGATTAGCCATGGTGGAGACACACACACACACACACACACACACATACAGCTGGATTAGCCATGGTAGACACACACACACACACACACACACACACACACACATACAACTGGATTAGCCATGGTGGAGACACACACACTAACACACATTAACACACACAGCACTAGACTGGATTCCCCAGCTCAGTCATGACTCACAGCTCAATGGTAGAGTTCAGTCACCAGCGGCAGTTTATCTTTTGATTCATTTTCCATTCTTTTTTTCTCTTTTTTTTTACTATAAAATTAACAGAAAATTCACTATTCACTAATTCACTAAGCCCACGCTTACTTGAATATTTTCTTTTTTTTCTGATCACAGCCGAAAGTCCAAATACCAAATTCATCACAATGCTGACATATCTAATAATTTCAAATGAAACAAATGGTCCTTGAAGTCAACAAAAGATGCTTATCCGTTTTCATTTCCGTTAAGGGCTTGGCAGTCAACTTGCTCTACATTGCCAGCCCCCCGTCCCTAACTTTTAAATATGTTTCACGTACAGTATATGTTTGATTTTGACAAATATAGAGACACGGTTCAGGCAGAGGAATTGGGATCCAGTGAAGCCTACACATGTGGAAACCCTAACCAGAACTGCAGACTGCCTCAGAGTCAAAACATGGCCTAGCCCTTGACAAGCACTCACAGCTGCTAGCATGTTGGCATACCGCTCATGAGTGTGTGTGCGTGTGCGTCTTTGTGTGTGTGTGTGTGTGTGTGATGCAGTGTGAGAAAATTTGCAGGCAAAACAGACCCACATTGGAAGCCATGACTGATTTACGCAACTATTTTGGAGGGTGTGTGTGTGTGTGTGTGTGTGTGTGTAAGAGAGAAAGAGGGAGAGATTTCTGTCTTCATTTTATATGAATGTTTGTTTGTGTGTCAGTGTTTTATTGTGTGGTGGTGTGAATTAAAAAAACAAAAAAAGACCACATAGGAAAAAAAAACATAGCAGTTATTCAACAGGAGGGGTTGCCCATAATAGTTTACCCCAGTGTAGAGCATCAATGCGGGGCAACTGAGAACCCCCCTTCTAAACCTCCCACCCCAACTGGCAGATTGAGCGAGAGGCCACAACCACCAGCAATGAAGAAAATCCAACCTGAATCACTCACATACTCTTTCATCACATCAAACATGCACACACACACACGCACACGCACGCACGCACGCACGCGCACACACGCACACACACACATACAGAGGCGCTGCGCTTTAACCCACTTTGAGACAATGCAGCCAGGGAGAGAAGACAACATGCTCCAGCTGACACGCCCCACAAAAACACACATGATTATACACACACGCATGCACACGGACACATACGTACACACACACGCACGCGCACGCACCTATATATGTGCATACAAACACACATGCGTAAACGTGCACATACGCAATACTACACCTGCAAACTTGTACACATGTGCGCGCACGTAAATACACACACATGCACACAAAAACCCCAGTAATCTCAATAGAGAGGCCACCAGTGCCACCCCAAAGAGTGAAAGCTCTCCTCTCTTTTCCCATTATTGTGTTCTACCTGCAATACCTCACATGCAACTATATGCATATGTGTGTATATACAGGTATGCCATCCGCCAAGTTACAGGTTGTCAGGGCATACCCTATACCTATATATCACGAGAGTTCGGCACTTTTGAAGGTTTCCTGCAGAAATAACCACAATAACCACAGACTCTCAGTCCTTAAAGATCCCCTCCCCACATATTTTAAACCCTTCAATAATAATAATTTGTTTAATATGGTTTTTACACCAAAAGATTTTCACGAAACTACTGAAAATGGCTTAGTGGCAGCTCTACACCTTTACCCTCATTGAAAATGCCAGAATCTATGAATATGCAAATTGACAATGGTCCCATGCCCACACGGCCCCTCACCCTTTCCCTGACGTAAGCTGGCTAAATTACACTGTGCTTCATTCCATGATGTCAATAAGAGGCAAGATTTTGGGGAAATAACATTACATCCCTACGTGTTTGAGCCTCATTTGCAATCGTCTTGCAATTTACGACTACAGCAGCTAGCTAGGTAGCAAGGTGGCATTGGTCATACTGTAGGTAGATGGACTTCAATATCTGAGCCGCGAGCAATTTATATAACAATAATGATTTTGCTAAGCTATTGATACTATGTCTAATGTCCGTTAGCTGTCACAATAAAGCTCTACTGACGTTATCTGCGCCTTGCTCAGCTTATCGACAGCTGTGGTCCCGGGATTTATGGTTGGCACGGAATTCCGGATTCAAAATCAACTTTTTAGTGAAAACCATTGACATTTGCATGAGGTTCTGGAAGCAGTCATCTGTAAAATGTGTGCTACAAACACAGATTCCCTGTATGCTCTCCGGCACACCCACATGATTTCAACCATTTGTTCTAGAATGGGCTCCTTTGGTAAAGTTCTAAAACTGCACATTCTGCCATGTTTAACACACCAACTGTCACAACGATGTCACTAACGAGTAGTCAACTTTCTGTGTGCTGCCACAGTTTACCACATTGCTCTCCTGTAATTTGCATAGTGGGCCATGATAGGTTCAACCTACTGTATTTGTGACGCCACACATTGTTCTCGTACGTGTATGGTACCAACTCAGATTTCAGTGGAGTGGGGAGAAGCTCTCTCTCTACAATGGAAGAATGTGAAAACAGCGCTCTGGTGTCCTGCAAAAAAATATAGTTAAAGTCATGTTTCCAAGAGGAGTTAACCATTAAGAAAACATGTTTTTGAGTGGAGTGGGTCTTTAAGAACATTAATGTACCTTCTGACCTCATGTGAACATTCAGTTACAACTTCACACGTCCACACAATAAAGCCCCGAGCTTGGCTTCTTCTTCTTCTTCTTCTTCTTCTTCTTCTTCTTCTTCTTCTTCTTCTTCTGCTTCTTCTTCTTCTTCTTCTTCTTCTCTTCTTCTTCTTCTTCTTCTTCTTCTTCTTCTTCTTCTTCTTCTTCTGCTTCTTATTCTTTTTCCTGTGGAGTTCATCATCAGAAATGGTTCAGGCCCACAACTGGACATTTATAGCAACCTCTGCCAATAACAATATATACGGTGAGCCATCATAATTTATTGCACAGTGACACATTTTTTGTTAATTTGGTTCTGTACTCTAGCACTTTGAGTTTGAGAGGATACAATAACTTGAAGGGTTTTTTCTCCTGACTTATTTTTCCATGGAGTTCAATAGGAAAATTTGTCAGGAGAAACAACCCCTAAAGTGATTCATTCATACGTATCTACTGCATATCTGGCAGCAGAGTGATGGTTAGGCTTGTTTGAAACCTCAGACCCTTGATGACTTACAGCCATTTCGCCAACCATGTATTCCATACTGTTCCAGTATAATTTACAGCTAAATCTAGTCCCACCCCCCAATACTTTATTCTACATTATGTTAAACTGTCCAATATTTTTTGATGCCCAAAAATGGGGGGGACTATGTACAAAAGGTTCTATAATTTCTAAGCGGTTCATCCGATATGGATGATCATACTCTCAAATTAAAGCTGACAGTCTGCACTTCAACCTCATTGTTATTGTGTCCTTTCAAACTCAAAGTTCTAAAGTACAGAACCAAAATAACAAAAAATAAATAAATAAATAATAATTATATATATATATATATATACGTATATATAATATATCACTATAAATACTATATACTGTAATTGTGTGCGTATTTGTGCATGTGCATGCTTATTAGTTATATAAGGCTAAATTAGTTATGCTGTTATGTTCTCTAGAAACAATATTGTTGTTTTTTTTGATCAGAAATTATTGTTTGAAATGCTTTAGAACTCACAGCTTTTGTTTGATCTACAAAGTGGATGCAATTATATCTGAGGGTCATTTGAGGGGGAGGGGTTAGAAGTCACAGGTGGCCCACAGCACCCCCAAAGGCTAACACAGATGAATGGGAAGGATTAAAGATATGATCCATTAGGTCGTTTATTGTTTCTGTTGTCATCAAGCCGGGTATAATTAAACCACTTCAAAAACGGTAAAACTCATACTTGCATACAGAGTTACGGAAAGTTAAAATATGCATTAATAATAAAAAAACCTATTTCAAAGGAGGGCAGCTGATGAGATAAATCTCAGAAGGCTGAACTGTGATCAATAGGAAGCAAACAAAATGCACGGCAAAACAAAACTGTGATTGGATCGGTCGGACGCAGTGTGATTTGTAACCCTCGTAGTTCCCCTTTGGGTAACACACTGACAGAGCGCACTATGAATAGAGGAACCCAATACCAGGGCAGGCTGCTTATTATGGCTGGGCCTAAGTCCCGGCTGCCCTGTACTTTACTCCTTAGGCCTGATCGGGTTTCTGGTGCAGACGTGTGTGCCAACAGCAGCCCGGGCACAGCGCTGGGGAAAAGGAAGGCTAGCGGTGCTGACAGCAGGGCACCGCACTTTCAGTCTTTCACATTTTCGCGTCTTTTTTTTTGCCCAGTGTCATTTTATCACTGACCAGCATGTGAAAGTTACGTCCTTTCTGGTCTTCGTCCGAGAGTTCCGGTCCCTATTTAACCCTTGCATTATGTTCCCGGGTCAATTTGACCCGATTCAATATTTGACGTCTCTTTAAAACCCGTTAACCTTATTTTTTCATCTTGACACTGTATGATTTTTCCTAATTTGTTGGGATTAAATAGTAAACACTAAATAAACATAATGCTATATTTTTAAAAGTCCTATACCAACTTTGTATAAAAGGTGTTGTGTGGCGGCATTCGTGCGGTATTTAAGAAAATACACAACCTTTATTAGTTTTTGACTAATGTTTTGTGGGTAATTCTGGTGGCACTTTCCCCTATAGGTTTTAAACTTCACAAACGTTCATTACCTCAGGCTCTAAAATTTTTAATACTTAGGGATAAAAGGCTAGTCAATTAGGAGACACACAAAATGTGATGCAGAAAGTGTCTACATTTTTCTATTACAATAGTTTTGAGTCAGTTTAAAATTTTAGGGTCAATTTGACCCCAAACATAAATGGCATCATAAAATGTAAACATAATACAAGGGTTAAGTTTCCAAATTGCCAGGTTACGGAATCATTTGGGTGTGAAGAGAAAGAGTCAGTCAGTCACTGTTTCAGAAGATTATATTTGGTGTTACACGTCTTGTTCGACCATAGCGAAAAAGATTAGGGAGTTTGTTTTTGTGTTTTGTATGCATCTAGTGTGCGTTTTCGGTCAGCAAGGGAGGCCAAAAAAAGAAAAGAAGAAACAAACTTAAGGCGACAAGGTTATGTGTATGTGGCAGCATTCCTGCGTCATACCTTGGGGAACTATCCTGACGAGATGTGCTTATTTGGTATAATTATAACTTTTCCATACCATGACAAAGACCTGAACATTTTGACACATCGGTGCAATATATTTTTGAGGCGGAACCTGAATCATTTTGGATAAAACTTGTGGCATTAAGGTCAGAGTCTGGGCTGATGGCATGAGAAACACAACATAGCACTCATTAGCAGTCTGTTGTAGACTCACACTGACCACTCCAGCATTGGCCCGTCCTATAGGCATAATGTGCAAGTACATATATTCTCTGACATGACAATTATACATTGTGGCCTATAGGAGAGCAACATAAATATTTCACAAACCAGGGTAAGAAGGAAGGAATGTTTGTATGCTAGTATGTTCAACAGCCAGGACTAAGGAGTCATCCAACTGCGACTGACCTCGTGGAAGTATTCCGGTCCATTCTATAGAAAGTTCTGAACACACTTCTGAACAGGGAAGTGTACGTTCACAAGAGCTGCACCCCACATTGTTAACTCCTAACATTCCTCCCTGGAAGTTGGCGGAGGTACATAGAAAATATAGGGCTCCCCTGTGCTCGCCTCATGAGTACGGCCATGTGTGTTCGATTAACGCTGGCTGAAATATTTGTTTATAGTCCCTCTCTCTCTCTCTCTCCCTCTCTCTTTCTCTCTCTCTCTCTCTCTCTCCCTCCCTCCTGCCTTCCTCCTGCCTTCCTCTTCCTCTATGTCAGAAGTCAGAACACACACAATTCAGGATTCTGAGTCGCCTCTCTTTTTTATGATAATTTGTCAATCTTTTCTACGCGGATTTGAGGTTTAGAATGCAGCCGGACAGACCCAGAAAGAGTTGGATTACAGACAGCTATGTCGGAATTCCCCCCGATTCCTCACACACTCTGTAAGAGTCAGGAGGACCAGACAAAACTCTGCCGCATCTCACTGACAAGCCTTTTAACCGTTTGAGTAAATTTAGCTTCTTACATCAACAGCAGGGCTATGTAAAAAAACAGCTCAGTCTAGCAACGTCAAGAGCTTTCCCATTCCAAAACACAGCACAGCAAGTGTGTTTCTACCCTTATATGTGTTTGTTTTGTTTTGTCTGCTTTCCACACAGCCTTATACATATTCATCTCTACCTACATGCATTATGCCATAGAGAAAATAACAAGCACCCTTAGTGTTCTAAAGCTAATCTTGTCTTTAAAATACAAGAATGCCTGTTTTTTTTGTTGTTGTTGTTTTTCCCTCTAAGTGGTTACTTCCCAGACCCTATAGCTAAGTCAAACAATAAAAAAATAAGAAAGCAATTTCACAAAAGCTGTTAAAAGGATTTTCAACCGGTGCTGGTGCTATTAAAAGAGAGAAGAGGTGCATGCTGGTAAAGTATGTAACCTCTTCAGAATCTCCTGATCTGTTGAATCATCTGCATAACCACACACACACAGCACTGTACCAGGCCTGGTATGTCTTCAAGCTAAAATTCTGCTCACTAGAAACAAGAATAAGGCCATTAAGCTTCAGACGCTGAACATCAGCTGTTATATCAAGCAAGCTAAGATCTCAACAAAAAAAACATTTTCAACGTACAAAAATGGCAAGTTACTCACTCATAGCCTACAAACACTGTCTATAAGTAAGTCATTAAAACTTGCAAAAACTAGGCCTGCCATTAAAAGTATTGATATCAGAATTAGGCCAAGTTACAACAAACAATATTGGCTATTGTAGCACACACTACTTAAACTAGCTCTATTCCAAAGCAATGCTACCCAATCTTTCCTAAATTATTCCATGTAACTTGGCCCTGTGTTTTCTCATCTTCAAGCAATTATGTTGGCATTAGCTGATTGGGTAATCTTTTCATCAGTCCACTTGTTTAGCAATAAAGCCTTTGTTTCATTACAATGAGCCTTGTTCAAAACAAAACCTTTGCCCATTAACATCAATTCATTTCTTAACTAGGTAGCAGTTTAAAAATAAACAATTAACAGTAAGTTATTGATCAATAACCATTAACAAGAAAGTAATTGGTTAGGGTTGACTTATTGGTTTAATCAACTAAACGATGATGTGAAATAAAGTATTCAATTACCACGATGAGCTTTAGTAGATGGAATCCCACCTATACTAATGATTTACATTAAACAATATTAGGACCAGGGGACATAGTTCATGTTGATAATTGGGATTTACAAATGTCTTTCTTATAATGAATGCATGTAAGAGATAACTAGAATCTTAAAAGAAGATATTGTTATTATTATTATTATTATTATTATTATTATTATTATTATTATTATTATTATTATCCACCTACCTTATGTTTCCTCAGGCTAAATGGGTTAACACAGCATACATGAACTATCAAGATCAAGAGAATTACAGTAAACACTATGGTGGAACAGCAGAAATAACAATGTGAAGAGCAAACAGCAGCAGTTGTAAGCAGTATGGAGTGTGTTTTCACACACACACACACACACACACACACACACACACACACACACACACACACACACGCACACGCACACGCACACGCACACGCACACACACACACAGCGCTATGGCTGAGAGCTGTTACCGACACAACCAATTTGAGGTTCTTTCTTAAGAGGGAACTTGAGAATCTCTTATCTGTTGTTTTTGCGAGAGTGGAAAGGGAAGTGAGGAATTGGCATGTTGGCATAGTAATGCTGAACGTATAGTACAACAGCAAAATGGCTATGCCTTCTATATAATTGCAAAAGAAAATAAAGTTTACAAAGCGAATTCTGATTTCCCATCCGGGCAGCACCACTGTGTCCATTTGCACATGGGCTGTTTAAATGCCGGCAATACAATTAGGGGTCAATTTACTAAGATCCAAAATAAGGGGTGTTATTTTGCGGGCGCAGCCCAAGTATTTGCACACGTTATCATTTCACACTTTGTGAGTGATCAACTAAGAGTCATTGTGTAAATTACTCCAGCTGCAAACAGCCATATTTAAATGGGATTTTGCATGTTTGTAATGGTTATACTGTAAGAAAACGGGTGAAAAGACTGGCAGCAATGTTGCCGTTTTTATGTTGTTTTTTTTTTATGTAGGGTATAGGCTACTGTTACAGTGAACAAGCTGGCGGTTTATTACGAACTGTTTCACGGGATGTCTCTTAGTTTCTGCCGGGAGTCACAGATGTCTGTCAGGACTGAAATTATCATAAGTATGCTTACTAGCACTAAGCCTACTCACGTCGTAAGTGTGACACATTTCCATTTGATCATGGGTTTTATTTTTATAAAGTTTTGATTTGCTTGTTATTACACCTGCACGCGCATTGCACAAGCAGGGGTTATTGTTTTCGCTCCTGTCTGTGTGTGTGTCCCTATCATCCATAACTCTAATAATTATACTCCGATTGTGACGAATCTTTGTGGAAATGTTGATAGTTTGAGCTCAATCTTGAATTTTTTCCCAATCGGTCCATGCGTCCAGGGTCGGTATTAGCACATGTGCAGGTGTTCACTGTTCACTAGTTCATTGTTTGTTATCATAGATGTTGTGTTGCTTGTTTGATTCAAATAGTACTCTTTTATTCTGTAACACAATTTGCTTCATGATTAAAAAAAATATTCTTACTGTTCATGATGTAGGCTAACCACAAATTCTCTTCTTGTATATTTTGAGTGTTAGCTAGAATGGGCCAATTAATTAGCCCCCATTGTTATGCAATCATTTGGATATTTCAAACACACTCGTATGTGTCTTGCTACAATGACAGCCGTCATCCTATCGATTCTGTGTCTTTTAATACCTGTTTTCCATTTGTACAAAAATGCACCCGCAGATACCTTTCCAAAACTTCCTTTCGGGCTTAGTAAATCACTTACACATGCTAAAGTAATCTATTTGCATGACCACCTCCCACTATTTTGCGAAATAGCGTAGGGACGCCCAATTTTGAATATTCATTCAGGCTAACCCGCAAAAATGAGAAATCTACGTATCTTTCAATTTTAGCACACACAATCCTCTTTACACCTCGTTAGTTGATCACCTCAGACGATTTTTTGCGGGTGGTAACAGTTTTACATGTGTTTTTGTACACGCTAACCTTTACAAAATCAACCCTTTCCTAACAGGAAGAGAACAGTGCCATGGCCTGTGGATTCACTCTAGCTGGGCTCAGCGTTTTGAATGAGTGTGTGTGTGTGTGTGTGTGTGTGTGTGTGTGTGTGTGTGTGTGTGTGTGTGTGTGTGTGTGTGTGTGTGTGTGTGTGTGTGTGTGTGTGTGTGTGTGTGTGTGTGTCTGGGCAAATGCATGTGTGTATAATGTGTGCATGTCCTATTCCAGGGCTGGTCTCAGTGCAGGTGTCAGGCGACGTGTTCTGGCTCTGGAGCTGGTGTTCATTAAGGGAGGGGAGGGAGGACTCAGTCAGTCAGAAAGAGAGTGTTAGGACGTGACACATACAGGCTGCAAAAGTGGGACTCCACCAAAGGGGGACCCCCAGAGACACTGACTCACAGTTGCATCTCCCTGCCTCCACCCATCCTTATCGACCAGGAAACTGCAAAAATTACCTGTGATAAAAAAAACTACATTTATTTCACTAAGTCCTACTTTGCTCAGTTTTGTTTTAAAGTTCTGTTGCAAGTGTGTAGTACAGGCAGGAAAAGTATGACTAAAAGTCACAATGGATGCGTAAGTACTGTATGAGTCCCAGTTGTGAATGCAGAGAAACAGGTTTTCTAACAGCACAGCAGGCAGAGGATCTTAGGAAACATGTTTACCTGCATTTCGCTAAAGATTAGCAAACCCGTGAGAAACAGAACGTTTCTCTCCCTGAGCTGTTCACTGCCTCGAAACGAAAGGCACTGGAAACACAGACAGACGGAAATGACACGGTGAAAAAAAAATGTCCTCATTGTGAGAGTGCACCCCTTTCCTCTCTGAATCACACACGGGCTTCCCCGCACGCACATTAACCAAGGAGCCCTGCTGTTTTGAGTTTCATGTAATCAACTGGGGGGGAAAAAACATTTGGTCTTGTTTCAGAAAAGGCTGCCAAATCACAGGTGTTCACAAGTTTACATTAATGCAGCGGATGCAGCTGCCGGCCATTTAAAAGGTACCTGGGGTGTTTCTCCAAACCAATTAAACCCAGGGAAAGCGTTTGGTTGGACATGCCAGGCCCCAATTAGATGGACTGTTGAGATCATATTTGTCAAGTAAAATTGCAGATTATGCTTTCTTTCTATAGAACTCGGGGTGCCAATCAGTGTAATAACATTCTACCATTCCTGTCACAAAACTTGTAATGAATTATTATTATTATTATTATTATTATTATTATTATTATTATTATTATTATTATTATTATTATTATTATTAATAATAATAATAATGATAATAATCATCATCATCATTCCGAATAAACTTGGAATGATTAGCAAAGAGGTAAATTTTATGGGACTGTCGGATGGAGGCACTTGTTCTTAATGCAGTGATGTGCCCACAAATCCAGACTGAGCCAGCATTTACTGCTGCCAGGAGCTCTGTGAAGTGTCAAATCAATGACACCAGCATCACCCATGCTGGAGGGTTTCAGCCAGCCTGGCACATAATAGCAACTCCTCTGGTCAATCAGACGACTGCTCCAGGCTATGCCAGTTGTACAGCCCTCTGGCGCAACAGCGGCGCAGCTCAGCCGGTGGACTGCAGCGAAAAGCGGGGGTATAGAGGGGTATAGTGCAGGGGTATAGAGGGGTATAGAGTGCACCCTCTCGAAATGACGTAGGATTCTGCAGTAAGAGGACAGACCTACAATTACTACTCAGAGAACTTTTCTTTTTAAAATGTAACCATATATTCCATGTCTGTGGGCGAAAGAAATTTTTTAACGCAGAGTGGTATCCACAACCAGCTCCGACGCATGGATCACTATGCTTCTCTGTGGTGACCCATTCCACGGGCACACACACACACACACGCACAGCATTTAACCAAAGCTCAGAGAAATTTCTGATTATGTGTAAGAGTGCATGATAAAGGTCAGGACTGTTCACTTTGCAGAGTAATCGTTCCAGTAATGCAGTGTGGTGCTCCAGACAGGTTTAATTAGACAAAGTGATTTAATTAAGATGATTCAATACTTGGTAATGCGTAGTTCTTTGCACTCTGGACAGATAATAGCACAGTCCGAAATATGTAGGTTTCATTTAGTTGAACATTTGCATAATGTATACATCAATCACACGCAAATACCCAAAATGCACTAGTTTTATGGCTGCCCCCTGTGTGTGGGATGGAATCTGTTCTTTCCAGTGCTCAGCACATTACTAGACTTTATTCATGCTGTTCTATGCCTGATAAGTGAGGCGAATGGACACATAAGTTTGGCTAGTCTTCTTCCCGAAACTATACAAAGCATATAACTGCTATGGACTAACAAAGGGGTGATGACATGAACATTAACATTAGAGAGGGGCTTTAATAGCGTGACCCAAAAACTGTACTTCCATTAAGCAACCACAGAGCAAATGGGAAACTTTCTTTTCTCATTTGTTTTTGGGTGAAGTCATTTTCCTTGGTAGTGTAGCTTTTGTAATAACATCCCAAGTTTGTAGCCCAAAGCGGCGAGTAATACTTCCCAACCTCAGGCCGCAATTTTCTTTCAATTTAAACATGTCTACATTCAATTCTGACAAAATTTCCTTTCAATTCCTGGGGTTATTAACCCCCTAAAATGCACTAGTCGATGTCACAGTAATGTGATGATTATCATGGACTGGGTATGCACTAAAATGACTTCCATAAATGCTCTTATATCAACACATTTGCTATATAGTATAGTTATTTAGCCTCTGCAGATCTAAGACATAAACAATGAATTCAGCAGTGTGGGCAGAGCTAGAGACAGAGAACGGCATTCTTACAGATTAGAGAAACCAGGTCGACACAGATACAAAATGAGTCAGAAAACTGTGGGACACTGCTAAGGTTTTCAAAGGCAAAAACAAATCTCACAAACAAGAGCGGAGATCAATAATGTCTGCTAACAGCAAGTATCAGGATATTCTGTCAGCCTCCTCTCCACACAGGCACCCTTTGGAAAAGCTACCTCCTACTCTCCTGGAATAGGCTACTAGTCTGGAACCGTTTTCAGTGCATGGTGTACGCTACGGTCTGGTACAGAATCAGTGCTGACCATGGCCAGCAACTACGATGGTCAGCATTAACACAACTATACTTACTATTCTTATGCTTCTTGTAGGCTTTAATAGGCCTAGCCCTGCCATTGATATGTAGAAGATGAGGTGCAAACTGACTATACAGCCATTTTGTATGCAATTTGAAACAAGAGCTGACTAGTTCACAAGGAATGTATAGGAACAAGGCTTCAGCAGACCACCAACTAATAACAGGTTGTGATGCCACTGTACATAGACAACTGAGAAAGTCCTTTTTTATCTGTTCAGAGAAATCCAAACTTTAATTACCTTTTCTTTTCAATTAAGACTTTGTTTGTAGTTTATTCGTCTGCAACATTAAATATAAACCTGCATACCGAGGCAAACAAGTTCAATCAGAGGCTATGTCCTGGAATCTTTGGTATCCTGAAATCACAAGATGGTAAGCTTTGCTGTTCTGGATGTTCTGTCCTTGGGCAGTGAATTCTGGGGTTGATAAAGGCCCTAGGCCTATGTTTTACTAAAGTTTAAGGAGTGAAACTCTTCCCTCCTCTCATGCGTCCCTGCTATTGCCCTATGACGCTCTCAAATTGTGAAACATGCATCACCAGCTCCCAAATGGTTCTGTTGGTAAAGGTGCCTACTGTGAACACAGGTTAGGCCGCCTATCAGCTCTGAGCCTAGGCCATTAGCTGACAATGACCAGGGGAGTTCACCTCAATGGGACGAAACTGCCTGCGTCCAGGGGAAAGCGAATCAAGGTTGTCCGGGGTTCTTCGGATTACCACTTTGTAAAATCTTGTGTAATAGATAGGCACTCCCCTGAAGTCGAGGGGCCTAAGGAGAAGAGCACATGCTTCAGCTACAGTGGGTGTGAGTGGCATTGCAGGGACTCGAGGGGCACGATCTGTGATGCCCACCTGGGGAAAATATGAGGCAAAAAAAAAAAAAAGGTTGAGAAACACACGATACGACGCTGGAAACTGTGCGCCCACGTTAGCTGTCAGTGACAACCTGGCTTTGTCTTCCAGATGATAAATACCGCCATGTCTTGCTAACTGTCAGCATGGTATGATATGTTGTTATGCAGTACTTAGTCAAGACAAAAAATAGATCTTTATATATAAATCCTTGGAAACTAACTGACAACAATAGCTAACATTAATGCACTATATTAATGCACTCTAGTTACAGCAGTTCATTTTTAACATGGAAATGTGACCTACAATAAGCAAACTTCACAAAAAGTTTTATAATAATAATAATAATAATAATAATAATTCAGAATCTCAGATCTTAATAATAAAAGTAAGATCTGAGATTGTAAACCTTATTTAAAGTGTGAGTGTGTTTTTATGGCATCCTGCCCCAACTCTTGTTTCTCTGCGTAGTGTAGATTTTAACAGGGTGGCGTATGCTTAGCAAGGCTTTAAAAAGAAACCCACAGCGGAAGTTCCTAACCTGACAGAGATAAACCCGTGAGATTGGCTAACTTCTCTGAGTAACCGTACTCTGTCTCTTTCTCATTCCCCTCCCTTGTAGCTGCTGAGAAAACCAAAGACTAAACTAATACAGCCAACTGATAAACATTTGTCAAATTTAAATTGTTTTGTATCTGAGGAAGTGTAAGCTCACATCTGTAACTTTTAGTGGTACTTTAAGTTAATGTAACATGAATACAGTATGCTTAAAAAAAAACTCCACACACATGCACACGCATATGTACACCTACGAAACAGGAACAGTTTTAGTTTAGAGCATCTGTGTGTATCGGGAAAAGGAAAAAGAAGCATTATTGATTCAACCCCAACTGAAGCACTCTCCAGAGTATATAGCCACTGCCCCTGACTGCCTTTCTTCCGGAAGACTCTTTTCCCTTCATCTCCTCTCCTGGTCCTCCTGGGGGCGGGACACAACCAGTCAGCTAGAGAAGTGAAAAAGAAAAGTGAAAGAAGAAGAGGGAAAATAAGGGAGTTTCCTGGGGTTGTGTTACATGGCACACGGGTTGATTTGAAGCTGCTTTTTCTGCTATCCAGGATTCATTTTTTTTTATGTATAAAAGCTTAAAAGGACACAATTAGGACATTTACATTTAGTAACTGAGAAAATAATGGCAAGAAACATGTGTAAATAAGCTTATTTTATGTAACTGAATATTTGAGCTACTTTTATACGTACATATCTAATGTCAACACCCACAGTATTTAGTGTGAGTAGTACAGAAAAGGCTTAGCACTCCTCCGCTGGACGAAACAAGGTCAGAAATAAGCCTTATAGATTTCGCAAACTGCGAAATATGAATATATGAATATATGTGTGTAACTGAGAGATAGAGAGTACATGCATACTTGTCTGTGTGTGTGTGAGAGCGAGAGAGAGAGAGAGAGAGAGAGAGAGAGAGAGAGAGAGAGAGAGGAGAGAGAGAGAGAGAGAGAGAGAGAGATAGAAAGTGAAAGAGAGAGAGATGGTGTATCTGGCTATGTGTGAGAGAGTGTGAAAGAGAAAGAGAGAGAGAGCCTAAGAGAGAGAGAGAGAGTATGTGTGTGTGTTTGTGTGTACATACATGCATGCATGTGTATTTTTTTTGGTTTGATTGTAAAACTATTCAGAAGGCACCACTTCCCTGCTGTATGACAGTATCAACCAAGATTATTCTCAGTTTCAGCTCAAAACCAGAGGTATGGCTTAGCAGTACTGTAGGCACAAGGAGCCATTTAAAAATAAATTACAATGATACAACAGAATATGTCTGTACAAACACGTTTCTGTGTTTTGTAACACAAATTGTACCCACATCCTTAACATTTATTGATGGTTGATATATCCCATAATTATCTGTTTCTTTCATATAATTAATTCAATAAATAAATAATCTAGTCCTAATTAGCATTTATCTGATAAAAGAAATGTCAAACATGCAGAGGCACTGCATTGCACAGTATGTGAGAAGCCATTGGGACGTTCTGTGGTGTACGAATCAATGCGGGCTCTGCGAGTCGCAGAGTGAGAGAGAGGGAGAGAGCGGGGGAGGGAGAGAGAGAGAGAGGGGGGAGTAGAGAGAGAGAGAGAGAGAGGGGGGGGGAGAGAGAGAGAGAGAGGGGGAGAGAGAGGGAGAGAGAGAGAGAGAGAGAGACATGGCAATACAATGTGTCTTCCACAGATGGAGCTGTTTTTTCCTAGATGCAAGTACCCGTAACATGAATGTGTGTGAGATACAGGGTTAGCCTGCCTGTCTTTCTCTCTCAGCTGCACTGTACCTTTAATAGGCAGGTGTGGGTGAGATACTGGGGCAGAGTTAGGCGGGAGGCCTGTCTGTCTTTCTCTCTCAGCTGCACTGTACCTTTAATAGGCAGGTGTGGGTGAGATACTGGGGCAGAGTTAGACGGGAGGCCTGCCTGTCTTTCTCTCTCAGCTGCACTGTACCTTTAATAGGCAGGTGTGGGTGGCCCTGTGCTGAAAACACCTGCGCTGTGAGGCACAGAGATGAGTCTGAACAGGTCAAAGGAAGTCAACATTCCAGTCAAGCTGGGAGAGCGAAAACTCTGCTTAGTACAGAAATCCACACACTCACACACGCACACACACACACACACACACACACACACACACACACACACACACACACACACACACACACACACACACACACACACGCACACACACACCCTCACGCACTGTCATGCACAAAAGCATGCACACATAAACACATACACAAACTTAATTTATAAACACAGGAACATACACACACATACACATATCTACACACACTGTCATGCATAAAAACACGTACACACTGTCACATATAGACACATACACAGACTAATTTATCGTTTTTACACACACACACACACACACACACACACACACAACACACACACACACACACACACACACACACACACACACACACACACACACACACACACACACACACACACACACACACACACACACACACACACTGTCAAGAGAGCTAGTTACAACACAGCCCAGAACTGAAGCCATTGTATGAAGTATGTAAAAAGAAAATGAGACAGATTTGAAATAGATGGACTAAAACAGAAATTCAATCTGAAAATGAAATGAAAGAAATCTATTTGAAATATGTATATAGATATATCAGTCCTATATCAGGTTATGTAGATATATACATATATACATATTTTCATTTTTTGAAGAGAGAACTCTGAAAAATAGAGATTGTACAAATGTGGTTGTGTCTCTTGCTTTTTTAAAATTCTGTATAGAGCACAGGCCTGCTCTGGTTACATGTATAATAATACAGGATGTTAGTAAGGTTAATGGAATGAAAACTCAACATGGTAGTCATGTGTCCTAAATGCCAACGGTAGCGTTACATTGCATGGCATACGTATTTGTCCAGTCCCACCACATGAAGAATTTAGACCAATCAAGGCAGAGTGCGCATTGTTTGCGAAGAGAATAGTAACAGACCAAGTACCAAGGCGAATGACTGTAGTATTTGCACGTTAGCAAACCTGAATAAAACGGTGCAAGAACGTTGTAAGAAATGTTCATGATGTTTCAATGTTATAATTTGTAGTGGACAAAAACAATTACAATAAAGCGGACAAACTGATCCACATCCTACCAACATTTTACGCAAAACCGGCACTTGTGCCTGTTGAGGGCGGGTTGACGTGTGGTCTCCTTGGAAACCATAAATATCACTCAAACTCTAAACCCGCCCTTTTTCCCTGTGGCTTGAGAGACGGCTCGCTAATTGGCTGAATTTATAATAATGAAATTGACCCCTCCTCCATAAGAAGAGCTGTGGGTCTTAAAGGGGAAAAGTCTAATCTTTCGGATTTATGTCCCATTTCTGTCGTACGGCAAATCTATGCCGGTGTGCCAGTCACTCTCCAGAGCCGCCATAGGCCAGAGTTGGCGTAAGATCAAAAAGAGAATACTGTTAGTGTCGTTCTGGAGCAGGCTTGAACTGGCTATGAATTGAAATCAGAGTACTCAGAAAATGAATGCAGTTCAAAATAAACAAAAGGCATTAAATACTTGTTACACATAATGTAATTATTGCATGTCTATTCTATGTAGTAAATGCCTATGCCCTATTTAAGAGTATTATGTTCAATTGTTTTCATTTCTGTAATGTCATTTCTGAAGCACAGTCAGCCATTTAAATATAAGATCCCAATGCTGACTGTAACTTAGAGTAAACACAGGTTTAAGAAAGGTGCGTAATTACCTTGGTTTATTAATGCACTTTTTAACGGTATTGAGTAACAATATAAGCATATAGCCTTTAGGTATTGAAAAATGCCAACCTGCTTAAGTATGTTCCTATTGACTGCCCAGGACATGACATGTCTAGTGTGACAGATGCCCCTTTTTTTGTTATTGTATGTTTGGGACTTCTGAGAAGTTTTTGCTGGCACAGGTGCACAATATATCTCCCTTTATGCCATAACTAATGAGTACATTTGAGTATCCTACACTGAGAGGACATCTAGCCAACTATATTATATGATTATCATAAACACACATGGAAATGTGCACAGGGGTACGCAGCTGCAGGTATAGCCCTCTTAGGTACGATAGAAAGAAAGAGCAAGTTACAACAAATAATTTGTATACATTTCACATCGACTGCACTTCCAGAGCTGGGTGAGCTAATGCCTGTCAGGCTTTCTTTGCTTCAGTACAGCCTCTTCTAGGCTTCAGCGATGTTTCTACAGTGCCTTCTCTGTGCATCGAGCCTTTGCATTTGACCCTTCTAACCCCCTTGGTCCACATTGGCCCAGCCAGGGTGAAGGGGTGCGGTTACGGTCAAGGGGGATGTCGTAAGTAGCTTGCAATAAAATGCAGAAGTTAGCACTCATCTTTCAATGGGACTCGGAGTATGATGTTAACACCAAGGAGCCATTCTACGGGGGGGATTTTGAGTGACTTTGGCACCTCAGTGGCCTTGCAGGTGGACAAGCAAACAGGCTAGCAGTCTGAATCTTTGACATCGGGCTTTAGGCATGTACTCACTTGGCATGACCAGGTTAGCCTTACTATGGAAATGTGGCTATTGCTTGGATTTTCAATTCATAAACAAACATTTGTGTAAATAGCTCTCGGCTGCAATTAAAGTCAAATAAAGTAACTGGAAAATAGTTTTTGCAGTGTTTGTGTGTGGACAGTAGCCTACATCAAATGCTAATGCTAAATTGTGATGGTTGCACCCTTTACACGCTTTATTATTTTCCAGGGCATTTTATGTGACCAACACCTGTAAGATGGGGGTGGGGGGTGGGGGGGGGGGGCTAGGTTGGAAGATTGGAAGATTGTGCCTGCAGACTTTAACCTTAAAAGTTGTTAGCTTGTAATGTAATGTTTTCCAGGACAACTAAATGTTTTCCAAAAGATTTGGGGAAATTTTCTTATTTTCCATGACTGGAAAACTGCATCAAAATTTTTTTTCCTGGTTTTTCAGGACACGAGAGAACCCAGATAGCTCATGAGACATTAGTCCAGTTATTGGCTTCTTATCTGTGTCCATCTCTTTGAAGTTGGAGCCACAGCTCTGTCTGTATGGTTATTGTCAAGGCATTTTGACAGAGCTATTCTTTCAGAGATTCCCAAATTCAATTATATTTTTCATGATTATACAATCAGTTAATTGTATTTTGAGTCCTACCAGACTTTTATTTATCGTGTTTATTAAAGCATAATTAAAATATCCTGACAAGAATGGTTATGCAATCAATATATTCACATGAAAAGTACTTATCAATTGTATTAATTTGTGTAATGTCAAATTCACAGTTTAAGGTGTAGGCCTGAAAGAGATTTACATATAGGAGCCATATGGTAATATTACTGTTAAGATTTGTACTGGATTAAACAACTGCCTAGCTCTTTTTGTAAATGATGGGCAAATGTTTACTGCATTGAATCTTTCATCCAGTACAAGTCTTAACAGTAAAATTACCATATGGCTCCTATATATAAATCTATATCAATCAGTATCAGGCCTACACCTTAAAATGTGAATTTGAGGGATAAGAGCATTAGAAGGTTCTAGGTTCAACACTTAGGCTGGGCTTTGCCTGAACTAGCCTACTTCAGAACATTTTTCCAGCTGTAAAATTAATAATTAAAAAGTAAGCCAATATTAAATTCCCACTGCCTCGTATGTCTTGTATAACAACTGAATATACTGCTGTCAACAATATTGTGCTTCACCAAAGGCTACGCACTGTATGCAGTGTGCAATTGTCAGAATCTCACACATGTCCAATCTCCCACACATACACCAAGTGTCTCATCATAATTCTAGGTCAATAGTCTGTCTTACTTACACATGCAGGTATTGATTTCTTCCTTCAATGTACAACTAAAAGGGGAAGGCTCTGTTCCCAGGCATTGTTGAGATGCTGAGGTGGGGCAGGACTGCACCGTCTCTAGTGTCTTGCAGGTTTGGGGAAACAGCAAGATATCCACACACTATTCAAACTACTGCTTTTGCATGAAAATGTGTTTCGCGAACTCCGTGCAATGAAGAAAGAGTCTTTCTGCAATGGTCTGTTATGCATTCTGTAATTAAAATGACTAAAATATAACTGATAAAAACTGGTGGATCCAATAGTTTTTTTTTAGATTGCTGTGCTTATTTGACAAATTTGTTGTAAAGCAAGGAAACAGTTACAAAAAAAATCAATCAAATCTAATTTAGTGGAACTTCCTTTGCAAAGTTATAGTACATCATGAAATTAAACTGCAATTAGGCTTACAATTAGTACAAGTTCAAGTAAAACAATCTGTAGATGCCAGATATATGCCTCAAAGATGCATGTTCAAGAATAAACAATCCATAGTGAGGGACAAATAGAAACAAATTATGAAAGATATGTTCAAAAGGATTATTTATTTAAATTGCTAATATTATAAGGCATAGTAATTGCAGTTCCTTAGCTGTTAGGTATTTGGCATTCATTTATTTATCCATAGATACCTGGACTATGTCTAGAGATGTATGGCGGACAGCAATTGGTGATCTAAATTCTAAAATGTAAAAAAATAAAAAAATACATAGAAAGTTCTTGTCATTGTACAACAGAAATCAACACTTATTATTTTGTTAAAAGTTATGCTGATAGTAAAAAAAAAATCTAATTTTATGAAAGGGCCAATAGGGGTCACTGTATATTGCAACATTCATTTAAATATATAGGTTTTGGAGTAAGTATTTCACCATAGCTATGTTGTGAAGAAATCACTATCATTGTATAGATGTTACCATGAGACACTGGATATTTCTATGTGACTGTCATTGTTTAGTACTGTTATGTCAAAATCTGCTGGGATAATTAATCAATTACAGGGCAATTGTCTAGCTGAACTCAAAATGCAAAAAAATGTTTTAAGTATCATTTATGTCATAGTATGAAATATCACCAGAAATAGATTATTTTGAGATTGTTTTCATTAACTTTGTATCTGTTTATTATCATATTTTCATTAAATTACAACGTCTTTGATTTTTTTTTTAGCATTATGTCATTTGTTTTCGAGTTATGCTATATTGACATTACCACAATCCCTGATCTATGAACTGTTCCTTGTTCATTCTGTGGTAATTTGCATTTGGTCTCAAATCATTTGTTTAGCTGAGGAACTAACAGTGTGCTGCATTCAGCCTGCAATGCCAAAGAAACCAGGACTGCTAGCTGAGGTACAAATGAATCCCCAGTTAGACAGGGGAAATAAGTTCTTGGGCATTAATATGTCCATAGCTTCAGATATGGTTAGGCTATACTAAATCAACCTCCATATGATGAATCTATAAATTTATAATCATCTCGGTTTTTTCTAGGACACTGTGGATTTCACGGAAATAATTATTAAAATGAGTAGATGGTCCGCTCTGAAAAAAAGATTTGTTAAAGCTCAATTATTTTTATTGACACGCTAAAGCACGACAAATGCAGAGCATCGATGTTTTAGCACTCTGCCTTCTTCAGTGTGCAATCCAGCCATAATCGCCTCAATTTACATTGGACTAGCATTCGTTAGATAAAATACAGTCATGATTAAACCTTTGTGCACTGTGTGATCAATTATGTCACCAAAATTTGGAGAAATTTGAGATTTTGCCAAAATTGATATTAAATATTCTCTTTGTAATTAAGGATAATATGTACGAGGTTGTATTTTTCTGCTAGTTCTGCGTATCCGTCCCAGTTATGTGCCCTGGTACGTAGCCTGCTGACATTAGTAGACTACTTCATACTTATGCATGAGCCAAAGAATATCGTTGAAGATGTTTTTTTAAGTCATATAAATAGAACATACCTAATATTTTACCACGCTAAATTATCGCTCAATCTTCGATTGTGTCGCGTACTAATTTAATTAATTAATAGCCTACTTCATTTATAGAATTACCAGGTCATTAATTGAATTCCTACAGGCCTACAAAACTGTTACGGCATCTAAAATATCGTAATAAATATATATGTTCTGTATAACATATGTTTTGTTGGAGAAGTGAATTACTAACATTTATAGAAACCTTCGTAAACAGTTATAATGGATACATATGTAACCGTCAGATGTAACGCCGAGTAATAGCTACTTTAAAAAGTTTTAAAAGAACGCGCCGTTGTATAGTACAGCATTCATTGTGCATTGCCCGGGCGCACTCCGTTTCAATTCGTCTCATGAGAACATTCCACTCTGGTAAAGTCAGTTTGGTATTTGAATAGCAGAGAGGAACCGCCTCTACTTTATTGGCTAGGAACTGCAGCTGTAGGCGGGACGTGCGAGCCAGTCTTCGACGAACTCGGGCTCTCATTGGTAGGACCTGTTGTGGGCAGAAACCTCTTCGAAATATATCTACTCTTGCTAAGCCGAACAAGCCGTTGAAAGCTTGCTCACATACATAAGGGAGAGGGGAGCTGTGTTCAATGTTTCTCCATAGATCTGGCTCAAGCCTTCGCCCCAAACGAAATATCGTGATTTCCTCCGAAAAAGACTCTATTTTCCTGATCAGTGAAGAGGGAAGTCAAATTCACTTCGCTGATGATCAACACAATGGAGTGTGCAGTGGACGCACAAAGTCTGATCTCGATTTCTTTACGGAAAATCCACAACTCCAGGACGCAGAGAGGAGGAATCAAGCTGCACAAAAACCTCCTGGTCTCCTACGTCCTGAGGAACGCCAGGCAGCTCTACATGAGCGAAAAGTACGCGGAGGTTTACAGGATGCAGCAGTACGAGGAAGTGATGACTGTTTGTAACGAAATTCAGGAGCTGAACCCCCTTGACTTGGGCGAGGACTGTATGGAACAGAGCGAGGACTGCTGCGGCAGCGGCGGTGGAAGCGAGCCGGCGAGCCTCTGTGGTGCGCTACTGCCAGTCAGCCACTCGGTACAGTCCGCGCATATCCAGACGGCCACTGCCTGCTCTGCGCCTTTATCGCTCCAAACCGAAGAGGTCTGTAAGGAGCCCGACACCTCTTTCTACCGGAGCTGTTGTGCCGAGCCATACCCAGTCTCGAACTGCGACTTTTCCCAGGCGAACGGAATGCACTGCAACAAAACGACGGTGCTGGATCTGGACACGCATGTAGTGACTACTGTTGAGAACGGGTACCTCCACCAGGACTGCTGCGCGCCGCTCCAGCAGTGTTGTCAGGGCGCACAAACCCCAGCAAAGAAGCGCAAGGTTGACTTTGGGTATTACGTGACCGAGCCCGAGGAGGTACCGGATTTTACGCCATGTAAACGAGCAAGGTTCGACGACTTTTCCTGCCTGAATTCAGATCAGTTGGACTCTTCGAACATTTCCAATCTGATCTCCATTTTTGGATCGGGGTTTACGGGGCTAGTGAGCAGACAAGCGGACTTTGAGCAAACCCTAAACGGACAATTCTGTAGCACACAAGCCTTAGCGAGCCTTGGAGCGTGGACTCGAGCAATTGTGGCTTTTTGACTCCGTGGTAAATTAGAGACAATTAGTTAAATAAATTGTACAGAGTTTAAAACAAATTGACTTTATTTTTGCAAGAACAGCACATAGGCTATTTAATTATCAAGCAGTTTTATTTCATTTTCGTTTCGGGAGGGGAGATGGTTACACATGTGATGTGCAGGCTTTTCTTTAGACTGACCTAAACATTTGAAACATTTTGAATGGTTGTTGTAAATCCCTTCTTAACGAAGTTAATTTCGTTGCCTTAACCAATGCATACTGCTAGCTACTATTGCTACAAACATTTAAAGTGATTGAATGTTTCGCTCTTTTTAAAATCCAATCAACGGAACTGTTTAATAGCCTACAAAGTACACTACATAATTCCGTATATATATAAGAAAATCTTAACTGGAAACTATGCCATTCAGCTTGGTAAGATCCCACTAAGACATTTTGTACGTTTTGGTTTTGATATACTAAGCGACGAATGTATAAGATAACACATGTTAAATAATGACGTTTTTAAATACTTGATCGTCGTTATATTTTTGTTTTATGTGTGATAACCTGAGCATCTGTAGTACACTCTTCTGGCTTCAGACAGAAACCATTGGAAGGAATATTGGCACGTCCGCAACCAGGCTAAAGCATTAGCATTAACTGGTGAAGGCAGAAAAAAGATGCAAACTTTTTCTTACCCTCAGCTACGGTTTAATGTATAGGAACATGTTTTTATTATTTGATAACTGTTTCACTTGTGTACTTGACCGGGTTGCTGTGTGTGGTGTCAGTTCTGTGGGACTTGTAGTCCATTTGTGTCAATCTTCCCATCACAATTTGGATTGGAGCAATGAATTATCACTACAGCTCCCAGAATGCACAAACAGTACATCGTTTAATCCAACCATGTATTTTAATGACAATTTGGTTCGCTGAGCGTTTCCCATGTGTTTCTCCTCTTGACTTTTCTACAAGTTACTGATCAAGCCTTCCTTCACAGTAACTCACGGTGCCAGCATTGCTTGGATTTGCGAGTTAGAAGTTTTTCTATTTAGCCCTTTTGTTCTAAAAAGGCAAGTTTGTGACTTTAGCCATGCATCCTCACAATATAAGCACTATGTGTAATGAAATAAAAAAACGTTTTCAGACGTTCTCTGCATATTTTGTTGATATTCTTGTATTTTTGTGCATATGAAAATTGTATATCACCGGGTAAAACTGTTTTAAAAATATTTGTTTAAATTTATAATCTTAATTAAAAAAAAGGAAAGAAATCTGCTTTTGATCCATTATTTTCTTTAAAGCATTGTGTGGATTGGAAACCACGATACCAGCTTCTTAATATGTTTTGAGGATGAGATATATGGTGGTTAAATACATTCTGGGTTCAAATATATCTTATGGCAATATGATATCTGTATTCTTTAAAGGAACCCGGCCTACACCAGGGGAGCAGGTGACATTTTACGCCCTCATTCAGCAGAATGAGTTTAATAGTTGGTTTTATAGATTGGGAAGTGTTGATGTAGTAACAAATCCATTCGTGAACTGAACCCAGAAGAACTACAAAGTGCACTTCTTGCAGGCTACACGCCCCCCTCAATTCGCATGTGCTACTCCACATGCGGGGGAGGAGAAGAGGGGGGAGGGGGGGGGTGTTGTTGATGATGCTGAGTGGGGGTTGTGTGGCTCCCCACATGAATACCACTTAGGGTCCATGCCTATTGACTAGTATGCCTCAGCTTAGTAGCACAAAAGCAGTCATCATTTTATCCATCATCAACACAAGAAGTTGGTATATGGATGGAACCAAGATTTTATGTATAATATATTGATTATTTATTTATGTATCTTGCGGGGGGTCTAGTTAGTATTAAAACAGTATGCACTAGGGGTGAGTAACACCTCTTATTGGTCCTCAATGCTTGTACGTTGTAGTCACAGTGCAAAATACATAACCGAAAAGGTGGGACTTAAAGGTTAGCATGCAGAAAGTTTCTGCTTATCTCACAATACACTGAGACCAGGGGAGGTGTCACAGATGCAATTAGTTTTCAGCGGTGTTTAAAAAGGGCAGTTCAGTTTTTTGTTCTTAAAAAGAACTCAAGAACATGTATTCTTTTCACATCCGTACTATTAGTGGGGTCACAATCTGAGTGTCCATATAAAATATAAATGAAGTTCAATTAAATGATTATTAGTTTGCATTCATTTATATATGCCAATCTCCAGTATAAGATGTGCAGAAGTCAATATAAACATTGTTAGCTAAAAGGATGAATATTTACAACCAGAAAAGCCTGTGCCATACTGCAACTATTCGGTCTGTGCGTAATGCCGCATGTGTCCTTCAAGCACACCGAGCGCATTTCTTCCCTGGCCACGCTCACAGTTTATCTCTGCTATATGCCACTTGGTGGTGTTCTTCAAAATCAATGAATGGAGAAGGTATTAAAACGCCCGTATAGCGAGACAGAGCCTCAAACTGACCTCGGCTCCGTTGCTCCCCTCAACTCCACCCCCTTCTTTCGACTTTTTCGTTTTTATTCCAATCCGAACCTTCCTGCTGCACGTTAATGCAACATCAAACTACAAGAGATAAGTTTGCAGCACGAACATCTCATTACTTCGTTCATATTTTATGGATCCGTTCATATTTGTATCACAAAACGGTCATAGATAGTCTTGGCAACTGTTTTCTTTTAATACGTCGTGATTATTTACGCATACATCTTCCCACAAGGAGATCGAAAACTGAAGTATTTTATAATTTATTACGCAATAGAAACGTTTAACATGTTCTTAGCTTTTTTTCGGCTTGTTTTGTTTTCTCTTGAAAGGGGAATAGGTTATGCCTACACATACCTAAACTGTAAGTATAGGCTACTGCACTAAATTTGCGTTTGTTTTCACGAATCCCTCGGTTGATTGAGGACGTTGCTTAATACAATTTTGATTTGTGTCTTTTACCTACTGTGATACCGTCGCCTAAAATTTTAAATGCGCACTTAGTGCATTCTAAACATTCCGTAAGTGCTAATGTCCCCTTTTCGTTCTGCTTAGCGTTAGATAGAACAGATTTGTGTTGAATGAGCGCCTCCCAGTGGTAGGGATGAGAATCCACAGGTTCCCTCGAAATTCAAATGGGGAAAAAGGACTTGGGGGTGATGTCTTTCACGCGGCATTAATGCATCCGATTCATTGTTCCTTGAGCGATCCAATCCTCAATTTAACATTTAAGTGCATCGCCACGTTCCGTTCGCTTGATCCCAGATGCCATTATCTAAACGTAAACGGATGGGCGATTGACGGTGTCGTCTGGACAGGAATATTCACTAGCTCCTTTCATCTTTTATTTAACGAAACCGAGTACATTATTAAATTCATTATGGATTTAAATTGTGTCATTTTCAGGGGACAAAGTAAAACACAATGCAAATATAGATATTTTTTATTAAGTTAAATTATTACCAGTTCAAATACTTACTTACATTCCAATATTAATTTACATGATACGTACTTGTATACAATCTGATTATCAGATCTAATTCATTGTACATACGGTACCTCTCAATGAATTCAATTGGGTGTCAAAGGCAAATAACTTTCAGCACGTATGTAGCCTGTTAACCCATGTATATAGAATATTAGTTCCCTCTCAAGAAAAAAATAAAATATATATATATATATATATATAAACTCAATTCCTGGAAAAAAAATATATAATATAATATATCTTTTTTTTTTCAATTCCTCACTCGTAAAATGAAATAGAAATACAGGAAGTTCAATTAATTTCATGCAAAGCCCCTATGTATGAGGCCCTAAAATCTATACTAATATTTTTAATTATCTCACCAGCCCAATCTCTCAATTTATCTCTGCTACAGTGCCCTCCACTATTATTGGCACCCCTGGTAAAGATGAGTAAAAAGGGTTATAAAACATTCACCATTAGGTGAATTAGCTTAATCTCACACTGAGAAAATTAGAAAAATCCAACTTTTAGTGGAAATAAATTTATTATAAGAAAAAAAAAATCCCTCATCAAGAAATAATTATTTTAATAATTATTTATTGGCACCCTTGCATTTATTTCTAGAATAAAGTAATCATTTTTAACATTTGGTCGCATATCCATTGCATGCCATGACTTTCTGATGTTTGTGACCCAACAACACCAAAAGACTCTTGATATCTTATTTTCTGGTACTCTTACAAGCGATACTAATGTCGATACTAACTTGAAGGGTTTCTTCTCCTGACTTATTTTTTCATAGAGTTCAATAGGAAAATTTGTCAGGAGAAACAACCCTTAAAGTGATCCATCCATATCTACTGCATATCTGGCAGCAGATTGATGGTTTGAGGCTTGTTTGATACCTTACAGCCATTTGATGACTTACAGCCATTTTACCAACCATGTATTCCATACTGTTCCGGCAAAATTTACAGCTAAATCTAGTCCCACCCCTCAATTCCCATAGAGATCCATTCAAATTCAGAGACGTTATAGTACCGCTTGTAAGAGTACCAGAAAATAAGATATCAAGAGTCGTTTGATGTTGTTGGGTCACAGACATCAGGAAGTCATGGCATGCAAAGGACATGCAACCAAATATTAAAAATTATTACTTTATTCTATATATAAATGCAGGGGTGCCAATAATTGTGGCACACGTGGTTTTGTTAAAAATAATTATTTCTTGATGAGGGATTTTTTTTTCTCATAATAAATTAACTTCTATTAAAGGTTGGATTTTTTCAGTGTGACATTAAGCTAATTCACCAGATGGTGAATTTTTTATAACCCTTTTAACTCATCTTTACCAGGGGTGCCAATAATAGTGGAGGGCAGGGCACTGTATATGTTTCCTGTTGGTGTTCTTCAATATCAATGAATGAAGAAGACATTAAAAAGTGTAGAAAGCAGCACCTCAAACTGAAGCATGGATCACACTGAAGTAGAGGCATTTCTCAAACATGACAGCATGCAAACAGGAAGTCAGGACCTGACGTCCAAACATGGATTGTTATGTTTATTTTGTTCTGACTGGACAACAGCAGATTCTACCCTACACATCTATGACCGAGTAGCTAATTATTCGTTTTTATCCTCCCAATTTGGAGCATAAGTTTGTATTTGTAGGATTGTCTCATCACAACAACATTCTTTGCCATTTCAGGAGAGCATGACACGCTGCTCCCTTCAGTCCACCAGCTGAGCTGTGCAGTCATTGTGCTGGAGGAGCACACTTCATGCACAGTTGACGCAGTCAGGTGCCCAAACAATCAGGAGTAACTCCTGTGCAATTAGACAGCGACAGTCCCACCAACTGGCTCCCTCCTTGGGCAATGCTATGGCCAATTATGTGCTGTGCTGCAGGGCTACTGGCCATAGAGGGAGCCTTCTAAGCACTGGACCCCAGTACCTTGCAGCCAATATAAATGTCCTTTTTTTTTTTGCTTTTGATGACTGCGAGTGCAGTGTGCGTGAATAGAAAAAGCAGGCTCTGTGGGTTGTGAGTTATTTACACAGACCGCATCCATGCATGCTGTGGAGTATGCCTAATGGAATATGTAAGAATACTGCATTAGAAAAAAGCAATTTGTCCAGAGCATCAGAGGATCGAGAAATGACAAGGTCACTACACCATTCATCTTCTTGAGGATTAAACTCATCCTTTAGAGAGTTTAACTAATACTGGTTTTATTCTTAAATTCTTAAAATTCTCCACTCCTTCAGAGAGAAGTGCAAACTAACAAAGGGAAATGCATGGAGACCGGTGCATGCATGTGCCTCTGGTTCAAAATGGTAAAAGCATTGATGAACAAACATTACAGAAGATGGATCTAGAGATTCATGTGAAAAAGATGATTCATTTGTTGCCATCAATCCTCTTCCATTTTATCATTAGTGGAGGACCAGGTACACTTTGTAATCAATCCTGTTTAAGCACTGAAAGCCAGAATAAGGCCAAGGTCACTTCTCTCTCACAATTTCAGACCACAGACCAAATGCTGCTTTCTTGTGCTGTTAGAGTATCATGGAAACTTAAGCTAAACATTATATCACCTTCTGTTAAAATTACACAAAGTCAGTTAGCTAAAACAGGTTTACTGGAAAAACATTCCCCTGAGAACCTTAGATAGAAAGTTAGACACTACCATACTTCCAGAAGCTGATGATATATGATATATAGATGATATTAAAACAAAGTTACATTCACACACTCTATTTTTCTAAGCGCACATACAATATAAAACAACTCTTCACATGCCTCTGCTTCAGGAATACAGAGATGACCACATGAAAGAGTTTACTGGAACACAATCGCTCCATTCAGGATGTGTTGTCCTAACAGGGGCTTATCTGTTTATGTTTACAATTATAAACATTTCTTAATGTTAATAAATAGTCAATCATAAATAAATGCAGCGCTGTGGTATTGATGACTGACAGGTTTCTAAAAAAATGTGTGTGTACATTGTGTACACATGTCAAACTGTGTAACCAAGAGCTCAGATGGAATCAGACACATCCCCTGCATTTCAAGACTAGAGTTGTAAATTCCTGCTCTTACTATTCTGTCGTATAATATGTCCAATTGTAAATTTAGATTATGGACTGGCGTTTTTAGGGCGTTTTTATCCAAACGTGCATATCATTGGTTCTCCAGGTGCCCCTTGCACCTCTGGTTATTTAAAGGATGTCCAACAATTGTTCAGGATTTTATACAGAGAATCTTGGCAAGCAAAGTTTTTTTAATATCCCGTCTATCTACCTTATAGCCCTGGCATCATAACGTGTTGCCTTTATACTCACAAACCTTTACGTAACAGCATATATTTCCACTAATAATCAAATAACACAATATTTAACTTATGTATTTAAATTTATATTTAAATGATTCAATTGTATATTGCTACATCTACCCATCTTTCAGCTTGATGTATAGTACAATAAATAGGTTGCTGGAGATAAAAACATGTGTGCGTATCGATTCTACAATGCTTTTATATAGCTGTGCGGTGTATATAATTGGTAGGTGCAGGTGCTTGTAGGTGTTTAAATAAAGGGTGATGATGTGAAGGTAATGTTTACAATGGGGAGAAAATAATAACAAAAAATCCACGCAAACATAAAATGACAGATGCTGTGCATCACCACTAATTGATTTTAAACACAAAAAGCGAAACTCGCTCGGCAGCAAAAAATAGAACGTGGCTGCAACAGCAGTTATTCTCTTTCCCAAGGTCTGCCACAGACTGGCTTAAATAGCTCGGTACAGTAGTTAACCTCATCTCAACCTTGCAATTACAAACAGCTTACAGGTAAAACAATCCTTTTACAGCAGGCAACGGCTCTTTGCTTTTGCCAATAGTACTCCAGATCACAACAGACAATCTTACATGAAAACACATTTTACACACACGGCTCTCGTAATTACACCCACACATGATAACAGAGTCATTATTATTAACAGTGATAGTAATATTCAGCCCATGCAAAACACAATGGCCTTCGCCACTTCCAATTCAGACACACCTCCCCATCTTTTCACCACTGATTGACAGTAGGCCTATTGACGACAAGAATTATTTTCAGTTTCATTGAAACCTTAATGCATTTTCACAAAAGAAGCAATGATATTAGCAGTCCTGCTGATATTCTGAAAAAGAAAATTATATTAAAGAGATAAATTAATGTGAAAGTATGGTATATGTTACCGTGCAAAATATATTTGTGGGAAATTTTGCATTGTGTGTGTACATGCACTTATCCACACCCATACACACAGCAGCGCTAACATTCGTTGAACATGTTTGAAACAATATCTCAGCGATAATTTGTTGCTACGCAGTATAGCAAAGGCTAGCAGCATAAAGGCTAAACGGGAATAGTGAAAATGGACAAAATTTAAGAAAAACATGACCCGTGACACACTATCACTCAGTTGCACTCACAAAGAAGTATAAATCTTAGACAGAAACATAAAAATGTACTTGTAGTAAATCACCTGTAGTAATTTATGTGGCAGCTGATAGCGTGACTTTAGTGGGGACTACACATACCCTGCCTAGGGGCAGGCATGGATATGAGGCCTAGGGCAGCAGGGTGTGTATGCGTGCGTGCGTGCGTGTGTGCGTGCGTGCGTGTGTTGTATGGGGTGGGCGGCCCTGTCTTAAATAAACTTTGTGGCGTTGAATGTGGGGCTGGAAGGAGAGGGCCTCGTCTTGCTCTCTCACACATTACTGGTTACTCTGTGCTTTAAAAGGCACTCACTGAATTTGTCATGAGGCCTTGATCCGTGGAGCTGCAAAGATACTAATGGGTTCCTGCCCTGTTGGTGGAGAAATTGGCAAGAGACCCGAATGAAATGGCACAGAGCTGGGTGACTGCATAGCAGGAAAAAATACACAGTTGGTGGGGAAGATGTGCTCAATGGGCGTTAACCTGCTACATCGGCCTTGCACATTCAGATGATTTTGACTGACTTTGGACCAAGTCAGCACGACACTGATGTTCCACAGCTGTTTGGTATCTGCGAATGGGCCTCTTTTCATCTGGGAGAGAGAAACGTGCTGACCCCGCCCAAACCAAGAGCCATTTCGCCACTGAGGCTCCCAATTTAACCCGTTAACATGAAAATTGGTACCTATCACCTACAGTGATCTACTGCTCAGCAGGGTTTTCATTACGTGGTCATGATGGTCCTGAGGACTCACTCGACCGGTTTTCATTCTAGCGATAAATGCAACTTCTGAATTGTAATGACTTGTTAATAGTTCTCAATTAGCCATTTTAAATGTCTATTGATGGACTCTATTCAGATTACATTATGTCAGAAATTGAAAAGCATCCTGGGACTTTAAATCAGAGTCAGAACAATTAACGCTTTAATTTTCAGTAATGTGCTATATGACATACAATTCCTCTAGAAAACAGTTACATTTGGGGTCCTAACTGCTGAAAGTGCGGACACCTGGTCATTGAAATTAAACCATTTGTGGAAAAAGAAGAGTTCGTTGACAGAGAAAATGGCAAAAAGCCAAATCTGTATAATCCACATAAAGGGGAAAATGTATGGGAGAACTGAAAGGCATTTTCAGCAACCTTAACTATTCAAGATATTGGCTGCAACAAAAGCCAGCATAGAGGACCAAGTTTGAAAAACCCTATTCAGCAGTATGCATTAAATTTTGCCATAGCAACAGCCAGTTATGAGTTAAGCTAAGAAAGTTATAAATTTATTGCCAGAGAATATTCAAGGCCTTGGAATAAAAGGGAGGTTAAAATGTACCGATGTGGGTGATACCAAGTGCTTTTACTACTAATAGCCCACAAGGAAACGTACTGAAATGCAGGGAGTGTTGCGCTGATGTCACACACATCAAACATAAATATAGTTCAAGCGGTAGCCATAGATACTGGTTTATACTGAAATATTAATAGTATCTTGAGGCATCACTGAACACATTACAAACACACACACACACACGCAGACACACGCGCGCACGCACACACACGTCATGGTGCATTAAGACAGCCGCCAATTAATAATTTAAATGACACGGTAAAATAATTTGTTACCGTCACTATTACTGCTGCTATTCTGCAGCATAGGCTAGGTCTAAAATAGGGTGTTATTAGAGGGGGGGAGCGGAGGCTATTTACGCCGGGCCAGGGCCAGACAGAGAGAGGGACTGAGACGTGGGTACATTCAGACTGACGGAGTCTGAGAGAACGGTGAGACAAAAGGCAGAGGCAGCGACAGGAAGTCCTAATTCAGTCTGGTCTCCTCTACTTCCTGTAACCCCCCCCCTACCCTACACAGATACACAAACACATGTACGCGTGCACATACACACACACACACACACACACACACACACACACACACACACACACACACACAAATAATACGGGCACAAAAAAGGCTGCAGTGCAGCTGTAGCATCCTGCTTCGGCTGTGGAGTGCAAACCGGACATTAAAGCACTGTGGCCCAAATCTGCCTCCTCCTCCCCACCTCCACACATGAAAAATCTACACCCACATTTTCCGGGTGACCGCCCCACTTCCCTAACACAATGAGAAGGCCTCCTCATAATCCAACACGCCGGCCTCATGGGACAGTGGGAAAACAAATCTACACTGAAATGAAATTCCCAGGAAGTATTTAAGACAAAATGACCAATCAACACAGTGTAACTCTGAGCCCTGTGTTATGTTGAGAAGCAGCTGTGTTCAATCACATGGTCTTAATAGGAATCCTCACCTCATTAATTAATTTGATCCACTCCGGAATCATATAGTCCTGATGATGTTTGTTTAATATCCTCTCCTCTACAATTTGCCTGGGCTCCGTGGAAGGGTGATCTGAAACAAGGACAGCGCCATGAGAATAAAGTTCCACCTTTACTCCACTAGATGTCACTGTTGTAAACTTCCAATACCGTATTTGGACAGACAGACTGGTCGCACTCATTTAGTTCTCACTCAAGGTGCATGCAGGGAAAAGCAGTCAAGCCAGGGGTTTACAAATGAGCTGGGAACTCCCCCAACTGAAAGGCAGGAACTGGAAGTTGTCAAGCTCCCAGACGCCACTCCCCCAACTGAAAGGCAGGAACTGGAAGTTGTCAAGCTCCCAGACGCCTTGACTGCCGGTCGGCTCCATCCTGTAAGTCTTGTGCAATTTCCTCATCACTTCCAGGTATCTGTGAGTGCAACCCAGTGCACCAAGGGGAATAAACACTGACCTTCAGACAGCTACTTCAAACCTGGGATGACAAACCAGTGCTCTTACAAGGAAAAAGCAAATCAAGTGTTTACTTGAAAACAAAATAAAAAATTGAACTTTGAGTCCACTTTATGTTTGGCCACTTCATTCCAGTTTGGGGAATGATTTTATATGGAGTTAGAGCTATATTGCCTACCTGTCAACCAGCCAGAAGATGGTTGTGAGCTAGTCCTCCACCCGCAGAGCTCCAGAGGTGGCACAAGATGGTGGCCTCATAAACTTGAGGCACAGACACAGCCTTGTAACAGCAGCACTGACTCTGAAGTGTGCAGGTTAAAGCACTGACTCTGATCTATATGGAGTTACAGCACTGAAACAGACCTGTACAGAGTTACAACTGCCTTAGAAAGGCACTAACACTAACTGCTCAGTTACAGCACTGACTCTAACCTGTATACAATTACAGCACTGACTCTAACCTGTATAAAATTACAGCACTGACACTAACTGCTCAGTTACAGCACTGACTCTAACCTGTATAAAATTACAGCACTGACACTAACTGCACAGTTACAGCACTGACTTCTAACCTGTACAAAATTACAGCACTGACACTAACTTCTCAGTTACAGCACTGACTCTAACCTGTATACAATTACAGCACTGACACTAACTGCATAGTTACAGCACTGAATCTAACCTGTATACAATTACAGCACTGACACTAACTGCATAGTTACAGCACTGACTCTAACCTGTATAAACTTACATTACTGACTAACCTGTACTAAGTTACAGCACTGACTCTAACCTGTACTAAGTTACAGCACTGACACTAACTGCTCAGTTACAGCACTGACTTCTAACCTGTACAAAATTACAGCACTGACACTAACTGCTCAGTTACAGCACTGACTCTAACCTGTACTAAGTTACAGCACTGACACTAACTGCACAGTTACAGCACTGACTGTAACCTGTATACAATTACAGCACTGACACTAACTGCACAGTTACAGCACTGACTCTAACCTGTATACAATTACAGCACTGACTCTAACCTGTATAAAATTACCGCACTGACACTAACTGCACAGTTACAGCACTGACTCTAACCTGTATAAAATTACAGCACTGACTCTAACCTGTACTAAGTTACAGCACTGACTCTAAGCTGTACAAAATCACAGCATTGACACTAAACTGTACAGTTTCATTTTTATTACAACAAGACTGAAACTACCTATAAAGCAGTACAACTTTAGTACACTTAATTTTGTTCAGTTCAGTCCAAAAAAACACAGCTCATAGTATCTCAGAAAATACAGCTAAGTTCACAATTGTGCGCAAGTGGGGCTGTGAGTGCAATGGTGCTAATGGGCAGAGGTCCAGCATTCTCAGCCAAATATATGGCTTTAGGAAGGAACATGTGTTGATATTCACCACCAGACACAATAATTGCTGTAACAACAGCTCCCCCTCGTGGACCCTTGACAAATTTTCAAAGATGACAATTACAGCTTAGATTTTTAATGGAGCTTAATATCAATTATAGACAAAAAAAAAGTAACGTCTACAAAAAAATGAAAGCAATTTTCGGACAAAAAAATGATTTCAAAATTTTTAAGATGGGCAGTTCAACTCAGGTCCTGGAAGTGCTGTTTTGCAACTCTCTTGAAATAAACTCTCTCCGCCCTTTCCTCACCACCCACTCAACCCAGCTCCTGGTCCAAGCGATGGTGCTGTCCCGCCTAGACTACTGCAACTCTCTCCTGGCTGGCCTGCCAGCATCGGCCATCAGACCCCTTCAGCTCATCCAGAACGCAGCAGCCCGCCTGGTCTTCAACCTCCCCCGACACTCCCATGTCACCCCCCTGCTCATTGACCTCCACTGGCTACCTGTGATGGCTCGCATCAAATTCAAAACATTGGTGCTCGCCTTCCAGGCAGTCCGAGGATCAGCCCCTCCATACCTCCAAAAGCTCATCAGACCCTACACACCTACCAGATCCCTGCGTTCCGCCTCCTCAGGACGACTGGTACCCCCCCCACTTCATACTAGCACCCGGTCTCGACGTCTGTCTGTCCTGGCCCCACGGTGGTGGAATGAGCTCCCCATGGAGGTCAGAACAACAGAAAGTCTGACCGCCTTCAAGCGCAGATTGAAGACTCACCTCTTTAAGCTGCACCTCTCTCCACCCCTCCCTACCTCCTTGTGACCTCCCTTGATTGTGTTTTATAAATCCTTGTTTAAGTGTTTCAAGCTTCTAGTTTAGTACTTGTAAAGTTACTTATTGGCTTACTGTTGTGCATGCCAATGATTGATATCGTGTGGTCCCCCCCCCCCCCAAAAAAAAAAAAAAAAAAAATCATACTGACTGCGCCTGTGTTTGAATTCGTATTTACCTTTTAGGGTGGTTTTAACGCACTTGTTTCAGGTTGGAAAATGCACTAATGTACGTCGCTCTGGATAAGAGCGTCTGCCAAATGTCTAAAATGTAAATGTAATGTAAAAAATAACACAAACAGTGGCTACTGGGGAGTTAAACTGAGGGGGTTCACTATCAGGACACTGATGAGTTGAACTAGGATTTTTAAGTGCCTGATTGAAATGTAAGCCCACGGTCGCTGCAGCTCTTCTGGAACAGGGCTGAACTGCCTGGCTTCTCACAACCTTCTGTTTAACCGTCTGATATGCTCAAATAAGCACCAGGGAAACATATGACAGATTCTGGGAGCTGAGTCTCGGGGCCATATCAGTAAGAACAACAAATAAACAACACGCAGAGCCAGCCACTGACCATTTCCTTCAGAAATTATCTTTACCCTCTCCAAATTTGCATCTACCAAATGAATAACGATATTGCAATAACATATGCTTGAAAGTGAACGTTGTTGTTGTTACTGATAATTGTTTATGATTATATTTATTGTAACCATTGCTACTACTATCATTAATAATAATCATCATATTAATCATGATAATCATTATCTCTGTATGGGTAACTGTTGCATAATCATCTGCTCTGGTGGGGATTGCTCAGTGTCCTTGAATCAGACAGGTGCTGCATCTCTGGAGCTACAGCCCTGAATTTGGGGACAAGGGCAGCAGATACCGGTCTCTCTCCTACAGTGGACAAATATATGTGCACACGCACACACACACACACACACACACACACACAAGCATGCGTGCGCACACACACACACACACACACACACAAACATGCGTGCACACACACACACACACACACACACACACACACACACACAGGGCAGTGAAGACACTTGAATTTCTGTAGTACCAAGGCAGAAAAAATGTGAAGCTGCTACCATGGAAACTACCAAGGCTACCATCAGACTATTCTCCACCCTGCTGCTGCACTTCAGACAAACACTGCTCCATGCTTCTCTGCCAAGGCCCAAAAGACCTGGTTAAAGCACCATATGCACCCAAACAAACCGTCAGAGCCAGCAGTGGCTTGCGTGCCCAAATAGAGAAGGCAAAAATCTTTTAACCGAGCCTCGTGTTCAGACCGTTCTCCATCTTTGTTTTTGCTTGGTTGCCATTTAGTTAGATCTGTGCGGACTGTCAGGTTCATTGCCTTTCTCTTAATTGTGTCCCATGTGGGCCTTATATCACATTTCGGCATTTCAATGGTGAAACAGAGTTCAGCTTAGTTAAATGAACCAACTAATTACACACACAACACTTTTAACTAAGATACAAATCATTCAGTAACTACACACTCCACAAGTTTAGCGGGTGAAAGGCAACAAACACACTATAAGAACGATACACATGCGGAACAGTTAAAACTGCTGTCTGCTCCAATGAACTGATTTCTTTCATCAACATTCTTTGATTATGACCAGTGAGAACAAAGAATAAGCCCATCCACATAATTAAGGATGTGTACCACACAAAAACAGTAGAGAAATTAATCCAGCCAGGAGACACAATTAAGACAAAAAGGATTAGTTACAGACTGGTGAGGGTTATTTAGCTAATTTGCTGCTTCCCCATTAAGCAAAACCAAAGCAAATGGCTTGAAGGAAATTATCAGCTTAAGTGGTAGGATTCTTGACTCTTCTTATTTCAAGGTCACTGGCGATGACTGTTATGAGGTAAACAGGCCTTATCATTGGATGGGGGTTTTAAGTCAGCACCTTAGAAAATATTTTGAGACATTCAAATTAAAAAGGCCATTTTCAGCTGACACATGAAATATTTAACTACAGAAATTCAGTAATGGGGTGGGGGGCTCATCAGTATTAGCAGGGGGTGTACCTGCTCTAGCTTGAGGTGCCAGTGCGCCCCCTTCTGAAGCATTTGGACAATTCCAAAGATGTGTATAGGTTAAAGAAATGTACCTAATTGTAGAAGCAATTCATTGATATGCACTCAACTGTTTTGAAGTTTTTGTAGCTGATATCAACAGTTAAATGTCTTTCTGGTTTTCTGTATCCCCTTGTCCCAAATGTACTAGCCATCACATGCCTGTGAGGTTGTGTTACTTAATCGCATACCACCTTGTCTTTAGGCATAACAGAAGAGTATATGCATTTAGATTTTTATATATATATATATATATATATATATATATATATATATATATAATATTTTCAGAGGTGGTGTCTCATAGGCCTCACAGGCCCCGGGTTCGAATCCTGGCCAGCGGCCTTTCTGTGTGGAGTTTGCATGTTCTGGCTGCGTGGGTTTCCTCCGGGTACTCTGGGTTCCTCCCATAGTCCAGACATGCAGGTCAGGCTAATTGGAGACTCTAAATTGCCTGTAGGTATGAGTGTATGAGTGAATGGTTTGTGTGTCCTGTGATGGATTGGTGACCTTAGGCTCCAGCACCACCCGACCCTGACCAGCGGGTCAGATAATGGATGAGACTATGTATGGTTGGATGAGATGGAGTGTCATTGTTGCAGAGAGCAAGATAGTCTTAAGGGACAGTTGTAGTTGTATGTAATTGCACAGTGCAGTGGATCCTGAGTAGTTAAATAATTTTGTTGTTTGTCTTTTTGTATTATTATATCAGACTGTGTGAATTGCGTATCATTTAATGAATTAGACCAGGGCCTTCACGTGTGTTTGGAAAATTCTAATAAAACATTCCATGCTTATGCTGCCTACTACAGGATAATTTGGAACAGGTCATTTGCATAAGTAACATTGCATTTACATTTTAAGTAGCCTCACTTGTCAGGCTCATAGGCTCATGAGCATCTGGTATTGAGACTACATTTTAGCCAGTCGGTGTTGCAACAATGATATGGCTACCAAGTGAATATCCACACAGAAAGGATGCTATGATGTCAGACCTCCAGCTCTTGTGTTTAGAATTTAAAAATGACGTAGGTCTACTTTACATCAAAAGGAAATGTTATCATTGTCCTGTTTATAATTTCTTTGGGGGAAATTGCATACATCTTTACCTTGTGCTGAAACACTTTAAATGCAACAAAAAAAAAGTCTTTAAAAAACTTAAGTTCAATAAATGCACACAGGAAAACATGGGGCAGCATTATTTTTGAATAATACAGAATGCACAACTCAGAAGGCTGGTGTGCATGCCAGATTTTCTAAATGGCTTTATCGACCAATGCTCGTGTAACAGACCACAGTAAAACATTCTCACCAATGATACATGTGCAGTCTGCAATTGTAGCGCATGGCTTTATTATAAATGTCAGACAATAAAAAAATTAAAGCTTTGATCAATTACATTTAGATAGTAAGGTAGTTGGTTTATTCTTGTGCGAATAGAAATACTGGATATGTTTTTGACCTTCCTGACGTCCCATACAACTGTAGTTACATGCAAAGGCCGAAAGGGGGATTGGGGAATAACATTGGCACACTGGCAATTCGTCCTTGGATCTGGGAATGAAAGATCAGTTTATTTCGGCAGTTTGAGTTCGGCCCTGTTTGGGGGCGTTTCTGTAAAAATGCTTGGTCTCCTGGCTAGAACGATGGTAAGAAAACGACTTCTTTACTAGCTAAAATGTCCCAGTTTACTGTTCAACTAGTCTCTGTTGATCAATTGGTTTCTTATCGTAACGTGGGTGAGTTGACAATCTAGGTGGTTGACAATGATAAGCTAGCTAGCTTGTTACTTTATCTGACTTAAGAAATCATTGAACACTGCTTAACAGCTTGATAGTTACTTTGTTACTAAATTGTTGCCTTTATGCCAGGTTGTTTTGACCACACGTTTGTTTTCTGCTATAATGATTCGTTAGCAAGTAGCCGCACACAGTCAGTTCTAACTTGCGCTAGCTAAATCAGCGCCTGCTTGCTTGTGTTCAGTTGCTGCTAGGTAGCTAGGTTGTGAGTGATGGAAAAAAGATTACTATCCTTAGTTAATTGTGATACCGGGACATTCATATGCAGTCCATAGCTAGCTGGCTAACTAATTTATTAAGGGTAACTGAAACTAACTTTAACTAAAAAAAAGTTAAAACTTAATTTTTACAAAGACCATTTGCATGCGTTTAGTATATGTCCGAAGTTTGTAAACGGATAGGCTATCCCATATCTGACTGGAGATTATGTGCATGGTATCCCGTATAGAACATTTTAGAACCTGTTTGTGGATGCCAATTCTGTTATATGCTGCTGTGATTCTTTATGTGCAATGATTCCTGCTCTGGGATCAGGCCTACAGTGCATAATGTTGCCTTTAATGTGTCAATTTTCAAACATGAACCTTTGAGCATCAGGATGTCGTATTTGTTGCTATTTCACTTCTCTTTGGGGAGGGGGGGCGGTAGCAGGAAATTCTATAAAGCTTTTCTGACATGCATATTTTTTCAGGCTAAGCCAGCCATCATGAAGCCTTCGGCCCTGGTGAAGCCGGTGTCGGTGACGAAGATCGTCGGCCGATACCTGGCCCACCAGGAGGGCCTCCCCAAACTGCCAGTGCCACCCCTCAAACAGACCTGTGAGCGCTACCTGGCGGTGTTGGAGCCAATCATCAGCGAAGAGGAGATGAGCCACACCCGCGAGTTAATGGCCGAGTTCCTGAGTCCTGGTGGCGTGGGAGAGAGGCTGCAGAAGAGCCTGGAGCGCCGGGCTCGAAAGACTGAGAACTGGGTAACGACTGGGGCATGGCCTGGGTAACTACTGGGCAAAGGGCTGGGTAATGCCCTGGGGGAGAAGGCTGCCTAACTCCATGGGAAGAGGGCTGGGTAGCACCAGGTGAGAGATTTGGGGTGACACCACAACAGCAAGAGCCTAAGGATTGTGGTGAATATCAGTTCTCTCTTCTCTCGCCTTTTGTTAAGGTATAATTCTGTATGATAAAGCAGGTCAGAACATGTCATACTGCTGTTATGCACTTGTATATTTCACGCAGATAATGTATAATATTTATATTTATCATAAAATTTTTAGCCCCACTATTTGTAAATGATACCTCATGAATAGTATCACAATGTAAAAATGGATCACTGCCATTTTCGGTTCAGTGTGCAAAATGAGCGCATTTATCAGACATCCTAAGTTCACCTCATAATTTTGTTTCAGCACACCCTTTAATTCCAAGACAGCCCATTGCCAAATTCCAGAGATAAGAAAAACATTCAAAGAGAACTTTTCAAGGCTGCAACAACATTCAGTTGCTTGGATTCGCATTTTTACTGTTTTCTAGCAATGTCCGTTGAAGCCGTCAATAAATTGTCCTTGCAATTTGCATTTCCTAAAAGGCTCACCAAAGGAAGTAACTGAAGTGCCATTTTAGAGAATCTCATGGAAAAAGTCAGCAACAAATTTATTGGTGTAGCTGTATCTTCTATGGGATAGCATGTTCATTCAATTTGTCCTCTACATGTGCCATGGCCATTTCTTGTCTGTGTGTGGAATTGAAACTTGTGCAGAGTGGAAAAGCAAAATAATGAGAAAGGTTACACCAAAGACCCTATTTTGGCAACACAAATAGTGTTTTTAAATGCACTACACAAATCAACTGCCATTGGTGGAAAGAGGTATTACCAAATGGAATGGCTGGCACTGTACAGACAAAATGTCAATTTTATATTGCTAATCTCTGGGGAATTTAAAATTAACTGATGACACAATGCCAGTTAGTTTAATATGCTGTCATTGTGCTTTGCTTGAAGTCATATGTAGACAGAGGTCTCGGTCTATGATCCACGGTTTCAAATAAACTCAGAAATAGACTACAATTTTAGAACCAATAGCACCTATCAACCATCCCAAACAAATGGTTACGTGTACACAGTGCAAGCTTGAGGAAAGTGTCCTTTGCGACTGTAATTGTTACACAGTCCGTGCCATTGAACCACAGCAGTATTGGCTCAGCCTTCCGCGTTTCATTGTTGTGGGGTGTTAGCGCAGCTACATAATGGCGCCTGCGAGTGTTTAAATGAACAGCCCGTGAAAGGTCAGAGAGGTCATGGATGGCCCAAATGAGAGATGCGGGGCTTGTGCATTAAGTGTATTCCCAGCAGCGTCCGCTGTCCCTCTGTTGTCTCCGCAGCTCTCCGATTGGTGGTTGCAGACAGCCTATCTGGAGTTCCGATTACCCGTGGTGATGAACTCCAGCCCCGGAGTGGTCCTTCCCCGTCTGGACTTTCAGGATCGGCAGGGGCAGATGAGGTGCGTGGGGGTTAGGGTGGGTTGGCAGGGGGTTAGGGTGGGTTAGCAGGGGCAGATGAGGGGTCTGGGGGTTAGGGTGGGTTAGCAGGGGCAGATGAGGGGTCTGGGGGTTAGGGTGGGTCGGCGGGGGCAGATGAGGGGCCTGGGGGTTAGGGTCTGCTAATTTGGGACAGTCCAGACTAGCACACATGGCCGCTAATGGTCTGTAGCTCACCAGCTGCGTTTCGCGGCCATTGCATTAGATGACTGCGCTTCACGTGCAGTTGGTGCCGGCGGACTGCAGGCGCCTAGTCAGCCAGACGAATCGCTCTTGCGCGATGAAAGGACTGAAACCCCTCCAATAACCAACTGTGCATTGCTCTGTGGGACTCTGTGGCACCAGTCAGGTTTCGATTTCTTATCATGGAGCGCATAGCCCCACCAAGGACTAGTGCTTTAGTTAGTCATAAAGAATGAGTCTCATTATGGATTAAAGCACATTATAATAAATGCAAAGGAAACCTATTCAGAAGGCCTGGTTATCAACTTTTGATATTTTGTGGATCCCTAGAGACAAATTCTTAGCACCCTAAATTTTACAAATAGGTTCAGACTCTAGGCCTGAATGCTCAATTCCAATTTGTTACTCAGATCTGGTTTCTAGACTGACTATTCGTGTTAATTTCTGAAAGCGACCCAACAGTGCTGCAAATGTAGAATTATGACAGTGTTAAACTAGCACATGGAGAGGGACATAGTCACTTTGCTATTGTACCTCCAGTTTGGCAGGGTGTGCCCTTCTGTATCAATTACGTCTTCGATCGACGGCACACCCCCCACAACTAGCGTACGCTGGTGTACTAAACGCACGCGTGGACTGAACACTTCTGATTTGGGCGTCCGCACGCTAGCCACACGCAAGTCGCGCAGCTATGTATCCCGTTTATTTCCACGTACAGGTGAGGTGCAAGATAGAACTGAAAAGAGGCCGCTGTTCTATTAACATCCAAACCATGTCACGTAAGGGGGAAATAATTGGGCTACTTTTAGCTGCAGTCTGAAATATGGAGCGTAGCCTGTGTAATGTTCATTACTGGTTGCTCCGTTGCATCTTGAGGGAGCTTGAGTTTCAGCCTGACCTTTGTGCAGACTGCCCGCGCCACACGCTCTATTTAAAGCGCCTTGGCTGGTTCATGGCCTTTTCTCCCTCTGCCCTCTGGTTAAATTAGAAGGCATTGTTTTCAGTGTCTGTGTGCAGTAGCGGAGCCTGTTCAGTGGGGTGGTAATTTTGAGCGGTACAGAGTCACAACGTGAACCACAGTTAGAGGTTTTATACATACAAGTGTTGTTTACCCACATTTATTTATTTATTTATTTATTTATTTATTTATTTATTTATTTAACATTTATGCATTTTCTACTGATTAGTGTAGCAGTGCAGCCACTGTGTATACGAGCGACAAAATGGACGTATTGTAAATTAGATGTTTTGTTTAAGTCCACTTATTTATTTATTCTTTTTTTATAGTTTTGTTAGGCAGCAGACACAATTATGCAGTGTACAGTGCAGTCTCGTTAATTTAATTTGAAAAAAGTCAACTGTTGGGGGCAGTTTGTGGATAAAGGTTATTGGGCGACAACTTCGCCAGTTGCTCGTTCCCCCGGTGTAGGTCAACTGCATAGCACAGCCGGAGGTTTGCAATGTGAATAGCAGCTGTCTGCGTGCTGTACTAATTTGCACCCTCTCAAATTAACAGGGGGCATTGTGGTGATGGGACAATCCTACACTTCCAACTGCACTTTTAAGAGAGGGAAAATTGGGTAATAAGGGTTGTAAAAAAATAATAATAATAATAAATAAACATTTAAAAAAGCCACAGGACTTTCACATTGGGCGTGTCTTAGAACCTTCCAAGTAATCTGCATCATCCGGTCCTGATGGCTAAACAGCGGAATGTTGTGGCCGCAACTTAAATTTCAAAGTTAGACCCATAACCGTGTGGCAAATAACTTTCAAAATGTTTCTCCCTAGGTTTGCCGCTAAGCTGATCGCCGGTGTTTTGGATTTCAAAACCATGATCGACAAGTAAGTACCCGTCCCCTTTACCAAGCAGTTCCTAAGATTATATCAAGGTCAGGGCTCAAGCAGAATCGATTCACGCTTTCAGCACACTTTATTATGGAATGGGGATATGTGTGGATACTCAGGTCTTATGTTGTGATGTAGTAGGAAGGTCAAAGTTTAAATTATATTTCTGTTCTCACTCTGACCTGTACCCTGTGTGTGGTACAGTCAGACCATGCCTGTGGAATACCTGGGTGGGAAGCCACTCTGCATGAACCAGTATTACCAGATTCTGTCCTCCTGCCGTATCCCTGGCCTAAAGAGAGACACAGTGGTGAACCACGCCCTTGGCAAGACGCCCCCCACGCACATCACCGTGGTGCACAATTTCCAGGTACTCAGGGGAGAGGGGGCTGTAAAGGTAGACCCACCTCAGTCCTGGGAAAGGTGGCGTTGTCTATGTCATCTTGCCTCTGATCTTCCTGTCATCCTTCCTCCCCGCGCGCCCCCCCCAGTTCTTCATCTTGGACGTGTACAACAGCGACGGCTCCCCGCTGACTGTGGACCAGATCTACATGCAGCTGGAGAAGATCTGGAACTCATCCCTGCAGACGAACAAGGAGCCAGTGGGCATCCTGACCTCCCAGCACCGCAACAGTTGGGGAAAGGCTTACAGTAACCTCATCAAGGGTGAGGGGCGTCCAACACCCTCATCAAGGCAGGGGGGATAGGGCCTACGTCAACATCATCAAGGGAGGGGGGGGGGGGGGGTGGCGGCGTACAACAACCTCGTCAAGGGTGAGGTGAGGGGCCTACAACAACCTAATCAAAGGTGAGAGGATGGAGTAGGGGCCTACAACACTCTCATTAAGGACAAGGAGCACCCCCGGGTGATTGTACAGTGGAGTAGGGACAGGGTATTTAACGTCTATGTTCTGTTAATAGGAGAACAATCCACTTGAATTGCTAACTCGCACTTGGTAACGTCGTGTTTGCTTGCCATATTATAACGTGGGTTTTAAAATGGCTCTCTTCCTGTTACTGTTTTCGTTATGAACGTGGTGTGTTCCCATCGCCCTTAAGACAAAGTGAATAAGGAGTCTGTGCGGGCCATTCAGAAGAGCATCCTGACCGTGTGCCTGGACGCTCCCATGCCGCGGGTTTCCGATGACCTGTACCGCAGCCGCGTGGCGGCCCAGATGCTGCACGGAGGCGGCAGTCGCTGGAATAGCGGGAACCGCTGGTTTGACAAGACCCTACAGGTGAGCGTGGCCCTACAGGTGAGCGTAGCCCTACAGGTGAGCGTGGCCCTACAGGTGAGTGTGGCCCTACAGGTGAGCGTGGCTCTACAGGTGAGCGTGGCCCTACAGGTGAGCGTGGCCCTACAGGTGAGCGTGGCCCTACAGGTGAGCGTGGCTCTACAGGTGAGCGTGGCTCTACAGGTGAGCGTAGCCCGCGTGATGCTCATTAGAATGCTCATCTGGTATCAATGTCAAGAAGACTGCGTTAACTTGTGTTGATCTGGAAATAAGGTTAACTGATGATTGCCAATGAATAACTGTTATTCAGAGTTAGCTAATTACAGCCAATATCAAGCCAAAATCTTATGTTAAACAATCTAATCTACCTAGCTAGCTAACTAATACAAGTTGGTTTATCTAGCTGATTGATCATACTTTGCTAGCTAGCTATTCATCCACGATGGGAAATTATGGTTCTTCCATGAATTAAAAAGAAGAAGACAACTCTCAGGGGGTGTTACCTCAGGATATTTCCTCAGAATCCTTCTAATCAGTCATCAATAAGGCATGGTCTATCACTGTCATAGAGTACATGCTCGACTTTATTTGCATTCAAAAGCTTGGACTTGGACTTAGAAATTAGAGACAAATAAGCAAATTAGAGTCCCATAATAAAACACACATCCTATAGTTAAATGCGAGGGTCAAGTATATACTCAGTAGCGGTGTTCCTGATTCCTGGAGCAGTGGTGCACCGCTATTTTTTAACGGTATGGGAAATACTGAGGCTTTAATTGGCTTGGTTTGCAGCTGCAAGGCCTCATCACACATTCCCTATATAGTCTATCTTTATGTTTGCTGAGCTATTGTGTTTTGTTACCTGCAGTTTATAATTGGAGAAGATGGGTCATGTGGTCTGATCTACGAGCACGCACCTGCTGAGGGACCCCCTATTGTGGCCTTGGTGGACCACGTGGTTGAGTACACGTAAGTGCCCGTTTGCAGGCCAGGGCTGTCATATCAATAACGGCGGTAAATTTTTTACTGCTGACAGTAACTACGAGCCGTATCTCAGACCTGCCTGTATAAATGCCCATGTGTCGGCTTCATAATAATGAGTCTGGGAGATTGAAAAATGGAAAGATTTCTCCCCCTCTGCTTGTGAAAACACCCCAGAGTGTACAGCGGTACACATTCTGACATTCGCGTTTCAAGGACTCCTTCGTTGCCATCCCATGCCGTTCAATCTCACAGCTATCTTATGCTGTATCTTTTGGTAGGACATAAGAAAATAAAGTTAAAGTTTTAGTGCACTTAACAGCATTTATCAGCAGATAACAACAGCATCTCCTTGTTTCTGAGAGAACGAAAATAAATGCTTGCCAAAAGTATTAATGTTCTCTTTGTTTGTATGTGTCTTATATTGTCAATAAAAGATGTAAAAAAAAATATATATATATTTTTAAAAAAAACATTATTTATATATATATATATAATTCTTTTTTTTGGAGATAATTGGCCGATGTCGTTTATCTTAAAATGCCATTAATCGGCCGGCCGATTAATCGGTCGACCTCTAATTAAAAGAAATACATTTTGGTGTGTGAATGACCACCTCTTAAATCTTATCATTTAGTTCTTCCAGGAGTTCATACCTTGCTCCTCTCTATGGGGTGGGGGTGTCTCTTTCTTTTATTTGACAGTCTTCTTTTATTTCTCATTAACGTTATGCTTTATTTGTTGTAAATCTCAGGAAAGCCCGTCCATTGTGTCTTACCCTCGCCTCTTCTGCAAATTATTTCCTTGTTTTTGTGCAAGATACAATGCGTTTTATTATCTTCCTTCTGAACAGGAAGAAGTCCGAGATGATACGCTCCCCCATGCTGCCCCTGCCCATGCCCCCCCAAACTGCGCTTCAATATCACGCCCGAGATCAAGAAGGACATCGAGAAGGCCAAGCAGAACATGAACATGTGAGCCTTTAATGCGTGCAAATGTGCAAATGTGCAAATGATGACATCACCCGGATGAGAGCAGTCATTGAACGGGGTGTCAATCGTGTTTGTTAAAACCTTCTGAGGCAGAGATTACATAGATTACATTTTGTGTTAATACTACGATATTTGTAACAGCTGCTCGTTTAAGGTTCGTTAATCATATATTTATAATTATTAGCATTGTGAGTAAATGATAATATTATTGTTTTCTCAGCAAGCACCATTTTTCAGACCAACCTACAGGCCATATTTTATACGTGGATACTGGCTATTGTGTAGGTACAGCAGCAGTGCCCCTCCGTAGATTTGAACCTGCAAGCCTATTCCTTAACCACCCTGCCAGAGTGCTGTTCCTTCTCCTGTCTGAAGCTGTGTCCTTTCAGAATGGTACATGATCTGGATGTGAAAGTCACTGTGTTCACCGACTACGGGAAAAAACGTCCCCAAATCCTACAAGATGAGCCCCGATGCCTTCATTCAGATAGCTTTACAGCTGGCTTACTTCAGGTACGCTACCTGCAGCACCAATGGCCTTCTTGCCGCAGCATTATCACTTGTTTTGGTACCTTGATTTTTATAAAAGGAGGGAAAGTAGAGCATAAAAAGATTATACAGAAAAATGAGTGCTTTCCCTTTAAACAGGGTTGTTGTACGTATAACCGTAAGTATGTAGGGATTATACATACTTAATACAGCAATGAGAACGAGTAACGCGATTGGCCGAGGCGCATTCCACCAGTGGTGGTATTTAGCATAACCGCACTGCCAGTGAGTAGACGCGTTCTATAGAGCATTGCCTAGGAAGCAACAATAGCAACAGCAGGGTGCTAACAATTTGGCGAATCCGAAATAAAGAATGAGTTAATCAAACGTTATTGTTTCAATATTTTTTCATTACTTACTAAACATTTATGTTAACATTGTTGTATAAAAACATTACATTACATTATAGGCATTTAGCAGACGCTCTTATCCAGAGCGACTTACACAACTTCTTATTACATTTATCCATTCATACAGCTGGATATATACTGAAGCAATTCAGGTTAAGTACCTTGCTCAAGGGTACAACGGCAGTGTCCGGCTGGGAATCGAACCTGCAACCTTTCGGTTACAAGTCCTGTTCCTTAACCGTTATACTACACTGCAATAGATCACTCGAGGTTATTGGATATAATCAGTGCTGAGAGACGAGTACTTTGCTACTCGACCTGCGGTCTCGTGGCTGCGACGTCACAGCAGTGATTATATTTCCAATAACGCACTCCCTCTCGTGATCTATTGCTTAAATATATTTTGAAATACATGTTACGTATTGTACTTTTTGTTCTCTTTCCCTGTATGTTTGATATAATATGTTTTCATCTGTAGTATCTGTCTTTTTCTCAGGCCATAAAGAAAAGGGCCCTTGTGCAATAACGTCAGTATTGTATTGTATGGTTGTATTGCTGATTACTCTCCTCTGATTGGCTCAGGATGTACAACCACTGCTGTTCCACCTATGAGAGTGCCTCCCTGCGCATGTTCAAACTGGGCCGCACAGACACCATCCGCTCCACCACTGTCGACTCGCTGAAATTCGTTCAGGCGATGGGCGAGCCTTCCAAACCGGTCAGTTCCCCCCAGCCACTCCTGTACAGGTGCAACTGGTCGGGGGGAATCTCACAAAGTGCCAAATATTTCTTTGTTTTGCATTTTCACAATGTTGTTTTTTAATTGAAAAGAGTCAGCCAAAAAGTACTTGAAGTTTCAGCAGTAGTCTCTTACAAGGACCTGGAAGGAGATAAAATGTACTGTGGTGTACAAAGCTTTACTCATTATTGGGAATTTCCTTAACTTTTGTGTGTGTGTGTGTGTGTGTGTGTTCACAGGACACCGAGAAGGTGGCACTGTTGCATAAGGCTGTCGGCGCTCACAGAGCTTACACTGACATGGCGAGTATTCCCAGTTCTGTACCAGTGTTACTGAGTCTAATGGCCTCCTTCACAACAAACTGGATGCAATTACACACACATGGCCTCACTGTTATGTCCTGGTCGCAGCTGGGGGCGTGGTGGGGTCATCGGCTTCCATCTGTGTACTTTTACTGCGTGGTTATATAGGGCTATTCTCCTTGTTTTTTAAGAGTGATGATCTACCATATCTCAAAAAGGAATTTTAAAGGCTGATGGCTGAAATAATTCCGGAAGAAAACCTTTGTAACACCTGTGTTTTATCACACCGTGTCCTCTTCAGGGACAATTTCAAAGAGTAGTGCATGTGGTGGAGAGTGTTATCTATCATTTGAAACCGTTCCCGATAAACACAGGCTGATAAGGACACGTCGGTGCCAGTCGTTTCCTTTTGGACGCATTTCTGCATGCACCCCTTTGTGACTGTGACTTCACATGACACAGACCACATTGCTGAACTGTCTCAGTCCACATGATATTTCCTCCGCTGTGCCATGAGCAGGCGATCCACGGCCAAGCGATCGACCGGCACCTGCTGGGGCTGAAGCTCCAGGGCATCGAAGACCTCACCTCCATGCCCGACATCTTCATGGACACAGCCTACGCCGTGGCACTGCACTATAACCTCTCCACCAGCCAGGTACGCACACCTAGGCTGCTTATCCAGGGACTCGCACACACACACACACACAGTGCAATCCAGGTCAGAATTGGCAAAGAAATAAGGACAAGGTCTCAAGCTCTTGGGAGTAATTTTTGTCATATTCACGCGCTGCACAGTGCTTCACAAGCTCAAACATGACAAATTTAATCAAATCTTTCCAGATGCATCACTCAAGACAAAGTAAATTGCCACAGAACTCAGCTCACAAAAGCAGTGCAAAATGATAAGAGCAATGATGCAGTGGAAAACAGGCCATCACACAGAATAATAGTGTAAAATAGCTGGAGGCTATATTTGTATGGGGTTTGTTTACAAAGAGCTGTCCTCATGTGATACCTTATATTATATTATATTAGATTTGTTCTATGTTAAGAAGGTGGGAGGGGAAGAAAAAAAAACAATCCATTTAAAATAAATGAGCTAATCCAGAAGTAGGGTGGGGAAATGACTTTTGCCTCTGAGGCAGGAGAGGTCTGGAAGACAACCCTGCGGTTCAGTACCTAACAGACATTACCTAAGAGAGAATGGAACCTAGCTGTTGTGCTACAGATTAAGGGAAGTGGTGTGAGCTGTACTGGAGGGCAATGTTCTGAGGGCCGGTCCGTCTCCTCCCTAGGTCCCGGCCAAGACGGACTGTGTGATGTGCTTCGGGCCGGTGGTGCCGGACGGGTACGGCGTGTGCTACAACCCCATGGCGGAGCACATCAACTTCTCCGTGACGGCCTTCAACAGCTGCGCGGAGACCCACGCCGCCAAGCTGGCCCGCGCCCTGGAGGAGGCGCTGCTGGACATGAGGGACTTGCTAGAACGGACGCCCCAGGCCAAGCTGTGAGGAAGAGGGGAAGGGGGCGCAGGCGTCGCCCCCGTTCTCCGGGGTCCCCGAGCTAACGGTGGATAAATCTGTCAGGGGGAGGGGCTTTTTTTGTGCATTTCGTTGTGGTGTTTCAGCGTTCGGCAGAGCGTACCGAGCAAGCTGTCGCTAACGCTAACGTGCTACCCCCCCCTCGACCACCCAGAAAACAGACCCAACATGGCCGCCCAGGGTGGGGACAGAGGGGACTCTCCTTCGATCTGCCTTGTGCAGGAAGCGTAGACGTTTTTCACAAAGAATTTTAAATGAAGATTTCCACCTCGTAAATTATTCACTTCTAGTTAAAAAGGTTAGCATGTTCCCACAATTCAGAAAAGAGCAAAGAATGGGTACCATTCTTCTGCTCCTGTTTTGTTATATAAATGATTTTTGAGCATAATGGAGATAGTGTAATCAGGGTTTTTCTTTTGTTTGTTTTTTTTGTTCTGTAATATTTATTTGCAGTCTCACAGTATATGAATGAAACTGACCCTGTAAATAGTCATGGTAACAGTTACTCATTTGGGTCATAAGGTTTTCTTTTTTTTCTAACACTGGTTAGTTTAATTGGTTATTTGGCCGTAGTGGTAGCGGTCGTGTTATGAATATCGAATGCATTTGCTGTTTTAAATGGGTCTTTGCTCACTAAAAAGTGAACACTTGCATGATACACATAAGTGTGCCAGTAGAATTATGTCAGAGAAGAAATTAATAGTTTTCTAAAAATATTTTGTTCTCAAGAGCCTCATCGTATTATATATTCCAAACGCAATAGAAGTTGCTATTCGGACACTGGTGTAAGTATTCCATAACCCTTTCGGTTGGTCCCTGAGTTTCTATTACAGCGCAAACATAATGTTGGCGTGGCCAGGCAGGTTTATTACGTGCGTTAATGGGGTAATCATTGCAATGCAGTGCCTCCCTTAGTCCCTTATCATAACAGTGCAGCGCGCCTACAAATCTCCCTGCCACTACAATACAATTTGCACAGAGTTTTAATTATAATTAAAATTCAAACTCATCTTAAAGGTCTCAGAGCTCACATGTGCCTTCATAATTAATTTAGCACTGGATTGCCAACAATTACCCCCCCAGCCATACCCGTGCGTTATTACCTTGCCGTACTAAACAACCAATGCAAACCTCAGATTAATGGGCATTTCGGATTGACTTGCAGGGATATGTAACGCCGGTCTGTTTTGGTTCTTACCGCTTGTATGTATTTGAACCCATCTTGTGTGAAGTAATGACAGACTTTCAGATTGACAGTCGTTACATAAAAAATCATGAAAATCATAAAAAATTAATAAATTTGTGTGTTCTATATACAGCACTACTGTCATTGTGCTTAACAAATGTTTTCAAATTCTTGTGTTCATTGTTCAGATTATATTTCTATGCCATACAAAACTAAGTGGGACACAGTACGTGAGGCTTTACAGTGGACTCAAGTACTGGACATTTTTCTTTTTCTTTGCATTGGTCAGTGAGCGGCCAGTTTGCGTCACATGGTCACTTTTGACCAATTGAAGAGCACACGTTGTGGAGAGAAAAGCAACTCTGCCATTTTCTTATCTGGCAAGAGATTTTTGCGCCTCCCAGTTTCCATGTTAGAATTTTGTTACCCGTACATTTTGTTTATTGGTTTGTTCATTTATCTGAAATCAAGTGTTATGTGAAGCAATGACATGTATTTCAAGTGCTGAAAGTACTGTATCAAAATCTATGCAAAGGTTCCTACTTTCTGTGCCTTGCCATCACTGTTTGTGCAAATACTCAGTGGCCTTGAAGCTGTGGTGTTCAATAAAACTATAGAATTGTGCAACTCTGGAAGTGGAGTGTAAATACCCCAGGCCAGCAGACTGGTCCTAGAGCAACAGTTTAAATAAATGGCAGAACAGGGCACAGATTCATGAGCTGATTTAAAACATCTTTATAATAGTTCTTATTGTTTTGTTATTAGTTATTTTATCCAGTTCAGCTAGATTGATGTTAAAAACCATTCTAAAAAAACAAACAAAAAAGAAAAACGGGGAAAACAAGGCAGTGAAAGATGTTTCAGTCTCTGAGTTCAAGCTGTGTTCTTTCCAATGTTTCCCGTTTCCTGTACAGTGGAATGCCGTCGTACCCGTATTTTGGGAGGAGTAAAGGGTCTCGATCAGGGCTGTACGGTGGAATACTCCGCTAGAAAACTCCCCTCGTGGTGCAGGTAATCCCCGTGGAACTCCACCTCCACGCTGCTCCCGGTGGAACTCCACTGGAAGAGTCTGTCGCCATCGAACCACGTGGTCTGCATGATGTCCGCATCCCGGATCTGGGAGGGGGCGGCAGTGTTTGGCACGGCGGTTAAACTGAGTTTGTGTTACGACTGCAGGTTTGGTGCTTAGGTGGGCCGTTGCTGTAGTTATCCTGGAACGTGGTGCTTAGAATAGTAAGTAAATACCCGGCTGTATAAATGTAAAAAATGATCATAAAAAAATTATACAGAGCCTGGCCATTATCAATGCCTTGCCCTCTAGTGCCAAAATTGGGCCACCCAATGACGTGCTCGGCATCCATATGCTACCTGCACCAACAGTGTAACTCATCAGTGAGAGATGCATATCTACTCCCAGTTCTGTAGTAGTACATGGCCTGTAGGATGGAAAAGAAGCCGCTGGCTGGCTCTTCAGCAGTACTACTTGCATCTGGTATGGATAACTGTGGTAGCTCAAGAGGCAGAATAATACTGTATAAATAAGAACATTCCTACAACCGACAAACTAAGGAGCGGCAATGCCCTATCTCCGTTCCTGCCTTACCAGTATGAAAGTGGGCGCGGCTGCATCGTCGTCGGAAGCGAGGAGCACACGGACGGCCCGGATTTGTATTTTGGATCTGTGCGGGACGTTGATGAAGGTACGGCACGTCTGATTCGTTGCGCCGGCCCGCTGGGTTGGGTTCACAATCTGCCCGCTGGGCCCAAACAGCTGCACGTCACAGTCTGAGGCTGGCACAAAGAGGAGAGGAGTAGGAGACGGCCGTCGCATCATTGGGTCTTCACGCTATCCGTTTAACCTGTGGATGTTTGGGGGGGGATGGACGGGACTCTTCCCTTGACTCACCTCCGCGGTGACTCTTCATGGTGTTCTTCTGACTGCGGTAAGTGAACAGTATTCCGTTGCCGTGGGAAACACGGCCCTGGCGCACAAGCAGGAAGTTGGTGCGGGTGGTCAGGGTGTAGTTCGTCAAACTCTTGCACTTCCTCAACATCATCCTCCTGTTGGAGAGCAGCAAGTAGTCCTCTACACACACGCGCGCACACACACGGACAAACACACACAGAGGATCAGAGCTGTGGCTTCACACGTAACTGTTCACTGATGTGTGGTGAGCATTCTGGCGCAAAATGGCTGCTGTTGCATCACCCAGGTGGGTGCTACACATTGGTGGTGAGTCACCGGCTGGTGAGAAAAGGTGCGTTTGTGCGCCCTGCAGGTGACCTACTGTCCTTGCAGCTGAGGGAGCTGGACTCCACCCTGAAGACAATGACCTCGTCCAGTGGGCGGCCGATTGACAGCGTGCAGAACCTGCTTGACGCCTTTCTCAGGTCCACTGTGCCTGAGCTCCGCAGAAGGAGGTGACCACACTCACCTGGGGGGCAGGTAAACACATTTGTGTAAGTGTGTCCAGATTAAGGCCATTTGCTAAGCAATTCACAGGCATAGGTCTCGTTCCGTCAGAACTATTTTGCGAATAGGTTCACAGCACTGTAAAAAATAAAATGCGAGAGTAGCATTGTTGTTTTGCAGAACGTGTTTCGTAAAGGTGACCAACACGTAAACTACAGAATGCGCCAAGAGCAATTAAACATAAAAATACAGGTTTTCTCATTCGGTAGTAAGAACAACTGTTCCTGGAGATCTACCGTCCTGTAGGTTTTCATTTCAACTCTAATTTGGCACACCTGATTATGCTAATTAGCAGCTCAATGAGATCTCTAGCTGTTGAATGAGGTGTGCTTTATTAGGGTTGGAGTGAAAACCTTCAGGACGGTAGATCTCCAGGAACAGGGTTGGGGACAACTGTACTAAAGGATAGAGAATAGACTGCCCCATTCCACCTAACTGGTTTCAGCTGGCTCTGTCTGTGTGGTCTCAGTGGGGGGAGCTGGGCTCGGTTCCGGGGGATGCCTTGGCAGCACGGCAGCTTGGTACCGGGATATTTGTGGCGTCTCAGGAGCTGAAGAGGGTGCCAGTTGCACAGGCCCGGCCGTGACCGTTTGGGCCAGCTTGTGCCGGGGCCAGTCTGTGGTGGTGAGCTGGTGTGGGCGGGGTTCGCTGGTGGTATGGGCGGGGGCCCGCACAGTCACCCTGGTAGCAGCCCTGGATGGTGATTGGCTTGGGCATGTGCATGCAGAGCAGGGGGCTGAGGGGCCGGGGCTGGGACGGTCCCACACATGACACCGCCCTGGACTGGATCCCATAGCCACAGGACATGGAGCACTGAGACAGGCGTGGGATGGGCAGGTCAGTTTGGAGCAAAAAAGCAGCATTCGCATAATGTAATATTAGTGACGGAGCCAAAACCTCCTTGACTTTATCTCAGCTGTATTTAAGGGCTCTTTAAATTGCACTGGGAGCAGTGGCTGCACTGGGAGCAGTGGCTTATGCTCATCTAAACATTATATGGGAAGTGAGTGGTGAGGCCTCACTGGTTAAAAGCCCAGGTGGGGCACAGCTATTGTATCCTTTGACAAAATTGACAATGTATTTTTTGATAAAATATCTAATGTGGAGTGTTTAAGTGTGTTTGGTAGTGGATGCTACTGGTTACCATAGAGCTGCGCTAGCATTAGCAACGTGTGTATGTCCAAAAGAAGGGACAGCATGGAATTAGCTGAAAATGGTTTCCATCAATCGACTACATCATGGGTAAGTCGTAATTGAGACATTATGTCCAAAATTCCGAACTATCCCTTTAACTGCCAAAGTGGCTGTTAGAGCAGAGAATCTACCAGCCACAATCAAACATCTACCAGTATTTGGCTGGTGACTGGTGTTAATTTCATACCTTGGTATAAATAATAACAATGGATTTTATGCATATAAAGTATATATTTATGAGCCTCATCATCAAGATGTTTAAAAGTGGAGCATGATGTAATAATGCTGTACATAGATGTTAATATTGAGACTGCTGTCGTGTGGATTTGGCATGGGTGGTTGTTGGGAGGTGGGGGTGGGTGTGGCAGCTCTACCTGACTCCACTCCTCCGCCTCCCAGCTGAAGGTACAGGCCTGTACGCGGCATGGCACCCTGGTGGGTGGCCTCTTGGCTGGGGGGCACAGACCCTCTGACACCCTTCTCTCCCTGCCCCCTTGGAACTGGACACAGGACACATTGCGACGGGCGATGCCCTCCCCACAGGACACAGAGCAGGGTCCCGTGCCCAGCGCTCTCCACCTGCATGGGCAGCGTATGGTACGAAATGGTGAGTGATGATGATGTCGGCCCAATGGCGTTTCAGTCCTCACTCATGCTTTTGAGAGGTGTGTGTGTGTGTGTGTGTGTGTGTGTATATGTGTGTGTGTATGCCTGTGCGTGTATGCGTGCACCCCTGTGCGTGTGTTTGTTACCTGGGGGGACAGGCATTGGTGTTGCACGTCACCAGCTCTGCTGGCCTGGGTGCGGTCCTGCACTCCGTGTCACTCACAACCGATTCCCCGCCGTCGATGTCCCGTGAGCAGTACAATACCCTGAGTGCCACCCCCCCTCCACAAGTCACACTGCACACCCCCTGCTTGTAGCGCCAACTGGTGGGACAATCACACATTTCCTCTTTTTTTTAAAACAAATTTGCAATCCTGCTTATTTTTATTTCTTCCAATTAGTAGCCTAATGGAAGAAATTTTATATTCATAAACCTGTCACTCATGTCATCCCTTAATTTGGGAGTATGCATACAGGCATCCTGACCTGTAACAAGTGCTGCCAGCCATTTTACTTCCAATGTACACGGCACTACTTAAAAGGCATACTATGCATACTATATTGAAAATATTATGAAATAACCATGCTCATATTTATCATATTTATGATGCACTGGAAATCTCTGTTTTTGGGCACATTTGCAAAATTCATGCTACTCTTCTCCTAAGATGTGTTCGGGACATTTTTGCTGACACTCCTTTCTGTGTGGGAGGGGTGGGTATGTGGCTACTGAGCCTGTGGGGTGGGATCAGATTTCAGGAGAGTGTTTGTAGCTAGTTAGCTAGCTACTGCAATGGCAGAGATATAGAAGCACAAAGTACAGTGAAGCTAAACGATAAGCGGACAGGGTTCATTCAAAAAGCAGTCATCCTTGGAATTACTTTTCCTCAATGGCGACAGCTGAAGTTCACCAAGGGGATAAAAAGTGACTTGGAGTTGATACGTTTTCTGTCGAACCTGTACTGTAAGTAATGTTACCTCTAGCTATCCTGCTAGCTCTACTGTATGTTAGGTAGCTATATGGACAAAGTTGGGACCTTTCCTATCAAATTCTGGGCAGGGTTGAGAATGGAGGATTTGATTGTAAACACAGGACCACAGCAAGGCAAAAAATCCTGCATAGTATGCCTTTAAGCCATGTGTCAGGCCAGAAAAGTTCATGTGTAGCTCATGCAGATAGCTCTTGCCAGATCAACATGGCCTTTTACTGTCATGCTTTAAAAATATGATTTATAATCCATATATTGGCATTTTATTTCATGTAAAACATTCCTTTCCCTATATTTTACATCCCATATATCAGAGTTTTATAGTCAAATGTCAATGCTATAGTCAAAATTATAGCTTAACAGGCTCCATCCAATTTCTCAACGCTCCAGGTGAGGCAGACTCACATTGTGGGGCAGGGGGTGGGGTTGCATGGCTTGGTGTGAGGTTGCGGCTTGCTCGACCCATCGCAGTGGACCTCCAGCACTGCCAGCTGGGACTGGTGATCCACACAGGAGTACCACACTTGCAGCAACCCTGGAGAGTGGACGGGTCAGAACCACGCAGCGACTCTGATTATTCCGATCCACGTTTGACACGGGGGCAATGCAGGCAGTATCTTTCAGAATCTGACCGCACTCACCGTTCCCACAGCTCTTTGAGCACTGGCCAATCACAGGGCTCCATACGTACACAGGTCCTGCACTGGATCGTGGCATCACACGGTCTGTGATATTGCGTTTAAAAAGGGTCTGTGAGAGACAGTAAGTAATCAGTCCTGTCAGCACTGGCAGGGTAATTTAATCTGCAGCTTGAATACTGTGGTCATTCTGCGGCCTATACCTTGCCGTTCATCTCCCAGCCGATGGGGCAGACGTCCACCACGCAGGGCACGGTATCGGCGGGCCTGGTAGACTGCGGGCACAGGCTGCTGTCCACTCGAACGTCCGCGCCCTTTTCAGGCCGGACACAGGACACGTTGTGCCGGGCCTCGCCCCGCCCACACACCGCCAAGCATTTGCCAGGCTCCGACACGCGCCATCTGGATCACGGTCACGCAACGGTCACGCAACATTAACGTAATGGTCACACTCACACAACCACAACAGCAATGCACGGCTCGCAAAATGGTCACATGATAATTACACAAAAGTCTCAAACAAAAAAATAAAACTCACATTACATTACATGCAAACTCAGAAGTATCTCTGTTTTTGTAGTGTTTGCCACGCTTCTCAACAAATATTTAATTCCAGGGGCAATGACCATATGTAAACTACGTGAAAATTGTCTGATGTTGGATTGTCTCTGTATGTTGTTGGAACTGGTGCATGTTATTGACTTGCAATTTGTTTTCTTTACCAGTGGGTGGCGCTTACTTATTGTACATTATATTTTAATGCAAGGAAATGCAGATTTGTAACTTATTATTGATTATATTATTCATATTTTTTAAAAGTTAAATGTAAAAAGTGTTTGGAGAAACAGCATCACGGAGATATATGTACCTAGCAGGGCAGAGCTGGGGGTTGCAGGGCTCTTTTGAGCGTGGAGCAGAGTCCTGTGGGCATTTCAGGGCTGGCACCTCCTCTGTCACCTCCTCCTGTCTCTGCACACACTGCACTGGTCGCTCCCTCTGCCCTCCTCCACAGGAGGCGCTGCAAGGCCCAAACTCCCCAGTCACCCAGCTGAACAACACACACACACACACACACGCCATCGGGTCAGTTCCTGCTTGAGAGACAGTTAGATAAGCACGTCCCAACACTTGCCCTTGATACTGCCAGCTAATCTCTTAATTACTTGGCCTTCAATGATGTTGATTGAATTCTGACAATGTACCATGTGGCCATTATCTTTACACAATCTCCTATAAATCCTTTGTAAATTGACTGGTGAGGCTGTGCTAATAAAATGATGGAATGATTCATAACCGGATTCTAGAATTAGGTCAGGGCTGCTGTCACAACTAAGCTTCAGTTATTTAAGGTCTCGTTACACAAATCACTCTGTGAATGTGAATCCCTGCCGATATCATTGATTTGTTCGCAAATATTGTAATAAATATAAATCGTTTAGATAACTAATTTAGTTGTATAAATCTTTCACTCAAAAAGCAGTGCCTGTAACCAGAGGTGTAAAATCCAGGGGTCAGAAAGTAAAAGTCCTGCCACGTGTTTCTTCCACCCATGAACTCAGCCAGCTGATTTCACTAATTAGTTCTACCACTTGGCTGAAGAATTGTGCTAATTAACAAATCCAGGTGATTGGAACAAAATACTGGGGAGGATTTTTACTTTCTGAACCTGGATTTTACACCTCTGCCTGTAACACAGTGCTAACCCGATTATAAAAAATACGTCTGGTCAGCATTAGCAATCAATTTATAGCGTGAACGCCTGTGGCACACCCCGCATGGTTTAGGAAATGCTGAATTAGAGAAGCAATGAGTAATTTTACTGATGGTGTCACATAAGCCACAGGTCATGAGATGAGAACTGGGCCGTGTCTGAATCAGCACTCTTCCACACTGTTGAGTAGCCTTTGGTGAGTATGTGAATCAGCACTCTTCCACACTGTTGAGTAGCCTTGGTGAGTATGTGAATCAGCACTCTTCCACACTGTTGAGTAGCCTTTGGTGAGTATGTGAATCAGCACTCTTCCACACTGTTGAGTAGCCTTGGTGAGTATGTGAATCAGCACTCTTCCACACTGTTGAGTAGCCTTGGTGAGTATGTGAATCAGCACTCTTCCACACTGTTGAGTAGCCTTGGTGAGTATGTGAATCAGCACTCTTCCACACTGTTGAGGAGCCTTGGTGAGTAGATAGGGCGAGAAAGTCGTAGAGTACGCGAAAATATTTCAGATTGCAGTATACTTCAAACACCCGTATGACACACTTACTTCCGGGGTTTCGCTGAGTACATTCGGGAGCACACTTTTCAAGAAGTACACGAACATTTTGGTCACATAAATATGACGCTAGCTTCGTTTTAAAAAAATGAGGCGCAGAAGTTTTCCTTCAAATACAACAAAAACAACATGTGACATGGTAGCGCAAGAGTGGGGCGCAGGGTTGCCAGATCTTGTAAGACTTTCCAGCCAAATGGCGACTCAAAATAGAAATGATCATGTTTTTACTTTTTAAAATAAGTGCGTGCTTTGCGACTTCATTTTTACCCGTGACTGCACTTTGAAAGTATCCCAATTTAGCTGTAAAACCGCGGACGTGGCAACACTGGTGGGACGTCTAAGGACCTGCTTACGACACTTCCACAGTGCGGTTGGAAAATAGTACGGCGGATATTTTTCGCGGACTGCTAAACAGTGCACATTAAACAGCACACTTCTGCCAGTGCACTGCACACAGGAGACAGGGCGCAGGAGACAGGGCGCAGTAGATAGGGCTCTGATTCGGACACAGGCCTGGCGAGGCAGAGGAAGTAAGTGGGCAGTACTGGGGCGGGCAGGCGGGAAGGTGGCAGGGGGCGGGGAGGACGGCGGGTCGATCGGCTGCTTCACAGAACGCCTCCTCCAAATGCTCCTGAGTGTCCCTGTCCACACAGGTGGCCGTGCTTTCCTGGATTCCTGAGGGAATGAGATACAAGAACTAACTTTCTATTCACAAAACTAACGGCTTATAAATTAGGAAAAGCACACAAACCATCAAAACTACATGCTGTTCTGTCTGCTGATTGCATCAATCAAAGTCCCTCCCATTTACAGAGAGAACAGCAGAAAGTCCTCAAGCATTTCAGTGGGAACTACAGCTGGCAGTGAATCTACTCTCAGCCAAAGTGCTGCACTGCTCTTATCTGTGAAGTGTTTTGACTCAAACGTCAGGTGCCCTCCTCGGTTCAATGTACCTGACCCACAGGTGACAGAGCAAGGTGATGTTAGAGCTGCCCATTCCCCCCTGAGTGCAGTGTCCTCAGCTCCGCCCCCAGGCACGTAGAAGGAGTACGAGATGTTCGGATTGGTGACTTCTCCGTATCCCTTTCCGTACTTCCGGTAGACCTGTGCAGACAAAGAGAGCTATAATGTGCATGTACAGTCAAGCCGGAAAGTCTCCCCACCCCTTTCACCTTCTCCACGTTTTATTACGTTACAGACTTATACTACAATAGATTGAGTTCATTTTTTGCCTCAAACATCTACACACAATAGCCAATAATGACGAAGTGAAAACAGGTTTTTAGAAAATATGCAATTTTATTTTACTGACAAAAATAGGTTATTTAGGGGTTACATATCTGTAAACACCCTTAGCCTAATACTTGGTTGCTGCACCTTTGGCAGTGATTACAGCTTCAAAGCATCTTGGGAAAGAAGCTACGAGCTTGGCACACTTGTTTCTGGACATTTTTGCCCATTCCTCTTGGTTGGATGGGGAGCGTCGGTACACAGCCATTTTCAGCTCTTTCCACAGATGTTCAATTGGATTCAGGTCTGGGCTCTGGCTGGGCCACTCAAGGACATGCACAGACCTTCTCTGAAGCCACTCCTTTGTTCTCTTGGCTGTGTGCTTCGGGTCGTTGTCATGTTGGAAGGTAAACCTTCGCCCCAGTCTGAGGTCCAGAGTGCTCTGGAGCAGGTTTTCTTCAAGGATCTCGGTGTACTTAGCTGCATTCATCTTTCCCTCTATCAGGACTAGTCGCCCCGTTCCCGCTGCTGAAAAACATCCCCACATCATGATGCTGCCACCGCCATGCTTCACTGTAGGGATGGTATTAGCCAGGTGATGAGCGGTGCCTGGTTTCCTCCAGACGTGACGCTTGGTATTCAGGCCAAAAAGTTCAATTTTGGTTTCATCAGACCAGAGAATCTTGATTCTCATGGTTTGAGAGTCCTCTAGGTGCCTTTTGGCAAACTCCAAGCCAGCTGTGATGTGCCTTTTACTAAGGAGGGGCTTCCGTCTGGCCACTACCATAAAGGCCTGATTGGTGGAGTGCTGCCTGGATGGTTGATCTTCTGAAAGGTTCTCCCATCTCCACAAGGATACGCTGGAGCTCTGTCAGAGTGACCCTCGGGTTCCTGCTCACCTCCCTGGCCAAGGCCCGTCTTCCCCGATTGCTCAGTTTGGCCGGGCGGCCAGGTCTAGGAAGGTTCTTGGTGGTTCCAAACTTCTTCCATTTACGAATGATGGTGGCCACTGTGCTCTTTGGGACCTGTAAAGCTGCAGAGATTTTTCCGTACCCTTCTCCAGATCTATGCCTTGACACAATCCTGTTTCTGAGGTCTGCAGATAATTCCTTTGACCCCATGGCTTGGAGTTTGCTCTGACATGCACTGTCAACTGTGGGACCTTATATAGGCAGGTGTTGGCAATCCCCAATCATGTCCAATCAATTGAATTTATCACAGGTGGACTCCAATTAAGTTGTAGAAACATCTCAAGCAGTATCAGTGGAAACAAAATGCACCTCAGCTCACTTTTGGGTGTACATTTTGATTTTTTATAAATTAGCACAAATGTCTAAAAACCTGTTTTCACTTTGTCATTATGGGCTATTTTGTGTAGAATTTTGAGACAAAAAATGAACTCAATCTATTGTAGAATATGTCTGTAACGTAATAAAACATGGAGAAGGTGAAAGGGGTGGGGAGACTTTCCGGCTTGACTGTACCTACAAGAGTGTGTGTGTGTGTGTGTGTGTGTGTGTGTGTGTGTGTGTGTGTGTGTGTGTGTGTGTGTGTGTGTGTGTGTGTGTGTGTGTGTGTGTGTGTGTGTGTGTGTGTGTGTGTGTGTGTGTGTGTGTGTGTGTGTGTGTGTGTGTGTGTGTGCACCTGAAAGTGTGTGAAGGTGTGTAATTGTGTGTACCTATATGGATGCGTGTGTGTGTACCTGTATGTGTGTCTCCTCTAGTACAGGCCCAGCCAGCGCTAGCTCCTCCCTCTGGGGCAGGCCATCAGATGTCATGTACAGGCGATAGGTCAGCTGGCTGTCCTCCAGACGAGAGGGATGGGTTGTATTTAAAGCCACACTGCCACCGCCAGACACCACATACCTGCCCTGGACTAACACCGCTATTGGCACAAAGGCATATATGAATGTACACACACATGCACATCAGAGGGCTCAGTCAGATCACCCACATTCTCCCCACTCACCCAGGTGTGTGAACACAGGCTTAGTGTTGACAATGTTAACACGTGTGCTGTTCAGTGGAAGTGTCAGGAATGTGACGTACTCTGAAAGACACGCAAACAGGAAGCGATTCATGACAGTGACCTTCACTTCAGTTGGGAAGCCCAGAAAGTTTTTTTGAGGCAGGAACAAACTTTCTGTGTTTACCTTGGGCATTGCCCTCCGTGTATGAGTCAGAGACCATGGTACAGGTGGAGCCATCTCCACCACACAGGCCACACACGTCCTCCTCCTTCCTGGAGAGCAAGTGGCCATCACAGCCAAACAGCTGGTGCGTGTGTGTGTGTGTGTGTGTGTGTGTGTGTGTGTGTGTGTGTGTGTGTGTGTGTGAGAGAGAGAGAGAGAGAGAGAGAGAGAGAGAGAGAGAGAGAGAGAGAGAGAGAGAGAGAGAGAGAGAGAGGAGAGAGAGAGAGAGAGAGAGAGAGAGAGAGAGAGAGAGAGAGAGAGAGAGAGAGAGAAGAGAGAGAGAGAGAGAGAGAGAGAGAGAGAGCGCGTGAGTGCGTGAGTGCGTGAGTGCGTGAGTGCGTGAGTGCGTGAGTGCGTGAGTGCGTGAGTGCGTGAGTGCGTGAGTGAGTGAGTGAGTGAGTGAGTGAGCAAAAATAAGGGTCATCCATCTAGCATCATTTCAAGAGTAACAATCTGTTTTTGTTTTTTTTGGTCATTACAGATAGAAAAAACATGGTTTATTTCCATGGATTTTGTAGAAGCTTATTCAAACTCATAGAATTACATTCTTAGGGTTCATTATCTCAAGATCATGAGTCACATATCTCAAAACTAGGAGTGAATTTCTACAATATCAACTTTCTCTGGCATTTCATTTGATATTCATTTGATTTTAAGGTAACCTTGTTGGAATCACTGAAATCCTGAGGTAATTATCTGTTATATAAACACGAGTGTGTTACTCTATATTCATTATAGTCAGTGCTACCTGGCACTTCCCCCCCAGACACGTGGTCACCGTGCCTGGTGGAACCGGAGTGTTGGGCTCACAGCGGGTCCCATCTGTGAACTCTGACCCCCGGCTGACCATGAACTGCTCCCCATGGGGGTGGCACATGAACTTGCATTGGGCGTCTCCTGAAGGGGGAGGGCAAAGGAGTAGTTGGGGGTGGGGGGGTGGGGGGTGGGGGGTGTGCAGAGGGACAGAGATCAAAGTGATCATCTAAATTGGTGTAGATCCAATGCCATTTCAGTATGCGATTCAGCAGTGCTCCTAGTCTAAGCATCATGTTCCCTCCCCCTACCTGTTCCCCTTATGAATATGGGAAGCGTCACCTGTGATGAGTCCCACAGCAGGGACCCAGGTGTACAGGGTAGCAGTGTCTGGGGACAGAGAGAGGGGCTGGGGGTCCGTCAGGGAGCACTGTTCCTCCATGAATCTCAGCTGGGTCGTAGTGCAGGGCTGCGTGCCGCACACAGAGAGGGACAGACATCAGACACACATACATTGCATGGCCAAATGTATCCAGATGCACCTTGGTCTGGAGCGGTTTTTCAACAGTTTAGGAAAGGCCCTTTCCTGTTTCAGCATGACAATGCCCCTGTGCAGAAAGCTAGGTCCATACAGAAATGGTTTGTCAAGATCAGTATGGAAGAACTTGACTGGACTGCACAGACCCTGACCTCCACTCCATCGGACACCTTTTGGATCAATTGGAAAGCCGACTGCAAGCCCGGCAGCCTAATCACCCCAACATCAGTGCCCGAACTCACTAATGCTGTTCTCGCTGAATGGAAGCAAATCCCCACAGCAATGTTCCAATATCTAGTAGTGGAAAGCCTTCCCAGGAGAGTGGAGGCTGTTATCGAAGCAAAGGGGGGACCAACTCCATATTAATACCTATGATTTTGGAATGAGATGTTGGATGAGTAGGTTTCCATATACTTTTGGCCATTATTGTATATACGCCGTGCGTACGTGCGTGTATAGATTATATATACCTGTATATTGATAGCTATTTAGTCTGTTACAGAGGCAGATGCAGAGAGGAGCTTTAACCCTGTATTCCCTTTCTCCCCCCACGTACGCCCACACACAACGGAAGGGTTTTCAGCCGCAGTGTCAACATGACCTCTGGAGCCTACCTGCCTGTTACAAAGTCCAGCTTCAGTGTCTCTCCCCTCACACGGTTTCCCTCCAAACGCAGGTCTGCAATGGGACAGATACAGAGGGAGCTGCTGTTTGATTCTACCTATTTGCACTGGATAAGAGTAACTGCTCAACTGATATAATGTAATCCAATATAATCCAAAAAAAACTTTTACCCAGCCCAAATCAGTTTGGCTGATTGAGTGATGCCCTAAAAATAAAAGGAACTTGCTACACCCTGAAGCTCCAGATTTGCAGCAGGCTTGTAGTGTGAAGTAACAGTTAAGGTAGTTGACCTTGTACAAGGCTGCAGGTTTAAATTATGTTTAAATATTGAGGTTTGAATGCTGACGTTGTACCCCCTGAGGAAGGTATGTAAGCAGAATTGCTTAAATATTCAGCAGTAAGGCAATGAATAATTCAACATGGGATCAAAGTTTTGACAATGACTATAAGCGGATACATCTAAAACACTTTGTACAGCTATAAAATACATCAGACCTAACATCAAACTGGCCTTTGACTGCACCTATGTCTGTCAAGAGAACAGATTTTACATATTTTTTTTAAAGGTCTCTTTTCACATCGTACTAGACTGGCGTGATTACCGTGGGTTATTACACTGCCTCCTCCGGGAAATGACTCCCCCACCGCAGGTCCGTGAGCAGGGGGAGAACTCAGACCAGCTGGACCATGATCCATGCACCACCATTGGGGAGCTCAGCTGGGAAGGGGACACGCAGCGCCCCTTCAGGCACCACTGAACATTGCAAGACAAAAAAAAAAAAACATTTAAAAAAAACATTTCCATTCCAGTTTCTCACAAAGAAATTCAATTAAATTCTACTGCGACAGCTTTCTGACCAAACGGAGTACTCTGGGATTTTGGTTGCCTTCGTTGGCAGGGTGATACCTTGCTCGGTGCACATTCCGTTCCGTCCAGCAGGGGGATTAGCAGGCGTGTGCAGGAGATGTGATCGCCCGCGACGACGTGACAGGACAACACGCGACATACGTCCTGCAAGCCGGGGAGGAGGAAGGGGATTCCAATCACTGCTTCTCACATCCATGTCCGAAGCAAAAGCAAGGAAGAAACTGTCGCGAGACGTGCGCGATACTCACCATATCAGCGTGCGTGAAAGAGCAGGCTCTGGCGGTGCTGCCGAAAGCTATCCGGCACTGGTCATCCACCCCGTAGTAGAGCCCTGGCTTCCAGTCCTGCAGGGACCCACCAATCACTGGTAGGTCCTGCACACAGTCTCCTCTGCCTGTGCTGCAACACCACCAAGTGACTGTAAGCGACTGTAATGATTGTAGCCACTCTGCTAAGTGAATGTAATGATTGTTCTCTTGTAATTATTGTTACCACACTGTTTAGCGAGTTTAATTATTGTTACCACACTGTTAAGCGATTGTAATGATTGTAACCACACTGCTAAGTGATTGCAATGATTGTAGCCACTCTGCTAAGTGATTGCAATGATTGTAGCCACTCTGCTAAGTGATTGCAATGATTGTAGCCACTCTGCTAAGTGATTGCAATGATTGTTCTCTCCTAAGTGATTGTAATTATTGTGACCACACTGCTAAGTGATTGTAATGATTGTAACCACTCTGCTAAGTGATTGCAATGAGTGTAGCCACTCTGCTAAGTGATTGTAATGATTGTTCTCTCCAAAGTTATTGTAATTATTGTTACCACACTGTTACGGAATTGGAATGATTGTAACCACTCTGCTAAGTGATTGCAATGATTTTTCTCTCCTAAGTGATTGTAATTATTGTGACCACACTGCTAAGTGATTGTAATGATTGTAACCACTCTGCTAAGTGATTGCAATGATTGTAGACACTCTACTAAGAGATTCTAATGACTCTCAAGCTGATCTGGTCAGTTGGGTTTGCTTTGTTTTGTCTTTGCTGTATTAGTTTGTTATTTTACCCAGAACCTGTGAGGGGGAAGGGCAAAGACTTTTGTTTCTTTGTTTCATTTTGTGTCTGTGGGGGTGTGCCCTCTCTCTCTCTCTGTGGCAATCCCAAATGATAACCCTGAATTTCCCCATCTCCCTCCCAGGGGGGTCACCTGGCATGTGACAATCAATTAAATAATAAGTAACAACAAAGTAACAATAAGAAACTGAAGAGTTGGGAAACCCAGGGGTCAGAAAGTAAAAGTCCTGCCGTGTGTTTCTTTCACCCATAGACTAATTGGGTGAAAAGAATCACTAATTGGTTCTACCTCCTGGCTGAAGAATTGTGCTAATTAGCACATCCAGGTGATTGGAACAAAAACACTTTTACTTTCTGAACCTGGATTTTCCACCTGTGAGGGGTGGACCTGCGGACCCCAGGGCTACAGTGAGGTCATATTATCTCCACAGTGACATGCTGAAAGACACCTAAAGAAGTGCAGGAGCTGGTTTCGGCTGCACTGTGACCAGGTGAGGTCCACGCTGTTGTAGCCGCCATCAGACGCCATCATGAACCCACTGCTGCTGCAGGTGTTTCCAGTGCCATCATGATTAATGCCAAAGCTGCCAGGAAAGTTAAGCAAAAGTTTTAGATTTTTTTACTCATTTACTCATACATTTTTACTCATACGTTATTAAAAAATAAAATGTGTGGAGACTGTTAAGTTAGAGTAGATGCACAAATGATGTTGATGACCAAATATATAGTCCCCAACCAGCAAGGCAAAGTTGTCCTGCAAAACTTGTCTTTCACAAACTCAATTTTCAAAAGTATCAGGAAAACTGGATAGTCAAGACTTGAATAAGTCAAGCCAAGGCTTGCCAATAAGAGGTGTCTTTCAGGTGCTTTTTTTGTTAGTCATTTTTCATTTAGGTTTTAGGCCCTCTCCTTACCTGTGCCCTATCTCATGTGCAATGGTAATGCCAAGATCAAAGCCTGTGTCCTCTGTGATCACGCAACTCCATTTGCTGGAGCAGACCCCGCCCAGTTGTGCCACACCCCTCACCTGCTTGTTCCTGTCAGGTAGCTCTAGGTCAAACCTGCAGGCCACAAAAAAAACAACATTACATCAGGAAGAGAATCACCCGGTGAAAATCACCCTGTGGTGACGCCTTTTTATATACGATTCCCCAAAACACGTCTGGTGGTTTACTGGCATGTGTAGAAACGTAGTGACAGTCTCTGTGTGTTCAAGCCCTACCGTGTGATGTAGAGCAGCAGATCAGTGTGTAGGGGGTCCGTGTCATTAAGGGGGTTGACCCTGTGACCCCACGTGCACACGCTCATCAGGGAGGAGGTGATGTTTTCTGAGATCTGAATTTCCGGCTGAAACAGAGAGCAGGGCATCCAGAACAGTCAAGGCGCTCCCGAAATCTTGCAGCACGAGATGGCACATCCTTCCCCTTGGGCCTGTAGCGGCCATCTGTCCGTCTTACCTCCGACTCAGTGAGGATGATCATGCGGACCAGGTGCACCCTCAGGTTGGCCCCCAAAGTCACGTCCCTCAGCAGCTCGGACGCCTGAAGAGACAGCTCACGTCAACGTACAGGACGTTGTCACGGGTCAAAGGTCGCAGGTTACAGGCGGCACTCACAATGTTGAGGTTGGTCAGGATGTATCTCTCCGTGTCCTGCTTGTGTATCCTCTGTACGTCCGGGCCGACGACCACCAGCAGCTCCAGGTGAGTGACCTCGGGTACCGCGGCGGCCCTCCGCTCCCGCCGGGGGCCGGCAGAGAGGTGCGGACGGGGAGACGCTGTGACAGAACAGGAGAGGAGATGAAAGGTAGGAAAGGAAAGAGGAGAGAGGTGTGAGAAATCAGCCAATTACGACACAAAATACGTGCTCTTGACATTTCTGACAAACAGTAGTAGCAGTGCTTAATTTTTGACGGATCCTGCCGGAACAGGATCCGGGACCTCTCGGTTTTGAACTGCCGAACAGCGTCTTCCCAAATGTAAATGTGCATCCACACATTGCGTCCTTGATAGACGGTGGCGCCCCCTAGACCACAATCGCCTGCACACCCCCACCCCCACTTTGGCACTGGTTTTTTATTGTAAACGCTTCAGTCACCTCCCTCACACGGGCACTTTTTGTTCTGACGCCCCCTGATTTACAAATTAAGCGCTGAATACTATCCAACTTTTCTGTCTTGTTCTGTAATAGAAATATTTAGCAATTCCTAGCAATACATCAACAAGTAAATACGTGATAATTGTTTTCTGATTATTCTGCACAATGACTGGAATAATGAGAAAACAATTATGTGTGCTTGTGAAAAAGCTATTAAATAAATACCAAATATGTAAATGAACATATACAACAGCTGAATGCTTGCTTGCATGCCTGTTGAATAAGATAATAGGAAATTTGCAGTACCTTAATGACCATAATTATTTAAAACCTATAATTTGCACTTGTCAGGTGAACCTATAAATAAGCCTGCGCTAACATATTTGGACAATTTGTCTTGGTCAGACAATGGCAGTTATGCTAAATGGGGTATTGATCTTACATACTTGCCTGAATGTACAATTTGCATTCTCTAGCTACGCCACGTCCCTGTTTGTCCGAAAGGCACTCACAAAGAAGAGGGCGTGGCAGGGTGTCCATGGGGAGGTGCTGGTAGAACACAAGGTGCGGTGTTGCCGGACTGCCAGCGCTGGCGGAAGCCCTGGAGGTCAGGTGCTCATGCCTGCGTAGCACCGGCTGAATGCGGAGTCTTCTGTCTCCCTCCAGCACCATGCCTTGCTGAGGAAAAATGTATTTTCTAATTCCATGCATTTTTAACTCTGCCTCTTGTCCTGATTTTGAATTTTGAATTGTTCTTGTGCGTCCCTCTTATCACCTGGAATGTTACCATGTGTTTAGTCATTTTAGAGGACTTCGCTGAGATGAAGTGCTCAAAAAGTCCTGCTGAATTAGAAGACTTGCAATAGGATTCAGTCCTGCCTGCTGAAACTCTCTCTCCCTGGGAGACACAGAAGCTTATTATGTGCAGCACTGCCATGTATAGTCCGGACTCCACACTGACACAGCGAAGGTACGATACTGTGGGGACGCGTCGCTGCACTGGGACAGTGTCTTTACAGGATGGGCCACTCAGCAGCCCCACAAATAGTCTTTCGTTTGGACTCGCTGCGTGAACAGATTGCACCTGCTCCCTACTGTGACAAAGCGTGATGATTAGAACCCAACGCATGAAGAAGTGAGTGGGAGAGAGGCTGTTTGCGAGGCTGGATGATGGATGGGGTCTGCATTCGCTGGACATATGCGCTGTGAATTTTCACACGTGAAGGATGAGTGGATGATGTCAAGGGAAAAGACTAAATGAGATGAAACTAGCTGTCTTTGTTGATGTGAACTGCGGCAGGGTACATTACAGAAAAATAGTGACAAAGATTATTTTAAAGGGGAACAGAGAGATAGACGGTATAAAGAGGTAGGGAGAGAAACTGAAGAGGTGTACAGAGGGGGAGAAAGGGACAGACAGAGAGGGAACAAGGGAGGCAGAGAAAAGGATAAAAGGGAGATAAGAAGAAGAGGGTGAAAGAGAGAAAGTGGTACAGTGTATATAGGATGGCGAACAGAAACGTGCGCCGTTCTCCATCACACTCCGCTCACCAGTGTCGCTCCGCAGAGAGAGAGCAGGCCCCTGACGCGGCTCGGACGGAGAACGTCAGGCTGTTCGCAGCAGATTCCCGGGGTCCTCCTCACCACACTCACGGAGGAGTTCAGACGCCTCTCCACCAACGAGACGCAGGAGGAAGGCTGGCCGTCCTGCTTCTGGCCCAGCACATAGCGCCTCCCCTGGGCCTGGAAGACACACTGCTTTGGGCTGGTGGGCAGCTCCTGGGGGGTGCAGCTCACCCACGTCACCTGAAACTCCGGTACTGGAGGACAGAAAGATTTGCTCTTCTTTTGGAGTTGGATTATTATTATTATTATTATTATTATTATTAAAACAATATATCTTCTCAGCAAAAGCTCTTATCAATAGCAACTTCCATATCCTATATTTTTTTAAATACAACTGGGTACATACTGAAGCCACAGAGGTCGATTGCCTTTTTACGTAAGAAAACAATGACAGTACCTCAGCTAGAATTTGAACCTCTGAGTTACAAAATACAAGACCAGTACCCTAACTAGGTTACAAGACACATTCCCTAACCATTATACTACACTGCAGCTTGCAGTGAGTATAGTCTGTCAGAAAATATGGAGCTGACTCACAAAGCCTTTCGTCAGCCTCGGATTTCCACATACCTGTGTCTGTCGATGTGGAGCCAAAATAAAACAACACATCTTGCTGATCCAAAGACTGTAGAAAGCGCTAAAGAAAAGAAAAGAGGTGTTGTTTAAGTCTGTGAGCGGCTCTACAATAAGTTGAACCATCACCTTCTCTCTTGTAAACACAAAGTCCTGTAGATGTGATAAGTATGTAAAACGAGCTGAGTGAGTAAAAATGGAAAGGTAAACATTCTGAAGTGCCATTCCCCAAAAACCTCAAAAATGTACATTTTTAAATAAATATCCTTTTCTATTACCGAAAGTACCAACTGTTCCCTCTTACATATCTCATTATTTTCAAGAGAAAAGAGAAAACAGCAAAAGTTGAAGAGGTCAATGTACTTTACAGATGCCACGGTCATCAGTCACTAACTGAACTGCCTTTCCTCTAGCTGAAGCGGCCAGCTGTGTTTTTCTCTCTTACCTCTTCTAATGGAGATCTCATCAGTGCTGTCGAACCTGGCAGGACTGCCGCCAAGAAGAGAAGTACGGCGGTTGCCATGTCTGTCGCACGACCTATGGCGCGGTGTGATTTGGTAGAGCTGTACAAAAACACAGGCAAAAAAACGTCTCTACTGATCGTATTGGTGCCAGTCTTGGCAGGAGACCTGCAAACACATTGATCAAAAGCCAAAAAACCAAACTCTACAGACTGATAAGAGAGAAGGTTCCCCTGTGGGAGGAACACTTATGACTCCGTTTTGCGATTGGCAGGGATGCAATTGATCGTGGGCGTTCTATTGGTAACTGTCCACACAGAAGGCAGAACAACACACACAAAACCAAGAGCACTGGCTGGGCCCTGTAGTTGCAGGTTTGAGGCTGGACACAATTGTCCTCGTTCCACCAGAAGCAAGGTCAGCCAAGGTTCCTCTGGTCACTATAAGTTCCAATACTCCAAGCGTGCACTGACAACAAGTTGTCCTCTATTAGCTGAACTATTAGTGAACTATTAGCCTCTCTTTCCTAATATATTTCTCTTGTGTTATTATATATAGTATACTATATAGTGTAAAACAATCATTGTTATCAGGGAATGTGGCACCTTTGTTCCTTGTAGTACAATTTAAAAGTGTCTGTTCAGAATGTCATATAATAATGTTTTTGTAATTTATCTTATATCTTACATACCTGATGTATTTCCATGTTTTCCATATGTGAATCAGTTCAAGTTTAATAATACATTAGCATTGATACTGTAGGAAGCAGAGGAAGAAGAGAGATAATTATTTATGAGGTTATGCTCATAAATCAAAGCCAGAAAATACCAAGCCAACTGGGACAGACATAATGAGGCACAGAAACACACACACACACACACGTTTATGGGTGGTAGCCACAGTCAATTACAAAGAATCTGTTAAGGATCTATGTGTATTAAACACATTTACACATTAATTCGGTTCTATCTAAATTTTGAACTAAAGTTTATTCTGGTTATTGGTATATGTATTAGGGTGCATTTCAGAGAACACCACTAGAGGGCACTCGATTCTCAACATTGTGTTGAGATCCTCACTTCTGCCGCTCCTGCGTGTAATCCACAGTCACAGAACTATAGTTCTTTGTCCACAGTTCAGTTCATTTTCCTACAGTCTATGGTTCAGCAGTTGACCGAATGCAAAGAGGAGGCGGTAAAGTAGGTGCAGTACGCCGAATGCTCATCGTTTCTCTGCTGGATCATGAAGATAAACACGGACTCACCCCGCTTCACAAAGTAGACTTCTCTTTGAACTTCTAAGTTACCTGATTCAAAGCCTAAGCTCATTAAATTTGCATTCGGCTTAATTATATTGGCCTTTCAGTCAGTGTTTGATTGTTTACAAAGGGACAGAGAATCTAAATTCAGTGGAATATGGGCCGCGATTTTCTTGTTTCGCTTAAAATAGCGTTGGTCGTTACAGTAGCCTATGGACATCTGCATTATGCTAATAATATAACTCCTGTTTTATAGATGGTTTGATCGCGACGCTTTACTGTAACTACGCCTATTTAACTATAAGCCTACATTTTTCCTAATGTCAGCGAGAACCTTGTTGAAGATGAGTTCATATCAATGGAATATTAAAAGTAGTGAAAACTGAAAAACCTTATCGTTGGAAATCGCTCAGTATGTTAAGATGCTTGCCACAGGCACAGACTGAGCCCTATAAGTTAGCTGATGATTCACTGGTTGGAGTTTATGCTATAGGCTGTGTCCGAATCAGAGCCCTATGCGCCCTGTCTCCTGAGTACAGTGCACTGGCAGAATGTGCACTGTTTAGCAGTCCGCGAAAAATATCCGCCATACTATTTTACAACCGTACTGTGGATTGTGTGGAAGTGTCGTAAGCAGGTCATAAGCAGTCTGATTATTGAATTGACTATTACCATTCAGTCCACCTTTAGTCTAAACCGGGCCGGCCAGCGAAGGATGGGCACCCCCTTTCTAGCCAGGTTCCTTCCGAGATTTCTTCCCACTGGGGAGTTTTTTCTCGCCACTGTTCAGTGTTTTTTCTCCCCTACCGCGGAGTTTTTTACCTCATTTTGCTGGTTGGGGGCTAAGGCCCGGTTTTTTGCTCAATTTTCCTTCTGTTTCTCTGTGCAGCGTCTCAACTCAATTTTCAGTTTCAACCAGGGGAATTAAAGTGGGTAGGGAACACAAGAGATTGTGTAGCCGAAGAGATGTAGGGGGGTAATTGGGTGGGCAGAAGTAGAGAGCCTGTTTTGACCAGTACAACAGGATTAATATCCCTACTCTTTCAAAAAAAGTCCAATGGGACCTTTTATTAGTACAGTCAGGACCTTGCTTTAGCATCGCATCCAAAGGACGCCACCTTCTAGAGCAGGTTGACCCCTTCACTTAGCCTGTCACTCAGTACACAGCCATGCTGCTAAGGAGCGAGCGATGACTAAAAGTGTTTAAAAATGGCCCTTGTGAACATGTTAATTGGTTGCATAAATACCTAATGATTGGGGTTGGGCTTTATCTGATTGGACTCCCCCTTTTTCTTATTAAATGAGTCATTATTCAATTGTCTTGTCAATTTACATGTTTACATCATTATGTGATGTGACTGACAAAGACCAGGTGGTTTTAATCTTGTGTGGGGAATAGGAGAGGGAATGGCGGTGTACTGGTGTTCTTTTCTCATTTTGTGCTATTCGTTTTTTTTTTACCGAGCACCTGCACGAACTTGCGGATGTGCGTATACCCCTGAGACAACATTGTCAGTATCCTTTCACGGGGTTTCTGTAGCTGCTCCAGATTTGATGTTAGGCCCTGCTGAACAGCAGGTCCTCCGCCGAGGCACACTCCTTTCACGTCACCGTTACTTTTCATGTTGACTGCGGCTTTATTTGCAGCTCCGCTCAAAATGAATAGTGGTGATGAGTCATCTCGTCTCTTTAAATTCTACATGTTTTCCACACTGTGATTCGATGTCAGATATGGGTAGTGGTGTTGTACACCTGACAAATCCTCGTCTTTTCGGTTTAGACTTACAGTTATAGTTTGTTGAATTTTCTTTTTTCACAGCGTTGTTGTGAGATCAGCAAATGAATGTCCTCTGTGATGGTGACATCACCCGCCTTTGAGCTTCAGTTAACCTGATTAGTTCCGTTTGGTCTTTCGTTCAGTAAGCTAATCGTACGTCTTGTGTGGGTGGGTGGGCGTCAAGGACCAAGCTTTGAAACCCACGGAAAAATCTACCCCTGTAACATGTCCATACTTTCCACTCTACTCAGGGCTGTGGTTCACTGGTCTACTGTTGTTTTGAACTGAAACAGTTCTGCACAAGAGATTTTATTTTATTTTATTTTATTTTATTTAGCACAAATAAAATACAAAACAGAGACAGAAAATATTTAAAATACAGTGAAATGGTGCAAGGAGAGGCAAGAAACCGATAGGGGCTTGTAATGGCCTCACCCTAGATAAAACGACAACTCAACAAAAGACATACAAAAATAAATTTGATTAAATAGATTTGATTAGCCTGCTGAGCCAAAGACCAATGGTCCCCAACTAAGGGAACTAATGGAACTCTTGCTTCTCGAGGGGTGACATCACATTCTCTAGTGGACATTTACATGATAAATCCCCCCTCTGAAATCTGCTACACCTTCATTTTTATTTTATACAGGAGGCATCCACCTGAATTGCGTTGTTGGCTATCTGTGACTTGTGGCTGGCTTCATCGAGACCATATCTTGACACAGGTGCGAGAATGATTGCATACATTACACACGGAGTAATACTGTTTGCTTTCATTACAGTAGTAGCTACTACTGTGTCTTTGGCAAATTTGCTTATAAGATATGATCCAGAAATTAGACAAGATATAAAAAGGGTGTAGGAAACGTGTCTTTCACTGTGCCAGCTGAAGGGGACTCTTCTTCATCCTCGCAAACCAAAGTGGGCCAGACCTTCAAGCACGTCCTGTCAAAGACAAGAAGGTCGCCATGGTTATCTCGCCACTGCAGGTAAGCCAGGGTTTCTCAGCCTCTTATCAGTCTTCCTTGGCCTTCCTAAAAATAGGCCAAACGGTCTCCTTCAGAGCCACTGTGTCAGACCGTACGGGATCTGCAGTGCTGAAGTACAAAGAGCTTCTGTGTTCGACACCTTGGTTTGCTAAAGGCGGCTTATAACAATTAACCATACAATGTACGTGTTTCAAATGTTTTAAATGAATATGTAATGCAGTCTGATTTCAACCGTAATCGGGAAGGTATTTGAAAAGTATTCTGACTCCATTCCATTTCCAGTGGGGTATTTGATAATAGGGATTCAGTCCAGTTCTAATGATGACAAAAACCTGCAGCACATTTGTGCCTCTTCTGGAGTCAATTGTCACGCGTCGCCTCCTTTGTTTGGACTGTAAGCCTGACTTCCGTTGGTGATGTTGCAGTACGCTGATATAAATTTGACTCACCAGACATGGCTGTCTGTACCATGCATGAGTCATTTAGAGGAGCCTGGACAGGGAAAGTAAGCTAATTGTCTAGTGAGCTTCCGATTTGCAATAGTTTATCATAAAAATATAATTATAAGTATGAATGAATTGCCCTAGGAAAGAATCTGCTCTAGAGAGGGAATATGAACGTTTTTTTGGCTGTACGTATTCGCTGAGTCACAGTTTTAGCTCGGGAATCAGTTTTTTAACATTGTTTGGAGGTGTCAGCATAATTTACTTTCTGCAATCTGGTTGCTAATTGAAAAACCTCCTGATTTGAAGTTTGAACCAAATTAATATATTATGAAAGGCAGAGGGTCATTCAATGGAATGTACAATAAATAAAAATGAGTACCATCAATCTTTGTCATGCCACAAATTCCTTAACAAATATACACAATGAATAATGTCATACAGTCATGCAGGCTAATGGAATCTTAAAAAAATTATGTGGAGCCAGCCTTTTAAAAGATAAAAGAAATAACATTTGTGTAGATAGCAGTTTTTGTTCCATCAAAATATGGAAATGGAACATCTAAAAAGCCTTATGAATGCATCTCAATTCTTCATTAGGTACTGGATTAAAAAGTCTAACTATCACCTCATTGTGTTCCCAGCTTTATTTTCAATGATAAGCTTTATTTAGTAGTGAGTGCTAAATAAAAATAATTTGAAAATAATTTGTCATTGTTATGTATTCATGGACCCAACTCTCCTCCACACACCCATTTAACTTATTTTCTTTAATTTATGTAATTATGTAATATATACTATGTCAGCATATCAATGGTTGAGCATGGTTTACAAGAATCACATAGTTTGTGTGAGCATTTCAGTGCGTAGTATGAATATTACTGAGGTAGTCATGTATCTATGTGTTAGGTGGGGTGGCCACTGAGTGTATCTTGCACCAGTCAGTATGGTAGGCGTAGTAATTTTCTAAATATTTTTTAATCATTTTTGTTGTTATGCAACACTGATAATACTGAGGTTAGTATTATCAGTGTTGGTCCGGCACCCAGACACCTGGGCATATCACTAGTAAGCTATCAATGATTATAGGGTCTGGATATGGTAATAATAAAGGGGTCTGCCTTTTGTTGATTGAAGAAAGCCAAAATGTTTTTTTATTGCAATACATTGGTATTGAGAGGCCCTGACCTCATATAGGTCAGCGGCGAGAAGTCTTTACCATCTCTCCCCTACCCCTCCCCTCCCCAGAACAGTAATGCATAATCATCCCATTTACAATGGATTTTATTGAGTGCAAAAAAAAAAGCAATAACCGAGTAGGTACTTAGCTATTCTAACTCCCGGGCTAAGCCTCGGACGTGCCAGTTAAAAGTTATTTGAGGTCAATGGGCAGAAAAAAAAAGTATCCTAACAGAAACAATAGGGTTCCAGGCCATCACTTGTGGTACTTGGACTAATAATAATAATAATAATACTAATAATAAATACTGGTTATTTTCTATTTTTGCATGCATATCTATGGTCTGTTTTTAGTTATGGTCTGTTTTGGCCCAGCACCCTTGCCTCACCTCTCCCCTGTGATGTGGAGGCCAGCTCAGAGAGCCCAGGCCCCTGGGGCCCTCTAATGAATCCCAGCAGCCCTGCACAGGGACCAGAGAGTGCCTGGTGGGAGAGTGCGGTGGGAAAGCAAAGCCCTGCTTCATCTTGGCTTCATCAGAGGATTCTTTCATTATGAGCGTCTGACCCTTTCTTTCCTATTTCTGTGGGCAATTTTCCATGGCTGCAAATTATGATTGGGAACAAAAATGAAATGCGCAGACTTGTATAAATGTAAAAGAAAGCAGATTCTCATCACTCTTTCTTTTATTCTCCCCCCAGAGTGCTTCTGTTGGAAATTGTGCTGTTTTTTTAGGGGGGAGATGGACAGGGTGCGGAGCGTATTTCTCACCCTACTACTATTGGCAGAATCATTTCGAGAGAAATTCGACAACGGTACAAAGATGTGATTCTATATCGATTTAATGATGCTCTGTGTGTTCAGTGACAGATGAGATACCGTATGGACAGTATCATGGTATGGTATTATGCCGTCAAAACTCCCCATGCATTTCTAAAAGATGTTTTGTTGCAGGGGCATTTAAAAGGTATCGAAGGCTCAAGGTCAAGGATTAGGTCAAGGATTAAGTTTAGCATTTTCCAGTTTTTAATGTCACTGTGTGTGCTTCATATACAGTAATAGCTGGTTAGAAATGGCGGTGTTTACTGGGTTTGAACAGCGAGGCCTCCATTTGCTCAGACATTCTGCACTTGTTTCTGTGGGCTGTAGAGTACTCTTATTATGACCCATTTCTCACCGTTTCCCATCTAACAATGCGCCCGCCTGTCACTCCTCTAATAATGCAGCGTAATTGCAAGGAGAGGAGGATAATTTCTTGTGATCTGTGAAGATGCGGAGGCCTCGTTTCCAGATGCTGTTCTAATTAAAGTGAAAAGTTGGCGATTACACAAGAACGGAGAAACACAACACATTAATTGAACTGTTTGCTGATAATAGACACTCTATTGTCTCTCTTTCTCTTCCTCTCTCAGCTAAGCGTTGCCACTCAGCCTTGCCTAATAAAAAGGACACTGACTGGTGATCTCTATAAACCTGGGATTCAGCCCCCATCTGCAGTTAGTCTGCTCATATCTGCCTGTTGTCAGGGTAAATTAATAGCCAGAAAAAAAAGGTATTATACCAACAAGTCGGCAATATAAAAAACCCGCTACCCTCATGGAATTGCACAGGAGAATTGAGATAAGTGCTGTCAGGAACTAAAAGCCTCTTCCCATCTCAGATTCCAGAGAGGTTATTTAATTATTTATTCTGCCGTCGTATATTGAATATAGACATTTTCACATCATATATATGCACATCATAAACTTGAATTCTTCCCCAGCCAGGGCAACGTTGGCCTAGCTTTATCGAGGCTTGTCACAGAGAGAGGACAACATAGCAGGGAACTGGGAGCTTAGCTCTCTGGACCATTGTCAATTCTAAATCATTTTACCTACGTTCCTGTGTTTCCAGGAAGAGCAGGCGGTCTGGCGCCACTTGCTCGTGAGCGTACTATGGTTTGTCTGTTGATAATAAATGCGTCCAGGTAACTAGCTGTGAGGATGTGAAACAACGGGCATCTAAATGGTGCCCTGAGCCAGCACATTGAACTGATTTCCTTCAGGTGCGATGCAGCGTTAAGTAGTCGGCAGCACCCTGTAAATCCTTATTACAGGTTGCTATGTTTCTCATTGTTGCATCAGTCTTTCACTTGACAGCTTCACCCTAGAGATCCTTTCAGCCTGTGTGGGACACTCCTTAAAATGTGACAGATCTTTCTGTAGTTTATAGAGGGCCCATTTTTATTGACAGCTTTATTCAATCGGGGTAAGTGTTGGATTAATCTCGCCAAACCTTCTCAGACTCCGCAAAGCATCCTTCGCACTGATCAATCATCTTCATGAAGCGCGTCCAATTTCAACACAAGAAGAAGCACTCTTGGTCGCGGTGTTCTACAGCCATAATTTCACTTGCTCCACCTTAAAGGGATAGTTTGTAATTTTGGACATAATGTCTCAATTACGACTTACCCATGATATAGTTGATTGATGGAAACCATTTTCAGCTAATTCCATGCTGTCCCTTCTTTTGGACATACACACGTTGCTAATGCTAGCACAACTCTATGGTAACCGGTAGCATCCACTACCAAACGCTTTTAAACACTCCACAGTGCACCCAAAGCAAATAAAATACGACGACAGTCTATCGGCATTATTTTGAGTGTTTATACCATCATCTTTGAAGTCAAACTATTGTTGAATCCTTTACTTTGTGCTGACCTATATTCTCTGTAGAAGTACAGCGGCGGAGCGATACTTTACGTTACCTACGAATGTAGTGTCGGCACTGGTCGACTACAGCAACAAAGAAGAGCAACAAGTTGCAACGGCCACGTTCGCGCATAATGCCCGACCGCCCTGTCCTCTTTTTAAGGATTCCAATATATGGTCAACCTATGTTAGGAGAAGAAAGCCACAGTCAAGATATTGTGTTCACAACCAGAAAACCTATCAGTGGTCTTTATGGCTTCCATGTCTCGGAACAAAGTTCTTTACACTTATTTTATTTGCTTCCCTTAGCTGCTTTCCCTCCACATTGTCAGTCACGGCATCGTTGTTCATATTCTCCATTTCATTATCCATTCTGCAATTGCTTCTCTGTATGACAGTGTGCTCTGTGGCAATTTATTCATTGCGATATTGATTTAAGCAGCGGCGACTGAATGATTGATGACTTGGATCTATGGGCCGATGGACACAATACCTTAGCTAATGAAGATTCTGAACTCGGCTATGATATTCCACTGAAATAACGGTGCAGTAAATCTTTGTGCTGAGGAAAAAAAGAAGCTGTGAACTGATACAATACAGTTAGAGTACACTGCGGAAGCTCCGTATCATGGCCCCCTGCATGACTGTGGATAGTGAGCTGGCATGGGCTCGATGTTGCACTCCGCACTGACTGGATTATCTCTACCCGTTGTGTGAAATGCAAGCGCTGTAGGCCACACAGACACAGAGACACACACACACCCACACACACATGAACAAAGACACACTTTCGCACGCAAACAAAATCGCAGACCGCATGCATACATTAACACACGTGAATGCAGACGCGCACACAAAGACACCCACGCACATATTCATCCATTTGCAAGCACGAATGAACATTCGCACACTGGCACACATAAATCCACACACAATTGGAGGAGTTGTTAGGGGTAACCTGGCGTAACAAAGATGGTTTCTTGACACAGCTATGCTACCCAGAGCTGACCTTTTGCTTTACCTAATTCCCTCTTTCTCTTTCCTGATTAGAACTCTCAGGAAGTAAGCGTGGTGGAATGTGTGTTGATGATATGTTCATATATTATACCGCTTGTGTAATTTGATTAAGTGCTGTGGGGAATTAGCAATAATAGGAGATGAGAGCTGGCCGTGTAATCCCTTTTATGAGGAGCTGTATTGGGGATCAGTGCTTTCTCTCTCTTGCACTCTCTCTCTCTTGCACTCTCTCTCTCTCTCTCTCTCTCTCTCTCTCTCTCTCTCTCTCTCTCTCTCTCTCTCTCTCTCTCTCTCTCTCTCTCTCTCTCTCTCTCTCTTTCTCAATCTCGCTTGTGCTCTCTCTCTCTCTGCTTCCAGCATTCTGGGAGCACGCTTCAACTTTCCTACGCTGCAGCCAGCAGTGATCTTTTGCCTTGTCTCTTTCTCTTTCCTCTGCACTGCAGGCAATCGCACGCAGGAAGACTAATCTGGCTCGCATATTCCGTGCAATCTTTTTATACCGCTGGGTAGTTTGCCAAAGCAATTCACGGAATTCAGGTTTGGGTCAAATACATTGTTCAAGGGTAAAAGGGCACTGTCCCACTCAGGTTTCAAACCCGCAGCCTCCTGCTCTCACCTCCCTTACCACTCAGCCTACTGTGCACGCAACCCCATCTGTGCAACCGTGGTTTTTTTCACTTTACAGCAGCAATATATCCTCACAACAGATGGTTTCTGTACTACTACCTGTGATTCCTATTACTAGTATGTGCTGAAACACTCTTCTTAGCCTTAAGACAATATTTTTTCTTTCCCCGTACTTTAAAAGCGTTATTTAAAAGCAGTTTCTGAAAGCTCTGCCAAAGGATATGGAGACACTATCTTGCCACAGTCCGTGGAAACACCATCTAGAGACCAATCTCTAACTCTGAAAATTCAGTGCAATATCATTGAATCTTTCCTCAAAGGGGCAATTTTATTTTTGCAGAGAGAGAGAGATGCATTCACAAATTGCAAGATAAATTACAATCCGAGTTCCCTGAAATGTTTTTATTTTTTAATGTTTATTTCCCAGGGACAGATACAGTTTGCAAAGAGAATTCCGACGTAATGCATTTGTAAAATTTGCAGACTGACACCCGTGCTCTTTGCATTGGTTACCCTTGGCAACCATAACCGTAGCTATCCCTAACACATGGCAGGTGGAATTAAAGTGCACTAGTATATGCTAACAATCCGAGTGTTCTTTGAGCACCACCATTGTCTTGTACTTAAAACTATTTACTATAGGAGTACTTAACCTTTGTGTTCTGCTTACTTATTAGCAGCTGTGAAACTGTTAGCCTGAGACTGTTAGCCTGGGTCAAATATAACCAGGACATTATTGGGATTTTAAAGCAGTACACAAATAAAATGTATGAAAAACTGATAAAAGATATACTGTATATATTATCTGTATCGCCATTCCAATGGTTGCTATTTACCTCTGCTAGAGCACATTTAACAATGAAAGTGTCATTCATTTTTTTGTGGTTAAGATGTGATATACACAATTCACTATAATGAAGGCATGGGGGCATAAATAATGTTTATCTCAGAAAAATTTAAATGAAACAAGGTTTTCATGCAGTAGATTATTGATATTTATCATTGTTTTTTGCTGACATTGAGTTATTTTTCATCTCATTATATTCAAATAAACAATTTTAGCAAAAAGACCTAAAGCAAATACAGGTGATGAAAAACAAATAGAAAAATGAAACGTGGACCAAATTTACACTGGTTTAGTATAAACAAATTTATATGGGTCAATCTGACCCAAACCAAACACAATGGTTAAAAATTTCATACAAGATATGAAGACAGCTGTTAACAGTGATACTATTAAAATGTACTTGTGTCTTCAGCTTAAATACTGCATGAGATATAGAACAATATCTTACTGTGTGAATTCTAGTGTGATAGAGGACAATAACACTAGTGTAATAGGACTACACCAGCATTATTATAATATAATATTATTATAAGTGTTCCTTTTGGCTTTGTTTTGCCCAGCTGTAATTTAATACCCTTTTGTTTCATATAAGACTCCTGTTAATCTGGCCCAGGAAAATTATATTATATTATATTATATATATTATATATTATATATATATATATTATATTATATTATATTATATTATATTATATATATTATATATAATATATATATATATATATTATATTATATTATATTATATTATATTATATTATATTATATTATATTATATTATATTATATTGGCACATGTTATTATAGGAGCTTCTCACACGCTGCTGTCAAACTCAACCTTCTCACCCAATGCTCTATGCCTGCATGTATTTTGTTTGAAAATATCTTTGGCAAGTTTTAAAAAATATATATTTTTTAAATTCTGCATCACTGTTTAATCTCAAAAGTTATGAATAGTAGCATCTTTTATTTACTGTGACAGATGTTCTCATAAAACATATTTCTTTGCTCTTGATGGTTATTGGTTCTGTTTAACTGAGGCAGTGGCAGTTATTTTCCAATGAGTAACGTGCTAAGGCTTCTAAGCAGCAAGACTATATTGCTTTTTCCTTTCTGTGATCTTTTTCCAGGCTCTCTAATTTTAGGCTAGTGATTGAACTAGTAGAGGTCTTACAGTGCCTCTCGGCTGTCCTCTGTGAGTGAATTTTTTTTATCCATTGCAGTGACATTTTTGTTGTCTCTGTTATTATTTATAGTAGGGTGATTTCCCTTGTGCGCTCTTTATCTTTCCCTTCCTCCTCCTCATCCTCCTCTCTTCTCTCGAAAAACCGAGGTGTGATAAAATGTTTCTTGTCGCAGTCGGCAATCTTCTTCACGGGTATTTCAGATCAGGTTGTTCACCCTCCGCCTAAAAAATAAATAAATAAAATTTAAGAATTGAGGTAGAAAATGTTTTGAGGTTTGCCGCTTGTTTGCCGGATGAGATATTCAGAGAGAAGTAGTCATAACAAAATGTGGCCACTAACTCGAGGCAGTGCGGGACACAACAGCTTTATTACAGTATAGAGCCACGGACTGCATAGCACCCCGCACAGAAGGGAGCCTGCAGCCCCGTGCTCTAATCAAATGTCCGCCAGCGCCCAGGCCGATCAAGCTGTCTGGAAGCCAGACAATAAGGCGTACGGAGTGTGATTGATTGCTGCTATTTAGTCAACGTGACTTTCTGACGACGCTCAGCTCAGCGTGCTAATCGGCTGCTCCACGCCTCTGACTCAAGCAACGAGAACCCTTATCGCTCAGAAATATCAGACAGGGCCGCAGAAATATAAGCGCCAGAAAACAGACCTATTGACATGCTTTTAAGAGACGGATTTCTTCTCTGAGATGATGCCTCCAGGGTTGACTCCCCTCCCCAAGGGATGTAAATGTGTAGGAAATTGGTCCAAGCGGACATACATTAAGGGACAGATTCTGTGTATCCAGGCTGTAGTTTTCACTGGCGTTCACTGTGCCGCATTAGCGGGATTGCGGTTTGCCATGAAGGGAAAAGCAGAGATCTGACCCCAGCAGTGTCAACAGTGTGCAAATGGATTGGCAGTTATTTGGTTCGTGAGGACAGTACGCTACATTCTGACCCCAAGATGAACCTCTCTGCTGTGTGCACTTACAGTCTCTCCACAGTAGATTTCCGTTGAATTATTGTTGATGAGCCTTTTTGACGATTCTATTAGAACAGTATGAGGTACTGTTGGGTGGCCCATACCACTGTAGCTCTTCGGACAGGTTCTGTATGTGATTCCCTGTTATTTTATTCTAATTAAATCAGATATTAGCTTTTAGTTGCTTGAGGACAGGTGCATTTGTGCTGGCAAAATTTAAATTTAAATAACGAATGGAAGCTTTAAAGAAAAAAAACACATCAACATTAACATAGAAATGAAACATAGATGAACAATATTTTCATTATTTATCTTGTTTACTCATCCCTCAGGTAGAAGAAGCATACTGTGCATACTCTCTCTCTCTCTCTCTCTCTCTCTCTCTCTCGCTCTCTCTCTCTCGCTGTAGGTAAGTTATATGTACTTGTTTTTTTGCACTGTGCTAATGGGCATTGTGACTACAGCGGGAGAAACTATCAGATGAGATGGAGATTTTTCCCTGTATGCTGAAGCCACAGCAGACCTTACAGTAAACTGAGCCATGGTGCAGCACCAAGCACAGCACTTTCCTAAAAAAAAACAACACTTTTCAACATTTAAATAACCCCCACCCCCAATCATATGGACCGAACATTTGATAATTACAGATGACAGAGCTTATGATATTCATATTTTCAACTATGGAAAAATATTGGCTGTCAACAAACAAAAATGAAAATGCTCAGTACTTCATTGTTGTCCTTCCCATTGTCTGTGTCAATGCTACCTAAACTCAGTCACAGGGAGATTTCTGCGTCTTCTGGTTTCTGTTCCATGTTAAAATGCAATTTCCCAAGTGAAACAAGAATGGTTTTGCATGAAGTAGCTATTTTCAGTGTATACTGAAGCCACATTACGCCTGTATGTGTGGTATATTTATCAAAATCCTTGATAACCTGTCCGATCAGTTCCAATATAACTCATGAGATGTACTCTGTGGCTGTTCCCGTATAATGAGGGTGTGCTTGCCTAGATGGTTAATTGATTGATTGAGTAATATTGGCAGGCAGAGGGAATCACACTGGTATGTTAAATGCTAAAATTATGGCCACCTGGTTACTGAATATAAACAGCTGCCAGTGGATATTGAAGGCAATGCATGCAATAATGAGCCAATCCTGCAACATGTCAAAATCAGTTTAAAGAGGAAAATCACAGAAGAGCTCAAACACATGTTACCGTAATGCTGTGTTACCACCTGGAGGGAACCAAATGGCACCATGCTCAACTTCCCAAAATCTGGGCTGTCCTGCCAGTCCTACATTAGTGGTTCCAAAGATTTATGAACCTGTGATGTACTTAATGGGCAAATATATTTTCCACCGCTTTGTAAAATCGTACAATATTTTTGTACAAACCTCAATTCCAAAAAAGTTGGGACAGTATGTAAAATGCACATGAAAGCAGTGATTTATAAATTCTATTTTACATATATTTAATTGAAAACAGTACTAAGATATACAGTCAAGCCGGAAAGTCTGCACACCCCTTTCACCTTCTCCACGTTTTATTACGTTACAGACATATTCTACAATAGATTGAGTTCATTTTTTGTCTTGAAATTCTACACAAAATAGCCCATAATGACAGAGTGAAAACAGGTTTTTAGACATTTGTGCTAATTTATTAAAAATCAAAATGTAAAATATCATATGTACACAAGTGTGCATTGGAGTCCATCTGTGATAAATTCAATTGATTGGACATGATTGGGGATTGCCAACACCTGCCTATATAAGGTCCCACAGTTGACAGTGCATGTCAGAGCAAACTCCAAGCCATGGGGTCAAAGGAATTATCTGCAGACCTCAGAAACAGGATTGTGTCAAGGCATAGATCTGGAGAAGGGTACGGACAACTCTCTGCAGCTTTACAGGTCCCAAAGAGCACAGTGGCCACCATCATTCATAAATGGAAGAAGTTTGGAACCACCAAGAATCTTCCTAGACCTGGCCGCCCGGCCAAATTGAGCAATCGGGGAAGATGGGCCTTGGCCAGGGAGGTGAGCAGGAACCCGAGGGTCATTCTGACAGAGCTCCAGCGTATCCTTGTGGAGATGGGAGAACCTTTCAGAAGATCAACCATCCAGGCAGCACTCCACCAATCAGGCCTTTATGGTAGAGTGGCCAGACGGAAGCCCCTCCTTAGTAAAAGGCACATCACAGCCCGCTTGGAGTTTGCCAAAAGGCACCTAGAGGACTCTCAAACCATGAGAATCAAGATTCTCTGGTCTGATGAAACCAAAATTGAACTTTTTGGCCTGAATACCAAGCGTCATGTCTGAAGGAAACCAGGCACCGCTCATCACCTGGCTAATACCATCCCTACAGTGAAGCATGGCGGTGGCAGCATCATGATGTGGGGATGTTTTTCAGCAGCGGGAACGGGACGACTAGTCCTGATAGAGGGAAAGATGAATGCAGCTAAGTACACCGAGATCCTTGAAGAAAACCTGCTCCAGAGCGCTCTGGACCTCAGACTGGGGCGAAGGTTTACCTTCCAACATGACAACGACCCGGAGCACACAGCCAAGAGAACAAAGGAGTGGCTTCGGAGAAAGTCTGTGCATGTCCTTGAGTGGCCCAGCCAGAGCCCAGACCTGAATCCAATTGAACATCTGTGGAAAGAGCTGAAAATGGCTGTGTACCGACGCTCCCCATCCAACCTGACGGAGCTTGCAAGGATATGCCAAGAGGAATGGGCAAAAATGTCCAGAAACAAGTGTGCCAAGCTCGTAGCTTCTTTCCCAAGACACCTTGAAGCTGTAATCGCTGCCAAAGGTGCAGCAACCAAGTATTAGGCTAAGGGTGTGTACAGATATGTAACCCCTAAATAACCTATTTTTGTCAGTAAAATAAAATTGCATATTTTCTAAAAACCTGTTTTCACTTCGTCATTATTGGCTATTGTGTGTAGATGTTTGAGGCAAAAAATGGACTCAATCTATTGTAGTATAAGTCTGTAACGTAATAAAACGTGGAGAAGGTGAAAAGGGTGTGCAGACTTTCCGGCTTGACTGTAAATATCTAATAACTAAATATATTTAATGTTTTACCTTATCAACTTTATTGTAAATATGCGCTAATTCCGAATTTGCTGCCTGCAACACTTTCCAAAAAAGTTGGGACGGGGGCAAACAAAAAGACTGGGAAGTTCAAAAAACACCTGTTTTGAACAGTCCACAGGTAAACAGGTGATGCTATCATGACTGGGCATAAAAGGATATGCATTTCAATGGATCTCTATGGGAATTGGGACTAGATTAAGCTTGAAGGGTTGTTTCTCCTGACTTATTTTTCCAGAGAGTTCTGTAGGAAAATGAATCAAAATGAGAAACAACCCTCAAAGTGATACATCCATATCTTCTGTGAGGCTCGTTTGAACAGCCAACAGTTCTGGAAGTTGCTGACCTAAATAAACTGATAATACTGCTGGTACTCCTCCTGAGGGGACGCCTGTCTCCTACAACTTCCTCCCGCTGCTGTCGCTATCCTGAATGCGCGAGGGACACGTGAAGATGAACGAGGTGTTCAGAACTGGGCTTTGTGTGGAGCGGGCTCCTGGCAACGCCTCTTCTCAGGTGTTCCTCTGGACTTTAATTTCCAGTTAGTAAATGCATGGGCACCCATTGGTCTTGAGCTGTTTCTCCTGGCTTACGCAAGGTGTGGTTTTTTTCGGTGGCTTCAGAGCGTTATGAACCCATCTTCATAAGACGGGGAGGTTATGTAAATGTCCTACAGTACTGTGAATGAGTTTTTCTACACAGAGCAAATATCTTGATAATAATATATTGATAAGGCGTCATAAAGCAGAGACGACGTCCTCGTGCGTGACGATCTCCGGATACGCCTGACATTTGCTTTGCGCCGGCTGAACCCTCCTCCCAGCAATTTAGCCCGCCAGTCTTTCAGACAGCCGTCGGTGGTAATGTTGGAGCAGCAGGGAAGCTTGTGTTTTGTCTCTCTGTTGCTACTGAGGGAGACACGCATGTCACCCATCTCCATCAGCCACGTTCCCCCGAGCGTGGGGCGGGACGCTCTCTCAGCTGTCAGTCAGCACTTTAGCACAAGACATAACAGTCTGGAGGCAGGGGCTTCGTCTGTCAGCCATTCACGATCACGCCCGTGCGTTTCATTATAAACCCTGCATGCACGTTCCAACGCAACGATGCGCACCTTGTCTAAGCGAAAACTTTCTTTAAAATTCCCAACAAGATCACACGCACTCTTGACCCAGCATAGAAACAAGAATGTCTGTGTAGCTGAGCATGAAACAAGGCCTTTTATACTTGGAAGAGCAGGGGCCACAAACATATAAAAACTATTGAGTAAAAGAACGCTCAAGGTGAAACTCAGAAATCTGCTTAAAAAAAAGTTTAGCATTTTCTACCTCTGCCTTTCTGTCACGGTGTGTCGCCATATCACACTGACTCCAAACATTGCGTACGTGTGGGGTCCATCGTGTGCAGAGGTATGCAGATTCTCACAGCACAAGTTATATTATACATCTGAATTTCTGCGTGGAAACTCGCTTACGCGGCTTTCTGAGGGCATTTTTCTGCTCAGCACTGTTTATACATGTGGCCCCAGATGTGTGAATATTCTTCACTGTGTTTTGACTACGTTGGATGTTTAGAGCTTTTCTCAAATTTTGCAGGAAGTTAGCTCTGACATCCTATGTGTACACACTTTCAAGTACGACTAACGGAACTGAGTTATTCATAACACTCAAGTTTGCTGATATGAAGTACTGTACTTTTGTCATTTCATTAAGGAATGGGACGTTCTCATTTATTCTCATTATAAACTGTTTATCTAGATCAATATTTTAGTTTGCAGTTGTTGAACATAAATAAATGAACTCAAGATAAAGCATATTTCAAATTATACTATTTCTGGAAGATGTATTCCAGTGCAGTTCTCTGAGGTAAGCACTTAAAATACATGAAGTTGTTGCTAATTGTAGAATGCACATTAATTATAGGGTTATTATTTAACACGATCATTTTGCATTAGAGAGGAACAGGGACTGCAGAGGGGTGGAATTATATGAGCTCGCTGTGGTGTGATGACTGACGGTTGACCTTGAGTCAACTTCGGTTTCTTCTGTCGCGCTTTGAAGAAACCATAAAAATAGCTTTGAATTTTACAGCCAAGCAGTAGTTTTTAACTTTACTTGTCATGTCACTGACAAGACTGGCAAAAGTCTCTCTGATTCAGAAAAATGTTTTCACTGCTGGAGCACGCATGATGATATCGCAATATATATTATAATTAAAGGCTATGATATCGCAATATATATTATAATTAAAGGCTTATATTTCCCATATATGGCACAAATAACAAATAAACAAGGTCTCGAGGTACCTGAGCTGAAGTCACTGGCGAGAAGTTGCCCCATTTGTGTGCTGGTTCAGCATGTTTGATTGTGACCTAGTTAGGCAAAGTACAGTACAATGAGACTATTCAACCAATCACCAAATGTTTAATCAATCAACCAGTCGATTGATAAATTAATTCATCAATAAATTAATTAATCCATGAATGAAAAACCATAATTTACAGTAAACGCAGTATTTAACAGGCCTTGTGTGGTACCTAAAGTTTAAGCAAACTACCCATAGCTTGCATCTGTTGACACAGTGTTCTGAAGCCCCAAACGTGGTGCCAACTTTTCCAAGTTAATGCATGCTGGGACATATGCAAATTCTGTGTTTATTGGCAGCTACAACTTTGACTCCCTTCCACCAATTCTGTATTTAATGTCAGCAGGGAACATTACTTCTAGTATTTAAAAGCTAACGCCCTCCTAACATCACTTCTCATTTGCCGGACTCCAAATCTAGTGTTTCGAGGCACAACAGTGGTGTATTGAGATATATTTTTTTAATAGTGTTGGGGAAAATCCTGTCCCTCTCTCCCGTCTCCTGGCAGTTACGCTGCTCACTCACAGATGGACAAAAAATATTCCTGTCGGCAGCAGATTGACCTTTGATCATTTTTTTGGCTGCTTTTCCTCTTCCTTGATAATGTTGCTTCATTTTAGAAATAGCCTACTTCTTTGTTCCCTGCTTTCACTCTCCCTTCACCCCACCCCACCCACCCACCCACCCACCCAAAAAAAAGCCCCATTTCACCCTCCCCAGCCCCTGTCCCACCGCGCTTCCTGCTCTGTCCTGCAGCACTGACTCAGAGTATTTTATCATCCAAAAATAACCTCTGCTAGTGGCACTATATGTCCTTGTTCCTCACCTCCCTTTCCCTTGCCACTGCCAAGTCTGGGTTCACAACTTTCTTTTTTCTCCTCCGTCAGATTTATTTCTGTACTTTTTCCTCACAGAAGCAACTTGGTGATTCGCCTGAATGGTGACTGATTGGTAGGAAGACTGTCCAGGGAAGATGTAAAAAAATAAAAAATAATAAAAATAATTTGAAAGGGGACAGGTGTGTATGTCAGATGAGCAAAAAAGACTTTTGATCTTGACGCTGTTGAGTGTGAATTTCGTGTTACTGTGATTTTTACAACATGTACCTGCCCAGTAATTCAGTTCTCAGGGGTCCTGAGAACAGTGCACAAGTAGAATAAGGTTGTCAGAGCTGCGAGACGTTGCACTGCAGATATGTGATGTCATTCAACACCTTAGGGTCATTATAGAGGGACTTGCAGTCCAGGGAAATGTTCACACCCGCAGCATTCTGCTTTCTAAACTAACTTGCTTTAGGTTAATCAGAATTGGGTTGACAGCGCGGGGAGTTGGCACAGAAAGATGGGGATCTGCAGTAGCAGAGCGTTCCGTTATGTCTTTGTTGTGTATACCCGACTGAGTTGGCTTGTTTCTTCCTCTTTAAGATTTATAATGAGTTAGTTTGAGTGATCTCCTGTCCACTGAAGGCTTGTGGCATAGGTGTCAAACTCAAGTCCTCGCAGCCCATAGTGTCAGCATGTTTTTGTGGTTTCCTTTCAATCAGCATACAATTAAGGCCTTGAGAACAAGGTGGGTGGATTCTGTAGCCAGTCAACCATTTAAATTAATCACCGAAAACCAGCAGAGATTTCCTTTCAGGACTGGATTTGTCACACCTGTGGGCTTTGAGGGTTTTGTGGAGAATATTTAAGTGTGCAATTAGCACTGGGGTGGGCAATTCCAGTCCTGGAGGGCCGGTGTTTGTGCAGGTTTTTGTTTCCACCAATTACTGGCTAAATGAGCTCATTGGCTGTACACACCAACACTGGTTCACTCGTAGATTAGATTACAGTAAAACATTTCACATAGGGACACAAGAACAGTCTTCGGCTGTCATTTATGTGCTTATCAAGACATTTCAAATGGCTTAAATGTTAGGGCTAATTAAGTAATTAAGGCCAGAAGTTGGCATGGAAACCAGAAACAGAAATGGCCACCGTTGCCCACCTCTGGATTAGCACCATCTCTCATTCTTTCAGCTCACCTGTTCCTGTGTGCACCTGCCACACCACTCAGAAGTTTTTTTTAATGGTTTTTAAGAACATGAAGTTCACTCCCTAGCTCTCTCGTCCTCACTCTCTTTCTCTCCCTCTCTCTCTCTTCCTCGCTCTCTTTCTCTCCCTCTCTCTCTCTTCCTCACTCCCTCTCTCTCTATCTCCCTCCTCTCTCACTTTCTCCCTCCCTCCCCCCTCCCTCTCTCTGTCTTTCTCTCTCTCCTTCCCTCCCTCTCTCTCTCCCTCTTTCTCACTTTCTCTCTCTCCCTTCCTTGCCCCCCATCCCTCTCTCTCTCTCTCCCCCTGTCTCCCTGTGTGTCTCTGTCTCTCTCTCTCTCTCTCTCTCTGTCTCAGGGCAGCCTGTGGTGTAGCGTTCTGCTGAGAGAAATAATCCAGATTCCAGACAATGCTTTTAACAGCTACTTAGCGTGGGATGTTTGATGAGCACTGTGTTTTATTTATATATTGCTGCTTCCTGCATTGCTCAGGCTGGTGGCAAGAAGGGGATACATTCAAGTGGCCCGCTACCTTACATGGTGCGCCATTGCGCTGTAATGAGTCTTCTGCACTGTGCTGCTGATACAGGTCCACCTTGCCTTTCCACAGAAAAGAAGCTAAACGGTGTTGCTATGTTTTGCGCTGTCACTGAATCAAACCTGTCAGAAACTAACATATCACTATCAATGACTCCCAGGTGGTCAGGACCGGAGAATTGCCATCTTCCGACTGAGACTAAATTGTCCCCATGGGCCTCTACCACTTTCTAGTTCACAGTTTTTCTGTGTCGCGCAGTTGCTAGGCAACTTCCCCTCCCCCACTCCCATTGCTGACCCCGCCCCCAAAGGCCCACCCCACAGGGACAACATGCGACCCTCGGAGTGTCACCCTATATCATTGCGAGAGCAAAAGGGGAGCAGCAGGCCCCTCCCATCACCCCCACTGCATCATGGGACCCACCCATTAAGAAGCCACTCGGGTGCTGTCCTCTGTGCCTTGCCTCTTCCCAGGCAATGCCGTGGGAGCCGCTAGCATGAGCCACTGTGCAATAACACAGCAGTTGTCCCACACCTCCCTAGTTGTCCCACACCTCCCTAGTTGACCTAATTCCCTGTGTGGCTAAAGGGGGAAAAAAAAAAAAAAAGTCAGTTTGTGGAATTATGGGGCGTGGGAGGTTCATGCGTTTGTCTGTTGGTTAAATAACTGTTGTGTCCCTCCCCACCTCATGGGCGCACGCATTGTGGATGGAGGAGGGTTATCTGGTTGGTTCCCGCTGTCTAAGGACTGAGCCGGCAGAGCTGAGAGTCTGAGGCCCAGGCTCCCAGGCTCAGGCTCCGGCTCCTCAGCGACAGATGGGCCGCACGCGCGTGTGCGACAGATGCTCCCGCTTGGCAAGCCGAACCTCGCCAGCCTGTGTACCAGCTCAGCCTGGGAATATTTAACCAGGCCTGACTCTCCCAGTGCCAGCTCGCCCTCGCTCTCTCTCTCCTCCTGTTTCAAGCCCGGCACCTCCGCAGTAGGTCACTTTCGCTGTCACCCTGGATTCCGAGTGACCTGCATCTGGATCTGCGTGCAAGTCTGTTCGGTCAAAACAAAGACTCTATGTATGTGAGTTTTCTGTCCTTTTTTTTAATACAGCAGTCATTTTTACAACTATATTTTAACACAATTCTTAGTCAAGCCATGAATGTGGATACAGGGTGGAAATATAGTTTATTACTTAGGGAACTGGTTAGGTATCTGGGAGGATGGTAGTTGTGTTCCTAGCTGGGGGACTGCCAGTGTACCCCTGACTGAAGTACCTCACCAGTAACCCTTCGGTAGGTATCCAGGTCTATAAACAGACATAATGTCAGCTGTGTGGCAGCAAAAATGCGGCTTTGAAAATAATGATACTATTCATGCCTCTGTTAACATACTGTATAAGGGAGAAGCCGTCAGTAAGGCTGAACAGCACGTCTCTCGGGGAACAGAAACTAATTTACCTCCCTATCTTTTGTCCTGGATGGGTGCAGGGGACTGCAGGGACTTTCTGCAGTGAATACTAACAGTCTGGTGAGATCTGGTTGAGCCAGACTGCTTCCAGTCTTTACTGTGATTGTTTCTAGCTGTGCAGAATGCTAATGGTAGTGGGGGACTCTGCCTCAGGCTGTTTTCATACACTACATGCAGGATAGCCAGAGCAATGATAGCCCAACTGACTTTTATAAGCACAAAGATACACTGCTATCCTACAACAAAACATTAATTAAATGTAGGCTCATTAATATGAAACTGTTGGTACTGCATACGTTTAAAGTTTTCCAAGTTTCCCAGACATAGATTAAGCCTAGTCCTAGACTAAAAGAACAATTCAGTGAAAATTTCCATTGAAGAAACTTTTTAGTTTAGGACTAGGCTTAATCCTTGTCTGGGAAACCAGCCCAAAATGTGTGGACTGTATGTCAAATAACAAGAGGGGCTCTTCAGCAAATGGATCCTGGGGAATCCGAAAGTGGGGATTGTGACAAGAGCACGCCCGCGCTGGTCTAAGGGCAGCAGTTAAGTTGTGGTCTGTCTACTCTGTATATTCATTTTGAATTAACTTTTAAAATGCATTGTAATCTACATTTGCCAAGTAACATTACACAATACCCAATCATTTTCTTTTGGTTATTGGCTGTTCATTGGTTTAAAAAGTGTTGGATGAGTGAAAATGAACAGGACATCCAGAGGAAAAGTCTCTAGTAGCTATCTTTTATCATTCTGAATCTGTGCTATAGTCCGCTGCACTGTAGTCTCTCTTCAACTGTAGCGACATGTCTTCCCATGCAACTCATTTTCTCGGCAATGTAACACAGTGCTCAGATTTCTCTCAGATGATGTCATGTCACCTTTAATTTGCAAGCAGCTCTGACTGAATTAACATACATTTTATTAAAAAATTTTAAAAATTCCACATAACACATGTTGTCATAAAATAAAAACCCAACTCGGATGGAAGAGAACACAGGCCTTTGTGTACTATTGGTTTTGGGTAGAGAAGCCAGGAGAGAGGCCACAAACAAGGCCTAGCTCTCAGTTTAAACCCTCGGTTTAAATCTTTCTTTCTGCCTTGTTCAGGCCCCTAAGCCAAGACACGATGACAAGGCGTATATTGGAATTCTCTCATATCTTTGTCATGGTACTGATTATGTAGAATCTGCAAGCTAAGTGCTCACACATCTGCCAATAAATAAATAGTTGTAAATATAGTTCTTCATTGTAAAAGATGGGATACTCCTTTGTGAATGTCTAATCAGTGTATAACTTTTTTCCAGATCCGTGTAATATTTTTGGAGTGTTGGTTTTTCAAACGATGAAATTCAAGAGAAAGACGGTTCTTAAGGTATAAATAATATAGAATATATTCACACTATATAAATAGCCTACAGGATCCAATCAGTAATGTGGTCTGTGAGCTCCAACAGTAACGTCCAATAGTACAAAAATCAGCAGTAGCAAAAATGAACTAATGGTGTTGTCAAAAACTCTGAGCATTAAAATTAAGAAATGGAAAAATTTGATTTTCACAAGGTAATACCTTAATTGTATTCATCTTTTGCGGTTCAGCATAAGAGATGACAGCAGGGACCTAAGTTAATTAATTTGTGTATTCCTCAGAAAAGAGCCATGGGGATACTCTGGCACCAAGAAAGGTTATTATGGTTAACTGAAACTAAAGTGAAATATGTGGAGGGAAAAAAACTGAAAAGAAATAAACTATTGCGTTGATCCAATGCGAACTAAAATAAAATTTCAATTATCTTGAATTATATTTTGTTTAGTTTTCGATCCAGTTGTGTGTATGAGTATAAATTTACAATAATATATTTAATTTGATTATGTTGTCACATGGCTACACTATGGGGATCATACATGTATGTTTGGTTGGGAGAGAGGGAGACATGTCACCCCAAGTATTTTCATATGAGTTAATTGCTAGACTAGCTATTATGCTTGTGAGATTTCACGTTTGACTATGCGAGACTAGGTAGCCCAGCAGTGCATCTCCCCCAAAGTTGAAATGAAACCAATACCTTTGATGGGGATGGCTGGTTCCTTTCTGACCCCTGTTGTTCATTGCGCACTAGCAAGGACATTACATGCCCCAATTATGGCTATTGTTCAATTGCAAATTGGGAGAAAATGTTGAAGTCCCGTTTGGGTGTACTTTGAGTATGAGTGTGTTGGTTAACTAGTTCAACTGCATGCAAATCAAATGTGACATGCAAATTAAAGGGAAACTTAAAAAATGACTGAAACTAAAATAAAAACTAAAGTGCTGAAAAACTGTAACTAAACTTAAACTGGAACACGTTGAGCTAAACTCAAACTAACAAACAATTCTGAAAACTAACTAAAACTAAACCACTAAAGGTAGAAAGTGGAATGAAAGCTAAAATAGAAATAAAAAGGCAATTAAAAACATAAAACGATAATAACCTTGCCAACAAATAAGAGGAGCTTGGCTGACTAGTGAACTAAGAGTGAAAGAATGGAACCAAAATCCCCGGTTAAGGCAACTGTGAATTAAAATGTTGTATGTTTTATCATTTAACAAAAGATGATTTTTTTTAAATGAAGAGAGTGCTGCTGTTTGCTTCCCGTCTACAATGTGCAAACACGGCCAGTGTCCCTCACCTCACTTAACCCCCACTACCCATCCAGCTCCAAACAGTAAATGTGCTGTGATGCCATGAATCACCTCTCCAAATGAAAGACACTGTCTGTGATTCAAGTTACTGATTCATCAACGTCTCACAGCAATTCACAAGAGCTGAAAAATGTCAAACTGGCTTGCAGGCGAATACCCATGCCTTCCCCAACCTCCCTCTTCCTTCCCCCCTCAGCCAGCCAAGCATAAGAAATTCAATATCTCCCTCCCACACTGCAATACTAAAGTAATCCCTCCCCCCACACGCTGACATTAAATCAGTTGTGAAGGGATAGAACTGCCACTGCAGCAGTTGCCATCTGGGTGGGGGGGGGGGCAGGTCTTTTAAAAAAATAATAAAACATTTTTATATGTTGCCGTTTCTCTGCAGCTTTCCGAGACCCTACAGTGCAGAGGCTTCCATCGTTCGCTATAGCTGCCACGGCCTGCCAGGTGGCGCTGTGTTGACACCAGTTTCCCTGGCGCTCGGTCTTCGTTCATTAACTTCTTTGTCAGCGAGCACGAAATGGAGCTAGGACATGGTCGATCCATCAACAAATACAATGGACGACGCGTAAAGAGGTGACAGATTACCCCGCTAGGTAAACAACTGGTATGTGTAATGTATTACCCTCTGGAGCAAGTATATACAAATGCTGTTCCACCCCAACCGTGGTCTCCTGAAAGTGACATGCTATGTTAATGCTAATTTACCAATCTTTTCCCCAATGCAGCAGAAGAATAGCCATGGAAGCAATCAATGATGATCTGTTTGTTTGTGATTATGCATTTAAAGGCATAGTAGAATGTACTGACTGACAGCAATAATTATCACTGCCATCTCATTAGAGCACTGCATGGTAGGCACCCTCTTAACAAGGCGGGAATTTAACCTCTGACCCTTGGTGGTACTCCTAATTGAATCTGCATCAGTTTGAGTTTAGAGCCACTTAAATCAATCTGAGCCTTATTACAGAACAGATTTCTGTGGCAGGGTAATTAAGTAGATTGGGGGCATTGCTGAATCACCCAGATGTACAGTTTCCCCCCATTTGTCAGTCCCCTGTGACTTAGTCTTTCTTCAATAATTTACAAGGTAGTTTATTCATTGACAATCTGCTCTGTAGAAATGGAGGGGGCTGATGCCTTTTCCATGGTCACACCCTGGATCCCATCTGTATGTAAATATATTAGTAATACACCTTTCTTGTCCAGTGCTTTGATAGTACTGATTTTTAAAAAGCTGCAAGTGTCCTCTAAGAATTTGAATATAATAATAATAATGCAAGTGGTACTCTGCTGTAGATGTAAAATAACACTACACTTTCTGCAAAAGCACAATATAGCCAGTCTTGCATTTGCTTGAATGCCTTATCCTTGGTATGTGTGTGTTATGTGGACAAATTTCCACAAGTGGCTAATTAAGTCTCTAGTCTGTGCCTGCCAATGTAGTGCATTACACATAATGCCTGCCTCCGCTTCAAGCTTCTTGGAGCTGTTTTTTTTTTTTTTTTTTGTGGATTGTAGGGGACAGATGGCAGCTTCAATTATATAGTTGAATTATGGCTGTGGATGTACTGTGTGGGTAGGCTGAATGGTTGCCCTGCGGACACTCGGCATGCAGTAACTCTGAGCCCTGGTTCTTGCCATTAGTTGTGGCACTAATTCAATTTCACAGGTTCCAAGTGGGAATATAACGGTGTGGGATGAGCAACACGACACCTAACTTGTAGGAAGGATTAAGTCTTAGCAGAATTTTGTACCAAACTGTCATGTTTGGGTCAAATAAAAAAATATGTTCCATTAATATAAAATAACCCTTTCCCATCCACTGATGCCCATTTGATTATTACCAAACTAGGTAAAAAAACTAAAAAAACACTAATTTTCATTTGGGAATAAGTACAGGATAAATTAAGCACTCTGCTCATCCACTGTGAAATTTTCTCAAACTATAGCAGATCACAAGTACAGTTGTCTGTGGCACATAAACCAAGACAGCCACAGAAGAAAATAATATTTTCTGCCCCTCATAATAATAGGACTTTTTTTTGTCTTCAATGCATTATCGGAATATACAAACTCGCCTCTGTGTATAATCATAATTATTTTGTTTTACATGATCCTGATCCTGTCATTGTATGCGCCTAATAACGATTTAACGATTCACATGATATAGCCTAAGCTATAGTCTAGTCTTTCCTTTGGTATTATGAACAACATGGTTTTAAAATGTGATGTGAACAGAAACTCCAGAAGCGAAGCGCTGTATTATATCCAGCGGCAATGTGATGTGTGCACAAGCTTTACTCGCAACATTGTTTCTGGCTTGTAATCTATTGTCCTATAGGTGGCGAATCAGTTCATCTTTTGTTTAAAAAAAATAAATAAATAAATCATGTCTTATAGAGCCTATGCCGCGGTCTCCGTTAATTCCCGTCAACTTTGCCGAGGAAAAGGAAGGCAGGGTTAATGTTAGTTTAGTCCTGAGGAAGGTAGCCTAGCCTACTGGGTGGAGACCGAGTGATGTCAGGACTGCGCACCGGCTGATGCGCACTGTAAACCGGCTACCGTCTACAGAGCGAGAGGTGTCGGAGAAAGGCAGACGGCAGTGGAAGTGTTGGTGATGTTAGCTACGGACCAAACTCACGACCTCGGTGACAAAGACTAAAGAAAGCCTCGTCCATGAACGATAAAGCCACTCAAAGAGCAGTCTCGTTTCATTTTGTTGTGAGCAAACTAACTTAGGCTAACTAACTTCCAGCAGAAAAAGAAACGGTGAGTGCCTCTGACTTTTTAGCTATCTATCCCAGACTGAAAACAAAGAGGTGGCGTAGTCTGTATTTTCGTAGCCTGCTGGAAATTATTCACATTTTTGTACTGGCTGGTTAACTTAACATTAACCGTAACGTTACATGCGCTTGAATGAAACGTCGCAACGTGGCTTTGAAACTTAACGTTTGCTACAACGTTGTCAAGGTGATCGATGTTAGGCTAGCTAGCTTTACAGCGTGTAGCTAACGTTAACGTTATGTTGCTAGGGATACAGTTGCTGTTACTAGCTACAGAAAATATAACTGAGCTTGCCAAGAACCAACAAGCAGCTTTTCATGTTAACGTTACAAATGTGATGAATTTTAAATTAACAGTTGGCAAGAAAAGCAGGTTTGTCTGTGAACGTAGTGTAATGCAGCCAAATTACGTTCAACTGACAAGATTTAAATGAATTTGGCAAGCAAAATGAGTGATTTAGACTACAGTTAATGTAGACGAACCGTCCTATCCTACTTTGCAGTAATAAGAACTTCGGGGGTCATTCCTGCTATGTTCCCCGGATTTATATGGCACATAATGGGAACATGACAAAGGGTCCGATGTTCCCCAGCTCTATATAGCACATAATGGGAACCTGAAAAAGATGTTCCCCAGCTCCGTATTCGCTTAATATGACATAGGCTATTGTGGGTTAGGGTTATAACATAGGACCCTGGGAACATAGATACGCTCCCAACTTTGGTAACGCTACGTTTGCTAACGTTATCTGTTAAATGGATGAATGTGGAAGAGCTGACTAGCTAACTAACGTCAATCGTATCGCTATCGGACACTATCTACACGCTATCGGCAAGTGTAGAGACATAACTGCCCATGTTAGCCTAGGGACTGGCTGGGCAGCTAAGCGAACTTTAAGCTAGTTTTGGAGCAGTTGATCGACAGTGATTTTCGGCGTTAGCACACTGATATTTGTGGTTCATCCGTGGTCCGAACACAAAAATGCAGCGTGTCAGACATTAGCCTAATGTTAACCTAACTTTCTTAAGATGCGATATGTTCGACCCATCTTTGGGGGATAACGTAGGCAACGTGAATGGAGGATACATATATTTAAGATGACAAAAAGATGAGCACTAAGTTAACCTATTTGGCATCTGTCTCATAAACCTATCATTATAGCCTAGTTGGAGCAAAGCTCTTAATGCTCCATCAAATGGGCTAACGGTAACGTTACCTCTCCCAAGCAGGTTTTGTTGGGCACACTAACTGTAACGTTAGCTTAGATAGAAAACTCATTATTTAACATAAAGCGACGTTTTAACGTTAGTCTAAAAAAACGGAGTTTTGAAATTATTTTTTTCCATTTTTTGTGCAGATGGTTGAGCTGTAGGCTCGGGATTCAGTGGTGTCATTGACTTCTTACTCTGCTTCGCATTTGTTTTTGATGACTTGGATGAGAGAGACCGCGTAGTAATTCAGCAGTGTGTGCGACGGGAGCCGTAGGGTATCGGGTAGGGTACTCCTGTTACCCTCCCTTACCCAACACACATTAGCTAATCTTGTGACTCTCCCTTACCCAACACACATTACTAATGAGCTTATCTTGTTACCCCCCTTACCCAACACACATTAGGTTATCTTGTGAATGGTCCTGGTGTGGTCATCTGGTCCATAGCTAGCCTAATAGTTTTATGATTTATTTCTCCGTTGTTGTTTTTTGGGATCACTGCGGGTTAAGTAGCCTAGCTATGGACTCTAGCGTGGGTGGAGGATTTGTTCTGATACTCGCCCGGAGTGTGAAATGGCTGTGAAAGAGCGATGATTGCGGATTAGTTGTACGAGTACTATGTAGTGCTAGTGCATGGCTCACAAGTAGACAAGTTGAAATGTTCTAGGCAACACCCACACAAAGGCGGCCATGTGGCTTTGTTGCTATAGGAACTGGGGTTCTATTCGGGATGTTACTGATTCAGTCTTGGCATGTAGGCTAGCTTGAGCTATATAGGCTAGCCTAGCATCAGAGTTGGTTAAGTAGATGTAGGCTATATATAGCCTAGCTGTAGGCTACACAGTACAAGCTAGTAATATGTGAAAAGACTTGCATGTCGCCGTAAACTATTTAGAATATTAGAACCAATGTTGCTACGTCTCTACTCTAACGTTGCAGTGTTGCGTACGGGTAGACGAGTCAGTCTAGTATAAGGTTAATATTTTATGAATATGCTTGGCCTGCTCTTTGTGATTTACTTGATTTGTACACTTCAGAAAAGCCGGGTGTGTTTGATCCTCAATCAGAAGACCGATTAGCCTATCTCGTTTGACCATGTCTGGCACAAAAAATAGGTCTTGATCCAAACTGCAAGAACTGTAAGAATGTTTCTTTTTGGGAAATAGAGACGCACTGGGGAGTTCTGTTCAAGGCCAAGATTAATTGAACTAGGTCTGCGGGAGGGCAGAGACAGATTGCGTTAAGTGCGAGGGGGGTTGTTATCTTTAGCGTAAATATCAAGATGTTCACTGTCGGGCTGAGGAACAACATTCATATCAGAGTAACATTTTATGACATCTTTGTTTTTACTGGACTGATTTTTTCCCCTGTGATTTATGTCATGTTCAGCGCGCGCGTTTCAGCACCGTATGTAGGATACTTTATTGTTCATACGTTACTCATTACTTGCACTAAATAAACCTACGGGGCTGTAGGCTTGGGTTGGCTATTGGCATTATAACAGCTCCGTTCTCAGATGGGGGTTGATGGAACATTGTGTGTAAGAGTACAGCAGGTGCAGCGCAGTCCATTTTCATTGACTATAATTGAAGTAAATTTGGCCTCCTGAATCCAACTGTCTGGCAAGTGGTTTTTAAAATGCTTTTATATGCAAGTGACATCATGAGAGTGGAGCCTCTTCGTTAAGCTCTTTTTTGTTGCAGGAGTTGTCTGTGTGTGTGTGTGTGTGTGTGTGTGTGTGTGTGTGTGTGTGTGTGTGTGTGTGTGTGTGTGTGTGTGTGTGTGTGTGTGTGTGTGTTATTGCTGTATTATTCATGCAGTGATGGTTTTTCTCATAAAAGCTCTCCATGCATCTTCTACTAAAGCTCTGTCGAGCGTTTTATGATTGCTGTGGGCAATTTATCAGGCGTATATGACTAGGGAATGACATGCTACAGCGTTAGAATTGGGCCTTCGGTTTGCGCTATTCGATGAGGAATTGGTATAATTGCTTCTGAAACGGGTGCACTGCAGCCAACAAAAATGGCTCCCTCTGCCTCGGGGCGTTGCTGAGCTGCAGGTCCGTCATTTCTACCAGACAGTTAAAATAAATTATGAAGGAGCCCCTGAAAGACGGTGGACCTAACAAGCCACAAAATGAGGACACGCAGAAGGGATGCTCTGAAATGCGTAGCTTTGACCTGGCAGATTTTAAATGATTTAATTTTATTTTTAAATTCTAGGTGCCACAGCTTAGCCTTCAGTAGAAGCCTATATTATATAACTAAAATCCCAAAAGGAAACAAAAAATGAGTCATCTTAAGACACCTTAACGAATTAAGATGTTTTTTGTTTCTCGAGAAGAACAAATGCCTAGATTCTCTTGAACAGATTCTCTTAAGCCCTCAGGTCAGCTCTCAAAATTTTACAAATTGAATATTAATATATGTACATATTTATTACAGAAATACATATTTTATGCCTTCACTTGTAGTTGTGAAGTGTTTCACGTTATTTGTGGGACATTCTTAAACGCCATCATGTAAATGATGGGACTGCAGATATCGATGCCTTGCACCCAGATCAACATGTGCCTTACCTCAGCCTCAGCGATTGGTGGACACTTTTGATATAAAATCTCGGCTTTTGTAGATGCGCAAGAGGCAGCAGCCCAGACTGTGGGGATAAAGTGATCAGGAATTTCTGCGGGGGGGGGGAAATGCTCAGCTCGTTGTGGCGTTCATGGGATATGAAAGCTCAGGATTAAGGCTAGCTGTGTGTTTGTTGCAATCCGCGGCCTCTCGCACGAACTTGACCCCTCACTGCGGTTTGTTTTCACAGGGCCGGAGTTGCCAAGGTCCCCAGAGCCGTGCGGACTCTGCTGCTAGGATCTGAACGAGGAAGTGAATAAGGAAGAACAGACTCTACCAAGAGACTAACGGACAGACGGCTCCGTGTCCTGAGCAGAGGACCAGCGGATGTAATGGATGCAGCTCGCATCGACTAATGCGTCGCTAGCCTGCGACACAGAGAAATCCCATTATGCTCTGTTGTAGCCAGAAATCCGCCAACCGTGCAACAGACAGACCCTGAGGCCGGGAGGGAGGCGAATTTGAGGTGGAACGGAAGAAAAAAGGAAAGTTTCATACCGTAAATTCCTCGGCTCGTACTGCTGCTGAACTACCGTGTTATTTGAAGAAGAAAATTACAACGTTAATATTTTACTGCATTTCTGTTCTTTTTAAAAAATAATTTAACTTCTAATAATAATCATCTGAGCAAAGCGTGAGTCGCCTCTTGTTTTTTTTGAGTAAATGAAGATTTAAGTGTCGCAGAGGCGAGCCTGGCTTGTCCAGCTGAAAGTTTTGCCCACCCCGTCTCCGAGCTGTCAAAGGAGGAGATATCTTGAGAGTTACCCAGAGCTGCGGAGCCCGTGACGGAGGAGGAGGAGGGAGAGAGGGAGGAAGAAAGAGGCGTGAGGGGTGGCGGCAGAGGGCAAGCGGGAAAGCTGTAGAGAACGAACAAAAGCCGGGGAGCGATTGGCTGCCGCCGTCCGGACGAAGGTGGCGGCGCGCTGCGCTGCGTAAGCGAGCGCGGTCTTAACGCAGGAGAGACGGCCATGCGCCACTGAGCCAGCTTCTGCCCGCGGGTCGTGGAATGAGCCCCTGGGCTGGGAGCAGGTTCCCAGGGGCAGTGTGCTGAGATCCTGAGGGGAGACCCAGGCAGCAGTAGACTGGAGAGAGGGGAGCGGAGGAAACGGGATGGATGTGAGCGAACGGGCCCCTGCCTCTTGCCCACTCTGACTGCTGTTCGCCTGCGGAGAGCCCAGCTAATCGGTGCAGTTTTAGTAATTACATCTTCATTTTTTAAAATTTTTTAAATTGGCTCCAATCTGGGCGCTGTTTGAAGCGGAAGCGAGCTGGAAGGGATCATCGCGGGGGTGGGGTTTGTACGTACGTGCACAAGCGTGTGTGTGCATGTGAGTAACAGCGGGAGAGCCGTGCCCCTCAGCTGCAAATTGAAGGAGCTTTAGACAGGGCGGGGGGAAAGGCACAGGCACTGACCATGGGGAAGTCCAACAGCAAGCTGAAGCCGGAGGTGGTGGAGGAGCTGACCCGGAAGACCTACTGTGAGTACCGTGCACCTCTCCCGTTCTCCTCTCCACCTGCTCACCCCTGTCTTTATGCAGCCATCACACCCTACCCCTTCCACGCCCAAAATAAACTCTACAAATATTCCAGTTTGAGGCCTGACAGAGCTACTGCACTGAAGGGTTATGAACGTGATCTGCCGAATGTGCTGATGCAGAATCACAGTTGGGCACCACCTTGGTCTCTATACGCCTGCCTCGTCGCTCATGGTGGTCAAGGCCTCAGTTGGGAAGAAAAACCATGACCTGTTCATGGACACCGTTGCTATGGTTTCGTTACCATTACGGAATCTGTGTGTTTGCAGACTCAGAGGCAGATGACATGAACCATGGATTTAGCGGATTAGCGGGGCTACGATTGAACGCAGCGGTATCGCCGAGATTTTTCGTTGCAGAGGCCAGAGTGCAGTGGTCCCTTAAGAAGCTTAGCTTTCACAATGGTGACAACCTTGACAAAGTGCTTTTTTTATGTATCTCTCTTGCTAATCTCTGGGTTTTCCTGCTGGTGACCTGTCACCTGGAGCACGACTCGTGTGAATGTAGTGTCGTGCAGAGGGGCCGCGAGATTACCGCTGTACAATTTGACCGCAGTTCTGAGGGGCGGATGGAATGGGGTTGCACGCTTCCATGCGTCCTCTCTGACAGAACTGCACCGTCCGCATTGGTCGAATGTGCGGGCCGTGCTCCTGCCCGTGTGCATCTCAAAATAGGTAACTACACCGACTCGTGGTTGGTTGGACAGTTGTGTTATTGACAGTGGACAGCTTTGACTGACTTGCTTAAGAGGCGTATGGTTGCCTTTTATTACTTCATGAGCTCCTGCATCAGGCGTATAGGAGTTCACAAGGGGGCAGACTTGCGCGTCCAGCTTGGTGGTGTATAGCGTGCAGAGCCCTTGGAGCAGGGCACAGTCAGTGTCCATCATAAAGGCCACACGGGTCAGCCAAGATCTGTCCACTCACTTTCCAGGCTGCACTACCGAGGCGATGAGGCGTTAAGCTGCAGCTCGTTGGGTCTATAGACGGTGAGAGTTTATCCATTGACAAATAGTTTGGTAACTGCAAAACAAACTTTCCATGGAAGGGCGGGGGTGTGAAGATCAGATCAGTTCACCAGCTCTCATGTTTTTAACTTGTATGATAATTTCTACTGAGTCAGGAATGCAGATTAGCAGAAATTTGGAAGCGGCCCTAATCACATTCTTTAAAATCCCTCCACCGGGGACTCTTGACTTATGAATATGCAGATGGGTCATTCTAGAGATCTGCAGTCAAAACTGGTGGTTGCTGAGAGACGACGAATGTAGCCGACACTGGAGATTCCGACAGACCCAATTCCCTCACAGAACGTCCCATGCGCATTCTAAACGTTTAGAAACATTAAATGCGGCCGAACCAGGACATGGTATGAGGTACATGGTTGTAAAGGTAAAATGTGGAGATTTTAGAGACTCGGTAGTCCAGACATTTGGCCTGGTTTTGTTTTAGTTAGCAATAGCAATCAGCTAGGCCTTGCGTTCATGTTTGGTTTCTTTTTGAGTGGACACCAGAGCCCAGCACTTTATGTAAGCTTAACTTAAAAAATGCGATGAAGGCCAGGCGAGACGCATGACTCATTCCCTGGGGAAGCTGACTGCGGAGCCACGCTTGCTTCCCCCCTGGTCTGGGTTGATCTCCGCCGTGGTGCGTTCTCAGCTGGAGTCCCGTCTCTATCTTACCCTCTCCACTCTTTGCCCAGAGTGAAGCAAAAAATACGAAAGAAGGGCAGGTTGTCTCCCAACTGCTTAAAAAAAATAAAAAATAAAAAATGAAGTAAAGGCCATCATGGAAATGTGACCTTTATCTTAAAATGGCTTCATTCACTCTGGCAAGTTTTTGTATACTGTTATATTTATTTATGGAAAATAATTGGGTTATGGGAATTGGTTATTAATGCATTAGTTATTTGGCTGATGCCATATGACTTTAAGAGTGTGCCAGAGTTTGTAGAGCATAGTGAACTTTCAGAAAAACACATGAAATACACCAGGGGAATGAGAGAACTGGTCCCCTGCTAATCCCACTAGAGGAGACCATGCATGTCATTGGGCATAATGTGTCTCATTAACATTTCTAACACTGGGTCATTAAGGCCAGTTTAATATATGTCCTGACAGCACTAATATGTGGTGCCAGTATTGTGTACAGCTGTTGTGATGTGAGGAAATCAATTTAAATAATTAATATGCTAGTCGTGAGAGGCTGCAGGCAAGTTGGCTCAAGGCTTTTCATGACAAATTGCTGATGACTTTGAAATTTGCCCAAGAGAGTAGAAGCGTATTGCATAGAGACACTAGGCCTCGTTTGTCAAATGATTGCACATTCTTTCATCAAACTTGATCTGTCCATATATTAAAGCGTGTTTATAAATTCCACATGCATCACAAGCCTTTCCAAAAAAAATTGAAATGAACATAAAAGTGTATCCAAGCTTCCATGTTTGGTGAGGCCATTTTGGAACCATCAAGCCAGTTCTTGGGCTTTAAAAAAAATTAAAATAACAGTGTTCAGAAAATAAAAAAGTAGAGAAAGTCTGTGGAAGTTTTCTTTTAAAAGAAAGGTATTAAGCCTCTGCCACTGTAAATAAGTATCTGCCTTTACAGCCTCCGCTTTCTGTAAATAAACCACTGGCAACCCTACATCAACATGGCAGATGTTGATGTATGGTTGGTCACCAGTGGTTTAAAGTTCCAGTACCCAGGCTCCAGTATCTCCAGTGTGGAAGTCAAAACAAAATCTAAACAAACTACAAAGCAATGGGTGATGGGTTTTGCTCATTACATGGACCCTATACAATCATTCACTTTGGCAGTTTGCACACCCTCTCATGGGAAGCCAGCACTTGTATAGCTGTAGCCCTTCCCTCCAGGCAAACAAAACAAATGGGCCTATTTAACAATGAAGGCAAACGGAACACAAAAACGACCTGGCACATGGTTTCTTTTATTTTAGAAACAAACTTTTAAACTAAATCTTTTATTTAAAATTTGTCTCTTCTTTATCTGCTGGAGTATGAATCTGTGAAATTGGGTTCTGACAAATCTCATTATTGATTGAGTTTGATTAAATAACACACACACACACACACACACACACACACACAGCTTGGTTTGATATCAACAAGGCAAGCTGAAGCCGAAAACATGTATGGTTAATTTGTATCATGTTCTGAAAAATCACATTAACCAAACAGGCATTAGCAAACTGCTGTGAGCAGTTGCGAGCTATCAGTATTGGCCCTCAGCTGTTTACGGATATCAGCAGATCATGATTGCATTC
>CM056376.1:7782369-7867369 GCA_029718625.1 Synaphobranchus kaupii
GCTTTCATACGGAGAATCACGCAGAAATGCACTTAACAAATGCGCACCCCTACATCATGGCAACAACCACGACAACAACCACAACCCCCAAATTCCCATAGAGATCCATTAAAATGCTGAGAGGTTATCGTATCGCTTGTAGGAGTACCAGAAAATAAGATATCAAGAGTGTTTTGATATTGTTGGGTCACAGACATCAGGAAGTCATGGCATGCAACCAAATATTCAAAATGATTACTTTAATCTACATTATGTTAAACTGTCCAACATTTTTTGATGCCTGAAAATGGGGGCGGGGGTTATGTACAAAAGCTTCTATCATTTCTAAATGGATATTGGATGAAAATACCCTCAAATGAAAGCTGACAGTCTGTACTTCAAGCTCATTGTCATTGTATCCATTCAAACTCTAAAGTGCTAAAGTACAGAACCAAAATAACCAAAAATGTGTCACTGTCCAGTTAATTATGGTGTTCATATTCTTGTCCACCCAAACCCCCCACAATGATTGAGGTGGTGTTGTTTCAGATGGCTTTGCATTTGCATATTTTCAGTCTTAAACTGGGAGTACCATAAAATGTTCTTAGAGTGACCATGTAATTCTGCACTATTATATAATTGCATTTGCCAGACCTGATGATGGGTTCAGGCTAACACACTTAGACCAACTTGGTATAGTTACAGTTTTGAAATATTTAAAATTAGATTTAGAATGTGTCTTCACTAAGCCATTTTAAATAATACGGAATGGGAAGAAACATGGCGTAATTAGAATTTAGTGGTCAGAAGGGCAAATAGTGTCATATTTGCTCAAAGCCCAAATATTTTAGGGGTGACTTTACTGACTAAAAAGTAAATTGGACTCACTCCAAAATAATCTCCATGAAAAATGTTCTTACCCTGCGTATATATACACACAGTATTTATATTTTTGTCACTCACAGAGCGAATCGCTCAAAGTAGCTAAATGTTTCAGCTATACCTTTTTCAAGAGCTGCATGAAGTGGTGCTGTATCAACAAATATGCATATGTGCTCCATAAGGTCAGTAAAGCTTATTTGTGAGAGTAAGCAAAGTTTGCCATGCCTCATATTATAGTTAAAATTCTCAAAAGCAAGTCATTTTAAACACACATTAATCTGCATATGTTCAGTTTGGTTTTGGGCAACAAATAGGCAAATTTAAAGTTCAAACTAGCATCTGTTGACTGGGAAATTTCAGGAATTTAACTAGATTTTTGTAAGATGGCCAGGGTCCCCTCACTTACCACTGCCTTGGCCCCTCCCAAAGTGTCCACAGTTCCCATCAGTAAGTGCAATCTCTCCTGTAGTACTGTGTGGCCTGCTGTGGAAAATACGCAATTCTTTTAAATAATTTGTGAAAATTCCTTCTTAGGAATATTATGGTATTGTCAAATGCAATGGTCCTGCTATCCTGTTACCACGCGTTCTTTCTTTAAATGACGATGGCAAAAAAAAAAAATACAGGAATTTAAAACTTTAAAAAATAAATAAATAAATGACATGAATTCTTGGAGGCTTCTAAGCCCTGTGGAACCCATAGAGCTTCCCAAGACAGCAGAGGATGCACTTCCGATCCCACGATGGAAAACGGCATCCCTTCTGCCAAACGAGGAGCTCCTACGACCAGCACGGAAGGGGAAACTGCCTGGCACCACGTTAGCGTGTTTCTGGTGTAAAAGGGACCCTTGGTAGCTGGTTCTCTAGTGTTCAAACGTTAACTCCATTCCCGGCCTCCTTTTGTTGCTGTTCCAACACTTCTGAAATGCTCGCCGCGCAGTAAATCCATGCTGTGCACGTGGGCATCTTAAAATGTAGCGCCAAGGGGGCGCAAGCCAAGCGTTGGATGCCGCAAGCTCTTTCACAGATTTATTTTTCTTCATTGAAATGTCCCAGCTCCAGTGCAGGGTTTTGATTAGCTACCGAAAATCGAAGGGGAAAAGAAAAAAAAACGAAGAGCAGTTCACACCGTGACTTCCAGCTCAAGGCAACCGCAGTTTGATATATGCATGTTAAGAAAGAGAAACCGCAATATTGAAGCAAATTATATATTCAGTTAAATTATTTTCAAGAAACAGTGGCAGCACGTGGGCTAGCCTGTTTCAAAGCTGGAAAAAACCAAACTGCAAAGATATGACTGTCAGAGTCCGAGGCTGACCGGTAAACCAAATGGGAAGTAGCATACACTACAGCCGTGACTCAATGGAGAAAATAAACCTGAAGGAACATATTAGTCGCTGATGGTGAGATAGGTGTCTGTGTGTCTGATGATACGGTTTAACAGTATCCTACGTATTATGTGCTCAGATCAAGCATCTCAAATGCCGGTAGCGTTAAAGTTCCTTTTCTTTTTTTTCTTTGTCTAGCGCTAAACAGATCTGTTATCGCCTGCCCATTTAGTCAATTACTGTTGAAGCACACAGTTAGCTCTGTCTTGCTGTCACAAGTGTGCCATTCGAGAGAACATTTCGCACGGGCAATAACATTGTCACATTCGTCAAGCGCTGAATCCCGCTGAAGCGATGGGCTTGATTTGTTGTATCGGGGACGCCAACATGACAAAGGAAGATAAAACTGCAGTAACTGGAGGCATTCAAGGCTATTTTATACGGGCATAGTGTACAAGCTAGTTGGATGGACATGCAGTGTGTGCGTCATCCCATTGAACGCTCAGGTTCAGTGCCGTGTTTGATGTCCGAACCGCCCCACTTCCTGCTACGCTAAGTGTTTTTAAAGAAATGCAAAGCGCATACGTTGTTTATTTATATTTCACCTGCCTACGCATCTGGAAATACAGAGATTAGAGCTGTAGTCCGTTCCACTTGCCCTTGCAGCTTTGTGTGATCTAGTTTTTCCTATGTCTTTGGTTGGAAAATCGGTTTCATTTTGCCACTGGGAGTCCTACTCCACGAGGTTCAGGAAACTGGGCACAGAAGGTAGAAAGCAGATCCTGCTGTATGGATGAGTGTCTATAAACGGGCAAAAAAATGAAGCTTGCTTAGGTGAAGACCGTTGCATGCGCAAATAGATATGTGTTCCGTTTAGGTTGGGCCTATGTGTACATGCTGGTAATGTTGAATACTTGACGGCGAAATGTGTTGGAGCGCTGATAATACCCAGCCCCCGTATGTGTGCGTTTAATTAATATTTAAATGAATTAATGGTAAACGGGGCTATCGTGCTTGAACAGCTGCTGGCACTGTGCTCAACACACTACCACCCTGCTGTAAGGATTTTAAGCGTCCTGATATGAATGAGTAAAGTCTACATTAATTATGCTATTTTTCTCTAGGTTTGTATATCTACCCCTCCTCACCCCATGCACACAATAAATACATACATAAACACAAAATAATTTTGCAGTAGGTCTTGTGTGAGACCGAGGGTAGGGAAAGGGTGCTGTTCTTCACTGAAAGTGTGCCGACCCCACTTCTGTTAAACTGAGAAAAAAAGAAAAGGAGATGTTTCCATTTTCATCCCTAAAATGGGGCATCCTTTTCCCAAAGGGCAGCTGAGACGGATATGGGGGGAGGAGAGGCGGACAGATCGTCTCACTCCCCCGCTTCCTCCGCTTCCTAAAACTGGTAACCGATTAACGCCGTGTTTCAGTGGCCAGGGAGGTCCAAGGATCTAAGTTCAGCTTGTTGGTGTAGGGATCATGAGTTTCCCAGCCTTTACCGTCTACAGCGTGTCATATTTTGACCGGGGAACACTGGCTGCAAGCCATTATCTCAACACTAAGAGAAATTAGTAGGAAGGTTTGTTGTGACCAAAGTAAAAGTCAATTTGCGAAAGAATTAAAGGCGTCGACTGTGACCGCTTCACAGAATTTCAGATGGTCACATCTGCTCTGCAGACGTAGCTCTGATTCCCAGTGTTTTGCGAGAAACAAGATGGTTAACCTTGGAGTGCTACTGAACTACCCATGTCTCAGGAATGTCTGACATGAAAAATGGCTTTTAGTCATCTTTAATCACGAAGCAGGACTGTGTTACAGAGCCCAGTATTAATCCTGGTTCCTTTTCTCATTATACTTCATATTAGTAATTATGATGCTTTTTTCATATGAGCTGTGAGCTCACTTGGACTACCGCACACACTCAGAAACCTGAATAATTATACGCAGGCACACACAGTTGCACACACAACTCAGGTAACCATGACCTCCTACTCTTAACAATGTCTCGGGCTTGTGAAAATTGTGTTTTCTGTCATGCGCCTCTAACCTTGCTCTCAGTGTTAAGTGCAATATATAACGCACGCAATTACATTCCCCCTTCATCTTCATAACATTTCTTCAATAAGTCAGTCCAAATCCCGCTTCTGGAGGCCGAGCGAGTAATCGCCCTGACACGCTCCCCCGCTCGGTGACTGAAAGTCGAAGTGGAGAGATGTACCTGAGGAAACGTGCTAATTGAAAAATGACACGTTCCCTCCACCTTTCTCCAGTTCGACCCTCTCCAATCCCAGCATGCTCCGGAGGGTGTAACACACAGCAGGGAAATTCTGTTCCACGTTGAGGCCTTTGCACTCGATTGATCCTCTGAGCTCTTTTGTAAAAAGACTAAAGCCTTAATTTTTTTTCTCTCAGTGCCAACTTGGGCGTGGGCATTTCCCGATAGTCGCAAAATGTGAGATGTTCAGCGACTAGAAATTAGGAGGTTGGTTATGCGAGCGGTGGGGATACTAGGGTCCATCACCACCAGGAGGGTACAGGACTGTTGCGTTCGGAAAAAACCTTTCTGGATCGGTCCGTGTTTATTGCGACTCCGCCAGACCGATTATTTCCACTGCTCTCTGTGGTGAAAGGCGTCCGTTTTAACTGGGCTCTGTAGTAAGAGAGCGCGGCGTACCAGTGAGCGCTGTCCTCGTCTGCCCCCCTGCCGGGCTCCCTGGGGCTACAGCGACCACCTCATCGCCAGGCTGCTCACCGCTGCTCTTAGCTGCAGCCGTTTGCGCGAATGCAGTCTCCACGGCGGGGGGCTGGGGGCTGGTGGCTGGGGGAGCTTATTAAAAAAACATAAATGGATAAATGTTCACCAGTAATGGCCTTAGGTGGGATAATGTTCATTTGTGCTGCCAACCCTAATTTGTTTTCCTATTTATCTTCTTTGGGTGATGAGTATTACAAAAGGGCTGCTGAAAACCAAAGGGAAAAAAAAATATTTTAAATGGATTTCAGTTACCACTCAATTTGTCCTCTTTACAGCCAAGGCAGGTTAGCCATTGGGCATTGATTTCTCCTGCCGTTGCTTTAGAGGGCGTGCTCTGAGTCTCTGATCGTCTGAATTGATGTAGTTACTTAGGCGGTGCTGGGGGTGGGGCCAGGCATGCTGGCGTAAGCGGTTGTTTGATTTTTAACTCTCGAATAATGCTGCCGTTTGCTTTTGGCACTAATGAAAAGGCTCTCTTCCAAAACTGCTGTCCTTCCTAGACCTTCATCACTGTTTCCCCCTTCCATTCTCTCTCTCTCTTTCTCTGTCTGTCTCTCTCTCTCTCTCGTTCGTTGCCTGCATCGATGCACTCCACCGACCCGGTTAATAATGGTGTTCTCTGGCCCCTCAGAAGCCCGGGTATGGTAGAGGTGGTCCAGTTGCTGGTAATTTTGATGAATGGGGTGGAGACATTGTGTCCTGTTCCAATTCAGCGGAGGTAACGAGGTACATGCATTCACAGCAATAAACGTATAATGGATTTGGACTGGGTCAGCAAAAGAAAGCTATTCAAGTGTAGGCTTTCAAGCTCTAAAATAACCTCAGATCTATGACAACAAACAAAAAAAAAGAGACACGACAGATTGCACTGTTCTTACGCGTTTGAACAGGACGGGAGCCTCGTCAGCCGACGCTCACTCATTCTGTCACTGTGTTAACCTGTGGTTTCTTATGTAGTCCTGCTGCACTTTCAAATGAATGAAAGGAGATGTAAAGTGAGAAGGTGGCTTAAAGGGAAAGTTCGGAATTTTGGACATAATGTCTCAATTATGACTTACCCATGATGTAGTTGATTGATGGAAACCATTTTCAGCTAATTCCATGCTGTCCCTTCTTTTGGACATACACACGTTGCTAATGCTAGCGCAACTCTATGGTAACCGGTAGCATCCACTACCAAACGCACTTAAACACTCCACAGTGCACCCATCGGGGTTATTTTGAGTGTTTATACCATCATTTTTGAAGTCAAACTATCGTTGAATCCTTTACTTTGTACTGACTTATATTCTCTGTGGAAGTACGGCGGCGGAGCGAACGTGGCCATTGCAACTTGTTGCTCTTCTTTGTTGTTGTAGTCGACCAGTGCCGGCACTACATTCGTAGGTAACGTAAAGTATCACTCCGCCACCGTACTTCCACAGATCACCGCTCGCATAAAGACAACCAATTTGGGGCTGTGTGCAGTATTCCTAATGGATACTTTCCTGTGCTTGAGTAGTTGAATAAACCATAGCTATACAGTGACATCACTTGGGGAGTTAGCAACTTCTTACCGCCATAAAGTGAAATATTAACTGTCATTTGTCATATATGTTCCCTGACTCTTGAACTGTCGCTAACTGACTAGTATGTGTATTATTAATGTAATTCTAACTTATTGCATTCAAAGATCTTTTCTTGCAAGTGGAGGGAAGTATGTGTGTGAATGCACTAGTCATCTACAGGATTGGCCGGAGAAGATGACTGCTGTTGTTGCAGGCTGATGCTAGTTAGATGCCGGGAATGTGGTGTTGTTCGTGAGGCTCCAAAGCACAGGCTTGTTTGCGGCTGGAGAGACAGGTGGGGGGTGAACAGGACTGTTTTTGTCCTGTTGTCTGAAGTGTCCTGAGACAGTCTTGGCATTTCCTGTGAAAAAACCTTTTTTCTTATCTCCTCCCAGCTGTGTAAGAGGGGACTATGGGGGATGCAGTTTTACCTTGCAATGACAGGGATGCACAAAAATATCATGTTCGTATCGGTATCAGCCAAAATTAAATTAAATGTCATGCTCAAAAAGTAGCCTAATCATAGTCATCTGTATGTCTTATTTAATTTTAATTGACCATTCTTACGAGCCAAACTTACAGGCAAAGCTATACAGAGAGCCAGTATCCCCCTAGCAGTACAACAGCAACCTTCCTTAAGCAACCTTTGGTTTGAGAAAAGTGCTATACAAATACAATAAGCTATAAGAAAAGTTATTATTATCATCAGCTATTTAGGGGTATCACATTTCTAACTTTGCTGTCATTAAACAAATCTATTTACAGAACTGCAGTAGTTAAAAATTAGATTTAAAAAAGGAAGGTGAAATGCAGCCAATCTCGTGTAGGTTAATCATTTGAGCCAGGTAGCGAACGTTGGCACTGGATTGTGCTGACGGGGGGGGGGGGGTTTGGGGCGTGAAGGCCATTGAAACTGTTAGACAAAGTCCTTTGGATTACAGTGTGTGAAATGAAGCTGTGAACAATAGCCTGCTAATTACAAAATAGTTATGAAAGAACTACAATGTGATAATTCACGTTGACTTAAACGGAGTCATTCTATTGCAGGCAGATTCAACTTGTACAGAAATGGTGTAAAGTACATTTTGCAGAGACCTACTTGGCTACAATTCAGACGAACTTGGCTGCGTACTTTGTACAGGGGAGCTTGCATTTACCAATTTACCATGGCAATCTTTGACGATGCATCAATATAGATGAAATTGAGTTGTATACAGACACAAATAGACTGCTAGTTATAATATTTAATGAAAGCGGGGAATCCATGTGAATTATCACATTCCATCATAGCAAGTGGCTAACTGAGCAGTTAACTCAGGGATTCTCAATGCAGGACAGCACAGACTTGAAACAGACTTGAAACAAAAAAAGTAACTTATTATATTTGTAGAACAAAATATTGCCACTTGCTTACTTTAAAATAACAATAACTTTTTAAAATCCAAACTGTGCATTCAGGTAACTTGGCGGTCCTCAATCTTGTCCAGAAAGGGCCGGTGTGGGTGCAGGCTTTTGTTCCAACCAAGCAGTTACACACCTGATTCTACTAATCAACCACTAGAGTCTTTGATAAGGACCTTGATTAGTAGAATCAGGTGTGTAACTGCTTGGTTGGAACAAAAGCCTGCACCCACACCGGCCCTTTCTGGACAAGATTGAGGACCGCCAAGTTACCTGAATTGTTATTTTAAAGTAAGCAAGTGGCAATATTTTGTTCTACAAATATAATAAGTTACTTTTTTTGTTTCAAGTCTTTGCTCATGAATGTGGAAACATTGTTGCCATTTGTATTTGTACTGTTATGTAAAATGGGGAGTTCTCTGCGTCGGCCAATATAGCCAGACAAATATTGGGTTTTGATATCAGCCCCAGACTGTCCGTGTCCAGAATCCCTATCCGATGATGCAGGTGCCACTGCCTGCAGCCTAACACAGCATCTTCTGAGCTGAAAAGCAAACTCATGGAGAGAGATGGGTACACTGTAAGCTTCAGTAACTCATTGTCTCTTTGCCCCAAAACCAAAGTTTTCCTCTGGGATTTTCTGTATGATTGTCAAAATTGTTGCATTGCATATCCATATCAAAACTACATTCCCATGTTATAATTCTGGGCAGTCCTGGGGGTTGTTCCCTAGCAGGGGAAGAACCAGTGAGCATAATAACAAATCAAACCAATCGTATCGCAGGGAGAAGGTTGCCTGGGGAGAATGGGTGGTGTATTAGTTTTTGCGCAAGGCATGTTATGGCCCCTGGCTTTAATGCTGAGGGCCACAGTATTCCTTGCCTCATTGCACACTGGCGACCCCTGTGGTCACTTGGGCACCTGCAGTCTCTCTGAGCCAGCTGTGGTGATTTTGCAGTCCTCCGGGCTGTAAAGAAGCTTCAGCTAGCTGCATTCCGTTTCCAAAGACACCCTCCTGAATTGACAAGGACATTACAGCTATGAAATGCACTGTCAATTATAACTGGGAATTGTAGTTTGGGGATAAAAAATTATTAAAGTTTAGCAAGTATATTATGTAACTGCCCTTCACGCCTTATACTTGTCTTGCTAATAATCTTATTTCTTTTCTCTCCACAGTTACAGAGAAGGAAGTACAGCAGTGGTAAGTGCTACCTCTTTCTTCGTTTCTTCTTTCCTTTCTGCTGTCTGCATTGTTTCTTTCACTCTCTCCTCTTGCCCTCGCCATCTTCCTCCGCCTCCTTTCTTTCCTTCCCTATACCTATCCCTCACTCTTGCAATCCTACCATCTTTCTTCAGGGTTCGCACAAGGTGCTTGAAGTGCTTGTATTTTATTACCAAGGTTTTGTCCATTAAATCATCAGAAATAAATTCCTCAAAGTTAAAAATAAAAAAAATAAAAAAAATAAAAAGAAGCTCTCAGCCTTTTTCAATAACATCGTTCTGAAGAGTTACTGTTTCGCACCACGCCACTCCCTCGGCTCTCTCTCTCACTCTAACTACCTCAGAAGATGGAAAGAATGCCTGAAATTTCCCTCTTGAAACATAAAACAACTGATTGTAGTCAATTCAAACATTTCTATTTGGGTAAATAACACAATTACAAAGGATAAACAAGCAAAAGAGTCAGGCTACTGCGCTTTACAGACGATAATAATACTCATTTGGGCAAATGCGTGGAGCAGAATAAGAAAAGAAAAAAACCCAAAGGACAAATGCACTGAGGCCCTTTCTTCATTTTCCCATGTTATTCTGCAAATGAAACGCTCCCGGAGGAGAGAAGTAGAGATTCACACTTGGGTACTAACGCCAAATAGCCTTGAGCGTGGCAGTTAGACGGGGTCATTTGAGGTAAAAAAAAATTTGTTAACATTTTTAAACATTAATTTTTGGATGATTAAAATTTGCGTTGTGTGAAGTCCTTGAACATAGTACTTCAAATAGTCCATAAAAAAGTACTTGAAAGTCCTTGAATCTCTTTTTGTAACGTCTGTATGAACCCTGCTTACGTTTTATCCCTCTGTTGCCACCATCTTTCTTTTTCTCCCTGCGTTCCCTCGTTCTTTCTCTCCTCCTGTGAGAAGGTGGTTAAAGACAAGCGTGCAACTCGGTCCGTATAGACAGAAAATTGGAGTTTATTTGTCTCTTGGCCACCCATTCAAATTCCTCTCCAACATTTTCAGCGACCGAGCTGGCTGGTGTCTCTTTCTCTTTCTGTTATGCCTTGTGTGCACAACATAACTTTCAAGAGCATCACATTCAATGACTCTCTTATAAAATTCACTGGTATTTTTCATCCTAGGAATGCTCAACCTGCAAGCATGGTCACAGGGGGGTCACGCACTACACGAGGCACGCCTAAAGACTTCCAGCGAGAGTTGCACACTAGTTTAAGACTAAATCGAGAGGGCTACGATTTAATCTCTGACCGTCTCACTATAAACGACCGTCAGAGGCCGGCGCGCGCAGCAGTCAAGACTGGGGATTTTCTCAGGATTGTCTTAAGATCTTGTAAACTGCAAAATCGTGACTAGCAGTCCTATAGCGTATGGCACTACTCTCACTCACATACTCTCTCTCTCTCTCTCTCTCTCTCTCCTACAATCACACTCGCATTCACACACACTCATGTGAACAACCTGTCATGTCGTGGGTCCAGACTCTCAGCTCCAGAGAGCCTCTTATGTTCCTCCATGTCCCCGGGTCAGGCTTTAGCAGCGGGTCAGGCTTTAGCAGCGGCTCAGGCTTTAGCAGCGGCTCAGGCTTTAGCAGCGGCTCAGGCTTTAGCAGCGGCTCAGGCATACAGTCAAGGAGGAGAGCCTGGGGCCCCGCAGCTGGCCTAGCGCCCCCCCCCAGCACGACGGGTCTGACCCCGGGGCAGCCTGTCAGGGCGCGGCGCGGCGGCGTGGCCTTTTGCCGCAGGAGCCGAGCGCGAGGTCGTCCGCAGGGAGGAGGGGCGCGTTAGCGTCACGCACCGAACGCTTCCTGGGCGGCGGCCAGGCTCAGCGGCCGGGCGTTGGCTCATCTCTGCCCGGCATTGCGTGTGCTCCGGACGACAGAGCAGCGAGAGAGCGCTTGAGGGTCAGCTTATTTACCGTGTGGCGATTTCATGTGGTGCTAAGGGCTTTAATACAGCGCCCACTGCAGGTGACAGAGAGGAATGCGGGTTGCATCTTAGCAGAAGTATAAAGCAGGAGGGCTAGCACTTGATTTATCATACATGCTTTTGTGTTAGGAATAATAACGGAAGAATGTTATGGCTCAGACGAGGACAGGGCTATAGTATGTACAGTTATAAGCCACATGGGCAGGCAGTACATATGGACATCAGCTGAGAACATAGTTAAATGTAAAAGGTTAGTTTCACTGTGGACTGTGTGGTATGAGACTATAATCTTCTTTTATTTTCCCCAGACGTTGTGTGGTATGACACCATACATACACAGATGGCTGAGTTCATCTCACACCTCTTCTGCTCCCATGTGCATTACAGTGTGTAGGAGTATGATTGTGTGTTGAAGTGGACCCGCATGTTAAAGTGTATATGAGCGGAAGAGTGTGCGTCTGTATTGCATTGTGTGTGGTTTTAGGGTATGAGTGTGACATAGTGTTCAGCAGTGGAAGTGTGCGTATGTTACTCTGAGCGTGTCTGTACATGCGTGTGTTACTCTGAGCGTGTCTGTACATGTGTGTTATAGAGCAGATCAGTGGTGGTCTTTCAGGCTCTGTCTTTCTTTGTATATCTCCCTCTCTTTCTCTCTCCCTCTCTTTCTTTCTCTCCCTCTTTTTCTTTTTTCCTCTCTCCCTCTCTCTCTTTCTTTTTTCTTCTTTTTCTCTCTCCCTCTCTCTTTCTTTTTTCTTCTTTTTCTCTCTCCCTCCCTCTCTCTCCCTCTCTTTCTCTCTCCCTCTCTTTCTCTCTCTCTCTCTTTTTCTCTTTCTCTTTTTTCCTTTTTCTCTCTCCCTCCCTCTCTTTCCCTCTCTTTCTCTTCCTGTTTCTCTATGTCTCATTGTTCAGGCTTCAGTGAGTCGAGAAGCTTCCAGAGTAAAGGCACGTAGGATCAGACCACCCACGCCAGTGCCTGCATAAGTCAGAGAGTCGCTGTTCTTACCCAACCAATGCGTCCGCTCTCATTACTACCCAGAGCTGCGTTTCTCTCATTCTATTTATTCGAATTATCGAGCCGCTTGTTCAGTCACAAAGCTGCTCAGGCTCCTTAGTCTCTCAACGGCTCAGCGCAGTAATCTGCGCATTATGATAAGCGGTGGGTGGATTCGTATTAAGGAGAGCAACAGGTGCGGAAGTTATGCTAAGGAGTCTGCGCTCTTCCCACGGAGCGGGTTTGGGCGTCGTCCGCGCTTCGTGAGAGCTTTGGCTTTGCGTCCGTCGGATGTGGAATGTGGGGCGCACGTTAGAGCCAAGCAAGCGGCAGATCTGCAGAAATCTACGCCGCCGTCGCAGGATCAAGCTATGGGGGTCCGGGGAGGGAGGCGGGTGTCACATATGGTGTGTAATTAGCGGGAGTGCATCCGAGGCCGGGTGCGATCCGCACTGGACGGGAGCCCGTGTTTTAAATACACGCCGTCCCGGCCCAGAACACGCCTGTAATTACTGCTAGACCGGGCCCACGGGCCTCCCTGTTGACATCTGGAGGGCATGAGTCAGGCACATAAGCGCCCAGCACACGTGGGGTGCGGCAGGGCGAAGGTGGGAGCGCTTCCTGATTGGCCCGTAATCGGCCCGTCGCCACGGCGGTTTGCGCGTCTGCGTCAACGTGTGTGGAGTAGCGCCATCTACGCCAGCCTCTCCCGTGCAGAGGAAGCTGCCGTCGTTTTCGCCGCGGCCCAGAGCTGCGCTGTGACGGCCCATACGGCATTCTGGGACTGCAGCCACATGCATTCATAAAAACCATAAATTCCTGCCGCGTCCCATGACTGCGGATTGTAGGTAACGCCACGAGCAAAAAAAACAAAACAAATGTCACACGGCAGTCTGGAAAACCATCTTTGGATTATGTTAATTTTATCCTTTTATCCGCTGTATTAAGCAAATAGGTTTTTTCACGCCTGAGTCCCTGCAACCTCTCTGTCACACTGTAGAGTGGCCTTTTACTTCATCTGCTCCTCTTTCTGACTGGCTCTTCTGTAGTGAAAATGACCATTCAGCGGGGTCTCCAGACTCTAGTATCTGGTGCAGTCTAGCCATTTCTGGGGTGGGTGGGGGGGGGGGGGGGTTGAGGAGGCAGGTGGTTCTGGAAGAGGAACAGACGCAGGTAGCCCAGTTGCTACAGAACACATTTGCATGTCTAAACTCCCTGTCTCCTCATTCCAATGGCCTTGCACACTTCTCAAAAAAGCTCCCTGTTTTCTAATGAATTTTTCTCCCTAATTTCTACCACCAGGCCATGAAATGGCTTTGGTGGACCGTAAAACGCGACTGCTTTCTGCTCGCTTGAATTCTGGGATGCTGAGTGGCCATCTTGTTTCCCCGAATGTGTTGAATTGAAAAAGCATATTCAGAGCACTGGGAACTAATCTCAAATTGTGCTTTTCTGTAGTTTCAGTGGTAAACCAGGGACGCACTATCGTGTGACAGAAATATTGAATAGATTGGTGCATTGATCTACAGATAGATGCCTGCACACATTTTCTAATAGAGAGTGAACTACAGGAAGAGGAGGGGAGAAAGGAAAGGGCAAATTAATGCATTCCCTTTTAAGCCACTAATGGATTTGTTTGCTAAATTTAAAATATAATATTAATGTGAGCAGTTCCCACTATTCTGATAATGGCACCAATCATTTCCACTAGTTTGGATAATGGCACCAATAATGGTCATAATGCCCTGAGGTACCCAACACGTTGGACTTCATCAAATACTGAGAGATTCTTACAGAAGGTACTCTGACTTTACTACCTTAAAGTAATGAAACGGAGCCTATACCCTCTGCTATTGTATTTTGTTGATCCATCCACTGTTGGAAAAGAATATGTTTTTCTCCAAGTATTTTTCCTCCGTATTTAAAACTCGAGTACGCACCCCTTGGCCCTGCCCACAGCGAAAGAGACACACCCCCCCAACCCCACTGCTTCCACAGACCTCGTCTTGAACGTGTTTTCTAGAGACGATTGCAGGATTCATATTTAAACCATATTATCACTTTAGGGTACACACGCTTAGTCACTTTCTCAAATGTGAAGACGGGTTTGGGAGCACCATCTCTCAGTACTTGTATGTCAGACCTGCCTCCTTTGCATATGCTGTTCATACGACACAGCTGGTGACGCCCATACACTTAGATAACTATGGGCGGAGGCGGAGCACAAGGAAGGCTGTTGCCGCCGGTGACCTATTTGTTCCTCATATAATGAGAAACACCCTCTGTGCTGATTGACTGAAGGGACACGCCCTTGATCTATGTGCATACATTAACTCTGATGAGGTCATGGTTGTCAGTAGACGTACTGACAGTGCTAGAACACGGCTTGAAATAGGGTGGCGATGCCCGTTAGTTAATGCGGTGACGTGCTGTACAGTGCTGTCAAGTTTGAACGGAAGATTTTGTTTCTGGGAAGAATAAGATGGCGAGCACTTTTTAAAAAATATAGAATATGATTGAACCACTTTTCATTCAAATTTAGCAGCTGATTAAATCCACTGCTGGAAGCTATGAGTGTTTTTGCAAATCTATTATTGGGAAAGGGTCACTCAGTCTTTTCGTTCTCAATTGATTTTCATTTTATTATTTTAATAATTTCTGCCGGGTTCCTCCTTGAAAAAGAGGTCAAACATAATTTGCTGGTGCATTTTTTTTTTTAACAGCCAGGAAGGATTCACTGCCAGATTTTGATGTTTTCATTTTTTTTTAACTGCATTAATGAGGAAACAGAAGAAAATGGATCAGCGGCCAAAGATTTAGTTTGAAGAGAGAAGAAATTTATTCTCTAAAGCCTCCTTCTTTTTTTAAGTAATAACCTAACTGTGCCATCACTTGAATGAGCTTGTTGGCATTACAGATCTTGAGAGAGTCCTGGCTGCATAGTAGTGTTTAAGGTGAAGTGGGGGCTGCAAGAGGGATTTTCCCCTTACGGGTCTACGCATCCACCGGATCACAATTTAAAAATGAGTCGTGGCACCTCCCTTTACCTCTAGAAATGGGTCATTTTTGGATTATAATTTGTTACCTGTGAAATCAGCGGCCCGACAGAATTTCGCTTTGCACAAATTTGCCTCGATTATGCCTTTTTAATTGCGGCAAAAGGAAAAAGTTAAAATAAAGGAGCGTTTATCTCAGATTATGCTAATTATGTAATCAGCGCAGTCTTTCGCTAAGCCTTACCTTTTTTCCGTCTCGCTCGGTCTCGCTCGCCCGCTCTGTATAATTTCACATAGTTTTGCCTAAATGAGGATAGATTTTTTTTCCTTCTCATCTGAGAGTGATTAAATTTTTGGAGCGAGAAGTTCCCGAACGAATGAAGTCCCGCCGTCTGTCGGCGCTTCGTCCTCTTATCAGTCCCTCTCTCGCCTTGATTGTCATAAATCTTCATTAATGACCCTGTTTTTGGTAAAAAGCCGCTGCGCCAAAAACCCGGCGGGAATGCAGGAGCTCGCGGTGGGACTGAGGGCGGAGCAAGGAGGCCGTTGCGGTTTAATCGCCATTGCGCTCAGAGATAACGCACGTTTTACTGGGTTTTCTTTGACATCTGTCACCACAATATCCCTGCTGTGTTTTGTAGGACTACACACATACACACACCCCCCCCCCCCCCCCCACCTTATATCCCTTAAGTCTCTCTCTCTCTCTCTCTCTCTCTCTCTCTCTCTCTCTCTCTCTCCCTCTCTCCTCTCTCTCTCTCTCTCTCTCTCTCTCTCTGCTTCTCCTTTTGGTTCTCTTTGTATAAAAAAAGATAAGCGCTGATAATGGGGAATATTATAAGCCGAATAAGTGCTCATTCTTCACAGAATGACAGGACTCACCTCTGCATAAAATGGTCATTGCACGGTGATTGGGCCTAACAGCTGGATAATGACGGCAGATTGATTCATGAATTATTACGTGCGTCTGGGGGATAGAAAGCCAGAAATGGGGATGAATTTAAACGAGCACATCCCGCATGCTCTGCGAGAGAGGAAAATGTCTTCATCTGATACCGAGGCAAACTAAAACCATGCTTTAAGGGTTTTACTTTAAATCACTTGATGGCTTGAGGGCGAACTGAAGAATGACAAGCTCTCGAAACGGACTAAAATATGGCTGCAGTCGAGCGTTTGTTCTCACTCGCCGATTCTCGGATAATAACGCAGACCGGTCTGCTCCTCTTAATCCGACCGTTCCTCCTCCTTGCTTATCTGTTCTGCTTTTTCCCCCTCCCTCCCAATTCTCCCCCAGGTACAAAGGCTTCATAAAGGACTGCCCCAGCGGTCAGCTGGACGCAGCGGGCTTCCAGAAGATCTACAAGCAGTTCTTCCCCTTCGGGGACCCCACCAAGTTTGCCACTTTCGTCTTCAACGTCTTCGACGAGAACAAGGTAACGGCGAAAGCTTCATTCGCCGCCGGAGAAGTGCACTGGCACTCTGCGAGCCGCAGGGGGCGCTCTGCGCATAAGTGGGTCCAACCTGCCACAATCAGTGTTGTCGTGGGTGGTGTGACAGGTGTAGCCTGTGGAAGGGAATCAAAAGTGGGCTTTGGGGTCATTGAGGTTAATAAAGTGACGGTGTTGCCAGTTTGTGGAGGAAATGGAGGGAGGGAGAGCGGGAGAGAGGGAGGGAGGGGAAGGCAAAATGATAAAGGTGTCACATGGGCACATTTCAGACTCTCACCTGCTAGAACAGTCCCTTCACACTTAATCACCACGTCTCTGTCTCGTATGCTTTTGGGGTCTCGTCTGTCTGTCTGTGTGGGGTGCCTGTGGATGCTGTTTAGGGAGCTCACTCGACTGCGCTTTTCTCTGATGTGTGACGGCACAGCCTGGTAGCGTTTATTATTCCCGCTGTTGTTGGTAACCGTTCGTAAAGCATAAAGCAGGCTCGCTCTGGATTCATCGGAAACACGGAAGCTTCATTTGTCTGCTGGAAGCTTTTCTCCAGTCAAGTCAACAGACTGGGACATGACTGAGCTACTGCTCTGCACATGCTGGAAGCTACTGCTGTGCACATGCTCATTGTGGGTGGCACACGGGGGACTGGAAGGACAGTTGTTGATTCCAAAGTGAAAGATTAAAAAAAGGGATGAAATCCCTCTTTCAGGATAGGTGCATCACTTTATACAACCCTTCTCATCTATCTACCGTTAGCCTACGTGTTGCAGTGTGTGTAGCAGAAGTGGACGCAGGGTTCGAATGACATTCTGGCTTTCAGAGGGGTCTGAGATCACGGGGGGGGGGCTCTGATATCTCTTTGGGCTGAGGTCCCCCTAGTTCTCCCATGATACAAACCCTGTGAGTGTGAGTGTGTGTGACTGTAATCATGTGCGTGTGTGCGTACGTTCTTTAAAGCACTCTCTTCCTGTTGATTGTGAACGGGGGGGGGGGGGGGGGGGGGGGGCATTAGTATTCCCGAGCTTCCGTGTCTCAATGCAGCCTGCGACCCCCACGGCGGAATCCTCTCTTCCTCGAATACACTTGGCTTTGAAGAAGCGGATGCTATCGCGAATGAGCATATTGAATTTCCCAACCTGGCTGCGTGGCAGTCACAGACCGCGCGCGGAATGACAGCATTATGTAAATAATAACGCTCCGTGGAGCGGGGAGACGAGGAGGAACACAGAACCGCGCGGTAATAAACTCTCGCTGGGTCCAATAGACGATTTGGTATCCTTGGGAGAAGCAAAGGCGTCATGAAGCCTTTCGCTCAGAAGCTGTGCGCAAATGGCAAAATGTGTAGAATGTCAGCGCCGCCGTCCCGGCTGTATTTTTTCACTGAAACGACGTCTCTCCAGAAGACGCTTCCGTTTAGAACACAAAGTGTGAAACTGCTCAAAGCCCCAGAACTTTCGAGGGCAACAGATTTGTTTCTTGTTTTCTGTGACTGAACAGCGTTCTGAGAGGCGAGGGAGATAAGGAACGGCTGCGTACAGACGGGGGGGGGGGTGGGGGGGGGGGTGTGTACTCCCAAAATTTTGTGGAGTTTTACATGTGTGATAAATGTAAGACCACAGACCCAATTTTATCCACGTAGGAGAGAGCGGAGCTTTCCTTGAGTTGTGCTTGTCTATAGGGGCGGAGGCAGGCAGGCTGGCTGCAGAATGCATCTTCTTCCTGACCCGTACCGGCGTGCTTTAGCCTGGGGGGGCGTAGGAGGCAGGTGCGGCGCAGAAATAGCAGCAGGCTCAGTACTCACCCTAGGAGTGCGCCCCAATTTCTGCTGCCGAGTAAGGTGGGGATTTGTGCTGCTGGAAGATTTTTGTTAAATCTTATCTCTCTCCCTCCCCTCTCCCTCCTTCTCTCCCGCCCCACCCTGCCCTCCCTCCTTCTCTCCCTCCCTCCCTCCTTTCCGTTCCCCAGGATGGACGCATCGAGTTCTCAGAGTTCATCCAGGCGCTGTCTGTCACCTCGCGCGGGACCCTGGACGAGAAGCTCAGATGTAAGGGGTGCATTCACAGGGGAAAGTGCGGGTCTGCACATGCAATCATTCCCTCACTCAGCACACAAGACAATTTTTACAACTATTTTACATACTCACTCACGCACGCAGACATCTGCATTTGTGACAGGCCTTCCAGCCGCCCGGGTCTAACATATCAAACAGAGGATAGTTGTCGGTGCAGGCAGATTGGGGGTGCTGAAGTCAGTGTAGATTAGAGGAAGGCTTTCTCCACTTATTCCCCAGAACACAGCACTCTTGATGCTTCTAAGCTGAGTTTAGCGTGACGTGCCATAAATGCTAATTATTTGCGTGTCTTTAATCACCCCCACAGGGGCTTTCAAGCTGTACGATCTGGATAACGATGGCTACATCACACGAGATGAGATGCTGAACATCGTGGATGCCATTTACCAGATGGTGGTAGGTTCTCGCGCTCTTCATACGAGCACGTCACAGCCTGTAATATTAAATGGTCTTTCATTACATTAATGTCATTCACCAGATGCTCTTATCCAGGGCGACGTTTTGCGTTGCATTTTTACATGGTGCACATATGTACAGCTGGGTATGTACTGAAGCAATTCAGGTTAAGAACCTTGCTCAAGGGTACAACGGTAATGTCGTACATCGGAATCAAACCTGCGACCTTTCGGGTACAAGCCCAGGTCCCTGCCCGTTATATCACCCTGCCGCCACTGTAAGGTCGACCTCAGCAAGGTGTGCTGTGGCTGCCATTACTCTACACTGTGGATTTAAAGTGCATTGGTTTTTTAATTTTGCGATGTGTGTGTGTGTGTTCTGTCTGTGTCTGTGTCTGTGTGTGTGTGTGCGTATGCGTGTGCGTGTGCGTGTGTGTGTGTGTGTGTGTGTGTGTGCGCGTGTGTTCTGTCTGTCTGTGTGTGCGTGTTCTGTCTGTGTCTGTGTGTGTGTGTGCGCGTGTGCGTGTTCTGTCTGTGTGTGTGTCTGTGTGTGTGTGTGTGTGTGTGTGTGTGTGTGTGTGTGTGTGTGTGTGTGTGTGTGTGTGTGTGTGTCTGTGTGTGTGTGTCTGTGTGTGTGTCTGTGTGTGTGTGTGTGTGTGTCTGTGTGTGTGTGTGCGTGCGTGCGTGCGTGCGTGCGTGCGTGCGTGCGTGCGTGCGTGCGTGCGTGCGTGCGTGCGTGTGTGTGCGTGTGTGTGTTCAGGGAAACACCGTGGAGCTGCCTGAGGAAGAGAACACTCCAGAAAAGCGAGTGGACCGTATTTTCGCCATGATGGACAAGGTACAGCCCAGGAAAACACATCGGTGAAAGTTGGACATCTTTACCATTAATAAGAGGAGATGTTGTTTAAACATGGCATAAGAAATGCCAAAACGGCAGAATATCCATGTACTGTAATTTTCATAGATACGCACAATATCACAAAGGTCCATGTTTTTTTTTTTTTTTGTTAATCTTTTGGATTTTTCAGCCTTGGTCACATAAAAGAAAAAACCAGGCAATTGCAATACAGTTACCAAGATACCAGTGCTTTGCCCTTTAATAAAGGAAAACGGACAGCTAAGATTTATAGGCAGTGGCTGTAAGTGGCTGTTGTAGGACAGAATGGGAGCGGTAAGGCTGACTGTTGATATGTTTGAGCACAGGCAGGTATCCGGGCGTCAGAGAGACAAGATTAACTTTTAATGCAGTCGAGCTGAAGCCGGCCTTCCGGAGTTGGCGGTGGACGCGCAGTCGGAGAGGCAGGATTGATTATTTTCTCTGGGAGCAGAAAGCGATGTTCCGCAGGCTGACAGGAACGGTGAGCTGGAGAAGGGAGGAAGGGCTTCCCACTGCGGCACGGAGAAGCCGATGGTATAAGGCTGGCGGCTTTGTGGTAGAGACAAGTTCAGGGAACACGGGTCCTACAATAGACACCACAACTCCACCTCGCTGACACTCACACTCACACTCACACTCTATTGCTCATGCTCTCACACAGGCTGTCTGACACACCTGAATATGTGTGTGCAGACATACGCACACACTTTCTCTCGCGCTCTCTCTCTCTTTCTCACTCACACACACAGGCTCGCTCCCTCTTTCACTTAATTTCTGTATCTCTGAGACACACACACACACACACACACACACACGCACACACCCACACACCATACACATACACACCCACTTAGACTCTCACACACACGCACACTTTCTCTCTCTCTCTCTCTCTCACACACACATACAGGCTTTCTCCCTCTCTTGCATAATCTCTACTTCTGTGAGCTCGCTCCTCTCCAAACCCCCCCCCCGTCACTCTTAACACCCCCACACCCTCACACCTCAGCTCTAATATCCGCACACTGCTGCGCACCTACACCTCCCCAACCTCGCATCCCCCCGCCCCACTGTCACCCCCACGCTTCACTACGCCTGTTCCTGCCCCATTCTCTCATACCTTATACGCATAGACTGCCCCCTCCCCCCTCTCTGTTCTAGCCCCATTCTCCCATACCTTATACGCATAGACTCCTATACCCACATTCCCACACACGGTCTCTGATTGTGCACCCCCAGTCACTCACCTTCACACATAATTTACAGTATGTAAGGATATAGCAAGAGCTCATCCCAAGCATGTCTGTCATAGAGGAAAAGAGGAGCCTTTGTATGAATTATCCACGCCCTCATCAATTATCACTGCTGTAAGGATCAAACAGCACCACTCAAAAGCACACATCAATAGTGGGGCTTTTGTCAAACTAGACCAGCCAAAAAAAGGTAAGGGCTTGGGGGGAAGAAGTAGAGGAGGTTTATTCACAATGTGAGTGAAGCAGCAGTGTAGAACAGCTCCCCCTGCCGGGCGCAAGGTGTAACTGCGGGCAGGTCCGGCAGGGCGGTCGAGGGTGCGTCAGCGACCCCTCTTTCCCCGTGCAGATCAAGTGCAGCCCTGCCTCCGCTGTCTCCTTTCAGAACGCCGACGGCAAGCTGACGCTGCAGGAATTCCAGGAGGGATCGAAGGCGGACCCCTCCATTGTGCAGGCCCTGTCTCTGTACGACGGGCTCGTATAGGCGCCGGAGAGCGAGGAGGTGAGGTGAGTGGAGGCGGGGGGAGGGGCCTGGGACTCCGCTCTCTCCCCAACTGTCCCCTGGGGGAAAGGTCTCATAAACGGTGTAATAATTTCCCTTTACCGTCAGCGTCTCTGGATAACGGTCACTCATGCAAAATGGCTATCTTTTAATGATGGCCATTTCCTTAATAGCATAGTATTTTAATACTCTATTGCACCTATGCTGTTTATACACTTACAGCTAGGAGTTCCTGTACTGTATTCTAGCTGGCTAGCTCCATGCTAATTAGATTATGCAGTGGCTTGCACAGAACTTGGCCAACATTAGATACCCAACTAATAATGTCAGTGGCCCTCAGAAAGAACCAGAGTATGATAATTATACAATAACTAGGCCTATTTCCACACCTTGGTTCCCTAGATCTAGGAAGATTATTATTATTTTTATTTTTTTATGTAAGCTAGTGCCTCACGCAGAAATTTAAATGAAGAATGAACAGTTTATAAAAACAGTTATTCATTTTAATGAGACTATGCAGCTCATTAGCTGGGTTCTACAGATTGTAGGAAAAAGCAATTACAAATGCTTCCACTTAAATCTGAATTCATTTCTGTCAGTCAAAGGTTTAGTGCTTGTAATTTTCAGATCAGATCCTTCTGGTGTGAACCGAATAGCTTATTGCCTGTCTACCATGGCAACATCAAATTTGCAATACAGTTCTTCACATTTACAAGTGCCAAAAATGTGTAATGTGATATACCTTGTTTTTAGTTTCTCCATTCCATTTACTGACTCAAAAAAAAAGCTTTTTCATTGTTGGCATTCCTCATTTATAGCATATAAAGCCACTGAAGTGTAGCAGATTGGATGGTTCAGATGTGTCCACCAGGGGGAAGCTAGTTCAAGTTAATTCTTTCTCCAGAACATTGCGTTCCTTCATTGTAGACTGAGAGGATATTATTTGTGTGAATGTAAATTAAATGTAGTTATCTTTCATACATTCACTTTGTTTCTACATTGGCACTGTGAAGAGAGTGATTTTAAGAATTTTATGAATGTGTTTTCAGAGGTGGAAAGTCCAGGCTCAGGAAGTAAAAGTCCTCCCCAGTATTTTTGTTCAAATCACCTGGATTTGCAAAAGCACAATTCTTCAGCCAGGAGGTGGAACTAAGTAGTGAAATCAGCTGGCTGAGTTCATTGGGTGGAAGAAACACACGGCAGGACTTTTACTTTCTGATCCCTGGACTTTACACCTTTGTGTGTTTTACAGTATAGCATATTTTTAATGCTCCTATTTGATTGAGGAAAACGATAACTAAAATAGCGGGAGTACATTCTCAGGGACTTGATGTTAATCTTGGCTGTTGGCAACTTACAAAGAAAAAAAAAAAGCACGATATTGTAAACGCGATCTATAGAAGCTAGCTATTTGTGCCACATTTACATTGTATGTTATATATTCATTGCTTAATTGCCATGAGTTAATTTTACCTCTAAATCTTGAACTAAATTGTTTTTTTTAAATATTCAGGAATTTACCACTTCTGAACAATGTGTATCTGTGAAAAAACATCAAGGGATAAATTACGCAAGGAACGGAAACCCAATGCAGTTATTAATATTCATAAATGCTGATTTTAACACAGTACTCAAATAAATACTGGGACAGAAGATGCACAAAGACCCAATTTAGCTTAGCCCCGCTTTACCCATTAGCGCTACTGTGCTGCGTTGTTTGGACTATTAGTGCAATACTGTGTGTATCCTTGATGCTTTGTCATGGCTGGTGTCTGGAGCATGTCTGAATGTGGTGTGAAGCTCATTATTTCTGGTATTTGTGTGCGTGCGCTCGCGCGTGTGTGTGTGTGTGGGGGCGTGCTTGCGTGGGCGTGCGAGTACACTCGCGTGTGTTCGGCAGCGAGGGCGGCGGTCACCCAAGGCCTTTGAAACCAGCTGCTCTCCTGACACAAGCCAAGCCGAAGCCAAAGGGCCGCTTGTTAGCCGGGAGCATTCCCTCACCGCCCTCGTAAATTATTCAGGCCGCACTCTGTTGATTGCTGGCAATCAAGGGTCCCCGGCGGAGGGGGAGGGGGAGGGGGAGGCGGCTGGGGGCCCGGGAGCACGGGAGCGGGTCCGCCGGCCCCTCTTCACTTAGCGCCACTCCAGGCCCATCCTTTCCCAAAGTGTGCATGACCTCATTAAGGCCATTCCCATCTACCGTGGCGCTGCTGGGACACAGTGATTTGAAGTGGTGAGTGAAGTGTGTGTGTCGAGTGAAGTGTGTGCGTGCGCGTGTGTGTGCGTGCGCGTGTGTGTGCGTGCGCGTGTGTGTGCGTGCGTGCGTGCGTGCGTGTGTGCGTGCGTGCGAGACGCCCCCTCCCCTCCTCCATATCAACATGCCGGCCGGCGCCCCACCATCTGATTTCAGCTTGTGCTCTTTCTGTTCCTTCCACACAGATACCCAAGCAGTGTTCAGTCCAGTGCCATTACACTTGTTCTTGGAAGAAGCCAAAATGTCTCTTTGGACCCCCCCCCCCCCCAGCTGGAGGAAGGGGGTGGGGGGGGTCACAGGAGCCAGCCAATGAGGATTCTCCTCTCGTCAATCAGTCATCTCCATCATCAACCAGAACATCAAACCTTCTTATCAGAGACCTGAAGAGTCCTCAGTCCTCAGAGGAACTGTTTCTTAAGGAGGACAAAATGGAGAGGGCGAGAATGTGAGGAGGAACTTGCCTTGAATGATTTTTTTATTTTTTTCCATTTCTGTTTCCCTGCTTTATTGGAACTGCAGACGGGCTAAGTGACTGGCGATGAAGCCCCCCTGTGGGGTCCGTGGTGCCGGTTACCGGAGAGCGCTTACCTGTTCGGCACCGATTCCTGAAAAGAATTGCAAAAATCATCAACCTTGTTTATGTATATATTGGCTTTTAACATTTGAGAATGTAACATTGCATTGAGGTTTTGTGAAAGTGTTGTACATTCACTTAGAATGAAACTTAAGTGTTATTTATAAATGATTTTGCTTTTTACATTGAATGAAACCATCCATATATTGGTGATTTTAAGAGGAATGGTATTCTAGACTATGCTAGTACGGTACTGGCTGGAGTGTGAGTATAGTAGGATAGGATCCCATTCCACTGGCTCATCTTTTCCCAGAGCGGAGAAACTTAAGGAGAGATGATTGTTTATGTATTAATTTAATGTTTCAAGGTGCAGTATGTTTCCATTGTGTGGTCTGTTCCTTCACTTGCTTGCATTGAGCAAACACTCCACTCCGCAATGTGTCAGACTCACACCATTGTGTGAAATAGCTGCAGTGTTGTCAATGCTTTTGACTAATAAAAGGCTGTAGAACAGACCGCCTCCAACCAAAAAAGAAACACAGCCCACAAATCAGTTTTTTACGCACGTTATTTTTGTTGAGTGATTTTGGCCGCTTCTCTTGTTCTTAGTGTTTTGTGGGAGGAAAATCACCCCACGGGAGACAGGGCTGAAGCACCAGCTCGTGTACGGTCACGTTTCCTGTGTTTGATAAAGAAAGGGATTCTTCTCTCCCTTTGCAAGACCCCCAGACGGCTGGGGAAGTAACATGAATTGCTCTGCTGTGTCTTTTTAAGTGTCCTCTCAGTGATGTGATTTCCTGTTAAACAAAGCCATAGCCCTCGTGTGTAAAGGCTTTTTGTTTTGGTCTGCAAGAAGTGTCAGCGCATTATGGCCTTCTCGGCCCTCGTTAATTAGACCCTCTCTCGAGCACTGGGGGTCAACAGAAGAAACCCTTTCTCTTTATCCGGGTCCGTAAGTTCATATCTGATTCGCCATGTAGGTCACAGAACAATTGTCTCCAATGTTGCTGCTTCTGCTGCAGTGAAATAAAAATAAAAAAGATTGCAGGGTGTAATATTTCCTTTTTCTGCTATTAGTGATTCTGACCGATGCGTTTTTTTTGAATCAGCTCCAGTATTGCTTATTTGAAAAATTCTTCTTTTGAAAAAATGAAATAAATAAATTTTAAAAAAGATTATTTTTTTTTTTTTCTTCCTGTCAAATGAACAAATTGCTGGGGCTCTGGGTCGTCTGTTAAAATTTGAGCCATTGCTTTCTTCCTGCTAGCATTATGGTCTGTCATATTTTATACACACTTTTATGGCTGCCTGGGAGCGTCCAGAGGGTATACGTCTTGTGATGTCCGTTTAGTTTAAAAATGAATCACCAAAATGCACTCGTCGTGATCTCCTACATTCTGAACAGAAGCACAGTACATTCAGTGAATATCTAGTGACACTGCTTTACCACGGCTTTGAAGAGAGGGGTTACCTGTAATCTTGTCATGGAGAGTTGTTGCATGAACTCCGCATCGCCGGGCTGGTGTGATTTGTGTTGACGTTCAAAAGTTGTTGCAGGTTTTTTGTTGGGCTCGTCGCTCATCCGGAGGGAATCAGTGTGGCTGAGCGAAAGGTCTGGATTCAATCTTAAACGCAACGTGCTTCCAATCCCATCTCGGACTTTAATCAAATGCTCAAATAATGCCTTTCTTTGGTTCTTACACATCTCTTGAGTTTCCTTCTAATATAAAAATTAACATCAGAATATTAATAAGAATTTATTATTTTCCTATAGACATGCTTTTCTGAAATACGGCAGCAGCGTTTTGGAGTCAGATTGAGTCATCTGCAGTGGTCTGGAGGACCCAGTGTTAACTCCCTAGTGTTAACTCCATTAATCCACTAGATGTGGTTAGACACACATCACAACCAATCCACATTGACAGAAGACAGAATTTGGCCCCAACGGTGAGCTCTGGCCGTAATTTCACCCTTATCTCACCCGGTTGACCCCTGTCTGCAGGAGATAACAGGGCTCATTAGGCCAGGAATGAGGTTTGAGGACCTGCAAACGGGAATAGGCCGCATGCTTAGGGAAGCCCCATTGTCTGCCTCGTCTTCCCACTTGTCTCCGATTCCTGATCTGGTTTAGACTGGAGGGAGTCCGCTCCATGGGTGGCAAGCCTTTTTCTCCCGGTCTGTGCTGTTGACATTTCACAGTAACTTACTAAAGTAAAGATATCTCTTATCACACAGCTGATATGTTGAAATGAAGTACTAGCTGTGGCCACTAATCAGAGATTAAAGAAATGTGTGTGTGTTTTAATTAACTCTTTATAATTTCTATGTCTGGCCACAGTTTTTTTTTTTTTCCCTCTCACCACAGAAGTTACTGTGCAAAATGTGCAGTATATTAAAGAATAAAGGGTATTCACAATAGCCTTCAATCTCTAAATTGTTCATCACTTCCAATTGAAGGTGACACTTTTTAGGTTTACTCCTTTGCTGTTACCTCAGTGAAGAAAGAGTACAATGCACCAAGAGTCTGACTAAACAACAAAATAAATCAACAATGTCAGAATTCCTGTCTTGGCTGAGGCAGTTCTGTCCATTTTACAACAGGAAATGGCCTTTGTTTAAAACAATGGAGTTATAATGCGGTTGCATGACTGACATCGTGATATAGGGTGACTTTAAAGCTCAAATTTACATTTTGACCATTTATACAGCTAAACCTTGGTGAGGTCTGGGAGCAGAATGAGCTACTTCCTGGTTGTGACCAGTTATTTCATCACCATGCTCTTCCCCTTCTCCCAAATCACCCTCACCATGTTCTGGGTTCTGTGGGGCCCAGATTAAAATATCAGCAATGTCTTGCCCTTCAGCCTAAGTGATTGGTCATAAAATAGATGTTAACCTGACAGTACGTGTATGCATGTTATAGCAAAAAAAAATTCTACATATTACAGGAAAGTGGTTTTATTATATTTATAATATAAAATTATACATACAGTTAGATACACAAAGTGTGAATTATTCCGTGAATGTCACGGGGGATTAGCAAGGCAGGACAAGTAGGTCAAGTTTGGCACTCAATGTGAGCCAGAAATAAAGTTGAGTATGAGACAGCTGCAATCCAGGACCGCAAGGTTGTATAAGCTTTCACGCACAGAATTTGTATTGCTTTGACCCCAGTGGTGAGGTCTGTAATTGGCTTATTCTTGGTCGCTAATATTTCGAATTATGGTTTGTATAAGTGTGGTGGTTGCGCCGTAGTCGGTAGCAGTCTACGTCCTTCCTAAAACGCGGCTACTTGAATTCGAAGACGAGTGACCTCGTTATCTTGAATTCTTCAGCTGAAAGCTGAATGGGGTCTATGTCTGTTTTATTTCCATCCATCCCGCTGTCATTTAAATTTATAGAGAGACAGGAAAAATCTGACATGGGCACAAAGTCCTGTTGTTCTTAGAGAAGATATCCTTTGGTGAGGACTTAAATAAGGTTGTAGTTTTTGGGTCACTTAAGTGTTTGCATTCTGGAGCGGCCCTTTTCCGTTTCCTGTACAGTTTTCCTGAATTATCAGCTTGTCGAGTGTCTGATATGTCGTGTCTCGGTTTGAGTTGCATGTGTGTGTCGCCTTTTTTGGAAGCGTTGTCGAAATGAAGTGAACAAAGACCTGTTTACATGAATAAAAAATAAAAAAGCAGGCTACACTCGCATGTGTTGCTAATGCTGCATAGGGTATACATCAATATTTCGCATAAATAAAGAAGAAATTGAGCTTTGTGTTTCCGGCGCATTTCCTTTTAAAAACCATCTGGCAATCCTCTTCTGCGATGTCAACTCTGTTCCATTCGTACACAAGAGGGTTGCTTTTTCCAAATAATTTCTGGATAAAATTAGCAGTAGCCTATGCCAGCTGAGTATATAGTATCGCTATTAATAAACACGGAGTAATTTGGACTCTGGGGTTCTTCACGTCCTGAACAATGATACTGTATTCTGAGCGTGCTGACAGATACACAAATGTGCTAATTTTTGCTTGGGTCTGAACGGTCTGAACGCGGTCGCTGCACTGGGTTCTGAAGACTAGGATGATAGCATGGGCTACCCAGTAAGAGGGAGTGTGTGTGTGTGTGTGTGTGTGTAGGGGGGGGTTAGCGCTCCTAGTCAGAGTCGGGTCAAGTTACACACATACACACACACAACAGATTCAAACTACTCAGGACCCCTTTAACACCCTCTCCGCCCCCGTTTCCAAAGTGCAGTTTTCCATTTCTCCAAGGGAGTTAACAGTGATAGTGCTCTTCCGCCCCTCTCCCAGATCTGAATTTACGCATTCAAACACATGGACCTGGGGATGATTTAATCGGTGTCATTTGGATTTCTGCTCGCGCTAATTAATTTATGCGTTTTTTCGTCATGCCAATGGAGGCTATTTTCTTTGTTGGGGAAAAACAGCAAAAAACCTGAGTGCCTTAAACTATACCGGACTTCATTGTCTGGAGTTGCTGAAAGTTTGGATTTTTTTTTGGACATAGTCAAAACAAGTAGACATGCGCCATTACGCAAAGGATATAGCGACCATGTGTTAAAATTTTGGTTATTAATCACTTAAACATTTGCATCATATTTTTGTAAAAAGAAAATGACCGGCATTTGGATGAAGTGCTGTGTCTTCGTGCTGTTGGCTTGCGCCTCAAAACTCCTCGCCATACCCAGAGTGGACGAAGCTGTGGGTTCCAGTGACAGCGCCTCGACACTAGCCTTTGTGTTCGATGTTACCGGCTCCATGTACGACGACCTCAAACAGGTGATTGATGGCGCCTCCCGGATCCTGGAAAAAACCCTCAGCCGGAGAACTAGACCCATCAAAAACTTTGTCCTCGTTCCTTTCCACGATCCAGGTAAGGAAAAGTTATAGACACCACACCGCGACTGTATTAGCCATCACGACAAAGGTTGAACACAGTGCACATAACCTTTTTGTATGAAAATACATTGCATTGATTTAATTTTATAATTTTTTTTTTGCGAATGCTATTTTTATTGTTCTATTTCGTTTGAATGATTTTAAAGGATGCATATAGTTCTTTCATCAACTTATTTAAGCTCGGAGACCATCCTTTGTTAAATACTGTACTTTCAATGAGGTGTGCTAAGGACATATACCACCAGGGATCGCTGTAATGCCTGAACACATACAGTAGGCACCAGTTTTAGAAAAAGTTATACGGAGGCGTTAACCGTGAGAACTTATTTTTCGCGAAAGACATGTAACAAATAATGCTTCCTCTCGCATACACAGTTATATGACATCTGTAGGCTATATAGATTGATTTCTTTTTCTTTGAGACTAATTTTTCTCACCTTTAGTACAGGCTACCATTGCCACTGTAGGAAGCATGGCTATACTCATCAAAGATCCACATGCTTTTAGGATGAGGCTAAATTATTTAATTGTTTTGACTTATGTCAAAATCTGTGAAATTGTGTTATTCTAATGGGTCAGCTTTATATAACCAACTTTTTAAAAAGCCACCTCAAGTAAAAGAAGAATTGGAAAGCTAAATTCTCTTCAGTGTTTTGCTGGAATGCCACAGAAAAAGAGTGTGGTTCTTAAACAATGGATTTTCTAATCTGTCATACAATGTCAACAAGTGGGGTAATTCAAATGAAATACTTGATTACAGTCAGACGCTGAGGTACAAAGAACGATTTGGGCTGCTTGTGGGCCTGCTTCCTTTGGGCGATATATCTTTAGCGGAAGCGGCTATGGGTTTTAACATCAGAGAATGAGCGCTTCAAATGGGGGTGTGGGGGAGGAGAAGGAGAGGGTGTTCTAAGGATGATTGGAAGCATATGCTGTCTGCCTGAATGCAATTACCTCCCGTCACCCCCCCGAACCAACGCTCTGTGAAAACCAGGGCGCCCTTGTTACCGAAAGAGACGGAAAGGAGGAGGGAGGGGGTGGATGGCGGTACAGAGGGGGCTCCGTCTGACGGCTCCCGATGTCAAGCGAGGCGCGCCCTTGGGGAACTCGTAAAGAGATGAGACTGCACTGACGTTCAGCGATAGACAAAGAGGAGCGACGAGGCAATGTTTTACAGGCATGCTATGGCGAGAGAGAGAGAGAACATGGTGTAGGGTGGGGGTCTTTGGCAATGTATTCCTATATGTCATGATGCCAATAAAGCATTTGAAATTGAAAAGTTAGTTGTGAGGGAAAGATGGAATGACACAGAGAGGAAGAAAGAGATGAATAGTAAAAGTAGAATGGAAAGAACCCTTATGGAAATGTAATATACTGCAGTATATTTTAAATATATTGTGAAGATAAGTTTGATATATTTACAATATACTGCAGCATATTCTTTTTACATAGGGGAATACCCAGAGTGCGCACCCATTACTGATCACCAAGCAAGCCCCTAACGTGAGTGGTACCCCCACCCTCCAGTCCACAGCTGCCTCCACAGGCTTGTCCCCCCCAAACCTATAGGCCCTTCTCAGTCCCATGCGGGACCACTGCTCAGCCCTGCCATCCGTACGTCCTTGCTGCATTACTCAGTTTATTCCTCAGTCCATCTGTCTCCTGGACAGTCCAAACGTGTGCCGGACGTAAGGGAGGACGTGATCATTCATCCCCCGCGGCCTTGCGCCTCCCTCCCGTCTCCCTCAATGGCGAGACAGTCTCGCCCAACACAAAATGGCCGACGGCGGGAACAAGCAGCCCTAATAATCGCAAGTGTCCTATTTTCCGTTGCCTTTCTTTTGCGGTTGCTACAGACGATGTGCAGAAGATGCGTTGGAGAGCAGTGATACACAGACCACTCAGCTGGCTCATGTAAATATGAGATTCTTTTTTTGGCCGCATTAATCAAAGCGGTCATGCAGTTTAGGACAGCTTTGTATGGTGGGAAAGTGACTCGGTGCCAGCACAGAGGATGGAAGAGAGAGAGCAGCTGGACTAGCTTTCTCTGTGTTGGATGGACAAACCCAGTCCTCTGGCCGTCAGAATTAGAGTTTACATAGTCCTGCTAGGTATGGGGAAGGGTGGAGGCATTAATCTCAGATATCCCAGTTTGCACCACCCAAGGGACATCCTCAAATGCCAGCCAATTTGTAAGGCGTGGTGACGAATCCAGTGAAAATGAATTCCCGAACCTGAAACTGTGTGCTGGCCAGGCAAACAAAAACAGTTTCCCCTACTCAGTTGGTTCATAGCAGGCATATCTCACTGTATAAGTGAGTGACAAAGAGGTCATCTCTCTACAGTCCATGCATACTTATTTCAACACGCATTATGGCTATTGCCAAATTAACCTTACAGTGTATAAGTCTTCGACAATTTGTCTTTAGACTTTGACTTATAAATAAAGTTCAATTGTGCAACTGCCAAATCGTCCTTGCTCAACTGTGTTTGTGAAAATTCTTGAATTCCTGACTGAAAATTGTGCATATCATTGAAGGCGAATGTGACGAATAACAAAGAATTAACCACTCCGAGATCTGGCTCGCCCCTCGCTGGAGTCAGTTTGGCACCTGTTTACGCACCTGTAGCAGGTCTTTACATCTATTCTACCTGGACAAAATGCACAGAACATGCCCCTGAATGACCCCTGCTATTGCCCTACTCAGTGGCACTCAACCCTGGTCCTGAACAGGTGCAGGGTGTGATGGCTTTTGTTGTTACACAGCACTTCAGCGGTCAGTTAAAGCAGTTTATTACTCACCTCAGAATCGGTTTCTGACCTGGGGAAAAAGAAAAACCAGGAGACCTTTCAGACCTTTTGAGGCCTGCTTCCCTACATATTCTGCTTTGTGTATACATATCTTGTAAACATTATTTTGGCACATGAGTATGGAATGTTAAGCTTAAAATATGAAAGACATGCAGTACCAGCCCATTGGCTTATGGGAATGCTTTCCATTATAAAGAGCAGCGACAGTATATTATGTAGCTACCTGCAATTCAAAGTTTTATGATGACACTTAATTTTAGGTAATTTGTGTCATTGTATTATTAATTATTGTGATTAATATAGATCCAATGATGTTGGCTATGCTACTTAATTGTACAATAACAAAAATAATACTCGCACCTTGTGAAATACGCCATTTGCAACATGGGGGAGAATTGAAGCTGTCGTTAATTTCCTGTTTGTCTAAGTTTTCCCTGAAAAGTCCTCCACCGACCACTCAATTTAGCTCATGGAGGTCAGGGGGTCTTCATAATGGAGCTTATTTAGTGAAATGGTTTTTCCCTGTTGCAGATATTGGCCCCGCGTCCATCACCACTGATCCCAAGAAATTCCAGCATGATCTCCAGGAGCTGTTTGTACAGGTTCGTGACGGAGCGGCCTCGCTCTCCGAGGCTGAGTGACCGGCCTGCTGGCTTGGGCAGAGTGATCCTCAGTAAGAATGGGATTGCGGGGAAATCTACGGATAAAAGTACTTGAAGCCATTCCTCAGCAGGTTTAAGCTGTTCTCTAACAGGGATTTCCACACAGGCTATATTTCCTGCACGGAGGGTGATTCATGCTGAGGTCTGCGAGTTTTCCGTGTGGGGTCTGCCATCTTTCTCTGAGTGTGATTCACACACTGGGGGGAGTCACATGAGTCACTCCCGGAGGTGGCGATTGCAGAATTGGAAGTGCCTTCTTACCCTTTTTAGGTTTCCAAATTAAATCGAATGCCTCAAATACTGCTCGTCGCTGACAGCACAAATCCTTGACATGCCTCTAAATTGCAAAACAAATTGGCTCCTAAGCTTATCCTTTAAGCTTATCCTTGCCTTACAATTTTTTATGCAACTGAAATCTCAAGGAAGAGTGTAAACCCGTCTTAGAGAAATATCCTTTTTGTTTTGCAATTTTTAGTAGTTGTATGAATCATATTTCCCCTCTCTCCGGTGAATTTGAAGTGAACAAATATTGGATTTCAGTTTTCCCCACGGCACATCAGTACTTTTGTAATCTTAGTGAGCCCACCAAGCGTGTTCAGCTTTCACTGGACCAATAAAAAACTATTCATATTTTTATGCTGATGTTATTTTTGTCTAGGATTATAAAGAGTTGAACGGGATTGTGATGACCTTTAGCATTACTACTCTCTGCCTCTAGTTCCCTGTATTTTGTTTTATTGTTGTCTTATTGTCAGTCCAAAACAGAATATGCATATTCTTCTCCAGTATTACATATGTAACTTTTGTGGCTGCCATAGTCCATTCCTTGAAAAGGAGAATAGTCCAGGAGTGACCTCAGTCAGCTGGGTCATCTCCTGCCCTTCCCAGAAGCCCTATGAGTCAGCAACAGACACTCATAAAGTGACCCCGGCCAGTGAACCCTCACCTTAGACCAGGGGTGTCAAACTCAATTCCTGGTCCATCCAGTAGCTACACACTGGTTATGGTTCCAACCGACTGTCCTAATCCTGATTGGCCCAAACAGTTGAAAGCTATATAAGTTCAGCACGGATTAATTCACCAAACACACTGCAGTAAATAATTTTAGGAGCAGTCAGTGTGAAGTCCTCAGCTGGAGGAAGGGAACAATAATTGGGCTGAATCAAGTAATAATGAAGAGTTTGGGGGTTGCAAGTGAAAATGAGTGTGCCATGCATGGGGGCCCCTCTGGGGATCCACGTTTGAAATGTCTGTCACACTCTTATAATAATGACCCTTTTTTCAGCTGTGTTTGCCATTGCTATTGTAACAGTTACCAGTTACCAAAAGGTCTCACCAGAAATATATCATAAAATGAAGCTGGTTTGTGTCGAGAAACAGTCCTGTACTGTTTAATTCTCTTTTATTAATCACAGCATTAAATACCTTATAAATCAACTGACAGGCCAGGTATGAGCTGTATCATTATCATTCATTTGTGGGTTGAGCGTCTTCCAAGTTTTTTGAAGCCAAGGCCATCTGGCCTTCATAAGTCAGACTGTGTAAACGGGGACAGCTCTTCCACTGAGAGAGACAGGTATCCTGCATGTGAACACAGGAGCCAGCCTGTACCAGAAAATAAGATATCAAGAGTCTTTTGATGTTGTTGGGTCACAGACATCAGGACGTCATGGCATGCAAAGGATATGCGACCAAATATGAAAAATTATTACTTTATTCTACATTATGTTAAACTGTCCAATATTTTTTGATGCTCGAAAATGGGGGGGACTATGTACAAAAGGTTCTATAATTTCTAAACAGTTCATCCGATATGAATGAAAATGCCCTCAAATTAGAGCTGACAGTCTGCACTCCAACTTCTTTGTCATTGTATCCTATGAAACTCAAAGTGCTAGAGTACAGAACCAAAATAACAAAAAATGTGTCACTGTCCAATGAATTTTGGTGCTCACTGTATATGTAGTGTATGTATGTTGTGTTTGTGTGTGGTTGGAATGCGCCGGCGTAGCGGCTGATACTGGTGTGAGTCAGGAGAGGCTAATGAGTCAGACTGTGTGTAAAATCTGTCTGTGCCACAGGGGGGTGGAGACTGTCCCGAAATGAGCATAGGGGCCATCAAGATGGCCCTAGAGGTGTCCCTGCCCGGCTCCTTCATCTACGTGTTCACGGACGCGAGGGCGAAGGACTACCGCCTCAAACAGGACGTCCTGCAGCTGGTGCAGCTTCGCCAGTCGCAGGTACGGCAGAGACCCCCGTCAGAGACCCCCGTCAGAGAGGGCTGAGTTTACCTGGGAGCCCAACACTGCTCTCATCGCGTTGCACCACGTTGCTAAAGTATGCTCCGAAGAAGGCCCATGCCTATCATGAGTTATTATGCCTTCTGTATGCTATTATTGGATGTTTTGCAGGAACCCAGCAGAATTTAGAGCGAGTAGTTAGTCACTTGTAATTTATTCTTGCCAGCTGAGTGTTCGCTGAAGCGGGTGAAGTGCCTCGCTCATACTGTATTTCACTCTCATTGGCTGACTGTTCTCGCTCATACTGTATTTCACTCTCATTGGCTGACTGTTCTCGCTCATACTGTGTTTCACTCTCATTGGCTGACTGTTCTCGCTCATACTGTATTTCACTCTCATTGGCTGACTGTTCTCGCTCATACTGTATTTCACTCTCATTGGCTGACTGTTCTCGCTCATACTGTATTTCACTCTCATTGGCTGACTGTTCTCGCTCATACTGTATTTCACTCTCATTGGCTGACTGTTCTCGCTCATACTGTATTTCACTCTCATTGGCTGACTGTTCTCGCTCATACTGTATTTCACTCTCATTGGCTGACTGTTCTCGCTCATACTGTATTTCACTCTCATTGGCTGACTGTTCTCGCTCATACTGTATTTCACTCTCATTGTCTGACTGTTCTCGCTCATACTGTATTTCACTCTCATTGGCTGACTGTTCTCGCTCATACTGTATTTCACTCTCATTGTCTGACTGTTCTCGCTCATACTGTATTTCACTCTCATTGGCTGACTGTTCTCGCTCATACTGTATTTCACTCTCATTGGCTGACTGTTCTCGCTCATACTGTATTTCACTCTCATTGTCTGACTGTTCTCGCTCATACTGTATTTCACTCTCATTGGTTGACTGTTCTCGCTCATACTGTATTTCACTCTCATTGTCTGACTGTTCTCGCTCATACTGTATTTCACTCTCATTGGCTGACTGTTCTCGCTCATACTGTATTTCACTCTCTTTGTCTGACTGTTCTCGCTCATACTGTATTTCACTCTCTTTGTCTGACTGTTCTCGCTCATACTGTATTTCACTCTCATTGGCTGACTGTTCTCGCTCATACTGTATTTCACTCTCATTGGCTGACTGTTCTCGCGCCGTCCACCCTGTCCCAGGTGGTATTTGTGCTGACGGGCGACTGTGGCGACCGGACGCAGCCTGGCTACAGAGTCTATGAGGAGATTGCCGCCACCAGCTCCGGCCAGATCTTCCACCTGGACAAACAGCAGGTCAACGAGGTGAGAGGCGGAGAGGTCGAGAAGTCGAGCCTTGTCGATTGTGTGGGCTGGACGGTGTTGTCCAGACACAACAGAAACACACACACACTACGCACACAGCTGATGTTTACTGCCCTCTCCCCACACCTTTACAGGCCAAAGATTTAGGAGCGTGTGAGCTTTGTCACACACTTAAAATAATGACCCCTTTTTCAGCTGAGTTTGCCATTGCTAAAAAAAGGTCCGAAAGGTCTCGCCAGAAATATATCATAAAAGGAAGCTAGTTCGTGTGGAGAAACAGTTCTGTACTATTTAATTCTCTTTTATTCATCACAGCATTAAAGAAGTTATAAATCAACTGACAGGCCAGGTATGAGCTGTATCATTATCATTCATTTGAGGGTTGAGCGTCTTCCAAGTGTTTTGAAGCCAAAGCCATCTGGGCTTCATAACTGTGTGAGACTTCAGACTGTGTTAAAGGGGACAGCTCTTCCACTGAGAGAGACAGGTATCCTGCATGTGAACACAGGACCAGCCTGACAAGGAGCCCATCACAAGCAGTCTTACCAGTGTGTGTGTGTGTGTGTGTGTGTGTGTGTGTGTGTGTGTGTGTGTAAGAATGTGTTGTACATGTGAGTGTATGTGTTGAGCATAGACATTTGTGCGTATGTTGTGTGAAAATTATTAGTGTGTTTGTATATTTGTTTTTGCGTTTGTGTGCATATGCGTGCCTATATGTAGTGTATGTATGTTGTGTTTGTGTGTGTGTGTGTGTCTAGTTGCCTGCATGTGTGTGTAAATGTGTGATATTTGCTATATGTACAGTATGTGCATGTCTGCCTGGTAGGACCAGGGGACTGTTACCCTCTCTTCCCTGGCGCTTTGATGTGGTTCCGGTCATACTGTAGCTGAACTGTTACGGGCCCTGTAATAGGCCAGACAGAGAGACAGCAGCTCCCTCTCTCACCGTGACAGAAAATAATATTCATACAACAAGCCTCAGCTGGCTATCAGTTCATCTTTCTCAAACCATATCCCTGTGTTTACAGTACTCTTTAAAGAACTCCCCAGATCTTTCTCAAACCATATCCCTGTGTTTACAGTACTCTTTAAAGAACTCCCCAGGCGGACGGTGAGCACTGCAAAGTGATGCTCCATTGTAGCACGCAATTTAAGAGACTATCTAATTTGACGCGTTGGTTAGCTGGATTGACAGAGGGTGTAATTCGATTTTCGATTTATTTACACTGGTGTTAAACAGTCCCTGAGGGAAGAGTCATAAAATTAAGTAATTTAATTCCATGAAGAAGAAAAAACAGCCTCATGAATATACAAAACCTAACCAATGATTTCCAGTTTAATGCACTGAAGCCAAATCAAATATACAAAGCTCTTTGTGATGTCGGAGGTACCATGGGACGAGAGAACAGAGTGCTTATTTTATTGTGTAAACCCCCAGATATGATCAATTATAGCACTTTCCTCCAGCACAGCTGCCTTCTGGAGCTAGCGCCAAGTCTGCACACAACAGCCCCACTGTGACTGCACTGTGTGACCTGTCTTTAATAGGGAAGGGCTGTAACATCCAATGTGAATCGCAGATAATATACATTCAGACCGACAACGAAAAGCAGAGATTGAACTTGGGATTTCAGGTTTGGGTCTTTTGCCTTGTTTCTGGAAATGGAGGATATCCTGGTGAAAAACAGGAAGGAGTTTTTGAAGGGAATGACTGCACGAAAGGCGAACGTTTGTCAGAATTGTGAAAAGCCCCACAATCCTTTTCTCCCCTGTTTCTGTGATGTGTCGCACACAAATAACTCATGTCGCACACAGACCAAACAAAGGATGAACCATTTTAATGGGGAAATCCAGAGGCAAATGCCCTCATTAAAACCTTTCTTAACCACATGCTGACACGTATATTTATATTACATTAAGTAGTGCCAAATGTAAGTATCTATGAATATATGCACACCCTTATTCATTTAAACATGCCTCATTCCTGTGGAGGTTCTCCCAGCCTGGCACCCTTGTGTATTTCAGCGATAACATTACCCCTAACGGCCCCCATGTCAGTCAGACCAGCAGGTGAGGGGTAACGAGAGAACAGGGAATTGTTGGTCGTGGGGGTGACGGGTGGGGGTCTCTGGGGGGAGGAAATTAAAAGTTTTGCATCCCGTCTCATGTTCTCCGCAGTAACGGGAACAAAGCCGGGGTTCTGTGGTTCCGCCTCCGACAGCCTCAGAGTGGAGGGAGGGCAGACGTGGGGTGCGCTCTCGGGATGCCGTCGCAGGAAAAAGGCGGGCAGGTGTTTTGACGTTCCCGTTGAAAGGGGGAGGTCGGGGTGGGGGGTGGGGGGGGGGGGGGGGGGGTCGGCGGGGGGTAGCATCTGGTCTTCATTAGGCTGTAATTGCCCAGTTCCTGTTCCCTCACTTCTCCAGCGGCCGGAGCTGGGGCTGCGTGTTAACCCCTAGTGGGGGGGGCCGCTTGCCCCCTGTCTGCGAGCACGTTCACGACACCACGGTAACCCTCGCTGCACAACCGATCAGCCTGTCTGGTGCTGGGGTGGGTGATGGGAGGGGGTGTCTCACGAGATGGCAGTTTTGCCTCGATTGACCCCCCCCCCCTGCAAAACCAGAGGGATTCTCAGAACAGCGAAAGTGTGGTTTCTCAGCTTCAGGCAAAGCCCTCCTACAGCAGCTCGTGGGATCCAGTCCCCTCAGTGTCCCATGGCATAGGCCCACACAGCAAAATGCTCAGTGTTAAATCACCAGAGTTAATTAAGCGGTTTATATGAGTCCAGTGGGGATTAACGCACTCTTTTCCAGTCAGAAATACCCTATCAGAGTTCATTTTGCCGTCGTACGGGGTTCCGCAGAGAGGAAGACAGATTGTGGCGGGTGCCAGCGGGGTTCCTGGTCCTGGGTCCGCTGCTGTTTTTGGTTTCTCGTCCTCTGGCCGCCGAGGCGGCAATAGCATCCCCCGTTTTTTGAGGCAGATGTGGGTCACTGGAAAGCCGTTCTTTCACGTCCCGCTGGGGATTGGCTGCACATGTGGCAGACATTACAGCTGTTTTCAGCTGCAAAAATTAGAGAGGGGAACCAGCTGCTGTCAACGGCGAGTGGAGCCAGAGAGAGAAGGAGAGAGAGAGAGAGAGAGAAAGAGAGAGAGAGCGAGGTCTGGGTTATTCAATTGTCAGAGGACCTGGCTTGCCCCAATTTACTGTGTTATTCTTAAATCTATTAAGATGTGTTAACCTACTCCTGTCTCCTAAGACTGAAACAATACCCCTTGGCTTGTGTTACTGAGGCAATGAAAAAATAACAACTTGCCTACTGACTGGAGCTCCTGGCCACACGACTGTTTTAAAAATATGTCAAATGTTGGACAAATGTTCTTAGCCATAAAGTTACATGGAGCAAATTGTAACCCTGAAGCAGATCACTTTGCACGTGTTGGCTTCTGATTCATGTGGTCGGGGACTACAGATTTAACAGTGTGTGAGTAATTTACAGTGGTATTGCTCCCTATCTGTTATTACCATTAGTATTACATCACTCTAATGGTTTTAAGGTGTTCCAACCCATTTCTCTGCAATGTCTCGGGAAGAACAACGGTCAATTGGGGGTTTAGTACTTATTATAATTGTCTTGTCTAATAATTATGATATTAGCATGCCTGCTGGGAATAAAACCAGACAGCCTCTGGTAATTTGAGCCTGGTTTAGCCACTTTGGGACTGATAACCAGCTCATTTCCCTCATTTGAGAGCCTAAACCGATGCAAACGGCGAGAGCTCGGCTCCCTTTTCGAACGCAACTGCTATTTTAAGCGAAGCCTATTTGACAGATAGCGCGGAAGAGAAAGCCATTAATTCCTGTAATTGATTCTGCATATTAAACTTGTGACTAATACAGAGCACTTCCTGGTTTGATTAACACACGGCTTTAACCCTTCCCCCTCAGCCTACGGAGACGAGTGCGTCTCTCTGCACCAAGCTAGACTGTCCCTGAGGAGCATTAACCATTCTGCCTGACAGAGAAACATTTTTGAAGATGCATTCCACGCCTGACACACAAGTACACAGGACATTCTGCTTTTCCGTTCTCTGTTTTTTTTTCCCCTTTATGGTTATGGCGGGACATATTGTTAGGTGTCTCAACACAGAAAGGGTAAGTTAGCCCTGATGAAGAGCAGCTGGCTCACAGCGCCACAAACGCTCAGCGCTCCCCCAGACAGCCCCCTCTTTTCTGTCTTCTGAGATAAAGATGTAAAACAAGCAAGTTTGAGGGAACCCAGGTACTGTCTGCTCAGCTGTAGGCTGTGTGCCATACACATTCTGCCCCAGTCTAAATCCTTGCCCTGACCCCTGACCCCTGACAGGTTCTCAAGTGGGTGGAGGAGACTGTCCAGGCCATGAAGGTCCACCTGCTGTCCTCCAACCACGAGACCGCCCAGGAGAACCAGTGGGAGGTGCCCTTTGACCCCAGCCTGAAAGAGGTCACCGTGTCCCTCAGCGGCCCCGCCCCGCAGATCGAACTCAAGGACCCTTTTGGTAAGCCGCACAGCTTTTTACGCGACGTCAGCGCTGCGTGTGTGGTTTTTCCCCTCGGCCAGTACGCGACGTCAGCGCTGTGTGTGTGGTTTTCCCCTCGGCCAGTGGTATCTGTCTGCTCAGGATCTGTGTTCTTTGGGTTTGATTTCCTTCATTTCAATTTCAAAAGCACGCGGTTCATCACTCTCTTCCTTAGTGGCGGTTGGCAGGACGCCAGTGTGTCATCGCCTGTGAGACGTGGGCAGGATGCCAGGCTGTGTGTTAGTCCCTTGTGTAAAAGTTTAAAAGCCGTGTGTGTTTTTAGGCCGCAGCGTTGGAGAGGCGCAGGGGCTAACAGAACTGCTGAATATCCCAAACTCCGCCCGCGTGGTTAACCTGAAGTACCCCCGGCCAGGAACATGGACTCTGAAGGTACTCTGTCCTCAGTCCTCCTGCATGTGCCTATGACATTCTGTAAAGATTAAACACAGGTCTTCGCCGTATTTTGAAGGAAGTAGACAATTTATCGCTTGCAGGGTGATATGTGTCCGCCAACATCTAAGGGCTTCCAAATATGGATGAAAGATGTACCCTGATATGTGGTGTGTGTGGGGCCAGACTGTTGTTTCCGTTCTGGTTTCATGTCGGTTCTGTTTTTTGCACAATGCCGTTTCTTAGTTTGTGCTGCCAGTTTAGGCCCATGTCTTTTTGCCCAGACGGGGTGCGGTGGCCGCCACACCCTCAGGGTCACAGGGGTCAGCAACCTGGACTTCCGGGCTGGATTCTCCAGCATTCCGGTGACAGAATTCAACGACACCAGGGAGCGGCCTATTCAAGGTACTTCACACTTTAGCTGTCGGTTGTGTCCTGAATGTAGGGGCGTGTCTGTGTGTGTGCGAGTGCGTGTTGCTGGTGGCTACAACTGAAGTTTCCTAAAGGGAAAATAAAAGTTATTTTATTCAATTTTATTCTTTTCTATTCTATATATGCAGAGTATGTACATGTCCAGGCAGTATGCCTGTGTCCAATCTGTGTGCATCAATTTGTGTATGCGTGTCTGGGCCATACGCGTGTGCATGAGCATATGTGTGTTTGTGTGCAAGTGTGTATGTATGTGCGTGTCTGTCCATAGATACGTTCCTTGCATGTGCGTGTCTGTATATGCGTGTGTGCTTGCGTGTGCATGTATGCAGATGTGTGCATGTATGATTATGTTATTTATGATCTCTGATTGTAAGTCCTCCTCCGCCTCCTGTGGTCACAGGTGTCCCGGCTCATGTGCTGTTGAGGTGCACGGGTCTGACCCCCCCAGGACTGCTCAGTCATGTGGAGCTGGTTTCAGCTTCCGGGCGCCCCCTTCGAAACTTCCCCGTCCCCCTGCCCACGGATCGCGGCAGCCGCGGGCTCTGGAACGTTCCGGAATTCCGCACGCCTTCCGAGAACTTCTTCCTGAAAGTCTCCGGGAAGGACTCGGACGGATATCGTTTCCAGCGACTGTCCAGCGTCTCCTACACCAACGTCGTCCCAGGCAAGAGCTCCTCCCTCAAGCCCCTGTCATGATGTAACTCAGTGCAGCATTCTCAATAATGCACCATGCTATTATTTATGATGTTTGTGTTGTGTCATTCTTTTAAAATATGGCATGATATATGCATTATTCCTTATTTGGCCTGGTATCTCTGAAAACAAGATTTTCATCTCAGTGGTACATCTTGTTAAGAAAGTTTAAATAAATAAAAATGCATTGGATATTTACTACTTTATAGTAACAACTGGATTTCTGTCCCACAACAGAGGCTCCAGTAGTGAGCATGCCCAGCATTATAAAGGGCTTCTACATGCAGCCTGCTGTGATTGGATGTTCTGTGGAGAGCGAGGTTCCCTATACGTTGAAATTCACCAGAGGCGGAGACAGACTTGGGGAAGAGAAGTTCTTCCAGTACGTTGCTTTTTTTCTTCAGGCAACCATAATGGACAGTAGCTCTGTACAACTTAACATCTCTGTTAACTGCCCTCCAGTGTTGTTACACTTCAGTAAAAGTTTCTTTCTAATTCTGGTTAGCTGTAAAAATATAGATTATGTGTCTTTTTCAGAAAACTGTCAGTTGTATCTATGGCAGGGGTACTTAATCTTATCCAGTAAGTGTGGGTGCAAGTTTTTGTTCCAACCAAGCAGTAACACACCTGATTTTGCTAATCAAGGTCCTTAGCAAAGACTCTACTTGTTGATTAGTAGCATCAGGTGTGTAACTGCTTGGTTGGAACAAAAGCCTGCACCCACACCAGCATAACAGTATACCTTCTAAAAATGCAATTTCTCATTAGCCTGAGGAATATCGTTGAATAATAAGCATTACATTAGAAAATGTAATACCTTGTAAATCAAAACGTTTCAATGGTGGAAGTTCTTTACCAAATAAGTCCTGTTCATTTCTGATGTGATGTCATGAGCTTAAAAATGCAGCGATGACAACATTCCCTGGGTTTTTACTGCTCCCTTCCTCCCCTTTGCTGAGGCACCATGGCTGCGTCCCAATATTCTTCACTCCCCATCTCCTTTCCTCCACTCCCCCACTACCACTCCTCTCCTACCCGGAAATATGCAAAACTGCCTGAACGTTTTGAGTACAAGTATTTGCATGCACAGTATACAATGTATCTGACATTGCGGTTTGCGTCGAGACATTAATTAATATGTAACCATTTATACGTAATTAATATGTAATCAGTAACATTAGATTAAAACACAAAGATCTGTTTCCGGGGCACGGAGTAGAGGAGGTGGTAGCGGAGGAAGGGAGGGTGCATTTTTCGACTATTGGGACGCACTCCATGTGATATGTGTTGTTGTAGGTCCTCTGCCAAAGCATCATGGGAAATCCCACATGCCTCAGGTGAGGATGAGGGCCGGTACGAGTGTGAGGCTCAGAGCAGCGCTGGACAGGGACACGCTCACACACAGCTAACAGTGAGAGGTCTGTAACCAAAATGTGCTTACACGCATCGACGCATACACACGCACATGCACGTGTGCATATACATACTGTATATATACACACACAAGCACACCAAATGTCACCATAAAATGTATTTCTGTTGCTGCTAATGAAACATAATGAATCGTAGTGACATATGTTCCCAGTCTTTTGAAAAATACTTGTGTCAAACAGTGCACTGTGCTGAGACAGTCTAAATCACTCTTCTCGTCATGCTGGATTTTGGTGAACTTCTTTTTTGTGGTTAACCAAAATGCCCTCCTCCTCTTCTCCTCTGTCTCCCTGAGCTAGACCCCCCTCCGGTGCTGAAACCCCCCGTGAACGTGACCTCCGCCCCGGGGGTCGTGGCCATGCTGACCTGCCTGGCGGAGGGCTCCATGCGCCACAACCTGACGTGGCGGCGCGGTGGGCGAGGCCTGGCGGGTCACACGGGGAGGGTGCGGACGCTGCAGAACGGCTCTCTGGAGATCGGCGGCGTCCGGCCCCAGGACTCGGGGGAGTACCAGTGCGTGGCCTCCAACACGCAGGGAGAAAGCAGAGCCGTCGTGTGGCTTCTGGTCCTAGGTAACTGCCGCCTGCTCAGATAGTGCGTCTTAAAGACGAGCCACCAGTCGCCAGAGCGGTTGCGTCACCTCTTACCCGACGCCTCAAGCTTTCAGTCAGTTTAGTAGCAGTGCACTAAAACAGTGCTGCAGTCCTCAAACCAGAGAAGTTTAATACACTTCCACTCAAAATAAAGCATTGTTAGCTCGTCATTGCTAACACTTATTTAAGTTTCGTTCTTTAATCCTTGTCTGACTCCTGTTCGTTTGTGTTAAGGATGTGTTTTGCTTTGTACGTTCTAACATTTGATTGTTTCTGATTTTCCTATTTCCACTGTTTTTCAAATGATACTTTTGTGAATACTTAAAATCCAGTAAAGAGTTCAAACACTCCATTCGCATGTACTGTCGGGAGAGTGACATCTGGCCTCTATTACAGATCGTAATTCAGCCGGTGGAGCAGTCCACTTCTCTCCTGCTTCTCTCGAAATGCTTGAAGCTGAAACGTGGTTAAATCAGGAAAAATTAGTGCAAGTTTAAAAAAAAATTTTTTTTAAATTGCAGTACTATTATGCATGTTTAGCTGTTGAAATGCTTGAGCTGTCGTTATGGACGCAGGATCAGATGTGAACGGTCTCTCTGGCGGTGATTGCTTGGCCTCCCCTCGTCACGATTTCGCCCGGGGCTCGAACCCCCCGCTGGTGCTCATCATTGGGGATTTGGTTTGATTACGGCGATGCCAGGGTGTGTGCTTGGGGCGACTGACCCGTTACGTGAGGCTGTGAATCATCGGTCAGAATTGGGGTCCTTTCTCGGCAGAGGCTCCCTCTGTGATGGTGACCCCCCGAACCCTGAAGTTCTCCCGGGGAGGCGAAGTCCACTTCGTCTGCACTGCATCTGGCTCCCCCCAGCCACAGACCTTCTGGAGCCATGGAAACCACTTCATCACAAGCAGACGCAGGTACAGAACAACCCCGTACACACACACACACACACACACACACACACACACACACACACACACACACACACACACACACACACACACACACACACACACACACACACACACACATAAACCAGACTCTCAATCCCTAGCTGCATGTGTTGAGTTTAAACATGGATTTGTGCAGTTATGCTTCTGGAGCTGGTTAGCTATATGCTTCAGGAGCTAGTTTGACCTAGCATTAGTCTGTTTCACTACATGTAGGCCTATACCCCATTTACACTACACCAGTGTGGGAGATTGTACCTACATAGCCTACATGTGTAACACCTATTCTGGCAGCTCTATTTATACTTCCTTTCTTATCTATCTTATCTGTTTTATTTAATTTTATTATTTCTTATATTCTTTTACTAGTTTTTCCTTTCGCATACATAAGGACACTCACAGGCTAAACATTTAATTGCCAACTAACAACTGCCTATCTACTGTGCTTTTGACAAATAAACTTTGATTAGATTAGATTTAATCATTAGGCTAACTACAGCTAATAGATTAGATATGTTATCTGATATTATTAATAGGCATGCCTATACCTTCAAGCAAGTATGTGTGTTTCTGTCTACGGTATTGGCATTAAGCTGCAAGTGTGGTTGTCCATAAAGTTTTATCCGCAACAGACACTTTTCCAAGTTTGTCTACCAAGCTTGGAAAATGGAATTAAACTAACACCCCCCTCTGGACTTTCTGGATAGCGTGAAAGTTTCCCAAATAACACCCTTTAACCAAAGAAGCTTTCAAGCTTGTAAAGTTACCTAGTGTTTTTTTTCACTATCACTATCATGTTGCAGACAGTTTTGGAGCTAGATGTCAGAGGAAGTCATAAATAGCAACTGTTTCGAAGCAGGGATTGGTGGACTGCAGTGGCAATCATAAATTTGCGATTACCAGTCATGATTGTTACATCAGTATTAGAATGTTCCGTTAAGAACATTCCAATCACATATTTGTGATCTTACACCTTAAAGGGTAAATGTTTTTTAAATTTTTTTTTTTCCCTTACCAACCTCTCCCTCTCCAGCTTTATTTGTTTCCAGGAACACTGTGAACAGAAAAAGAACAGGTTGAACTTTGTGTTGTGTATGGTTAGACAAATTAGAAGTATACAAAAGAAATACAGCTTGTAGTCGTAGTTACAATACCATCCAGGGCAGCATGGGGAAGTATATATTTACATGTGTTATAGCACCACACGAAAGTGGGTTATCGTGTCACCGCTAAGCGTGCCTTCCCCCATTCCATTCAGAGTGTCCATTTCTAAACATGGAACGCTGACAATCAGAGACACTTCCCCGGAGGATGCTGGGAACTACACATGCCTGGCGTCCAATGAGGCCGGAACCGCCACCCAGACAGCGGCTCTGATCTACACAGGTGGGTGGTGGGCAGGGCCATGTCAGCTGACAGCTGAGGAGGGAGAGGGGGCTTTGATTGACAGCAGCACATTTACTGATCTACCGTCAGACAGCTTGTTGGGTCGAGTTTTTAACCTACATGTCAGTCGGGGGGAGACAACAGCGGGTGCCTCACTGATTGAATGCCGTGACAGCTTTTCACAAAGTGCACTGGATTTTTACTGGATTTTTTAATGTTAATCAGATGACATCACTTGCCAGGAGCCTGCTTAGATGCCCTGCCCCATCGCAGTCTCCATATTGATAATTTCACTGCCTTTTGTTGCATTGATTTGACTGGCTCTGTCACCCATAGGCACGCAAGGGTATAGAATGTCAGCATTGATGCTATTTTTAAGGCGTGAGATGACTCTATTTCCCCCTAGTGCTTTAAATATACATTTACATTCAAGTTGTGTTATTATTATGGTTGATGACTGTGCCTATTTTTATACAGTCTATGGTATGAACATATATTTAACATATAGCAATAGCTCTCTAGGTACAGGGTAAAATCAGTTGAGCTGGCCTTTGCCGTGTTTTCATATTTTTATTCCCCCCCCCTTCCACAGAAGCCCCTACCATATCAGTGACGAGACAGACTGTGCTTGCCATTGCCGGGGGAGATGCCACGTTAGAATGCCACGCTGCAGGGGACCCGCCCCCTCTGGTCAAATGGTTTAAAGGTAAACAAGATCACCATGGTAAAGCACTCATGCAGTATTGAAGGGATTGATTATATTCCGTGGCGTCCGATCTATAGCTTTTGCTCATATCAAAGTGGGGTTGTTAATGAAGTGAGTGGGACTATGTGCATGTGTGTTAATGTGTTTGTGTGCGCGTGGACCGTTTCCGTGCACGTGTGTCCTTAGGCGATCTGCGGGTTAGGACGCTCCCGTTTGCAGAACAGGACACCCGTCGTGGGACGCTCCGTTTTGGAGAGGTGCGGGAGAGGGATGCGGGGGAGTACCACTGTGTGGCCAGCAGCTCCGCAGGGACGTCCTCTGCCGCGGTCACTCTAGAGGTCGGAGGTCAGTTTGCATGCGTCCATTGTCTGTATATTTCAGTATAAATCCTGTACTATGTAACTAGCACAGCCTTAAAAAAAACAAATGGCGCAACTCCCAACTGTTCACAAGGAACAATAGGTTTTATTTAGAGGAACGTATTTCTGGATGTCCAAGTACTTTCATAGAAAAGAAGGTCATATCGCACCATGTAAAAATCTCAAATTCAAAACCCTGCCGTGTCATTCCGCCCACATGCACCTCCATTCACTTACGCAGTGATCCCCCATTTCTCGGAGACCCCCGGTGATGTCACTGCCAACATTGGGGAGAACGTGACGTTGCCCTGCGTGGCTCGGGGTTTCCCCGCTCCTGCGGTGACTTGGCGTCGACAGGGCGGGTTGATGATCCCCACCAGGCCCGATGGGAACAGCGCCGCCCTGCAGGTTGAGTCCGGCGCGCTCCTGATACAGAGTGAGTTACAGCTTCCCTCACGCCCTCACCTGCACCCACGCCCCTCACGTCCCCCAAACCTCGCCCCTCATGTCCCCCAAACCACGCCCCTCATATCCCCCAAACCACGCCCCTCACGTTCCCCAAACCACGCCCCGTGAGGCGTCGCTTCGACAGCCCGCTTGGACTGCCATAAACCCGCTTGGACTGCCATAAATCTCACTGTGAAACGGCGGGCTGCACTTCGGAGTGACAGTCCAGAACGAGCCAAGCTCTGCTCCGTGAATGGCCTGTCAGGGAGGATTATGGGAATATGGAAAATGCAGAGACGACCCTCTCGGTTTTCCAGCTCACCCAGGTCTTGTAAATCTTCCCGGGTGGCGTTGTAATAAAAGGACAGTTTTATACCAAATACTAGAAATTCCTCACTGTTCGTCCTCAAGGGAGGCATCAGAAAATATTAACTTTTATAGAGAGCGGGCTTTTTCTGACATAGCGACCAGAGCACGTATCGCCATGTTGATTTCCCCCACGTCGGTACTTAAGGTCCTGGCAGGAATAAGAGCGGGAGAAGGATCACCGCTCAGTCACAGCGCAGTCTTACATTTTTATGCGGCAGGCTGCATGATGTTTTAGTGCAGCGATTCCATTTGAATTTCGGGGAATAGTCGTACTGCCATGCCCTGCCCATCTGCTGCCCCTCCCTCCAGGGTACTGTAGCTCTATTAGGCCCTTTCTTACCTGGCTATGACAGAAGCAAAACGTGACATTTCCATCCCGGGGGCTTAGCAACTGTGAATTTCTCCACAGGTGTGTGGCTGGATGACGAAGGTCTCTACATCTGCGAGGCTCAGAATCAGTTTGGATCCATCAGAACAGAGGCCAGGGTCACTGTCTCTGGCCTGGGTCAGTATCTTCAGGGCTGGGAACGGACGCGGTCACAGACCCAGTACCGGTTTTCCTCTTCTTGCTGATAAGGAGCACCTGGTATCACAAGTACATTAGGGAGCTTTGCAGCGGCTCTTTCCATGAAACCTTGTTTATATGTTTTTTGTACGGCCAACTGTCCCAGCTGCGTTTAGATTTTTGTAATCTGCATCGAGCCTCCTTCCACTCGTGAGTCATTATCTTTCCTCATGTTTTCTATTTTTTGGCCCACAGAACCTCCTCTTTTGGCTCAAGGTGCTCCCACAATCTCCACTGTGATTGGTCAATCCCTCACCATGCCTTGCATGCTATTGGATGGAATTCCTCTTCCGGACAGGCATTGGACACACAATGGAAAACCAGTGAGAACAACAGTTGGAACCTTCTTTCACTTTTTGATTTGAGTCAGAATGTATCCTTAAGTGATGGCGCAACCTCCAATACATATACTGTGATTGTCCACAGGTCCAGCTGAATTCCAGAACCTTCCTCAGGAGTGATGGTAGTCTGTATGTTGACAGGGCTGTACCAGAGGATGCTGGGATATATGTCTGCACAGCCATTAATGTGGCAGGATCCATGAATATATCAGTAACCCTGGAGGTTCACGGTGAGGGTGGCTTCTCGCTCCTTCTTTTGAGCAGACTGAGACAGAGTAATTCAATCAAGAACTGCAACTGAGCCTAAATACAAAAAACAACAGGCCCACCACATTGAATAAAAATGCATTTGAACGAATAACATCCCCAGTGGCGTAGTTTCACGCATGGATGCGCTGTTAAGTTTTGCGTCCTGAGACAAACTAGATAATAATCTTAAGAGAATTTGCAATGTTTTTGTAAGATAATTGAGATTTGTTTTCACCCCACAGATCTGTTTAAAGCTCGGTGATAACTTTAGTTATGCTTCCTTCCCCGTAGTTCCACCTGAGATAAATCCCGGCCCATTCCATTATGTCGCCACTGAGAGCGAGGCCATTACTCTGTCATGTGACTCCACTGGGGTTCCTAAACCAACCGTCTCCTGGTCCAAGGTTGGTTGTAATCCTTGTTGCTTGGAAACTTAATTGTGCTAATGAAAATCTTGGCCCTGACTATCTGATGGAGTCTGGCAAGGTTTGAGCAATTGAGGACCATTAGATGCATTTTACTTCCTCTGAAATAGTCGAATATGACAACAGACGCTAAATTGTTCATAGTTTACAGATATACTGTGTGCTCTTTGGTCAGATGCATTTTGTGGGGGTTTTTGTGGGGGTTGTCCCATCGTCGGGTGAGAGTTCTCCCCCAACCATCAATCTCCTTCATTGTCAGCTTAGCTCCACAAGGGTATTGTCCATCTCTATTCTTGTCACATGAAAGTGAGTCTGCTAAAGCCATCTTCCTCTGAAAGGGAAAGAGGGGAAACCGATCCTCGGAGTGTGCTTTGGGAATTTTACGAGGCCTCAGAATACGCTGTATAGACCTCGATCTGTGTTCTGCATTCCGCCTGCCTCGTCCTCCAGGGAAGGGAGACCCTCTCCCTCGACAGAACATCATCCCGGGTCGACCAGGAGGGTCACCTACACATCCTCAGCCCCTCTGAAAAGGATGCGGGAGTCTACGTCTGCACGGCCACCAGCCCTGTGGGGTACGCCAGCCAGGAGATGCAGCTTAGCGTCAACAGTAAGACGTGCACTTTAACCTGCAGCTAGGGCGAAAGAGCTGCGTGACCTCGCCTTATATTGTACAAACAATATAATGTGTGTGATTGATATTATGTCCATTTAAATGGCTTTTTCTTAAAGGATTGTATTGAATATAAAATGTATACAGTCATATGTTGTATGTGCCACTCTTTTTTCATATATGTGTGTGGTTGGTACTAGGCACTTTTGTACGATTAATTTCAGGCTTCAATTTGCTATAAAACACAAATTTTCAGGAAATTGCCTTGGCGGTTCTTTTAGAGAGCATCTTTATGTGCCTATTAAATAGTCAATCTGATGAATTGTTGATGGCCTTCTGATGTTGTTGTCTTGTTAGCAAGGCCAAAAATTACGGGTACGAGCGGTAAACAACAAGTGAAGATGGATGCCGAGGTGGGGTCAGAGGTCATTCTTCCCTGTGAAGCAGAGGGAATCCCCACCCCTTTGGTGACCTGGAGCAGGGATGGCCACCCCATCCCTCCAATCACAGCCTGGTAAGCGGGTGTGTCCTCACCGAACGTGGAGTTTGCATGTCACAATGCAACAGGGAGGAGTCTCAGGACCAACCATACCATCTCATTATACAGTGTGGTCATTATAAGAACCAGGGTGACTGTGTGATCCACTGTGTTCTTTTGCAATGGACTTTGATTTAACCAATATTTAGAGGAAGCAGCAATCAAGCAGCTGATTCCAATTTAGTCATTTGCTTTTGAAGAGTCAGATCCTGTGGAGTTTAGTGGCAGGGCTCATTCCAGACATGTGGAAGCATTACCGTCAGGAAGAGGAACATCTGTTACAAGATGAAGCCCTCAGCCGCGTCTCTGGCCGTCGGGGCGCCCGCGACTGGGGGGCCCCGCCCATATTTCAAGCAGAGATTATGGGAGTCCACGGGCGACTGGAGGAGATGGCGGGTCTGGGGAACTGTGACAGATGTCTGTCATGCCTCAGTCACAGCAGAGCAGGCCAGCTCTGAGGCCAGCTCACGTGGGGGGGGGGGGGGGAGCTGGTCGGGTAGGAGGGGGATCACCTGGAAAGCAGGGGGGGGGGGGGTTGTGGGCCGTGAGCGGAAAAAGACATGGCAGACATGGAGTTTGGTTTCAGCCTCCTGGGGATTGTCCGCCGTAAAAACAGTGCGCCAGATTTTTTTTGCAGGCCCAGGATGATGGATATAACGCGTCTCGCGATGGCGTGGGAGGGCACTACGTGGCTTTCCCCCCATAACTATTTTTTACTGGGGGGCCACCTTAGTTACAGGAATTTTCAGTATTCGCCCCCACTCCCAGGTCCCCTGGGATGAGACGGTCCAATCATAGCCTCAGAACCAGTCTTTGCCGGGTCAAGAGGAGCTGTGGTCTTGCCTCACCGATTAGCCCGATGTTTCCAAGTTGTACATGTAAGCACATGAGCCAGCGCTTGTGGAGGTGGATGAGCCACAGGCTGATCTGTTTCCTGTCCCCGCATGTGGGGCCCGCGTCAGCGGGTGAGACGGCCCCTGCGCCGAGCTCTGGAAGACGGGGCTGCTCTTGAACCGCTCATTTGGCTGTCGGGGCTGTGCTGCCCTTGCCCCAAACTGCTGCTTGCTCCTGGAAGCCCTTCTTGTGAGATGGCCGGCAACAGCGGCCTGGATTAAGCCCACATCACATATTGATACCGAGGGGCTCCAGTCTGTTTCCACTGACACATCCCACTTCACAAGCAGCGGCAGAAACTGACCGCAGATAACCTGCTTTTGTATTACTCCTGTTCATACTGACCCTGTTTCCCCTTCCCTAACTGACCCAGGTTCAGTGTGCTGCCCTCTGGATCTCTGAAGATTAGCGACGTACGACTGATTGACAGTAAACGGTACACCTGCTCTGCAGTGAACCCAGCAGGCAACGTTTCCCTCACCTACAATTTGCACGTACACGGTACACACCTGCGCTGTATTGCACCACCACTTTGTTTCCACACAGCTAGAGAAGAGTATCCATTTGAGTTTTACAAATTCCAATTTTATTCCACTTTAAACTAAAGTTGCCATAGATTGTACAATTAAATTTCTGCGTCTGTATCAGAATAGATACATTTAGTGATGGCTCCAAAAGAACTGACCCAAATTTAGATGCAGCATAAACTTTTATTTAGATTATAAGTGACTGAAAAATACTCTTTTTTTTTTCAGCTAAGCCTCGAATTCAGGTCACGCCTCCGCTGCTGAAAGCTGTGATTGGTCAGACTGTTACTCTGCCGTGTGTGGTTCAGGGAGAGCCCGCCCCTGAGATCAGCTGGTTCCACAACGGGACACCTCTGAAGGAGGGCGGGGCGATCCGGATCCAAGGGGTCACCCACTCAGATAGGGGGACCTACAAGTGCGTGGCCAAGAATAGCGCCGGGCAAGATACCATGGAAACGAACCTGGAAGTGTTGGGTAAGTGGGTGCTTGAGGAATCATAGGCATTCTTTAACCTTCCCTCTTTTTTTACTTCTCATTGTAAATAAAGCACATATTCCTAAAGCCTTCATGAAGCATGTACAGCGTCTTCATTAACATTATGTAACACCCTTATGAATTATTCACGAGCTGGTTCAATACTTTAATAAAGTTTCTTAAATGTAGCATATCACTTGAGTAATGACGGTATTATACATGCCTCAGAAAAGCTTGTTTTATTTAGGAATATTACTATTAGGAATACATTATTTAGAGTTTATGAGTGGGAAGGACTTTTGGATGGACAGTTGGATTTATCAGTCCCAATTTGGGTGAAAGGGAAAACGTGGGAATGAAAAGATGTGTTAAGAAATAAATCCACGGCCATGTGTCCATATTAGATCAGGGCAATTTTTTTCTTCCAACCACTGTCTCATTGTGAAGGATTCATTTTTAGGTGCAAAGGGTTCACTGCTTTTTTTTTTTACCTCAAAGGGCATGATGTCAACTGATTGATGGGGTAGAGTAAGTGAGAGACGCAGTAATGAGTGTGTGGAGAATATTAGAATGCTCTGGTCACCATGTCACACAGCGAGACTGACCATGTGACCTTCTTCTGTTCACCTCAGAGGCTCCTTTCTTCATGGAGGCAGGAAATGATGTCATAGAGAGAGTGGCCAATGACAGGGTGGTGATCCCCTGCCCTGCTCAAGGTATGTATTTATTTTTATTGTAATGAACTGACGATGCTGTTTTAATAAAGGAGCATCAAAAGACAAAGTCAAGATATCTACGGGTCTGGAGGCACAGTGCACGTGATTCAGGTGGGGGGTGATCAGCAGGAAGCAGTAAATTAGCCTATTGACATTTTTTGTTTACATTTTTTATGAAAGTAAAACTGTTCATGACAGATTTTTTATGAGTAACACTTGTTAATGCTGCACTGTGTTTACAGGCATGAAAGAGCTTTTGCCTTTGCTTACTTCTATAAGAATAATTTTTTTGTGTGTAAAGTCTACAGGGGACAATGTACGTAATTCATTACTGTTCCTATTCATTTTATGTAAATTAGGTTGCCTACAGCTCTGTTTGTGCAGAAGAAATTCTCTTCATGTACCGTGAATATACATTGCAATGTGCTATTTCACACTTATTGGAGGAAAGGCTCGCTTAACATGGTTTGATTGCTTTTCAAATCAGAAGAGGAGCTATGGGTACCTCAAGCTTAACCATGAGGGTAAAAACGTGTCGTTTGTGCTTCTATTCTGAAACGCCTCAAAGCTGCCATCAGTTGACCTCGTTGGGGAAGTTAATTGCTGGGGTTTTATTAAAGATTGGCATGAGGCAAATTATGCCAAACAACCTCCCACACACTTGGAAAAGAGGGAGTGGGGGTACAGCTGCTTGTTGGGTGAGCTTGTGGTGTATGTGTGTGTCAACCATCCTTACTCCCCAATAAGAACAGGTTATGAAAATACATGGTTTGTTGATGGGTACCTGCCATGGCAACAAGGTGTGTGTCTGCGTGTGTGCATGTGTGTTTGCGTGCGTGTGCGTGTGGGGGCAGGCATGTTCTGCACAACAGCTGGAACATCATTTTGCCTCCCGTATCCTGGGCCACATCTGCTTTCTGCGGTGAGCGTGCCCACTGGGAGCGGAATGCTAATTACAGGCTGCTGCCGGTGGATACTACACTGTGGAAATGTACTAGGGATGTCTGGAGCGTCGGCATGGCGATGGAGCCTGTACGCGTCTCTCCCTTGGAGTGATGCACGTCCTTGCAGGATTGATTAGCCGGCCTTTCCAGATTTAGCCTTTAATCAGAGCTTGCCAATCACTGTGTGCTGTGGGTGGCAGAAGTATTATCTGGCTTTATGAGTAAGTCTCTCAAGGACTGTCCACTTGGGGGAAAATGCTTGATTTGATTGTATTTTCCCAAAATAAGTACTTGGAAAAGTGTTTAATTGAACACAACGGACGTGCACCAACACAGGACTGGCTTACGAATGCTTGGTATGTTGAACATAGTATTTCCTTAGGCTCTTTGCCTTTCATTGATTTTGAAGAATATCATTTTTGGTTATTTTGATTGCGAGGCTTGCATTTTGAGGCATGTAGATATTGAAGCAGGTTATTTTGATTGCGAGGCTTGCATTTTGAGGCGTGTAGATATTGAAGCAGGTTATTTTGATTGCGAGGCTTGCATTTTGAGGCGTGTAGATATTGAAGCAGGTTATTTTGATTGCGAGGCTTGCATTTTGAGGCGGTAGATATCCTGCCAAGCTTTCTCATCGAACCCTGAGATAAAGAATGAATCATGTTACATTATATAAACAGCTAGTTGTGTTTTCCATTACAGTATGGTATTTGTGTTAATAACATATTGAACAGATAATGAGAGGAGGCGTAATGAGCCTTGATGAAAAGTTGTCATCTTTTACAAAATGAGGGACTTTTTTTTACATTACAGCACCTTTTTCTTCCAAGCCAGTAAGAAAGTAATATTTATGTTTTTTAAATTGTAAACATCTGTTCAGCGCAGGACCCCAGTGGAAACTATCCTTGGTTCTTTTTTTTTTTTTTTTTTACATCTCTTGATTTTTTTTTCTCTTTTTGGATGCAGAATGTGATGTGTGTTCATTTTTCATCCTCATCCTCTCTCTCTCTCTATCTCTCTCTCTCTCCTTGTGCGCTCTGTGTTTTGATTGGGACCTGTGATCTTGCTGAAAAAGCTGGCCTTCCTCAGTGGATGAATAATTGGCTGAAGGCTCCCTTTGGAATCGGCCGTAAAAGCCAAAAGGAGAGGTGCCTTCTGAGGCTTTTCAACACCGTGAAGCGTTTGAAACAACATCTGTTTCTGCCTCCTCGGGCGCCTGAACGTACACATTAATGCTTTTGAACTGTGGGTCCCGTCCACGCCAGGCCTCTGTGTGCTTGACCCCGGGCCTCTGCTCCTGTGGCTGTAAATCTCTGCCCTGCCGCTTTAAATCAGACATCTCTCAAATATGTTGCTCTTGCCGCCCGCCCCCCTACCGCCGTACTTTGACACATCTTGAAATATCACAGGATGGCGACCCGACGGATACGGAACTCTGAAGTAATGTGGCGCATATTCCCCCGCCGTTCCGTCCATCCAGGAGATAAATGGAGAGCCCACTGTATTCCCGTTTCCGGGCAACCTTCCCGACAAAATATTCCTACAGCGGAAGCTTTACCTCCTTTTGAGGCTGACCCCAGATCAGCTCCCTTCCCCACCTCACTCTCTCCCTGTCTCTCTCTCTCTCTCTCTCTCTCTACATGCCCTTGCAGGCTCGCCCCCTCCAAAGGTGCGCTGGTTCAAGAACGGACTGGAAATACACCCCGACCAATCAGGGATCGGGGTCACGGTGTCACGGAACGGGTCCCTGGTGATTGGCTCCGCGTCTGCCAGCCAAACCGGGGACTTCAAATGCTTGGCCACCAATGAGGCAGGGTCTGTGGAGAGGAAGACCAGGCTGAAAGTAAATGGTGAGAACAACGAAGATTCCCCACGCACCCCCCTTCCACCCCAACCCCACCCCCCCCCCCCCCCCCCCCCAGCCCCCCAGCCCATTTCTGTCTGCCAGCATCACAGCTCAACAGCCTCCACATCTGTCAAGAATGAATAAGAAGAGTTTCCAATCTCTAGGACATTTATTCATGCAACACCCCCAAAACAGACAATGATTTCATTGTTTGAGGATCATTCCCCTGGAAACAAAGAATATAACATGAAAACCTTGTGCTCCCACCATTACCAAGTATTTTTCAAATATTTTTTTATGAAACCATATGTGAGCAATTTTATTTTTTCTTAGTTAATTTACCGAGTAAATCCCGATCGGTTTAAGTAGCTCATATTTTATGAATTGCCCACTCACATTTCTGAAGTGAAACAATTTTATGCAACTTAGGTGAAACAGCAATGCCTCACCTGGGAAACAAACTTAGCAATTTGAGTCATAATCACAGCTCCGACAGCTCTAACCACTATACCACAATGCCACTTATCAACTCCTCTTCTTCATCACTACTTATCAACTCCTCTCCTTCATCACTACTTATCAACTCCTCTTCTTCATCACTACTTATCAACTCCTCTTCTTCATCACTACTTATCAACTCCTCTTCTTCATCACTACTTATCAACTCCTCTCCTTCATCACTACTTATCAACTCCTCTTCTTCATCACTACTTATCAACTCCTCTTCTTCATCACTACTTATCAACTCCTCTTCTTCATCACTACTTATCAACTCCTCTCCTTCATCACTACTTATCAACTCCTCTTCTTCATCACTACTTATCAACTCCTCTTCTTCATCACTACTTATCAACTCCTCTTCTTCATCACTACTTATCAACTCCTCTCCTTCATCACTACTTATCAACTCCTCTTCTTCATCACTACTTATCAACTCCTCTCCTTCATCACTACTTATCACTCCTCTCCTTCATCACTACTTATCACTCCTCTCCTTCATCACTACTTATCAACTCCTCTTCTTCATCACTACTTATCAACTCCTCTTCTTCATCACTACTTATCAACTCCTCTCCTTCATCACTACTTATCACTCCTCTTCTTCATCACTACTTATCAACTCCTCTCCTTCATCACTACTTATCAACTCCTCTTCTTCATCACTACTTATCAACTCCTCTTCTTCATCACTACTTATCAACTCCTCTCCTTCATCACTACTTATCAACTCCTCTTCTTCATCACTACTTATCAACTCCTCTCCTTCATCACTACTTATCACTCCTCTTCTTCATCACTACTTATCAACTCCTCTCCTTCATCACTACTTATCAACTCCTCTCCTTCATCACTACTTATCAACTCCTCTTCTTCATCACTACTTATCAACTCCTCTCCTTCATCACTACTTATCAACTCCTCTTCTTCATCACTACTTATCAACTCCTCTCCTTCATCACTCCTCATCAACTCCTCTCCTTCATCACTACTTATCAACTCCTCTTCTTCATCACTTCTTATCTACTAATTTTCTCTGTCATTCTGTATTCACTCCTGTACTTTCCAACCTAGTAATAAACATAAACCTAAATTATATGATCTTTGTGTATCAGTGTCTGCCACTATAAGATGTGGATTATTCTCTCTTGTTTCCCCTCCAGTTCCCCCAGAGATTCAAGATGACGGACAGGCTGCCAACCTCACAGTGACCCTTCAGCAGCCCCTCAGTCTGGGCTGCGACGCCTTCGGGACTCCCTCCCCCTCCATCACCTGGACCAAAGATGGCCGACCTGTGGGTACCATCTCCCCAGAAGGGGCTTTGGTTTTTCAGGAAAACGATACAGTTGTACCCACCTCCTGAATGTCCCAGACACGCAACCTCACCTATACTATTTAATCTGTTTACTCTTATGATGAGATTAAATGACTCAGTCCACTTTGCAGTTTAGGCCACCAGTAGCACTGAGCCACAACAGTTTTATTTGGACTTTTAAAACCACAAGCACCATGGATATCTCTGGCAACACAGTGACACCTAGTGGTGTACTAGTATATTCCAGTTGATGAGTCTTGCTTTGATTTTCAGACTCCGATTACAGACTCTCTTCTTCTTTGGTCTGCTGCAGGTGAGTGATTCCTCAGGGGTTTACCTCCAGAATGGAAAGAGGCTTCTGAGAATCTATCGGGTCCAGATGGAACATTCTGGCACGTTCTCCTGCAGGGCTTCAAACAAAGCCGGCGAAGCCAGGAGGGACTACAACATTGTGGTGCAAGGTGAGTGACGGCCAGTCACTTGTTCGGTTTGGATGGATTTGTTTGGGGCAGGTATGTATTGAATATGGCAGCTTTAAAGTGAGAGGTTTGTACAGGAAAACTTTCTTCGGCAAAATGCAAAGAAAGTGAGCCACTAGTTTTTGTGAGACACAGTCAGACCACTGCGGACATTAGGCGCATTTGACTGGCTTCATTAAATGTTAGAGTACTCTTTGGCATGGAATCGGTTTGGTGAGTCATGCGCTGGACTGGAATGTAAAGCATGTTGGCACGGAACAGTAGAAATCTGTTGAAGGGATTCAGGACAGGTAGCACAGACTGTACCGTGTCAGTGGTTTGTGGGGAGTAATTTATCTAAAACTTTACATAGAAACTTTTTTTGATTCAGGAAAGCGTGACCTCATTTTTTTGTTGTACATTTATCAGCGCTAAACGGGTCACAGTTTTTAGTGTTCTGCCTTTGTGTCTCTGTGTCCTCTTTATCCGCCTGAATGTGCCTCCGGTTGTCCACCTGTCTGACTGTCCCTGGCTCCACAGCTCCCCCTGTGATCTCGGGCACGTTGGCCATGCAGGATCTGGCGGTGGTGGCCGGGCAGGAGGTAGAGCTGCAGTGCTGGGTCAACGGCCGCCCGGCGCCCAAAGTGGAATGGAGTCGGGATGGAGAGTGAGTGAGGATGGGTTACAAATACAAACAACGCACTCACAAACACACACACACACACACAAAAGGTGTGGTAGGGAGAGAGATCGACCACTAACCTTCACACATACACATTCACCATTCACCATGCGTTTTGTATAGATTAAAGTCAATCGTTCTGTGTTTTTGTCACATGGGAGCCATTTTGTGCCTTTGTACCTGTGATGCAAGCAGCAGCGTTCCCCTCCCTTCTGCGCAGGGTGCTGTCGCGGAACGGTGACCCCCACGTGGAGTTCCTGGAGCAGGGCCAGGTGCTGAAGGTGAAGTCTGTCCGTCTGAGGGACCAGGGCCTGTACCGCTGCGTCGCCAGCAACCGCGCCGGGACTCAGATGCGCCAGTTCAGGGTCACTGTCCAGGGTAACCTCTCTGCCCCCCTACTTCCCCTCCCCAAAAAATAAAACATCCCAGGCCAGACCCAGGTAGTCAAATGGGTCTGGCCCAGATCTGGCATTCTGACTCAGCCCAGTGTCAGCCTTGAATTACGGCACAATTCTGGGCAGAGTGATGTGGCCCAAGTTATTAGGGCTTAACTGTATTAATATTGTTATGTATTCTAAGTTATAATAAAGAAATATTGTTTGTTACATGTATGAAGACTATCATTTGCTTCAGGTGGGTTTCAGGGTTGGTGAAAGCCACTCTGGCCAGATCTGGTCCGGGTTTGGCCCGGGTCCGGCAGCACGTGGCCCATTGCAGGTGCAGTTGCAGCGCTTACGGCACGGACTCGGCTGTGATGTGGCAGCCCGGACTCATCGCCACATCACTTGGCCTAGAATAATGCCGTGATTCAAGGCCAACACTGAGTCGAATGGGAATGCCAGATCTGGGCCAAACCCATTTGGTTACCTGGGGATGCTGGTTCACCCAGATACACATACTGTAGTTCCTGCTAACATCTTCTCCTTCTCTCCCCCTTGTCCCCTTAGCACCCCCTTCCATCCGGGGCTCCAGCGAGGGCTCGGAGATGTCTGTAGTGCTGGGTTTTCCCACGATGCTCCCCTGCGAGGCTGAGGGCGTGCCCGCCCCCAGTCTGACGTGGCTGAAGGACGGCCGCCCCATCGTGTCCAGTGCCCGGCTCACCTACACCCGCGGCGGGCAGGCTCTCCACCTGGGCGCAGCGCTCGGCGACGACGCGGGACAGTACACCTGCCGTGCCACCAATGCTGCTGGCACTGCCCACATGCAATACATGCTGAGGGTGCTGGGTAAGGGGGATGGGCCCATTTTCACCGTTCTTATAAATCATTTATATGCAAATGCAATGTGTTACACTCTCAGAAAAAGAGGTATGAAAAAGTGCCTAAAAAGGTACAAACGCCAGCAATACATAATCCATCTGCTTATAAAAGGTACTTACTAGTACTGAAATAGAACATTATTGTACTTTCAATAATATACCTCCACTATATCTTTAATTCTGAGCGTGTACAGTGACAAAGCATATCTTCAAATTCAGTATGAAATGGCACGACTTCACCTTGACTTAATATCGACCCTCTGGCCAAAATTCAATTTAGTTCAATTCAGTGATTGATAGATGTTACTGTGGTAATGAAAGTGGTATCTCCATATTGCATTATGGAGCCCAGACTCTCTTTCATCTAAATCTGAATCCAGAAGTGCTTTGTCATTTTTGTTGTATCACATTTAACAACAGTTTTTGGTTCAAGTCACTTTTCACATGACAGCCTTTATTAACTAGAGTGTCTACTGAATACATTCACGTAATGTAATGTATACTTTATGAAGGAATACTTTGTGTGACTGAGGATAATGTATAACGTGCATGTAAAACGTCTTTAAAATCACAACGATTAGAAGCAAAGTCCAACCCGTTTTTCGGTTGGACTGTGTTGTTCCCCTGGTGTGATGCTGGGTCAGGTGACAGAGTGTGATGCCTGGTGTCCCCTCTTTAGTTCCCCCTCAGATTGAAGCAGGTGATTCCACCCCCCTCGGGTTTGGTAGCAGAGGGGTGAAGGTCCGGATCAATGGGACGTTGGCTCTGTCCTGCCTGTCCAAAGGCTTTCCGGAGCCCACCATACAGTGGTACCGAGATGGACAGGTGTGTTTGTGATCGGCGGTTCTGGGGTGAACCTCTAGTATGTTTACGTGCGTGCGATTGGATGATTTGTGATTCAGAGATAGGTAACTGCATTTGTGTGTTTGTGATTGGGGCGATTTGCAATCAGAGATGGGTCTGTGCGGGCCTGTGTGTCTGTGATTGATGATTCAGAGTCTATAATTCTGAGGTTCATGTATCTCTGAGGTTATACTGTAAACATTTTAGGCTCCCACAAAGTATAACATACAGTATAATTAACACTAATATTTGTATTATTGCTTCCCACCATCAGTAACTTACAAAAGGTCAATCATCATAATTCCTCCATTACAGGGTAGTGACCAAATGCGCACATTTTGGGAATGAGCTCCTTCACCTATTCACAAGCAAACAGATGTATCCGAAAGTTCAACTGTCGAGTTATTACAAAGCCTTCAATCTACCTTCTCTATAACATTGGCTCTAAATTAAATAAAAAGCATTTTTCCCCTCAGAGCATTCACCAAAAATGAACTATAATTTGTGTTTTTTAAGAAGAAAAATGCATTTACGTGTATTTGTAAGGCAAGGTTAAGAACAAATGTTGAGTGGATACAGACCCGGGTCACAGTGTGAAAACAGGGGGCATCTCAGAACATAGCAAAGGCAGGTGAGAGAATGCAGACCCAGGTCACAGTGTGTAAACGGGGCGTCTCAGAACATGGCAAAGGCAGGTGAGTGGATACCAGGAGTGTGTCCTTTACAGGATGCTGATGTCTTTTCTCGCCTCCAGCTGTTCGTGGGTGACGGTCACATTGGGATCCGGGTGGACGGCCATGTCCTGCACATCGACCGCGCCCTCCTGTCCCACGAGGGACAGTACACATGTGCGGTGTCCAACGCAGCCGGGGAGGCCAAGAGGGATTTCCACGTTACCGTCCAAGGTCATTGTCCTCATTCAGTCATTGATAGAGATGATTTAATTGTAGGAGAGACAGTCTGGTCAGCAGGCACATTATGTAATGCCACAGATCATTATTTTGGGATGCGGGGATACCAGAGACAGGTTTATTTTATGGTTGTCAAGGTTGGACAGTGAACAAGAATCCTTCACAAAGACTGCTAAATGCTCCATTTCGAAACCTGTGTCACTGGTATCTTACTATTAAGAATATCTCTAGCATTATCTGTAACTGGTTTGATGCCTATAACTACACTCTTACATATTCCTAAATTACATCCACACCTACTCCACAGTGCCCCCTGTCTTCCACCGGGTGAACAATGGACCAGCGGCCTGGGGGCTGGGAGAGGAGGACGAGGGTGGGGAGGAAGGTGACGAGATGACGGAGAGGCGGGAGGTAGTCCTGGGTCACCCCGTCAGCCTATCGTGTGAGAGCAACGCAATCCCCCCTCCCCGCCTCAGCTGGTACCGACAGGGGCGTAAGCTCTCCACCACGGATGGAGTGGTGCTGCTTCCTGGTGAGTCTATGGGTTTCCTGTCACATGACTCATCTACAACAGGTCCTGTATGACCCAGTGCATGCCCCCAGCAATGTCATGTGTAATATTGTAATATACTTCTTTGATTGATTGGTCGTGGCTTAGAGCTCAGTGGTTTGTGGGTTATTTTCTGAAAACTGTAGTGATTGGTGAGTTAACGCTTTCAAGCTCAGTGATGGTTTGATTGTTTTCTCAGGAGGCCAAGTCTTGCAGATCCCACGGGTCCGAAAAGAGGATGCTGGGAAGTATACTTGCCAGGCGGTGAATGAGGCAGGCGAAGATCGCATGCACTTTGAACTGGAGGTGCTGGGTAGGTGAACGGTATGCTTCTTTAAACTATAGCTGCTACCTTTTAGTGAGGTCCAATTCAAAAAGCTGTTCAGGGTGTGAAGGAATCTCTTTGAATATATGCTTTGGATAAATATGAGTCTGATGTTCTTTAGCTGTAAAACCACATAGTTCATAAACAAAGTCAAATGTATCTAGCGTCTCAACCATGAGAGCATTGTTTTCACAAAGCCCTTTGTACTGCACTGAAGCAGTTTTGAAATAGATGAATATTCTGAAATTATTATTATTTTAGCCAAAGCAACATATAAAACTGTGTTTAAAATGGTAATGAAACACCAGAAATGCTAAAGATAGGCAAAGTTACAGTCATACAAGTACCACCACCCAGGTGCATAACTGAAGACTTGTGAGAAGAAGAGAAAGAAGGCTTTGTTTTTTCCCAACCCCTCCAAAATGCCACCTGTGGATCCTGGTCCACAGTTTGGGAACCAATGTTTGGGATGATGCAGGGTTAGTTTGTGCATGAAAGGAACCTACTGTGCGTTGCGTCACTGTACCCCACAACCTCGCTTCACTTCCTGTGTTGCGGTGCCCTCCATAAATGCATCACTTCCTGTATGACAGTGCCCCCTACCATCATCGGTCAGGCGGATGAGTTCATGGAAGAGGTCACGGCAGTGGTGAACAGCACGGTCCGGCTGGGGTGCTCCGTGTCCGGGAATCCCACACCGGCGATCTCCTGGCTTCGCGACGGCCTGCCACTGTACAGCGGGCGGCAGCTCCACATCCTGGAGGACGGCAAGCTGCTGGAGGTTCGAGTCTCATTCCTCATTTACTGCCGTGGCGGTGTAGGGCCTGGGCTCTTAACCAGTAGGTTACAGGTTCAATTCCCAGATGGGGAGCCAACACTGTACAATTGAAGGTGTTTAACCCTCATTGGACTAGGTGTGTAATGGAGGCTATTAAAGTAGTCTTAGATAAGAGTCCATGATATAATAACGCAATAACAATGCTGGTGTTGAGCTCACTGATGTGCTGGTGTCTGGCTGGCCTTGTGCCTCACACATGACAGTGTAGCTCGAACCCTCTCTACAGATTGTCAGTGTGCAGGTTGCAGACATGGCAGGATACCTGTGTGTAGCGGAGAACAAAGTGGGAGCAGTGGAGAAGCTCTTCAGCCTGACTGTACAAGGTGAGACCCGCCGTACCCCAATGTTCATATACATATCATAAAAACCTTTTCCAAAATGTGTATATATACTGAAGGCTGACAGCACAGTACATAATACATTTGCTGTGACTCTCCCCTTATTAAAATTACATTACATTACAGGCATTTAGCAGACGCACTTATCCAGAGCGACTTACACAGCATTTACATATTATCCATTTATACAGCTGGATATATACGGAAGCGATTCAGGTTAAGTACCTTGCTCAAGGGTACAACGGCAGTGTCCTACCTGGGAATCGAACCGGCAACCTTTTGGTTACAAGTCCAGTTCCTTAACCATTATACTACATTATACTAAACATTATACTACACTATATCTAAAATGTAGATTGAGATACGTTTGTTCTAATATGGAATATTGGAATATGTGGAATATACAGTGTACTCCAAAAGGACAGTGGCACATTTTTTGTTGTTTTGGCTCTGTACTCCAGCACATTGGATTTGAAATGAAACAGTGACTATGAGGTTAAAGTGCAGACTTTCAACTTTAATTTGAGGGTTTTTACAAATCCAATGTGCTGGAGTACAGAGCCAAAACAACAACAACAAAAATGTTTTAGTGTTTACTCACAATCCACCTTAAACCTTCCCATGATCCACCAGTGAACCCAGCCACCAACCACAGTTTGTCAACCATTGGCCCGAATGCATGCTGGCAAGTTTTTACCCAATTGTTAACAACAAATTATGTTGCTATAGTTCCCCCAAGAGTCATCGGGCAGAGGGAGGAGCAGATGAGTGTGATCGAGGGTCACATGGTGTCCTTGCTGTGTGACGTCCAGGCCTACCCTCCTCCTGATATCATCTGGACCAAGGATGGAGAGGCCCTGCAGTTTAGCACAGGAATCCACATCCTGCCAGGTCAGAGCCTGTGTGTGTGTGTGTGTGTGTGTGTGTGTGTGTGTGTGTGTGTGTGCAAGGGTGTGTGTGCGCTCATACGAAGATGCATGCATATTTAATTGTTTAAGTTAACATTTCTGTAAATTTGGTACATTGGTCCGTTAAGGTGTGCCTGTAAGGTGCATTTTTGACAGCGGTGTGTTGTTTGGCGAAAGGCTCGCATCTGTGACTGTGTTTCCAGTGAATATGTATCCGTGAATTATTATTGTATGTATGCCATTGTCGGGTCCTGTCTGCAGGTGGTCAGATGTTACAGCTGCCCCGGGCCAGAGTGCCGGATGCTGGGCAGTACGTCTGCACCTCCACCAACCCTGCAGGACTCGACCAGAAGAGCATCCAGCTCAGTGTGTATGGTGAGACAAACTCTAAGCACCGCTCGCACTGAAATACCATCTCAGTACCACTTCCCATTGAAACACGCTCAGTACCACTCCCATTGAAACACGCTCAGTACCACTCCTATTGAAACACGCTCAGTACCACTCCCATTGAAACACGCTCAGTACCACTCCCATTGAAACACGCTCAGTACCACTTCCCATTGAAACACGCTCAGTACCACTCCCATTGAAACACTGTCAGTCTACTTGGATGTTCTCCAATATTATTTTCATCAATAAAACTTGGATGGTCTTGAGTCAGCAGTTTGAAAGTGTGAATGTGAAATGAAAAACTGATGTTTTTCCACGGGCTTCCTTCTTCATGGCTATAATTAATGCTTAAGGCTGTATACCTTTTTTTAAGGTGAAGAGTGAAGTTTTCTTGACTTATTCCATGCGGCAAGTTCCTATGAAGTTACGTTTTAATATAAAGCTTCACTACAGCTTTACTTAATTTAATGTGCTTTACATCTCTCTTAAAGTCCCGCCCGTCCTGAAGCCCCGCTCTGACTCTGAGCCAGAGTTTGTGACCCCCCAAATGGGGACGTTCGTCTCCCTGCGGTGTGAAGCGGAGGGCACGCCGGAGCCCGAGGTCACATGGTACCGCAACGGGCTGCAGCTAGCCCCAGGAAATGGCCTGAGGGTCGAAGGTCACCTGCTGGAGATGCAGGGAGTGCAGGTGTGTCTGTATCTTATTACTGCGGTTCTGAAATTATTCTAAAATGGCCACCTGATGGAGCCCCACCTCTATAAAGTAGAAACCTGTGTCCAATACCACAGGCTGAATGCAGTGGCTATTTAATACACTAATATGTGAAAGCGTGTTTGAACTAGGTCATATTTTATAGATCTACATATATCAGATTATCATATTTATTACAATTATATTCTAGTACTTTTTTTCTGTATTTAGTACATATTCTTAAAGGGGAAAATATTTTCTGCCGTTTTGTTGAGACTCCAGACCCCCCAGCTTCAGAGTCTTTCCATTTTTCTAAGCCTTCTACCTCTTTTTTTTATCGTGACAGCGTACACCACAAGAGGAGATTTGTGTTCACTGTCTGTACTGACCATGATTGTCTGTCCATTGTTGCTCGCAGGTAGCTGACAATGGAATCTACACCTGCAAGGTGTCAAACATCGCTGGGCAAGTGGACAGGACTTTCCGCCTGACTGTCCACGGTGAGGCCTCACTCTCATGCGCTCTCCTTATTCTACTTTCTGTAGTGGCCTGCCTGTTCCTGGCAGCCTATGTCTCCTGACTGTGGTTCCTAGCACTTTGCTATCAACACTGAATGTATAAAGATAGATTTCCACACAATGTTAGGTAAGATTTTTGGTGATTTTTTCTCCCTGCCCATCTACAGTGCCCCCTGTTTTGAATGAGCCACTCCAGGAGGCCCTGGTCCAAACGCTAGGTTCCCACATCACCCTGCTCTGTGAGGCTACAGGGGTCCCAGCCCCCAGCATCACCTGGATGAAGGACGGCGCCCCTATTGGTGAGAGAATGGAACTGCAACCATTTTAGTGTGTTTTCAGACCTCAGACAGAGGATTTTACAATGAAGCTCCCCTTCTGAGATTTTCTTTCTATATTATATTGACCTTTCATATGGAGCTACTCTCAGCAGCTGAGCTGCTGTGTTGAAATGCAAAAAAATTGTACTGCTATTAAAATACTACTGTGAATACTGTAAGCCTACATTTCTTGGGGGAATTTCTTGTTTAATCTATTGTGTCTTTGTAATCAGTGCACTGTGTTACAGCTTGCATTTTAGACCACCAAGTTGTATTAAATGCAATATGTTACATACACATTTGAGAAGTGAGGATTGCAGACATTTCTTCAGATATATTTATCAGTACATTCCATAACTGTTTCACTTCATTTGCCATAACCATTCTAAAGTGTAACCATTAGTAGGCAGATTCTCAAATTAAATTATTACAAATTGTTGCTTTCAAATACATATCTATCTACTGAATTGGAATTTATGAATATTTGCTGAAGTTGTGTGAATCAACGTTGGTCAAGTTGCCTGTATCAGCTTTGAGGATGACAATAATGTATGTGTGTATCAGTGGCGGCTCCTGAGCTGAAAATTGAGGAGGCAGAAAACTTCCCTTTAAACTGATTATTGGTCCTTATCTTTTTTTCAATCATTTCCCTTGATTAACAAGTGTGCCAATGATCTGAATAATCAATTTGCAGGTGAAGACACAGCTTTGTTTAATTTTTAATTGTTTAATTTCCATGAATATTTTCAGAGTTAGAGTGCGGAGAATGAAGAGCACATGTATCCACAATTATAATGTTGATTAAAATGTGCACAATTTTGCGATGCAAGTAAATTTCATTACTTGCCTAATAGCCTGGCAATGAGTAATTTGTGAATTAAACGCTGATGTAGCCTATTGTTAATCAAGGAAACTGATTGAAAAATTATTGATACCAATAATCAGCTTAAGGGGAAGTTTTCTGCCTCAATTTTAAGCTCAGGAGCCGCCACTGGTGTGCGTGTGTGCGTGTGTGCGTGCGTGCGTGCGCCGAGCAGAGTGCCTGCTGTTTATTTGAATGCGCTTGGTGCACTTTTGTGTTTGTTTCTGCTGCACAGAGAGGAGTGTTCGGTGAAAGTCTCTTGGACGTTGTTGTCCGCTTCTTCATCATTTCTGGTGCTCGTAGAACAGTGCTTAGTGCCGGTGTTTGTTGACCATATCTTTATTGTCTCTAATAGCATTGCTTAGTGACAGTCTGTCTGCTGTTTTTAGTGGTCACAGAGCAGTGTTCAGGTATGGTTTGTGTGATGTCGATGCTCACGTCTTTGTTGTTACCGGTGCACAGAGAGTAGTGTTCAGTGGAAGTGGTCAGTGCGGGGCAGTAGGCTGGAACTCGGACCTCTCCAGCTCTCTCATGCTGGCACCTACACCTGCGTGGCCAGGAACAGCGAGGGAGAGACCCACAAGGACTACAGTCTCACAGTGCAGGGTAAAAACCAGCCTCTGTCCATCCAGTTCTACCAGTTCTGTCTGTGTGTTCACAACCAGCAATAACTTCACATCAAATAGTTTAGAAGGGCTGTTGTATTTAGTAATATGTTCATATGTAGTAATACAATTTTGTATTTATTATTTCTCAACCCTGTTCCCAATCACACTGTCAGTTTTCCTAATCGCTGTAATTCTCTCATTTTCATTTTCATTTTCATTCCAGCTAAGCTTTGACAACACGTTAAATCTAGTGGATATGGGCTATCGGAAATGTTTTTGCTCAAAAAAGGACACAAATAAATAAGGATACATGAGATTAAGTGTGACACAACTCTGTGTGTCAAATTGAGAGTAGTATCCAGCTCAGGCAGCTTAGTCAAACCCCATTAATTGTGAGCTCAGAGCTCTGAATACCAGAACATACACCAGAGCAGTGCATCCTTCAAAACAGGGGTTCAGAAACAGGCTTATAGCGTGACACCTCTTGCGTGTTGCATGTACGTGTGACCCCGTGACCTGGGTTTGCACTGTAGCTTTGCACTGTGCCTGGCGGGTCACCCCTGCGCTGGTCTGTACTGACATGCGTATGGCTCCGTGTTTCAGTTTTGCCCACCATCCTGGACTCCGGCCTGCCCTCGGAGATCAGCGCTGCGGTGGGGGAGGAGCTGACCATGGAATGCCGGGTAATGGGGACCCCCAAGCCCCAGCTGAGCTGGCTGAAAAACGGGGCACCCCTGGACAGCAGCAACATGCAGAACTTGCAGTGGGTGCCTGATTTTTTTTGTGTGTTTATTTGGGGGGATGGGCTGTTGGGGGGGAAGGAAATAGGCGGGGAACGGGAGAGGAAGGGGAGAGAGATTAAGAAATGAAAAAAGGGAGAAGAGGCAGGGGAGGACAAAGAGAGAGGAGAGGAGACAGGAGGGGCGGGGAGTTTGTGCGCTGATCCGCAAATGTTGCGCCATGAACTTTGATGCATTGTATTGTACTTGTGTGCTACAGCTTGTCCCCTGATGGGGGCGCTCTGACGCTGCTGGGGCTGCGGCCTGCCGACTCAGGGACGTACACCTGCCTGGCGGTCAGCCCCGCTGGCCAGGAGAGCAAGATCTACACCCTGTCCGTGCTGGGTAGGTTGGACTCGCCTGCCCTTCCTGTCTGAGAGAGGGGTGCATTTACTGTGCTGAAAATGATCCAGTACTGACCCGGCCCATTTTCCCCTGGTTTAGTACCGCCCTCTATTGTGGGTGATCTGGGCTCCCCTCAGGAAGTGCAGGTAGCCCAGGACAGCGCGGTGACCCTGGAGTGCCTGGCAGCGGGAAACCCCCCCGCCCCAAATCAGCTGGCTGTGGAACGGACGCCCCCTGCTCCTCTCCCCTCGAACCCGGCTCCTCTCTGCAGACGCCGTCCTCAGGTGAGGCCCTTCCTCCTCCTCTGCCTCATTACTCCTCCCCCTTTCCCTGTGTCCTCCTCCTCCTCCTTTCTCCACTTTCTCCACCCTTTTCCTGGTATTTTCTCTTTCTCCTACATCTCTCACTCTTCACAGCTTTCACTCTCAGCACCTCTTCTTCACTCCTTCAACCCTACTCCCTCTTTCATCACCAGCCCTTTCTTCATATTCCTCACTTCCTCGTCTCCTTCCCCACCTCCTCTGTCCAGTCGCTGCCTACACTTGTGTCCTCTCCTCCTATATCCTCCGAGTAGTCCTCTAGATTAAACCCAGCTTCCCTGCCCTTATCCGTAATCCAATCCAGTGTGTGAATCTGTGCTCTGTGTTTCCAAGGATCTCTCCGGTCCAGCTGTCGGATTCTGGGGTCTATACCTGCGTGGCCCGCAGTCCGTCGGGACGGGCAGAACTCAGCTATGACGTGCAAGTGCAAGGTACGGGCCAGGTCTCTAACCAAACTTTTATCATCGGGATGGCTGTCTTTTCTCACCACTCCCTCCTGTTGTGCGTAAGACTTGTTACCCTCACGTGGGACTAGTTGCATTAGGCTAGGTTATGTTTTTACCTGCAGTAATGGTATTTCCCCACTGGAGGCCGGGCTCGAATAGAATCTCTGACTGTAATTTTTCCCGCCTCTGTTAGTGCCCCCGGGCGTGGATCACGTGGAGCCCACCGAACATGTGACGGTGGTAAAGGGCTCGCTAGTGACGCTCACCTGCGAGGCCCGGGGAGTCCCGCCTCCCTCGCTGTCCTGGCTAAAGGACGGCCAGCCGCTCTCCCTGCACCGTAACCTGCTGCTGGACGGGCGCGAGACGCGGCTCCGCCTGCCGGACGTGAGCCCCACCGACGGCGGCCAGTACAGCTGCGTCGCCAGCAACCAGGCCGGCAGCAGCACCAAGACCTTCAACCTGACCGTGCTGGGTGAGGAGGGCCGTCGCGTGCACACGCTATACACGCGGCGCGTCCGCGTCACACTCCTGCTACGCACGCTGCATACGTGCTACACGCAGGTTACTATGGCTGCTTTGCCGACGCACAGCAGTACCAAGGCCTTCAACCTCAATGAGAAGTTCATCCTGAATGAGAAGTGCAATCACGTGCATATGATATTCACACACTACACATATGCTACACACACTCAAGCACAATATACACAGGCATACACACCGCAGTGACACAGGTACACATAGTATTATATACAAAAATGCTCCTAGAGCATGGATATTCAAATCTGGACCTCTAATCCAAATCCGGCCCTGGTTTTCTTTCTCCCAGGTAATTAATTGAACAATTAGTGCTACTGACTGTCTTCACTCCTGACTCCCGGGTAAAAGGAGGGTGGAAACCAGCGGTTCTGGGCCCGGAGGACAGTGATTTGAGTAACAGGGCGCTTGAGTGTCTCCTTGGCATACCTCTCTATGTGATGTTCACGCTTTAACACAGAGCCTCCGAAGATCTCTGGTTCCGGCTCCCCGGAGGAAGTGTCCATCGCCATAAACAGTCCCCTGGAGCTGGAGTGTGCTGCAGAAGGGGTTCCCCCTCCCACCCTGAGCTGGCTGAAGGACGGGCGCCCGCTGGAGGGGGATACAGTGGTGCTGAGAGATGGCGGCTTGCTCAGGATTAGCAAGGTTCAGGTAGGCTTTGGCCATGGCCTCCGTCCCACCAGAATTCACCAGCGACGGCCCGGGCTATACAGCTGGCAGCCTGGGGGCCACGTGGAGCCCACTGTAGATGTACACTTAGCCCTTTGATCATTGATAAGAAAAAAGGGATTATTCAGATGCAAGAAAATGTCCAGTTCCTGTCACACTGCAAAGAAGCATCATTGTAATGGGGCGTAAATGTAGATGGATGTGCGAGTGGTAACCATTTCGCAATAATGGGTCTTGCTTACTCCTAGTGGAGACAAGTACCAACCAATCAGGAGGCTGGGGAGGGAGTTAATTCGTACCAGTTTGCCTAAGTATGCCGAAGCATTGCTGTCTCATTACAGTCATGTATGCATCTCCATGTGTTGAGCCATGCATTCCTTAAAACAAGACCACGCCTGTTCTGTAAACCTTTGTGTGTGTGACTGGGACAGGTAGAGGATTCAGGTCTGTACACCTGTCTGGCCAGCAGCCCTGCCGGGGAGGATGGGAGGAACCACTGGGTTCGGGTTCAAGGTGAGATACACCCATTTCCACAAGGAGAGTTTCTCTGTGGTACATTCCAGCAAAGTGATGCAGGCTTCCTTCTAGTGCATCCTGGTCTCTCATCAAAAGCCTGTCGCACTTTCTCTCTCCTTCAGTTCCTCCAACACTGTTTGGCTCTGGAGACATCAGGACCGTGTCTGTCCCTACTAAGGGTCACCTGACACTGGAGTGCCAGGCCAACAGTGACCCTCCGCCTGTCATTGAGTGGTTCAAAGACACCGCCAAGCTACAGGTCAGACAGAACGCAGCGGGCGGGGTTATTTCAGATTCTCTATAAATTCTTCAATGATTAAATGGATAAATGATGCATGCTGTTTTGTGCGTTCGTGACCCCTGATATCTTCTTCTCTGCAGCTGGGTGGGCGTGTTCAGGTCCTGGCTGGGGGGCAGTTCCTCGAGATTCAGGACGTGATGCCCGAGGACAGCGGTCTGTACAGTTGTGTGGTCAGCAACATGGCCGGCAGCAACAGCCTGTCCTTCACAGTGGATGTCCTCTGTGAGTATGTCTGTCTGTCTGTCTCTTTGTGAGTGTTTCATTCCACTGGCTGGCCATCTGTGTGATAAGTTTTTTCTGTCTATATTTGTCCATTCCTGAACACCATATTGACAAATACAGTAGATGAAGAATCCACCCAAGCAATCCCTGTTTTTCTGGTATTGCTGACTCACCGCTGATCTATGTGTCTGTCTGTCTGTCTGTCTGTCTGTCTGTCTGTCTGTCTGTCTGTATGCCTAGAAAGGCCCATTCTGAAAGATATGTTCAGCATAAATTGGGTATACCTGCTTAGACTTAAGACATTTTTCTGAGCATTTCTTAGTTGTAATATCCCCTTCACTTCCTCTTCAGTGCCACCAATAATCAAGGCAGGTCCCTCAGTGGTCACAGCTCATGTCAATCAGGCTGCAGTGCTGCCCTGTGAAGCAGAGGGAACGCCCACCCCTTCTGTCACATGGCGAAAGGATGGCCTACCATTGGACCCCAGCAACAGCAGGTGAGGGCAAACTGTGTCTGCGGAGTTTTTGTAGTTTGACTGCTGTTTGAAGAAAACACTTTTTTTTATATTGCTTATCTGTACTGCAGGTTTGATGCTGTTGGATGTTCTCTTTGTCGTTCTAAACCTGTCTATGGATTAATGTGTCCACTTCTTTCCTTTTCATGGTCTTACTTTTTTGTGTAATTTCACCTGTCAAGCACTTTGAGACTATAAAAAGCACTATATTCAACTCTTGTGTCCCTCTCTAACTCTAGCACTAACTCTACAAACTAGCCCCTAAACCCTCCCCTAGCCTAGCCATTTGAAGACCTGCAATTATCAAGGTTCAAGGTTCAAGGTTTTTTTATTGTCAATTCAACCACATGTACCAGACATACAGAGGAATCGAGAGGACGTTTCTCACTATCCTACGGTGACAGAATAAAATAAAATGCACAAGACAAGACATTTTCTAACACTAAAATAAACAGTAAAGTATTGTTTTTTTATGTCAAATTATGTCATTATGTTTATTTCAAATTATAACAAAGGCCACTCACAATTTTGTGCGATGGGGTAAGATATTGTCAACATAATGCATTTTTTAGATAAAATACGATCAGAGGAAAGTGTGTTCTGTATAATAATTGTGTTTAAAAATGTATTGTGTTGGTCAACTCCTCTGCCTCTCTTGCCGTGCTGCTACCTCCTCCTCATGCCTCCTCCTCATGCTGTGGGGATGGATAGAAAAGAGGAAAAGCTCTCAGAGTATGTTGTATTAAACAGTATCCTATCTTAAGTATCTTGGGACACTTTTCTCCTGAATAGGTGGAGTTGCAGAATAAGTTGACAAGTAGCAGTAACAATGTTCTACCACTAGAGGATGGAAAGGCCACCATAGCATTAGCTACTATTGAGCAGTCTTGGTTTTTGCTCCATACCAGTTCAGCATGTTGTTATTTGTGGACCAGGTTCACCATCTTGGCAGAGGGCTCACTGCGCGTTGGGTCTGCGCAGCTGTCTGACTCCGGACGATACTACTGCGCAGCCTCCAACCCGGCCGGCTCGGACCATCGTGGAATGGATCTGCGCGTGTTCGGTACTGGCAACGGCGAGACTTTTCCATACATTTGCGGGGGGACTGATTATTTTTGTTTCAAAACTGACATTGTTTTCCATATCTGTTTAGTTATTTTATTATTCTGTTCTCTTTCTATCTGGAAATTCTATTAATATAGCAGTCTTTTTATTTTTGTATAAACAGGTTTTAGCACCCAGCATAGTTTTAGGGTGGACGGGGGGAACATCATACCTGGCCATTGTAAACACTATCTACTGGATTCAGGCCCTGCCATAAATACCCAGTGAATGTGCCACCCCCATTAAAATGAGACACATGCGACAGGGCCTCAGGCCTAGTTACTTGAATATGATTTCATGTATGCGCAAAATTAGTTGTATTGAATGGATTTACAGTAGCTCTTCAAGAAGAACCTTTACTGCACAGTTGCTGAGCTCACAGTGCTCCTCCTCCTGCTCCCTTGCCCTCTCTCATTGGCTCTCTTTCTTCTGTGAGTGCAGTGGGTCCATCTATACGCCCCGGTCCCTTTAACGTAACCATGACAACGGGGGTGCGTGCCGCTCTGAGCTGTGAGACCACAGGTATCCCCGCCCCCCAAGTGTCCTGGAAAAGGAACGGGACCCCCCTCGACTTCACAAACGATCCTGGGGCCTACAGGTGCTGATACCCCGCCTCCATTTCCACACACACCACACACACACACACACATATGGATTTTTTTTTTTTTTGTTAATATAATTTCTGCATGTTTCTCCCTGAAAGGTTGCTCTCCTCTGGCTCTCTGATTATTGCCTCCCCATCCAATGAAGATGAAGGATACTTTGAGTGCACAGCGGCCAATGAGGTTGGAGAGGAACGCAGGGTCATTGAGGTCATTCTGCAAGGTATCGCCGTGGAACTTCAGTTAACTCGTTTATTTAAAATGTTTTCTCTGTGTTGATCTTAATTGCTGTTTAGCGATGTTTTGCACTCAGGCTAAGGGATGCTTGAGCATAGGATGCTTGCTGATAAAATCAATCAGTCATGGGGGCCTGACAGCTGTAGCACCAAAGACTGGACACAAGAAATGAGTGCAGAATTTCTCCCTCTCTGTCTCTCCAACCAGTACCCCCTTCTATTGAGGATGACGTCACCGCAGTCACCGCCATCAAGATGGCGCCCGTGATCCTCCCCTGCCACGTGCTGGGACGCCCCGAGCCAAAAATCAGCTGGACCAAAAGTGGAGCACAGCTGGGCTCTCGAGGAGGCAGCTATCGAGTCCTGCCCACCGGTAATACACATCCCTTATAGTACACATCCCTTATAGTACACATCCCTGGCAGCACACATCCCTTATAGTACACATCCCTGGCAGCATTTTACCAAGGGCCGATCTTTTAACCTGCATGCTGTCATTCGTCAGAGCAGTCACACTTTGTCAGGTATAGTGCAGTTGTTTTTGTTTTTCACGCTCAATTGTATTCTCATATGATTTCATGATGTATTCATCTGCATCCAGGAGTTTGTTGCAGTGTTAAAATAGGGGTAGGGTGGATTTGAGGCTGTCAGAGCTCAGCTGACTACCGCTAGTTCCTCCCACCAGGCTCACGTTAAAAAAAAGGGGGGGGGGGGGGGCATGGGAAAGCTTGGAAAGAATGGAAAGACAGCCAAGGAAAGAAGGCGGAGGGGCCCAAGTCAAATTTTGTGACCCCAAAAGATTAGGGACTGCTCTGCATTCCACTAGCATGCCAGACGCCCACGGGATTCCAGTTGTCATCAGTGTGAGAAACGGCTCTCCTCCAATCAGTGCCAGCTCTCCCCTGCAGTACTATCGGGCTGGCCAGGGTCAGTGATGCTCTGCTGTGCTGTTTAGGTGTGCTGGAGATCATGACAGCTGAACCCAGCCATGCAGGGAGGTACACCTGCTCTGCCCGCAACCCTGCTGGAGTCGTCTACAAACACATCACCCTCACCGTACAAGGTTCGCACAAGGGGCGGGATGTCGTGAGATTGTCACAAATAACTTGTGCAACTGTAGCAACTGAAGTGATATCAGACTACAGAATGTATCGTCTTCATCATAATTATAACCATAATCATAATGACAAACTATTTGTTTAGCACCCGTCTTTTAATATTGCACGTAGACGTGCTTCACAGATCTTACATAACATACTGATTACATTATGTACTTTTTTAAATAATCTGTAGAGTGAACATGGCCATGTGGTTCTTTATTCGGTTGTCTCTGTGATGTCCCATGTAGAGTTACGGGACAGACTCATGTTTGAAGAGTTACGGGACAGACTCATGTTTGAAGAGTTACGGGACAGACTCATGTTGTCCCCTTTGCTCACAGAACCCCCTGAGGTGCGTCCCATGAAGGAGGAAGTAAAAGTGGTGTTGCATCATGGGATCGTTCTGCCCTGCGATGTGCAGGGTTTCCCTAGGCCTACCATCACCTGGCAACGGGAGGGCGTGCCCATAGCTACCGGTGAGAACTCGACCGGTGTGTTGATCTAATGCCTGTTTTAGCATCTGTATTTCAGGCGTCACTCTTGTTTCTCAGGCACTCTGGTGTTTCGGTGTACTGACGGCGTTCGGCCACGGCTGTTCATTCTCGCCTTTTTTGGTTTTTGCGCAGGTCACAGGCTGGCCGTGCTGCCGAGTGGCGCCCTGCAGTTCTCTCGTGTGACACTAGGAGACGCTGGTACTTACCAGTGCCTGGCACAGAATGAGGCAGGCACAGCTGTGGGGAGGACACGTCTTGTCCTGCAAGGTATGCTGGGGTCAAAGGTCAAATCAAACCGGAGGCGAAATATGTTGGTGTATATTTTTTTAAGTTGAGTTAAGGTTGATTTGCATCCTGCACTTTACACCATGTGTGTGGGTGTGTGTGGGTGCCTGTGTGTATGGAATGCACCGTTTGAAGACTAGGACAAGAGTCTTGTTGAGTACAGACCTCTTTTATAATCTCTTCAGTATTTTTTAGGTTTTACATACATATCTGAATTACTTGTCTCATCTTTTTTCACACGCTGTGGTCCTTCTATTGACTCCAGTCCCTCCTGTGCTAACTGCCCCAAGTCTGGAGTATTCGGCCGTGGTGGGCCAGCCGGTCAGCCTGCGGTGTGGGGCCGATGGACAGCCCCAGCCAGAGGTGTCCTGGCAGAAGGACAGGCGGCCGGTGGCAGAGGGTGCCCACGTGCGGGTCTTCTCCAACGGGACCCTCTGGATCGCCACCACCCAACGCAGCGACGCCGGCCTCTACACCTGCTCTGCCAAGAACTACGCCGGCAGAGCCAGCCTGGACATCAGGCTCACTATTCACAGTGAGTGCTTAATACTGGCCTAATGGACACCCGGGTTGCTCTTTGATGAGTTACAACAAAAGGGAAAGTGGTTGAATGTGCCACGCATTTGATCTGTTTTTTTTTTTGTTTTGGTTGCCAGGAACAAAAAGTCAATTTGAAAGTATGTGTTAAATTGTTTTCACCCAGTATGAAATGCCCACCTGCAAGTGTGGGCCCGTTGCATTGCTGCCAAATTCCACTGTCAGTTCGGGAGAATGCACACCAGCATGCGTCTCGTCTGAAATGTGTTCAGTCAGCCATGTTTTTTACTCTGCAATCAAGCCCAGCTGCGGCAGTTACAATACCAGATGATTGTGCAACTGATGCAGATGGTGCTGGAACAACTGGTTGAGGCAAAAAATGAACAATATAAAAAAAATGAAACACTACTATAGCACTAGCACATTCCAGATTTGGGCCCATCACTGCAAGATGAACACGGGCCTCAATGAGATGCCAGGTTGTTTTTTTTTAAGTGAACAGCCATAAGTGCCCTTCAAATGGAAAAATATTGCACGATTTTAACGATTGTGACTTTGTGTGCCCTACACACAACCCCTATAATTTTTACTCGTCCTGTTCCCTCCTACAGTCCCGCCCATGATTCCAGTTGGTCAGTCAGAGCTGTCAGTCATTCAGGGATTCCAGGCACTGTTGCCCTGTGCTGCTCAAGGCCTGCCTGAACCCAGGGTTTCCTGGGAGAAGGATGGCATCAAGGTGGCTGCCCTGCTGGGAAAATTCACCGTTCTGCGATCTGGGGAGCTGATCATCGAGAGGGCAGAGGTCAGAGTTCAACCTGTGTGTCTGTGGGTGGAGCCACATATTCTTTGTGGCGACTAGATGGTCATCTCCATGTTCTCTATATTGAAAGTTCTGTCTCTGCTGTTCTTGAAGCTCAACAAGTCTTCAGATATGCTGGTTAATTGCAAATACGAATGAAGGGGGCTTGATAGCCAGCATAGCAACACAGACCTATAATAAGACACTATTGAGTGGGCAGTGTTAGACCTCGAGAGCTACAGGGCATACTGGTGATAGTTTTCACTGCAAAATCAGTTCATCAAAGTTCATTTAACCCTGCTGAATCAACTAATTATTCAATGAAGTGCAGAGTAACAAAAAAGACCTTTACCTCCCCAGGAACAATGTTGTCCGTCCCCTCGTATAACGTATTGAAGGAACGAAGGAGTTGACTATCTGGTTTCCACATAGAACATCTGTGGTGGAATCACGCTTTTAATGAACCGGTTTTTGATGACCTTTGCACTTTCCAATTCCTGTGAATGACGCTTTCCAGTTGCGTTGCAGATTATTTCCATATCCGTACTGCTCTTCATCTAGCCTAATTATTATTATTATTATTATTATTATGTACTAATCTGAAAATTGCTGTGGCTAAGAACATTTGCACCAAGAATGCATATACATGTAAATATACACCATTCCTCTGTGAAATTACTCTTGCGTGGTTGTTAGGTCAGTACCGAAGGCAGTCAATACAGATGTGCTATAATTGTCTTATTGACTGTGCTGCACCAGGCCACGCATGGCCCTCGGCTCTCGCTTCCACTCTGCTTTCTCACAGTGCTGTTTGGTTTCCCAGCAGCACTGTGCATATCCAACATCAAGCATGTCTTTCAGCAGAAAATGAACACGTGAAAGAATATTGTTTTAAAAGTTTATAACTGTAGACCCTTGTATATTGTCGCTTTTGTGTTGCAGTAGTGTTGCAGTGTGTTGCAGTGTGTTGCAATGGTGTTGCAGCGTGTTGCAGTGTGTTGCAGTGTGTTGCAATGGTGTTGCAGCGTGTTGCAGTGTGTTGCAGTGGTTTGGGAAGATGCGCATTGTTGAATTTGTTCAATATTACAGCTTATTTTGTAATTCTACCTGTATAGATTTATAATTTGTGATGTGCAAATGTTGTTAATCACTCTGATTAACCATGCTCCCGTTAAGCCAATCATATGATGACACAATTGTTTCTGCTGCTGTCCCCCTGGCAGCCAGGTGACGCAGGTGTGTTCACCTGTGTGGCTGTGAATGCTGCCGGCAGCGCCCGCCAGGAGACCCGCCTGTCCGTCAACATGCGGCCCGCCTTCAAGGAGTTGCCGGGCGACGTGACTCTGAACAAGGGCCAGCGGCTCTCCCTGTCCTGCCATGCCCAGGGCATGCCCACTCCAGCCATCTCCTGGACTGTCAATAACAGCCCCTTGCCAGGTATAACACCTCAGCTCACTTATCCAGCAGTACAAAGAATGGGCTTATGGCATCCCACTGTGATTTGACTGGCTTAAAGGTTTTTAAAGATATGCCTTTTATCCTGTTATCTCTGTGATAATAGTACAGTGCAATACAATATGTACTGATCAATGCAGCAATATGTTTCGTCTAAATGACTGGTGGCTCTGTCATAAATTGTAAGAAGGTAATTTTAAGACCACATTTTTTATTTGTGAGCCGTTTGTCCATTTGGGTTTAAACACTAGAGTATGGGATGTTCTTGGCGCTTCCCTTTCTTAGATTGATATTTTATTTCCTCCAAGAAGATTTTCTTCCCAGACCTAGTACATGTGACATGACTAGCACAAATGCATTTATATTACATAGTAATGATATAAATGTACTACAAATAGCCAATGGATAAAACATTATTGAAAATTAGTTACATTTAGTATATGAAATGTTTATGGCAAATGGTATGTGACTTTTGCTGAAAACAGGCTCCTGCAGTCCACCAACATCCAGACAGAGAGTAGCATAATTGTGAAGAGTAATTGAATGAAGAGACAAGGTCAAAAGCAGCGCTTTGGGTTTTTTATTGCATTGCTTTGGTATTGAGGTCAGAAAATGGATGGGCGTGTGCACGGCAGTGGAGCTAAATGTTTTCCCCATTGATTTTCTGAGCGTTGCGGCCTCTTGCTTCTCCCAGCCCCCAGAGTGGACGAAGCAGGCAGGAGCGTGCTGGTCATCGAGAACGTGTCCGTGAGCGACGCGGGCACCTACGTGTGCAAGGCAGACAACAGCGTGGGCACCATCCGGGCGCTCTCATTTGTCCGTGTCAGAGGTAGACTCTCACCTGTGGAAAAAGTGGCTGATGTGGAAGTTAGGAGGAAAAAGTGGTTCTAAAACAATATTTGTGCGGGCACCCACTAACTTTGTGCCATTCAATAAAAAGACAAATCTGACAATCCATATCAGTTATTTTAGGCGTTTCCAACCCTGGTCCTGTTGGGATTCAGGGTGTGTTGGCAACCTACTTAGGCCCAGGTGAGAAACCATAAACCAGGTAAGGTTAAATTAGTGGTGTGATTACCTGTTTTAGCTGATCAATTCATCAGTGATGGGAAGGTTTTTAAAAGACAGATTACAATGTAAGCGCAGCTAATGCTGTGGCCATTTTTGTGAGCTATTGGGTTTATACTTTATGATTGTTAATTATGTGATTATGTACGTATTGTTAGAATTTCATGGCTCATACTATGTGTATTTGGGTATGAGCCCAATAAGAGAAGCTCCATTATGGGTTTCTAAATAAACAAATAAACAAAATTAAATACTGACTAACAACATAAAACCAGAATATCCTGTAGTCCACCGGGGTTGAAAACCATTGAGTTGCAGGATAATGCACTATACATACAGTACATTTTACTTATTATTACTAAAATATTAGTAAATACTAAGTATTTTTACAATGCCAAATAAACAGAATATGTAATATAATTTCCACACTAAATGAATTAACTATGTTTCACTACACATCATGTTTGAGGAGGAGAAACAAAGGGTTATGTTGTGACGTCTGTGTCTCACTCCCAGAGCCCCCAATCATCAGCGGGGAAGCCCACAGCTCCCAAACGGTGCCTCAAGGTGCCACGGCCCTGCTCGACTGTGCAGTCAGGGGCGACCCCACCCCTCTGCTGCGCTGGCTACGGGACGGGCGGCCCCTGGCCAGCACCCTGCGCCTGCACCCCATGCACAACGGCTCCCTGGCCATCTACGGCATAACGGTAACCACACACTTCCCATCAACTGCTAAGAGTGTCACTTATTGATGTTTTCCCTCTCCCAGTGGATTGTTTATTTTTTTTAACATTTTTTTTAACTTGGTTCATTGTCCCTCCTGTTGACTTGAAGAGTAAGTTATAATATCTCAGCGCATATTCACTTCAAAGACAATCAACATGCTTAGAAGCTTCATTTGTGGCAATTACAGTATATGATTATTAATGTGGTTAATGTGCCACAATGGGATCACTGTTTAACAAGAGAAGAGACTGTCATGACCTCCTAGTGCTGAGACGATGGAGCTACTATTTATAAAAAGGGGCCGGAAATCTAATTACATGAATTATTATATACAGTCATTATGTAAATTAATATCAATACAAAAGTATTATATGATCTTTCTTTATGCAGTTTTCCCTCACAACTAAAGCTTGAAAAGTCACAGAAGTTTCAGAGCTTTTGAAATGGCACTGGTGGTTTGCTATTTTCAGCCATGTGGCACGTTGCTCCAAAAAATACTTTTTTAAAACGTCTACTGGAACATTCTGTGATTGTAGTTTCAGTTCCCCAAGGCCCAGAGAAATCAGATTTTGGTTACGTTACGCAGAGAGGCTAACAGAATTAGCGTTTTGAGAGCTATGTTCTTTGGGCTTCTTGCCTGGAACCAGAGTGGCTAGGTTGTAATGCTGTTACAGCTGTAATTGACAGCATAACTGTATCCCTGTGGCAGGGCCCCTGGTGGCCGGAAACTGCAGTCTTTTTATATAATTATTTTTTTTGTATCCTTTAATGTAATGTAACGGCAGTCATTATAAACAATATGTTTTTTTTAAATACATTTCCATATCAGAAAGAAGGTCAGAACCTGAACACTAGAATCAAGGACGAACAAAATCCACTCTGGAATCTTTCCAGTGCTCGAATAGTATTAAACTATTAATCCATAAAACCATTGTGTTTCCACTGTGGGCTGTAAGGAACTGGTCCTGTAAACTGACGATTGTGGGGTTGGGTCCTATGGTACAGCAGGCTGCTCTAGCACCTATAGCAAGGAGCTGAATTGCCTCAGTAATTCCCAGTGTATCAATTTACCTGTGGATAATACATGGATTATACAGAAAAAAATAATTACATGTAAGTGGTGCAATGTATAGCATACAGGAAATGCTGTCCTAATGCTGCCTGGCTGTGTGTGTGTTTGCGTCTGCGTTCTAGAGTGGGGATTCCGGGGAGTACCACTGTGTTGCAGAGAGCGAGGCAGGGATGGCAGAGAGGACCATCTCTCTGAAAGTGCAGAGTGAGTGACTCCTTATCAATTTCTCAGTCCTTATATATTATTCATATAATATGTGGCCCATAGCCATTATAGCTCTATCAAGGCAGTGCATTTCCATTTGCAGTGCAAGCCTTATTACCGGTTGCTATGTGCTACATCTTTATTAGGGGCACTAAACTGCAGCATATGTGTGATGACACCATACTGTATTTGCAGGTTTTTTTACGTTATTATATTATTACATTTGCTATATCTGTTTATCGGCCATGTACAAGTATTACGCTCAATACTATAATGAAGAGTATATGTAAAGAACAATATGTTTTTTTACACGTTCTGAAGATTTCAGTACAAATCGAAAAGGTCATGTAATTTCTAAAATGAATCATCTCTCTAACCGTTAGCTTTTGTCTGTTGGTTCACAGTCCCTGGAGGGTTTTCGAGCTGGGGGGGTTGGGGCCCCTGCAGTGTCACATGTGGGCAGGGTGTCCAAGAGCGAATCAGACTGTGCAACAATCCCATTCCGGCCAATGGCGGGCGACCGTGCGAGGGACAAAGCTTGGATTCCAGGAGCTGTCACTCAAAGCTTTGTCCAGGTAGTCTTTACATCCCAGATTATGTTCGAGTTTCCCCTTCTGAACAGGCATCCAGTTTATCACAGGGGGAATGCGAAAAATGCAGAAAAGTGTCTCAAGCATGACCTGAGTGTCTGTCTTTCCTTCCTCATGTTTCTCTGCTGTGACATCACCTCTGTCCCTTTCCTGATTGGTGGCTCGAAGGGGAGGTCCCTCGGCGTGCACGAGGCAGTCTCATTGGAATGGTGAATGAGGAGGAGTTTGGCGTGGCATTCCTGGAGGTAAACATCACAGACGACCCAGAGCAGGGCACCAGCAGGCTGGAGGCTCATGTTGATGACATCCCATCCAGTGTGGGTGAGTCCACACACATGAGGAGAGGGAGAGCAGGTTTGGTAGAATGGCTTAGTCACTGAATTTGGGTTATGGGGTGGGGAGGGGGGTAATAGGTGCAATTCCTACATACCCTCCTTGAGAAAGATACTGTACCTCAGTTGTCGGGGACCCTGGTCATTCACAGCTGTGGGATCTCCTGATTTTTGTTCTGACCTTAAAAATCTGATTTAGACACATGAAAGCAGGCGATGTAACCATGTAAGGGAAAAACCCCACATACCCTATCTCTCACTGGGACCAGGGTCAGTGAGCCTTGCTTTCCCTCAGTGACTCCAGCTGTTTAGGCAAAATAAACTACGAGATGCCGAACAATTGCAGGTCACCCAGGTTTAAGGGTACCTGCCACACAGCGTGTTAGGAATGGTGGCATACATAACAGGGGTAGGGGGCGGAGCTTAGAGGAAGCAGTGATCTTTACCCTCCCGGCTCTGCTACAGGTCCGCTGCTGCGTGTGCTGGTGTCTGTTTTCGCCCCCATCTACTGGACCACCGTTCTGCAGACGGGCGCCACCAGGAACGGCTACTCGCTGACCCAGGGTCAGTTCAGGCAGGAGTCCCAGCTGGAGTTTGAGACAGGTGAGTGTGTTCGAGCGACTGACACCGTGACCCTCTTTCCTTT
>CM056376.1:7872369-8002550 GCA_029718625.1 Synaphobranchus kaupii
GAGTCTCAGAGAAACAAGTGTGTTGCTGGCTCGTCAGTAGCGTTACTTTAGCAAACTTTTCAGGACTACAGAGGCTCTGTTCCTTTGTCTTTCTACTCGATTGATGATTGTGAATTTTTGTACATTTAGACATAAACGAGTGCACTAGGAACGTGTGCCCGGCCCACCAGGAATGCCGCAACACCGAGGGCGGGTACCAGTGCTTTGACAGTTGCCCGGTTGGCATGACCAAAACGGAGGGCGAGGCTTGCGTAGGTAAGAGGACCCCGACGGCCAATCAGATCAAGGCTGTTCATGATACGACACGCGCATGCGGTGTGATGGCACGCCAGCTCTGAACGCCCACACCGCCTGTGTGTTACAGATGTGGACGAGTGCCAGGACGGGAGCCACATGTGCCGCTACAGCCAGATCTGCCAGAACACTGTGGGCGCGTACGGCTGCACGTGCCCCAGAGGTTACAGGTCACAGGGCGTGGGGCGGCCGTGCCTGGGTAAGCCATACTCCATTTTAGTTGATGCTCTTGCTTTTTCCTTACTTTCTCATTAATGAGTTAATAAGTTATAGATTAGTTAAATACACTGAAAAAAAAAAAATGTTGAATTTACTTTAAAAAAGTAGTGCATCATTTTTGCATACCCTCTTTTTAAGTATATTGTACATATTATTTTCAGTAAACTTTACTTAAAAATCCCTTGCTGGCAATGCTCAAATTTATGAGTTTCACTGAACTGTCTTTACTTAAAAAATTAGGTCACATCTACTTTATTTCAACAACTTTAAATTTTTTAAGTAAAGACAGTTCAGTGAAACTCATAAATTTGAGCATTGCCAGCAAGGGATTTTTAAGTAAAGTTTACTGAAAATAATATGTACAATATACTTAAAAAGGAGGGTATGCAAAAATGATGCACTACTTTTTTAAGTAAATTCAACATTTTTTTTTTTTCAGTGTAGAAGAAAGCTATTTGAGAGATTTGTCCAGGAAGATGGAGGGGTTTGATTTTGATGAGCCGCGATGTCCTCTGTTTCAGACATTGACGAGTGCAAACAGGTGCCCAACCCCTGCGCCCATAAATGCCGCAACGTGCCCGGAAGCTTCCGCTGCATGTGCCCACCGGGCACCACGTTGCTGGGCGACGGGCGGTCCTGCGCCGGGTTAGAGAGGGGCCAGGTCTCCACCAACGGCTCTCGCGTCTTAGCGAGGCTGCGGCCGCAGCTGGTCTCCACCCTGGGCCGGCCGGGTCCTCTCCCGCCTTTCCCTCCAGCCCGAACAGCACGGCCTCTCCTACAGCGGCCGGAATGGCTGCCCCCTGGGGTACAGCCGCAGGGACGGTGCTTGTGTGGGTAGGTACCGTACCGGGAGACTGGGTACTGATGCAGGTTTGTGACCAATCATGGAAAAAGTCAGACAAAACAGCATTTCAAAACTCTGACTGCTTGATTGTATAAAACATATATACTACACCAAAGAGACATTTTCTGTTCTGTCCCTCATTTTGTGCTGTTTTGTACGTTACATCATGTGTCTGTTTCTTTGTGTGTTGTGTAAGGCTATTTTGTTCTAACAAGAAATCAAGTGTTTAAATGGTAATCATTGAAACTGAAAGTACACCGAGGCCATCGTGTTGTGCTGTCCTACAGTGACCTCATCTACTGTATGACCTCATCTACTGTATGACCTCATCTACTGTATGACCTCATCTACTGTATGACCTCATCTCTTTACTTCGTTTTTTGCATGCACTCTCTCTCTCTTCTCTTTCTCTCTCTCTCTCTCTCTCTCTCTCTCCTCTCTCTCCCTCTCTCCTCTCTCTCTCTCTCTCTCCCCTCTCTCTCTCTCCTCTCTCTCTCTCTCTCTCTCTCTCTCTCTCTCTCTCTCTCTCTCTCTCTCTCTCAGAAATTCAAAAGAAAATGCTTTATTGGCAGAAAGTACCTTTGGAAATATCAAAAGTATTTAACTTTGTGAATATCGCATGATACAGCTTGATACAGCTATAAATGTTAACATTAAAGCATAGGTTATCAGTAAACACATGGTTAGGAAAACTGTGATGGGAAACCAAAATAATAGTAATAACAATGTTAATTATTTTATTTATCGCTGTCTGTCTCTCTGTGCAGATATAGATGAATGCCTGCTGAGGAAGCCCTGCCAGCATGAGTGTCGGAATACAGTGGGCAGTTTCCAGTGCCTGTGCCCCGCAGGTTATCAGCTCTTACCCAACAGGAGGAGCTGCAAAGGTGAGTGTGGCCGGCCGCCGCAACGTGCTCAGAGCCAACATCCTGGGCCCGGCCGCCGCAACGTGCTCAGAGCCAACATCCTGGGCCCGGCCCGCCGCAACGTGCTCAGAGCCAACATCCTGGGGCCCGGCCGCCGCAACGTGCTCAGAGCCAACATCCTGGGCTGCACTCGGATATCAAATGCAATGCACATTTCCCTTCTTCCCATAGATATCGATGAGTGCACAGTGCAGGGCATCCAGTGTGGCCCCAACCAGATGTGCTTCAACACTCGAGGGGGGTACCAGTGCCTGGACACACCCTGCCCTACCTCATACCAGCGAGGGGGCAGTCCAGGGTAAGGAGCCAGTTGTGTGTGGAAGAGCTCACGAGGCACGGGTTAGGCTGTGGTTGTGCACGCAAAAGTGGATTCACATAGGGACAACCTGCCACCCTTCCTGATTGGATGATTTGCAGTGCTGGTGGCCTGTATGACTTCTGCAGTTGGGACAGGAACACTGCAGCATACAAGGCAGGACGTACATTATGTCGCACGGATACGACATGCTGGATAGCTTTTAAGGTTTATGGGTTGGCTTGGCTAGCTAACTAAACGGCAAATAAATCCACATGCTGTCAAATATGGAGCAGAGCTTAAGAGCTGTAAAGACTGTTGCTAAGTTGCGTTAATTATCCAATCAGCAAATTCCCAGTGTGTGGGAAGTGTTATTCATTGTCAGACATAATAGTCGCTGCAAATATTATAATATATTGAATAGAGAAGAATGCAAACAGACATCAGCAAATTATGCTCTTCTGTTCTGACATTCATGGAATTTGTTGGTAATGTCTCACTCCCCGTGCTTCAATCCTTCAAGTCTGCCTCCTCCGTTGACCCACATTTTGTCTCCCCCTGTTCGGCAGAACGTGTTACAGACCCTGCTCTCTAGACTGCGCATCTGGGGGGTCTCCCCTAATGCTGCAGTACAAGCTGCTGACCCTCCCCCTGGGCATCCCGGCCAATCACAATGTGGTGCGCCTGTCCGCATTCTCTGAGGCTGGAGTGCTGCAGGACCGCACGGCCTTCACCATCCTGGAGCAGGGCGGCCACGCGCCCGACGGGCAATGGTTTGCCATCCGGGATGAGGCCGGGCGGGGCATCATCTTCACGGTGCGGCCACTGGACCGGCCGGGACTGGCGCGCCTCCGAGTTCAAGCTACTACCCTCTCCGCTCAGGGCCATGTCACATACCAGAGCATCTTCATCATCTACATTTCTATCTCCAGCTATCCCTACTGATCCCAAGGGCTGAGACACACTGTCTCCATGACTACCATTCCCCCTTCCCCACAAACAAATTAAAAGAGGGATCGGATGCCACTTAACAGCAGTTACTTTACATATCCCTACACTGTTTGCTGCGTTCCAGATGCTAGGGGTTAAGCGGGGAAACGTACTGCCCACAAAATAAATAATAATAAAAAAGAGTTCCGCCTCATAGGAGGGTATCATTGGGCATATGTGTCTACAAAGTATGGTATGCATGGTTCAAATATAATTGAAACTGCTGGACCACAGTTTTAATTTGTTATTTCAAATCCCAATAATAAAAATGTTTTTTTGTTCTTAAAAAATGCTGACATTAATAAGAGTTGTTTGAATTATATATAACTGAAATGTACATCCCAGCTCACACATAATGTTGTTAATGTAAGGTAAAGTTTTGAAAATGTTGAGAGACAATGTGATAGTGTTATGCGTTATCTTGGATACATCTTTATTTGTTAGGTTTTATGATTTGTGCTTCTTGTTGTGGGATCAAGATTAAAGTGCTATAATACTGAATGTATTTATATAATTCAACATTGCAGATTTATGGAAAGGTATATTACAGCATAAAAAAGCTCCACTCCTGAACTATTAGTGTTACATTCTCCCCTGAATAAAATGGATGAGCTATGTTTTAGTTTTTTTAATTGAACAATATTTTATCAGTATTGCCTTAGCTGAAGCTGTCATTAAATATGTTGTTTTATATACTATATGTCCATCACGTAAAATACACCATTTTCCCCCATACAAAGATGTAAATTGAGTTTCAGTTCCAACAGAATTTTGACTGTATTAGTTCTACCTCTTGGACTGAATTCACAAATTTGTATTTTAAAATGCATTTTGACTATTAAATCCTTTTATTTTTACACTCTGTTCTTGTATTGTACATCATAAGTTTTGTTGTGAACAGGACATCATTTTCTTGAGACTATACCATATTTATTAACAGATGGTCATAACAGAAGTCATAAAATTACATATGGATGCTTAGGACATTTAAAAGTAGCCTATTTAATGTAATAAATGTATCAAAGAATGTGTTTTATCTACAAACCCCAATTCCAAAAACGTTGGGACAGTATGTAAAATACACATAAAAGCAGAAAGTAGTGATTTGTAAATTCTCTTTTACATATATTTAATTGAAAACGGTACAAAACATATATTTAATGTTTTACCTTATCCACTTTTTTTTTGTAAATATTTTTGTAAATATACGCTAATTCCAAATTTGTTGCCTGCAACACGTTCCAAAAAAGTTGGGACAGGGGCAAAAAAATACTGGGAAGTTTAAAAAAACACCTGCTTGGAACATTCCACAGGTAAACAGGTGATGCTATCATGACTGGGTATAAAATAATATCAAAAGACTTGATATCTTATTTTCAGGTACTGTTACAAGCAATACTATAACCTCTGTGCATTTGAATGGATCTCTGTGGGAATTTGGGGTTGGGACTACATTAAGCTGTAAATTACACGGGAATAGTTTAGCCATGGTTGGCTAAATGGCTGTAGGCTAAATCATCAAGGGTCTGGGGTATCAAACGAGCCTCAAACCATCACTCTGCTGCCAGATCATATGGATGGATCACTTTAAGGGTTGTTTCTCCTGATATCCTTTTATACCCAGTCATGAAAGCATCACCCGTTTACCTGTGGAATGTTCCAAACATGTCTTTTTTTTTGCCCCGTGTTTTTGGAATGTGTTGCAGGCATCAAATTCGGAATTAGCATATATTTATAAAAACCAATAAAGTTCATAAGGTAAAACATTAAATATATTTTCTTTGTACTGTTTTCAGTTAAATATATGCAAAAGAGAATTTACAAAGCACTGCTTTCTGCTTTTATGTGAATTTTACGTACTGTCCCAACTTTTTTGGAATTGGGGTTTGTTGTAACCTAGTATGAATGTGTCATAGAACTAAAAAGTAAGTCACAGATTATGGGAACAGGCTGTCAATTACATATGCATGCATTACATATGCATGCTGCTGGACCATGTTACCATGGACCCCCACTACCACTCCTCTCCTACCCGGAAGTATGCAAAACTGCCTGGTCGTTTCGAGTACAAGTATTTGCATGCACAGTATACAATGTACCTGACACTGAGGTTTGCGTCGAGACATTAAATAATATGTAACAATTAATTCGTAATTAAGATGTAATCAGCAACATTATATTAAAACACAAAGATCCGTTTCCGGGGCAAGGAGGGGAGGAGGTGGTAGTGGAGGAAGGGAGGTTGCATTTTTCGAGTATTGGGACGCACCCTATTACATTATCAGCCATCTTGCTGCTCCACCCCCCACGTTAGTAGAGAGGCGGTCTCTGACGTCGCTACTTTTATGTCAAACTGAACTTCCTACTACGAATAACTTCCTGTGGCTTCAGACAGTTACAACTGAAGCGGTTTTGTAGTTAAGGTTAAGTAACAGTAACACAGCTGGTAACTATGTGTACATTTGTTGTTTTCGTGAAATCGTACTGTATAATTAATTAGGTAACGTTAATCTTTATAATATATTAAGAAGTTTTCTAGCGTAGCTCCCTTAGCTAACTGCCCTCGTCAAGTGGTCAGCAAGCTGAAGAAACAAAAGCGGCCTTAGCTTAGCCTTGTTGCCTGCAAATCACCGGGCTCAATTTCATCGTCTCGGGCTGAGTGAACCGACGATAACGTGAAATTAGTGTCACAAATTTCTGTTTGTGGGGGTTGTTCCTCTCATGCGTTTTCGTAACATGTGTTGTCGCTAGATTATGAGGAATGCTAGCCAGCTGGTCCAAACTGCTAGCTAGCTAGTTGGCTAGGTAGCAAACTTGGTCACCGTTGATCAAACATTTGAAATCAATTCACAAATGCCATTTGCTGGCTGGCCGTATTGCATGAGCCTCTACTTAGCGGGCTAACTTAACCCCCTTTTTCGCAGCAAACTACAATTAGCCCTTTCGCTAACTGAGCTAAGTTAGCGTCCATAAATGTTTCTACTACTACACGAGTGAACTGAAAGGGTTTGAATGTATTTATCTGCAAATCTTCTCCTGGAAGTTACCCTCTGTCACCGATAGACTACACGTTCTACGGGAAATGGTAAGACAATCTGTTGACAGGTTGGCGTACAGTTAGCTAAGGTTAGCCTTACATCTACATGACACATTTAGGCAATATGTTGACGTTAGTAGCTAACGTTAGCTAAATATGAAACGTCGCTACCATGAAACGGGTCATGACTCTAGCGTTAACGGTATATGTTAACTGGCACTGATTTTACTTTTGTGCTGTTAGTCCGTTAACACTAGGAGACCTGTTAGCTAGCATACAAACCTAACGTTAACACTAAAAGACCTGTTAGCTAGCCTAGCATACAAACCTAACGTTAACACTAGGAGACCTGTTAGCTAGCATACAGACCTAACGTTAACACTAGGAGACCTGTTAGCTAGCATACAGACCTAACGTTAACACTAGGAGACCTGTTAGCTAGCATACAGACCTAACGTTAACACTAGGAGACCTGTTAGCTAGCATACAAACCTAACATTAACACTAGCATTTTATCGAAATAATGTCTTGTTCTGAGTGATGAGCTGTACGTTAGTGGACTTTACGTTAAGTGACTAGCTCTAACTTAGTTGTGCTAACGTTATACTGTACCATTACCTCATTCAATAACACCAATTGGGTATTTAAGTTGGCTGAAGTTGGTGAATGCTAATTGCACACTCATACAACAATTGGGTATCTTGCTAAACAAGCAAGGCGAATCAAGTAGGAAAATGCCTCCTGTGAGGAATAGCTAACTGTTGCATGGATTATAATGGTTGAAAATAATTTTGGTTTAGTATGGTGTTTATGGAATAGTTGGATAACTACTTAACATAATAATATAATTGCCAAGGCTAATTTGCTGTGTAATAATGTCAAATATGCAAGAGGGCCCTGAGTAAGGGTGTCAAGTAATGCCAAAAATAGTAGACGTTTATTAGCAGTTTGTAAAAAAAAAAGCAGCTCATATTATGACAGTGGTTTTGCTACTTTTTAGTTTATGGTGTGTTGTCTGCCAATGCCACATCACAGATTATTGTATTTAACATGAAAATTATTGAAACTAATGAATCTACTGAACTGTGCGACCATGACATGCCAGTGTTTGGAATCCAACCCCAATGATATTGGATACCAACCTGTCTATTGAATTTGATTGTAGAGTGCATTGGCATTACTAATGTGATGCATGCAGGGCAGGAGATTTTGAAAAACTGTTGTGTAGCGATGTCTGAGTGAGTGATGAGCCTTCGTGTGCCTATAATGGGGGGGATGCTAAATGCACTGTCAGTCACTGACTTGTTTCAACCAATCCAAAGGTTTTGCTCCACATGGCAAAACACAACCATTGGCTGATATCAGTGAGTCACAGATGGCATCTGGTAACCCCGCCGTTTTCTGTTTCACAAAGCTCCATTCTCCAACTACTGCAGCATCATTAACTCCCACTCCGACAGGTAAACTTTCACATGCGCTCATGGAGAAGAAGGCCTTTGAGGGATGGCTGGAGTCGGTCTCTGCCTCCTTCCTCACGCTAACCGACCAGCAGAAGAACCAGTCGCTGGACCACCTGATCGGGCTGAGCGGGGCGGCGCAGCTGCGGCACCTCTCCAACAGCCTGGAGGCGCTGCTGAAGCGCGACTTCCTCAAGCTCCTTCCCCTGGAGCTCACCTTCTACCTGCTGCACTGGCTGGACCCCAAGACCCTGCTCACCTGCTGCCTGGTATGCAAGCAGTGGAACAAGGCCATCAGCACGTGCACCGAGGTGTGGCAGGGGGCGTGCCGGGACCTGGGCTGGCAGATCGACGAGTCCATCCAGGACGCCGCTCACTGGAAGAAGGTTTACCTGAAGGCCAAGCTGAGGATGAAGCAGCTGAAGAACCAGGAGGCCTTCGAGACGTCCTCGCTGATTGGGCACAGCGCACGCGTGTACGCCCTCTACTACAGGGACGGTCTCCTGTGTACAGGTGGGTACGGGGCTCGGGGTCGTCACATTTTTCACTTTATACCTCTCCGCCTCGGCTCATGTGTGGAGAGCTCTGGTGGAACGCGGCTGCGGTTTGGGTGTTAAACGTCAGTGGGGGTTGAGGTGAGCTTCCACCCCCTCACTGTAAAGTAAATGCAGTTAACCCACCTCACCTCGGTTTGCATTGGTTGCTGTTTTTCGGGTGAAAATAAGCACACTGCACATGGTCTCCCAGGTCACGCTAACAGTACTAATTGAATGGATGACAATGTATAAAATAGGGCTTCTGGTGGGCTCGTCCAGTTAAAGCACTGATTTTGTGTGTTGATGGGCTTCGCGTTGATGGGCCTCGTGGTCTGGTATTGAATCCAGACTGTGCTAGTGCTACCTGTGGCCGGCAGCCCCACTAGGCTGGTGTTGGCATCGCCCCTTCTGGCTGACGGAGCGACCCACGGTCCGCCTGCTGACATGCACATGAAGCTTCCTCCGACTCGTGTCTGTGCAAGCGCGACTTGTAGACTGTGAACATAGGCGGTGACTGACATGACGTGCTTCGGAGGAGAGCACGCTTGCCTGCGTCCTCCTGAATTCGATAACGGGGTTTGCTGCAATTGCCACTGGTGAATATGATTGGGCGTTCCAAATTTGGAGGAAAAAGGAGGAAAGCAAAACGAATAAAAGCAGTGTAACAAACATAAATGTAGTGTTATTTTTATCGGTAAGCTGTTACATTGCTGCCTTTGAGGAGGTCAGTGTGACATTGTATTTTAGGGTATATTTTATTAAGGTCTTTTGGTTCTGTTTTTACAGGCTCTGATGACTTGTCTGCTAAGCTGTGGGATGTGTGCACTGGGCAATGTATCTATGGTATCCAAACACACACGTGTGCAGCAGTGAAGTTTGACGAGCAGAAGCTGGTGACGGGGTCCTTTGACAACACAATTGCCTGCTGGGAGTGGAGCTCGGGGGCAAAAATACAGCAGTTCCGTGGGCACACTGGCGCTGGTATGGTACAGTTCAGATCTCTCTCTTCCTCTCTCATTTTCATTATCAAAGTGCTTTATTGGCATGACAAATACAGGCACTTCTGTTGCCAAAGCAGGGGTTACATTAAACTTTGTACAATATGGATGATAGATTTAAAATAAAATAAATAATTAATGGCTATAACAAAAATGACAGTAAGTGATGTTAGGTGTGCGTCTGTCTGTCTTTGTGTGTGTACATTTTTATATGTGTGTGCATCTATCCCTCTCTGTCAGTCTGTCAATCAATCAATCAATCGATCGATCGATCCCTATAGTCTGTAGGCTACAGCAGTGTGCTTAAGTCCTGCCAAACACAGCCCTGCCATTTGATGTATTTCAAAAAGAACAATCAAGTTTGTTGAGCTGACAATTAAATGTATTGGTATCATGAAAGGTGCATTAGATGTTCGGTGAAAGAAGCGCTTTACTTGCCTTACCATGGAGATCCTTTTTGCGGGCAAGTCTCTCAAAGTTATGCAGCGTGGCAATGGAGACAGCGCCACCTAGAGGCAACTTTAGCCGCCCTTCTGTACACACACATGCACGTGTATGTGGGTTTGATAAATTAGATACTAGATAGTCCATCCTTAGAGAAATTCAGTTCATTTCTAAAGTCTAGGTTTACTCTTCTCTCTCTCTCTCATTGTTCATGCAGTGTTCAGCATAGACTACAACGATGAGCTGGACACTCTGGTTAGCGGCTCTGCTGACTTCTCTGTGAAGGTGTGGTCTTTGTCGGCAGGGGCATGTCTAAACACCCTTACTGGTCACACTGAGTGGGTCACGAAGGTAGGACCCCCCTCCCCACGCGCACACACACACACACACACACACACACACACACACACACACACACACACACACACACACACACACACACACACACACACACACACACACACACACACACACACACACACACACACACACACACACACCTGCACTCAAAGAAAAGCTAGGAAGACAGCTATGAGATGGCCAGGAGTGAAACGATCATTTGTAACGGTTGTACATTTCAGTTGCACAGGCCTGAGGGTGAACAGCCCATTACAATGTAAGCCTGTCCAGTTACCTCAGGCTTTAGTAAGCAATCACTGCAGACCTAACGTCTGAACATATTCACCTGGGCGTCTTATGTTTTTGTTCATTTGATATATAAATGAGAAACATGTCTTTTTTTTAAAAATGTAGATTTCATTCAATTAATTTCATTTTGCCTGTTGACCTACAGTGGTAAATAAATATAGAATGGCTAATATTTTTTCATTTTAATTTTATTAAATTAAATTAAATGTGGAGAGGTTATGAAATTGATTTTTTTTGTCTGAAATGTGAGACGGTGTGTTTTTTTTCTTTAATCCCCAATTCAGGTGGTCTTGCAAAAAAGCCAGGTGGAGTCCCTAATGCATAGTCCTGGTGACTATATTTTATTAAGTGCAGATAAATATGAAATCAAGGTAAGGCTATTAATCAATTTATTATTTCAATCTACAGTATGGAAGTCTCAGAAAGTTGCTGTATTTAAAAGGTGCCAGCAGAGGGCGCTCTTGCACTGAACTTACATTCATGTTGTTTGGAATAGGGCGACATGGATGGCTTGTTAATGTGTCTCGGTGTAAACCCTCATTGCTTTCATTTTATTTTGAGACGTTAGTTTTGGGAATTATCTAACCGTGTCAGTTTTCCACCACCCGTTACTGATGGTCTAAAGCAGCCCATTTGCTGTGGCTGTTGCGAGAATAAGGCTAAGGCTCTCCGCCCCTCTTGTAATTAACAGGTGTGGCCAATCGGCAGAGAGGTCAATTGCAAGTGCTTGAAGACCCTGTCTGTGTCCGAGGATCGCAGCGTGTGCCTCCAGCCTCGACTGCAGTTCGATGGGCGCTACATCGTGTGTAGCTCAGACCTGGGCCTCTACCAGTGGGACTTTGCCAGCTACGAAATTCTCAGGTACCCGCACCAGCCGTTTTTGTCGTTAACATGCACATTTGTGAAAGCACGAGTCAAGTAGTATTTGCTCATATAGTATACAAGCACGTCTGTTTTCACTAGCCCTGAATTCTAATTCCCTTCCACCATTTCACAGTTTGTGTGCTGAAGGCCGGTTACAGACTCTGGTAATCTGTGTGATTCCAGACATGAAAGAAGGAAATGCATGATTAGGAAATGAGCTCCCTCTGGGGTTTGTTTCAGTATATACAGTTGAAGTCGGAAGTTTACATACACTTAGGTTGAAGTCATTAAAACGAATTTTTAACCACTCCACAGATTTTCTGTTCGCAAACTATAGTGTTGGCAAGTCAGTTAGGACATCTACTTTGTGCATGACACAAGTAATTCTTTCAACAATTGTTTACAGACAGATTATTTCACTTTTAATTCATTCTATCACAATTCCAGTGGGTCGGAGGTTTACAGACACTACGTTGACTGTGTCTTAAAATTTTTAATATTTGGTCGCATATCCTTTGCATGCCGTGACGTCCTGATGTCTGTGACCCAACAACATCAAAAGACTCTTGATATCTTATTTTCTGGTAATCTTACAAGCGATACTATAATGTCTCTGCATTTGAATGGATCTCTATGGGAATTGGGGGCTGGGACTAGATTTAGCTGTAAATTACACTGGAACAGTATGGAAACACATGGTTGGCTAAACCACATAGAGTCTGGCGTATCAAACAAGCCTTAAATCATCACTCTGCTGCCAGAAATACATTAGATATGGATGGATAACTTGAAGGGTTTCTTCTGCTGACTTATTTTTCCATAGAGTTCAATAGGAAAATTGGTCAGGAGAAACAACCCTTAAAGTGATCCATCCATATTGTTGAGCAGAGGAATTTCTCTCCTTATAATGACCAAGCACGACCAGGTAGATCCAAGAAGAAAAGGATTTATTTCTCTGCAGAAAGAGTCCAGTACTTGTACACACAAGGTGGTCAAGCCTGAACTGAAGAGACGGAGGCACTCTCCGCCATATTTAATCAAACTAATACATAGATTATCTTACTTCTGATTGGTGCGTAGTTAATACATAGGCATAGAGTGGAATATAAAAACATAAATAATTCTATTGCGGATTGGTACATGGTTACACATTAGCATATAGTAAAATATACAAAGTCAATGATTGGTTAGATCATGCATATTGAATGAGCGCACAGTGACCCCTAGCCCTTAACGTCACACAAACAGTTTTCAATAACTATTTAGTAGGGGTGTCACGATACCGATTCGAAATCGAAAATCGATCGAAATGAGCGTTCAATTTCGAACTTCGAAATCACAAGCTGGTTCGCGAAGTTTTTTTTTTCTCTCCACCCCCGCCCCCCGCGCGCTCTTCTTAGCCTTTCATGTGATGGGTAAAATGTTTAAAAAAAAGTAGCCTACTTGGCTATCTCTAATGTAAGCATTCCGACAACGAAACTTGACGCCTTCCACTGCATTTTGTTCGTCCACGCAGGCGTGCGTCCGAAGAAAAAAAAACAACGATATTTCAAAGAAGACACAGCTGCTAGTTAACGTTAGCTTACCGGTAGCCTGCATTACTTTTTGACACACCATGGCCACTGCCGGAGTCGGAGATGGAGAAACAGAACTGGAAAATCCTCCTGCTTCCCTCAAGTCACCGGTGTGGCAACATTTTGCCTTCCCCGTGAGTTATATAAACAACGAACGCATCATTGACAAAAAAACGACAGTTTGTCGGCTATGTTACACGCGAGTACCATACGCCACCTCAGGCAACACGTCAAATATGGCAGGACACATTCGCAGGCATCACAAAGAAATAGATTTGAATGGGAAAAAAACATTGACACAGGCAACTCAAATGACAACCCAAATGACAGTTGTCAGGGCATGAAAAAAATGTGTAAATAGTTAATAGCGTGGTACATGTTCAACTGTTTATTATTTCAGATATTAGTTTGTTAAAGCTCTTAACTGTTCAAAGAATGTGAACACGCTCATCTTTTTAAAGAAGAATTTGAAAATGTAAATGACCATTGTCAGGGCATAAAACCAATGTGTAAATTGTTAATAGCGTGGTAAATGTTCAACTGTTTATTCTAGAGTCTAGTTTTGATAAAGCTCTTAACTGTTTAGGTGTGTTTAAATATTCTCATATTTTTGTTATTATTTATAATTGTTATTATTCAAATAAAAGTTACTTATTGAGAAACAAGTATTTTTCTTTACAAGTCAAGACTTGATAGTCTAACAATGGCATAGCCATTAGTTAGACTATAGTGCTGGAAAAAAAAATTGTGCTGAAAAAAAATCGAGAATCGAATCGTGACCTTAAAATCGAAAGTCAAATCGAATCGCGGATTTGGAGAATCGTGACACCCCTACTATTTAGTCTTCGAGAGTAGTCTTGTTTTCAGGAGTGTCTCTTCTGGTGGCCTTGTGCCTGGGATGTAAGTGGGTCAGAGGCCACAGGCCTGCAGTACAGAGAGGAGACAGACAAGAAGGAAAAAGAGAGAGAGAGACAGACAGGAAAGAGAGAGAGAGAGAGAGATAAACCGAGACCTTCCAGTGGCTAAAAAGCCTGCAGTCCGCCATTTCTCTGTCTCTTGAGGATTTAGAGAATTTAATATACATTTAAAACATCCTTCTGAAAACACCCTTCTCTTCAATATCTACTGCATATCTGGCAGCAGAGTGATGGTTTGAGGCTTATTTGATAACTCACACCCTTGATGACTTAAAGCCATTTTACCAATCATGTATTCCATACTGTTCCAGCATAATTTACAGCTAAATCTAGTCCCACCCCCCCCAATTCCCATAGAGATCCATTCAAATGCAGAGACGTTATAGTATCGCTTGTAAGAGTAACAGAAAATAAGATAGCAAGAGTCTTTTGATGTTGTTGGGTTGCAGACATCAGGAAGTCACGGCATGCAAAGGATATGAGACCGAATATAAAAAATTTAGTGTCTGTAAACTTCTGACCCACTGGAATTGTGATGGAGTGAATTAAAAGTGAATAATGTCTGTCTAAACAATTGTTGAAAGAATTACTTGTGTCATGCACAAAGTAGATGTCCTAACTGACTTGCCAACACTATAGTTTGCTAACATGAAATCTGTTTTTAATGAATTCAACCTAAGTGTATGTAAACTTCCGACTTCAACTGTATATTTTTTTGAGAACTGATGGTTCCATATTCACAGTACTTGTTTTTTTATTTATTTCTAACCCACACATAGTAATTGGAGGGGAAGGATTGGTGAATACACAATGCTGTGTGCTATCATTGTCAGTGGTGGGGTGGGGGTAGGGGGGCCTATCTATTCTGCACCCCCTCTCAAGTTTCTTCCTTTTGTAAACCGAGACAAGATTGAGGAACTGATAAGCTAAGTAACTGGGAAGTTGGGGGAAGTAACCAGTTGTCTACTAATGTACGTCGCTCTGGATAAGAGCGTCTGCCAAATGACTATAATGTAATGTCTTACGGGCTGTATTGAATTTTCACATCCTGTTTTACACATCCCACACACTAACATGGAAAGGCATGGGACAATCTCAGAAGACTCCCTGTGTTTGTGTGTGTGTGTGTGTGTGTGTGTGTGTGTGTGTTTGTGAGGGTGACTGTATTGAATTTTCAGCTTGGTGAGCCCCACCTCTGTACTAATTGCATTTGTTTCTACAATAGTAAGCCTGCCGCAGGGGAGTTGTTGACGTGGTCGCATGTATCAGAACGGTAAGAATTTTACACAACTCCAATCCCCCCTGACCCCCCCACCCTTACCCCTAAAGACTGTACATTACCAAATCCCTTTTGATTTGTCCTTTGCTTGCCTGTTTGTATACCAGTGTGTGGAAATGGGGGAAGGGGTTTGAGATGCAGCATAGTACTGCTTTTTGTCTTCAAAGAGAATGCCACAGCAGTAACTGGATATGTCAAAACATTACAGCATTGTGTATTCATCATCACCCTTATGAGTGAGAACAATGTGTAGCTGACTTGCTTTGTCCTCTAATGGAAATGTACCCCATGAGAGACCACCTGAGGCCCTGACCAGTGCACCCATAATAATGATTTAGATTTCCATTGAACCATTATGAATTTCTTTGTTTAATTTTTTATTTGAGTTTCCTGTTTCACACCACTGTGGTTTAGCTGGCCCAGATGCTTTAGCTGGCTCAGAATTGGCTCTGATTGGCTGGAGGTGGTTGCTGGAAATCCCCGTTTTCACCAAGCACTACTACAGTCAGTTGAGAGCCGCCCTGTGGGGTATGGTCTGCGTTTGACAACGGACGCGCACAGTGTGATCTTCTGAGTCCACCGATAAAATGGCTTCTCATTCTGAGAAACATGATTACAGGGCAGGCATTTAGCAGACGCTCTTGTCCAGAGCGGCTTACACAACGTTTTTATCTTTAAAAAAATTTTTTTTTATACATATTATCCATTTATACAGCTGGATATATACTGAAGCAATTCAGGTTAAGTACCTCGCTCAAGGGCACAACGACAGTGTCCTACCTGGGAATCGAACCTGCAACCTTTCGGTTACAAGGCCAGTTCCTTAACCATTATACTACACTTTCCACACCATTTACAGAATTCTGTCCTTAATACTCCTTCCTTATTGCTATCGATTTAGTCCTTGTCCGCTCAAGCTTTTGCCTCCAAAGAAACATTGGGATCTGGTTTAATTTGAATAAAATGATTAAACGCCTATCATTCGATTGTTTTAACTTCTTTTTTTTTCTTTTTTTAGTTTGTTTATATGATGAAGTTGAGATTTTCTCCATATTTTGGACTACTTGTTTTCCCTCCACAGTTTATGACCTAGTTAACTGCCACAGATAGCAGTCACAACTGGCATAGCTAAGCAAAGTCCATCTTTTTTTAAGCAAAGCATTTTTTCAAGGCATTTTAAAAAAATAAAAAAAGTAATGGGAAAATGATTGCTGATGGTTGCCTACAATATTATGGCAACATTGTGACTGGTTTCCTATCTCTAAAGTCAGAAGATATTGGAGAATATGGTGTAAGAACAGTATGAATACCATGTGGAAAGCTGATTGGTTAGTCTAATTTATATGTTACAAGAACTTTAAAAAAAAATTTAAAAAAGGATAGTAATCCAGTAAAAGCAGCTTTGGTTTCTGACAACAACATGTTATCAACACTGTCATAAAGCAGGTAAATACTGTCATTAAGTTCACATATTGTCTACAAAACATTATTTTTCACACAAAAAATGGTTTGAAGTGCTGTTACAATATTTAGCTGTAAATAAATGCTCATCTACCGATTTCTCCATTCACATTATTGAACACTGATTCATTGATCTTGATCGCATAAATTTGTGTAGCACAAACAACTTGCTAACAAATCATGACATAAAACATGAGATAGTTAGGCTATGTACTATAGTTCATCTACGAGGAAAAACAAACCCTCACCCAGCAGGAAAATGCCAAGGTATCAGGTGACAGTCTGGCTGGTACAAGTCTGCACATTAGCAAATCTAAATGCAATTGATATGGCATACAGCAAATAAACTATTCAGTACACATACACTGCCCGGCCAAAAAAAAAGTTGCACGCTCTAATATTTTGTTGGACCGCCTTTAGCTTTGATTACGGCGCGCATTTGTTGTGGCATTGTTTCGACAACCTTATGCAATGTCACAACATTTATTTCCATCCAGAGTTGCATGAATTTTTGGCTGAGATCTTGTATTGACGACGGGAGAGTCGAACCACTCCGTAAAGTGTTCTCCAGCACATCCCAAAGACTTTCAATGGGGTTAAGGTCAGGAATCTGGTGGCTAATTCATGTGTGAAAATGATTCCTCATGCTCCCTGAACCACTCTTTCACAATTTGAGACTGATGAATCTTGGCATTGTCGTCCTGGAATATGGCCATTGATCGGATAACCTGGTCATTCAGTACATTCAGGTACTCAGCTGACTTCATTTTATTGCTGCATAATGTTGCTGAGCCTAGACCTGCCCAACTGAAGCAACCCCCGATCATAACACTGCCTCCAGAGGCTTGTACAGTGGGCACTATGCATGACGGGTGCAATGGCAACTTTTTTTTTGGCCGGGCAGTGTATGATTGAACAGTTAAATTGACATAAAACTATTAGCCAAACGATATGCCGAAACACGTGGTGTCACACCACGGGCTGCTGCTAAGCTCACACAGAGTGGAGTCGTGGGAAGACCTTTTATATGCGGCTTTCGCATGCCGTCCACGGACGCCCGATCAACCAGCAGGGGTCGCTAGATAATGACGAACACCCTAACTGACCGAACCCTCCTTTACCCTGGGCGACGGAATCGACAATCGCGCCTCGCCCTACGGAGCCATTGGCCACAGTCAGCCCTGGCACAGTCCGGATTCCATCCGTGGTTGTGTGGCTTAGCCATGCGTCACAGTGTGGTAGCTTGACCGAATGAGCCACCCAGCAGTCACCAATTAACAAAAGTGTTTTATCTTTATTTATTTTTTTGAGACCATTTAACTGCAATATGCACACAAAGATATCACAAGATGATTAATCTGTGTTTCACATGAACTGTTGGAATACACTGAAAACCCATTTTCTATTTTGTTTTTGTGTTACTTTTATCCATTTTTTGTGACCTGTATGAAGGGAAAACCAATAGTATTTTCCCTGTCCATTATTATAAGGAGAATGTTGAATTGTTCTGTTATGCATACTTACATTTATTTATTTTTTTAAATATGCATTTCAAATAGATCATGTGAAATACTGGTTGATAATTGCTATCAATTTATAATTGGTGCTTTGATACCAGAATTGAGATTGTGTTATGTTATTTATGTTTGGCACTGCCTGGCCAAAAAAAAAAGTCGCCGTTGCACCCATCTTGGGGTTGCTTCAATTGGTTAGGTCTAGGCTCAGCAACGTTATGCAGTAATAAAATGAAGTCAGCTTGAGTACCTGTATGTACTGAATGACCAGGTTATCCCTTCAATGGGCATATTCCAGGATGACAATGCCAAGATTCATCGGGCTCAAATTGTGAAAGAGTGGTTCAGGGAGCATGAGGAATCATTTTCACACATGAATTGGCCACCAGAGTCCTGACCTTAACCCCATTGAAAGTCTTTGGGATGTGCTGGAGAAGGCTTTACGGAGTGGTTCGACTCTCCCATCGTCAATACAAGATCTCGGCCAAAAATTAATGCAAATCTGGACGGAAATAAATATTCTGACATTGCATAAGGTTGTCGAAACAATGCCATGACGAATGTGCGCCGTAATCTAAGGTAAAGGCGGTCCAACGAAATATTAGAGCGTGCAACTTTTTGTTTTTGGCCAGGCAGTGTATGTCTAGCGGCAGAAACCTGACCTTTGTGTGCATGTTGCACTTTGGCAAAAAAGCTTTTTTTATTTTTCTGAGCCCAACCGTGAGCAATGACTCCTTATTTTTATATTTATGATCGTGTTTTGACACTCAGCAAAGATTCTCTTTAATATGTAACTTGAAAGCTTCTTTAGGACTTTGACCCTTCATATACTTCATATATGCACGTTTTTATGAGTTGGCATGTGCGACACCTTATTTCATTTAAACTTGTTATCCTCAACCAGAGACCCCTTGGATTTTTTTTCTTGCATAATTTTAAACGATGGTAAGTAAAGCATAAATTTTCTGAACTTTTCCTGTACAAATTTGTTGGACCTGTTCCCGTTTTTTTATCACAAGCTACTTGATGTCAAAAACCGTTATCTGAACCCTATGAAATGATAGCATCTAGCCTGTGTGTGGCCTTGGAATTCTGGGGTTTAGGGTAAGATGTGGGTTATGGTTACATAGTAGTTTGTTGCAAATTTTTCCTTTGACTGCCTCCTTAGACATATTTTTCCAGTTTTATAGAGTACACAACTCTCCTGAGCAGTTCTCCATTGCTTTTGTTTTTTTGTCTCTCTTTAGGGTTATCAAAACACAGGATTCCACCAACCTGTCTTTGCTGAGTCTTGGAGAAGTTTTTGCCCTCTTGTTTGACAACCATTACTTGTATATTATGGATCGGAGGACAGAGACAATAACAGGCAGCTGGCCTCTGCCCGCCTACAGGAAGTCCAAAAGAGGATCCAGTTTCCTGCCTGGGGTGACTTCCTGGCTGAACGGGCTGGATGGACAGAATGACTCAGGACTGGTATTTGCCACAAGCATGCCTGACCATAGCATTCATTTGGTACTGTGGAAGGAGAATGGGTAGAGGCCCAAAATCCCCCGGTGTGTTGAAAACACACAAAACCCTGACAAGATGAACTGATTGGTGCTACTTATTTCAAATCTGTGGCCATGAAGTCAAGATATTGCATGAACCAAAGTTTTGCAAAAACCTGCCGCACACAAAAAAAAACAAAACACCGAGACACAAGAAGCATTGTGTAACTCCCAGCTTGTAGACAATATAAACAGGTGAATACAAGCCAGCATGTGCAGACTACAACCGTGTGACACAAACATAGCACCTGCTGCGTGTACGCCATTTTTATTGTTTTATATTTTTTTTGCAAAAAAAGTGAATGAAAAGTAAAACATTATCACCAACTTCTGTTCTTGTGAGGAAACTTGCGTCTGATCTCAACATCTTTGAATTCAGCAGTTTGTTCTTGAAATCATTTTGTAGCAGAGGTGCAGTTAAAACTCAAAATGAGTCTGAGGTAAGTCTAAAGATCCTTAACTCTGAAGTATTCCTTGTTCTCCCACCACTACCATGTTGCCATGGAGACCATTGCTGTGTTGGAAATACTGAATTAAAATGGCAAATATGTTATAACTGACTTGAGAAAGTCGATCAAACAACTTGCATCATAAAAACCCAGAACCCCCCCCCCCCCCCCCCATCATGTGCGTTATAAAGAATACATACATTATATATATATATATATATGTATGCGTGTCCTCGTTGGTTAGGTTTCCAGGTATTAAATTCACCTTAAGTTTATCAAATTTAATTTCAGTGTTTTCACTTGATCAGCATCTCCAGTGTGAACAGTGGTAGATTTTTATGTTTTAATGGTTTATTTAAATGAGCACGTCACACACTATACTCGCCTCTGCAGAATCAGGGTAACCCGTTTGCTCAGTTTACGTTTTCGATCATGTGTGACTGGAGTAATTGACTTGTTTTTATGACACTTAGTTATATAATCCGGTACTGCCAGTCAGCGCAGTTGACGGCCTCGTAACTTCTGGCAGATATTCCAGGGTTGGGAATGAGTATGGAAAATACTGTGCCATATAATTTTGTCTTCCTGAATTTCACCATTATGGCAATATATATATATATATTTTTTAAATAACCCCTACATGAAGATGTACTCTGTATCTGTGTGAGCAGTACATATATTTACAGCAATATGTGAGTATTTGTACATATGTATACAAGTACTTGTATATTAATATGTAACGCACGTGTTTGTGTACTTGCATATGCAGCTAACTACACAGCAGTGGACAAAACCATAGCATCACCCATTTTTTGATGAGATGTGTATTGTGGAAGTGAATGGACTAATATAAAATGGTATACAGTGCCCTCCACTATTATTGGCACCCCTGGTAAAGATGAGTAAAAAATTCACCGTTTGGTGAATTAGCTTAATCGCACACTGAAAAAATGAGAAAAATCCAACCTTTAATTGAAGTAAATTTATTATGAGAAAAAAAATCCCCCAAGAAATTATTTTTAACAAAACCACGTGTGCCACAATTATTGGCACCCCTGCATTTATATATAGAATAAAGTAATCATTTTTAATATTTGGTTGCATATCCTTTGCATGCCATGACTTCCTGATGTCTGTGACCCAACAACATCAAAAGACTCTTGATATCTTATTTTCCGATACTATAACCTCTCTGCATTTGAATGGATCTCTATGGGAATTGGGGGGTGGGACTAGGTTTAGCTGTAAATTACACTAACAGTATGGAACACATGGCTGGCTAAATGGCTCTATGTCATCAAGGGTCTGACGTATCAAACAAGCCTTAAACCATCACTCTGCTGCCAGACATACAGTATATATGGATGGATAACTTGAAGGGTTTCTTCTGACTTATTTTTCCATAGAGTTCAATAGTAAAATTTGTTAGGAGAAACAACCCTTAAAGTGATCTATCCATATCTACTTGTAAGAGTACCAGAAAATAAGATATCAAGAGTTTTGATGTTTTTGGGTCACAGACATCAGGAAGTCATGGCCTGCAAAGGATATGTGACCAAATATTAAAAATGTTTACTTTATTCTGTATATAAATGCAGGGGTACCAATAATTGTGGCACACATGGTTTTGTAAAAAAAATAATTATTTCTTGATCAGGGTTTTTTTTTTTCCTCACAATAAATTTACTTCAATTAAAGGTTGGATTTGTGGGAGATTAAGCTAATCCACCAAACAGTGAATTTTTTATAACCCTTTTTACTCATCTTTACCAGGGGCGCCAATAATAGTGGAGGGCACTGTATATCGTGTTGTCAGCTGACTCATCAGTTGTCCAATCATATGGAACGTTCAAACTAGGCAGTGGCTAGGCGAAAGTGCACCTTTTCCTTGGGCCTAGGAACAGTTTTTAAAAACAGTTTTCTTTTTTTATTTGACAATGATATTGTGAATTCATGGGTGTAAAAATGTGTGATGCAAGCACAGATCCACTACTGCATGTACTCTACAGTATTTGTATTCCATAAGTATTTGGACAGTGACATCATTTTTGTTGTTTTGGCTCTACTCCAGCACATTGGATGAAAATGGAACAGTGACTATGAGGTTAAAGCGCAGTTTTAATTTGAGGGTTTTTACATCCATATCGGGTGAACCGTGTAGCAATTGTAGCCTTTTTTATACATAGCCCCCCCATTTTAGGGGACCAAAAGTAATTGGACAAATTAACATAAACTTAAAGTCATCATATTTAATATTTGGTCGCATATCCTTTGCATGCCATGACTTCCTGATGTCTGTGACTCAAAAACATCAAAAGACTATCTTATTTTCAGGTACTCTTACAAGAGATACTATAACCTCTGCATTTGACTGGATCTTTATGGGAATTGGGGGCTGGGACTAGATTAAGCTGTAAATTACATGGGAATAGTGTGGAACACATGGTTGGCTAAATGGCTACAAGTCATCAAAGGGTCTGAGGTGTGTCAAACGAGCCCCCAGTATATATGGATGGATCACTTTAAGGGTTGTTTCTCCCGACTTATAAATGAGTCATCCATTAAAGTGATCCATCCATATCTACTTCATATCTGGCAGCAGAGTGATGATTTCTGCACTTTAACCTCATAGTCACTGTTCCATTTCAAATCCAATCTGCTGGAGTACACAGCCGAAACAGCAAAAATTGTGTCACTGTCCAAATACGTACGGACTTCACTGCAAATATCTGGGATATTTTTTGACTACATGTGCAAGACACCTTGCACTCACCCCCAGGGCAAACATGAACACACCTGTATACATACGTTGTCACACTCTACTCATTTATCTTGTACCTTTTTTGTGTATTTTTTGGTGCAATATATTTCCTGTATATGAAGCAACAGAAAATGTCCTAAATTGGGTGTTATAAAGCAGACAAATTCTTTAAAATATATATAAGCATTAGGTCAAGATGGAACTGCTAATTTGGTCACATGGTGGGGCAGTAATTACACATCATCCCAGTGCCTGTGTTAGAATTATAACTGACCAGAACATCATGTGAAGCTCATCCTTCATATGAAAAACCAGATATTTTAAAGCCATTATTAAACATCTTTCTCAGATTAGTAAAATTGTTTTCAATGAAATTCACAGTATCGCATTAAGCACGTACTGAGTTAAAGCTGTGTATGGTCCACAGTAGACAGGTTTTTCAAGATTTACAATTGTTGATACATCAGTTTTAAAGGTTGTACAGGTGTTTTGTTTTTGTGGTAAATTTGGAAATTTCACTTAAATAAGCTCTACTTATTTAAGAAATTTAGCTATAAGCTACATTAAAATATATATATTTTTTAACTTAATGGTGTGAACCATGCACTTAGGAAATGCTGTGAGGGATCAAATACTATGCCCTGCAATTATATTTAAATCGCTGTTTTTTATGAAAGTTCAGTGTGATTCCCATGTTCAAAAGATAATCTGAAGGATAAAGTGAAACTAAAGGAACTAAATCTGCACTGCATTAACTGGATAGTCTACTAGAACATTCCATTGTTTTTTTCCCCCCAACAAAATAACCACCCTCCCTAAATTGTTCTCCCAAAACAGTACTGCACATGCTGGTAGTATTCCTACAAATCAAATGCATTTCTGCTGATGGATATTTTCCCACTGTCAAACTACTTTCCCCCCTGATTATCTTTATTTTTACACTCTATATTTCAATATAAAAATCCTTGTCAAATGCTTGTTTGAGAATGATTATTATGATTCACACTCCTTCGAGTGATAGCGATATGATTCCATGCAGAAAAATGGAACGCGCACAATAGTTCCTCCCCAAAATAGAAACGACAGTGCTCCGTCCCTTTTCTCCAAAGAATGTGGCATTTTACCAAAGTGGAGATTTTAGAGGTTGATCACTGAAAGATCAGTCTCATAAAAACAATGGAGTCGTGGCACCGCACTAGCTATTGCCAAAAGCCTGTTCCAGTTAAATAAGTGTGATAGAGGGTGTTTAGAGCCACAAGCCTGAATCGGCACATTTAATTTTCCAAAAAATCAGGCAACTGGCCACCTTTCCCTGACATGCAAGTGAGGTTATAAAACGGTGTGGGGTGAAAGTTACCTTTTTTCATTAAGCTTGCAGTTTAAATCGTTTTTCTAGTGTAAAAGTGTCCTCCTCAAAGCGAAAGTGGTTGGAGCGTTTACAGTGCCGTTTTGCTGGAAAGCAGCCAATGAAGGCAGTGCTCAAGAAGTTCTGGATAAATCACGTGATTAAAAAAAAAAGTATGTTGTTTGAAGTTTTGCCTTCGACTTCAAGTTCTTTCTTGCAGTCGACCTGCAGGAAGGTGATAACCTAGCCCTTCTATCTGCTCTTGCCCTTCGAGTACACCCTCTCCTACTGGCTTTACCCAGTAGCCCTTGCAGTTCTACACTACGGCTCGTTTTGGCCATTTTTGCACTTGTTTTTGTAAATGTCTTCTGCCTCCTCACCGCTTCCTGTGTGCACTGTGCTTTGTACAGGGGTTTTAAGGACAGCCCCACATTCTGCCTGCCTTCCTGTACAAATGTGCAATACCTAATAATGGAAGTGTCCTGCGCAACTTCTATCCAACAGATGTGTTTTTATGGGAGGAAACAAAATGGTTATTTAGTTATTAGAAAACAGTTTATTTTGATTCATACGACGGGTCAGATATTGAAGTACAAATCATGAAATTCCACGTCTTCTTTTGTGCTTGCTGTGTTGTCTCTGTGGGTGTCTCAAAAACACTGAAGGGACTTTCCAATGTCAGGTTTTCAATATCATACATCTAAGTTGTTTCCAAGATTTGGCCCAGGCCAAGCGGTAACGGAGGGACACTTTTGCTGTATTTTGCCCTAGTATTCCTATTATATAAAGGCGACCTTAGACTACAAACTGAGGGGAAAAAATTTGGGGGCAAACAATTTCTTGGGGGTAAAATTTTTTTTTTTTTAAACAAAACAGGGCGGGAACAGAGGGGCGCAAAATTAACGTCTGTTTTTTACACCTTTTTCAGACATGCATATCATACGGTTCCTGAGAACTTCTGGCAGATATTCCAGGGTTGGGAATGGGTATGGAAAATACTGTGCCATATAATTTTGTCTTCCTGAATTTCACCATTATGGCAATATATTTTTTTTTTTTAAATAACCCCTACATGAAGATGTACTCTGTATCTGTGTGAGCAGTACATATATTTACAGCAATATGTGAGTATTTGTACATATGTATACAAGTACTTGTATATTAATATGTAACGCACGTGTTTGTGTACTTGCATATGCAGCTAACTACACAGCAGTGGACAAAACCATAGCATCACCCATTTTTTGATGAGATGTGTATTGTGGAAGTGAATGGACTAATATAAAATGGTATACAGTGCCCTCCACTATTATTGGCACCCCTGGTAAAGATGAGTAAAAAATTCACCGTTTGGTGAATTAGCTTAATCGCACACTGAAAAAATGAGAAAAATCCAACCTTTAATTGAAGTAAATTTATTATGAGAAAAAAAATCCCCCAAGAAATTATTTTTAACAAAACCACGTGTGCCACAATTATTGGCACCCCTGCATTTATATATAGAATAAAGTAATCATTTTTAATATTTGGTTGCATATCCTTTGCATGCCATGACGTCCTGATGTCTGTGACCCAACAACAGCAAAAGACTCTTGCAATCTTATTTTCCGATACTATAACCTCTCTGCATTTGAATGGATCTCTATGGGAATTGGGGGGTGGGACTAGGTTTAGCTGTAAATTACACTAACAGTATGGAACACATGGCTGGCTAAATGGCTCTATGTCATCAAGGGTCTGACGTATCAAACAAGCCTTAAACCATCACTCTGCTGCCAGAAATACAGTATATATGGATGGATAACTTGAAGGGTTTATTCTGACTTATTTTTCCATAGAGTTCAATAGTAAAATTTGTTAGGAGAAACAACCCTTAAAGTGATCCATCCATATCTACTTGTAAGAGTACCAGAAAATAAGATATCAAGAGTTATTTGATGTTTTTGGGTCACAGACATCAGGAAGTCATGGCCTGCAAAGGATATGTGACCAAATATTAAAAATGTTTACTTTATTCTGTATATAAATGCAGGGGTACCAATAATTGTGGCACACATGGTTTTGTTAAGAAATAATTATTTCTTGATGAGGGATTTTTTTTTCCTCACAATAAATTTACTTCAATTAAAGGTTGGATTTGTGTGAGATTAAGCTAATCCACCAAACAGTTAATTTTTTATAACCCTTTTTACTCATCTTTACCAGGGGCGCCAATAATAGTGGAGGGCACTGTATATCGTGTTGTCAGCTGACTCATCAGTTGTCCAATCATATGGAACGTTCAAACTAGGCAGTGGCTAGGCGAAAGTGCACCTTTTCCTTGGGCCTAGGAACAGTTTTTAAAAACAGTTTTCTTTTTTTATTTGACAATGATATTGTGAATTCATGGGTGTAAAAATGTGTGATGCAAGCACAGATCCACTACTGCATGTACTCTACAGTATTTGTATTCCATAAGTATTTGGACAGTGACATCATTTTTGTTGTTTTGGCTCTACTCCAGCACATTGGATGAAAATGGAACAGTGACTATGAGGTTAAAGCGCAGTTTTAATTTGAGGGTTTTTACATCCATATCGGGTGAACCGTGTAGCAATTGTAGCCTTTTTTATACATAGCCCCCCCATTTTAGGGGACCAAAAGTAATTGGACAAATTAACATAAACTTAAAGTCATCATATTTAATATTTGGTCGCATATCCTTTGCATGCCATGACTTCCTGATGTCTGTGACTCAAAAACATCAAAAGACTATCTTATTTGCAGGTACTCTTACAAGGGATACTATAACCTCTCTGCATTTGACTGGATCTTTATGGGAATTGGGGGCTGGGACTAGATTAAGCTGTAAATTACATGGGAATAGTGTGGAACACATGGTTGGCTAAATGGCTATAAGTCATCAAAGGGTCTGAGGTGTGTCAAACGAGCCCCCAGTATATATGGATGGATCACTTTAAGGGTTGTTTCTCCCGACTTATTATGAGTCATCCATTAAAGTGATCCATCCATATCTACTTCATATCTGGCAGCAGAGTGATGATTTCTGCACTTTAACCTCATAGTCACTGTTCCATTTCAAATCCAATCTGCTGGAGTACACAGCCGAAACAGCAGAAATTGTGTCACTGTCCAAATACGTACGGACTTCACTGTAAATATCTGGGATATTTTTTGACTGCATGTGAAGACACCTTGCACTCACCCCCAGGGCAAACATGAACACACCTGTATACATACGTTGTCACACTCTACTCATTTATCTTGTACCTTTTTTGTGTATTTTTTGGTGCAATATATTTCCTGTATATGAAGCAACAGAAAATGTCCTAAATTGGGTGTTATAAAGCAGACAAATTCTTTAAAATATATATAAGCATTAGGTCAAGATGGAACTGCTAATTTGGTCACATGGTGGGGCAGTAATTACACATCATCCCAGTGCCTGTGTTAGAATTATAACTGACCAGAACATCATGTGAAGCTCATCCTTCATATGAAAAACCAAATATTTTAAAGCCATTATTAAACATCTTTCTCAGATTAGTACACAAAATGAAATTCACAGTATCGCATTAAGCACGTACTGAGTTAAAGCTGTGTATGGTCCACAGTAGAGGAGTAGTTTTTCAAGATTTACAATTGTTGATACATCAGTTTTAAAGGTTGTACAGGTGTTTTGTTTTTGTGGTAAATTTGGAAATTTCACTTAAATAAGCTCTACACACACTTTTTTTTTTTTTTTTAAATAAGAAATTTAGCTGTAAGCTACATTAAAATATATATATTTTTTAACTTAATGGTGTGAACCATGCACTTAGGAAATGCTGTGAGGGATCAAATACTATGCCCTGCAATTATATTTAAATCGCTGTTTTTTATGAAAGTTCAGTGTGATTCCCAAGTTCAAAAGATAATCTGAAGGATAAAGTGAAACTAAGGGAACTAAATCTGCACTGCATTAACTGGATAGTCTACTAGAACATTCCATTGTTTTTTTCCCCCCAACAAAATAACCACCCTCCCTAAATTGTTCTCCCAAAACAGTACTGCACATGCTGGTAGTATTCCTACAAATCAAATGCATTTCTGCTGATGGATATTTTCCCACTGTCAAACTACTTTCCCCCCTGATTATCTTTATTTTTACACTCTATATTTCAATATAAAAATCATTGTCAAATGCTTGTTTGAGAATGATTATTATGATTGACACTCCTTCGAGTGATAGCGATATGATTCCATGCAGAAAAATGGAACGCGCACAAAAGTTCCTCCCCAAAATAGAAACGACAGTGCTCCGTCCCTTTTCTCCAAAGAATGTGGCATTTTAACAAAGTGGAGATTTTAGAGGTGGTTGATCACTGAAAGATCAGTCTCATAAAAACAATGGAGTCGTGGCACCGCACTAGCTATTGCCAAAAGCCTGTTCCAGTTAAATAAGTGTGATAGAGGGTGTTTAGAGCCACAAGCCTGAATCGGCACATTTAATTTTCCAAAAAATTAGTTACTTTTTTTCATTAAGCTTGCAGTTTAAATCGTTTTTCTAGTGTAAAAGTGTCCTCCTCAAAGCGAAAGTGGTTGGAGCGTTTACAGTGCCGTTTTGCTGGAAAGCAGCCAATGAAGGCAGTGCTCAAGAAGTTCTGGATAAATCACGTGATTAAAAAAAAAAGTGTTTGAAGTTTTGCCTTCGACTTCAAGTTCTTTCTTGCAGTCGACCTGCAGGAAGGTGATAACCTAGCCCTTCTATCTGCTCTTGCCTTTCGAGTACACCATCTCCTACTGGCTTTACCCAGAAGCCCTTGCAGTTCTACACTACGGCTCCTTTTGGCCATTTTTGCATAACTTGTTTTTGTAAATGTCTTCTGCCTCCTCACCGCTTCCTGTGTGCACTGTGCTTTGTACAGGGGTTTTAAGGACAGCCCCACATCCTGCCTGCCTTCCTGTACAAATGTGCAATACCTAATAATGGAAGTGTCCTGCGCAACTTCTATTCAACAGATGCATTTTTATGGGAGGAAACAAAATGGTTATTTACTTATTAGAAAACAGTTTATTTTGATTCATACGACGGGTCAGATATTGAAGTACAAATCATGAAATTCCACGTCTTCTTTTGTGCTTGCTGTGTTGTCTCTGTGGGTGTCTCAAAAACACTGAAGGGACTTTCCAATGTCAGGTTTTCAATATCATACATCTAAGTTGTTTCCAAGATTTGGCCCAGGCCAAGCGGTAACGGAGGGACACTTTTGCTGTATTTTGCCCTAGTATTCCTAGTATATAAAGGCGACCTTAGACTACAAACTGAGGGAAAAACGTTTGGGGGCAAACAATTTCTTGGTAAAATTTATAAAAATAAAAAAAAACAGGGCGGCAACAGAGGGGCGCAAAATTAACGTCTGTTTTTTACACTTTTTTCAGACATGCATATCATACGGTTCCTGAGGTGAAAAGGGTTATCTTTCCCCTTCATATTGTACTATTACCACTTAAATATGAATATGCAAAATGGTAAGCCACTTGTGCTGCTCTTTATGGGCGAGGCTTAAAGTCAGATGGTCATGGTAACAGAGGGACACATTTTCACCCCCCTCAAAATCATAATTCTGCCAACTTTTTTTCAAAACTGGTTATACTACATCAAGACACATCCCAATAAGCTTTTCTTTTGGAATGTTTCCCCTCTAAGAAAATTCATATTAAAAAATGTTTTTTGGTAACGGTGGGACAGGCTGAAATGAGAATCGAGATTTTTGAATACCTTGTCAAATAAATTCTGTGACTTTTTATCCTAAACCATTCACTCTACTGGGATGCCTATTCATATTAGAAATATTATATTTATTCATTTATTAAAAATTGTTGCTCAGTAAGACTATTGTCATAGGATAGAATCAGGGGGAAAGTGCATCTGTTCAAGTTTGTCAACCCCAATGGATTCAAGAGCCCATAACTTTTTTTCTAGTAGAGATAATTCAATACTTTTTTGGTTCTGTACGCCTTGGAATGTTTGCTTCAAGATCAGGCAGATAGGACGTAATTTCATAATGTTTCAAATTGTGCTACTGATGTTAACCTCCCCTTGGCCTGGCCAATTTGTATTTTATTCATTTTCCACCAGATTATTATAATTTTTTTTTCATAGCTCAGAAATATCCAACAGAATACAATACAGAACAGTATAGTGCAATGTGCTACCAGCACATATTTTAAAAAAAGAATGGGAAGGTCACTTTAAAAATAAATAAATAAATCAATGGCAGTTCATATAAAGCATTTTATGAAAGAACGGGAAGCAGAAATACCAGAATCACACCACCACCAAAATTGTCCATTGTAAGAGTCTCTGTGGTTTGACTGACTTAAACATTCAGCAGTACGATCATGTGGCATCAGAGCCTTCATCAGCCACACGATAGGAATCCTTCATGCATTAAAAATGGTGGGTTGATGGACAATTGATACGGTTGTGCAAGGGAAGAAATACTCAAAAGAATCAGCGTATGGATAGTCAAAATGGATTGGTCTACAAAACCATATCAATCAACTGAGGAAAAAATAGCTAAAATAAATAATCTGCCAATTTATGCACAGAGGTAGAAACAACCAGATGCCACTCGAGAAAACAAATTGTACGTAGATTAACGTTTCATTCCTTCCCATGTAACCCATGTCTATTCAAAATTCTTGGCACTCCCTAAAAAAAGAGCAGATACAGAACTTCACAAAACATAATTCACATACTGTATACAGGAAATCAATCCAAAACCTGATGACATTTCAATTGAAGATCCCAGATTTGTTCAATACATTATCAACATTTGGCAGGAGGATCTTTTCGTATTCCCAAAGCTTTTTGTCCACAAACAGTTGTTCCTTGGTGAGTCTCCCTTGTAGGGGCACTCTAACGTGCACGATTCTGCACACATCTGGCGGTACCTTAAAAGTCCCACCATAATTCTTCAGCACTGAGTGTACAGAAGTCTGCACCACCTGCCTGGGGTTGGCAATGATCTTGGTAGGGTTAAAGACGTTTTTCCTGTCAGGCTCTCTGTAGATATGTTCCAGGATGTTGATCCCTGGCACCTTCTTCCACTCTGTACGGTTGAACCGGCCGCTGTTGTCAAACTGGGTTTTAGGGAAGATGTGGTTTTCAATGAGGAAAACGCCCACATCCGGGTGCCTGTGTTGGAGGTCCTCCATGAGAAGATGCAGGTTTGCGTGTTGGTAAGGCATTATGATCTCGTCAATGTCATTCAGCAGCACATACCTGGACGTGTACATGTTTCTGTAGATGCACTCATTAAGAGTGGTCAGTTGACCATAGTAGTGGATGTCCCCTCCGTGCTCTTTGAAGTTCCAGCCTTTGGAGGGGGTGAGGAATTGGTCTATTGGCCATTGTACGATTTCCAGCGTGCCCTCCTCACTGTAGTAACGCAGCACCTTCTCAAGGTCTGGACCACAGCTGGTGTTGTAGATCACCACTCTCTGAATGCCCAGGAGCTTGTACACTTCCATAGTCTGTGCGAACTGCAGGACGTTGTTGTAAGTTCCAAACAGGTTGGAGATGCAAATGGTAAATTCATACGGAAAGGCTTCCTCTTGCCGTTTCTGGTTTCGTATTGGTAGGAAGTCTGCGTGGCTGGCCAGCATGTTAGGCAGCACAGAGAGTGTGACATGCGTGGCATTGCACTCTGGCTTATTTTGACACAGCACATCGGTAGTCACATAGCGAAATCCAAAATGGTCACTGTGCATATCTATTTGTGCTGGAGTGGAATAATTATTTTTTCCATAACAAAAAATGCAAAACAGTGGCTGCAGGTGGTCTCTGTTTAAGATGCTGATGATGCGAGTTTTTCCATTTATTCTGTGGTCTTTGAAGGCAGAAACCATGAAATGTTTCGAGTTTGTAATTGGGGATATATTTTTATGTTTTGAGTGTATTGAACATTCAGCATTGCCTATAATTACGTTGTCACGTATATAAGAGTTTGAGCTGAAATACTCTCTGGGATTTGTCCACACAATGGTCATGAATACAAAGATAATCGTAATGCATAATGCCCATTTCAATGAAGTTTTTTTATCCATGTAGAACCAGCTGATGTCTTTGAAACCTGCAGTAGGAGCCAAACAATTTATGTTATGTAAAACAGTGTTCAGTTATGTCAGGTATCCAATATACCAGTCACTGTAAGCTATACTGGATGAGTTGCATTCAGGACATTTTCTTGAGGTTGCTCTTTTCAACCTCAATCAAGATCAGACATTTTAATCCAAGTCACATTTGCATGTGCCACTATATGGGAATTTGTTAATTTAAGCCATTCTTACTCAATACCAGTGTGACTGGCCACATTTCAGCAGCACCTACATGTTATGAAGTTGGAAATTTAATTTAAGATGTATAATCTTATAAGCAAATTACATTCATGTTACTATGCAAGTTACCATTAACACAACTTACCTATGAACAGTTGCCATACAATTCTTCACACTATTTTTAATCATGGCAGCATGGCTGTATTCCACTTTAATTAAATTGATTAATGAAATGATATTTGATATGTGTGTGTGCTGTGGGTCTGCCCCACTGTCTGTCTTTTTGTTGTTGTTGGGGCTACAACTGAAGTTCCCAAACGGGAAAATAAGTTATTCTATTACATTACATACCACATATTTCCTGCTACTCGTTACCTTACTTTATGTTTCCCATTGACCAGTTCTGTAGTAAGCCTCTGAACTCCATTAACCCTACCACTTTCCTGCCATGTTCATTTGTATATTGCAAAATACTTACACAACCAAGTTCCCTATGTTCCTCTCTGCATTATAATTATATATCAGACCATATCATACATAACTTATCGGACGATAGCATACCATGTCCCTGTAAATACAAATTTTGCGGTTCTATTGCAGGGAACGTGCTCTATGAAATACTCAGTAGTAGGCTACATAAAAATCAGTTGTTTCAATTGTTTGTGTTCTATAGTATGAAACCAGCTATGTGCAATAGGCTACTCAATATTAAATAAAAGTTCAGTTGTTTCAGATTGTTTTGATCACACTAAGGGGCTTCTAGAAGCAGTTTGGGTATTGTTAAAGATCGCCTGAATCCGGAAGTCGGAATCGTATTGCGCAGCTTTGCCTTTAAGTTTAGCCTACATCTTACAAGTAGTTTAAAAACTCTGAGATCGAAGGGCATGACATAGCCTAGATTATTATTAGAGGTCTACATTTAATGCGGTCTCAATTCACATGGAATCCCTGAATGTGAAATTATTGTACAAATGACGGGGCGATTCGGAGCATCATATCCACTTTACATTCTGAAACTCCCCATTGAAATACTCGATAATTATTTTCCGAATCGTAGGCTATTACGAAAACAAAAACCTAGATAATTCTATTTAGATTTAAATAGAAACAAACTATTTAATCTTATTCGATAATTTTGTAATAAAGTATGTTTATATAATTTTCCAGATAATTTACAGTTTATATGCTAGCCTACTCTCGATAAAATTATAAAATTCAATTGCCACGTAGCTATTGTAAAACAGACTTCGAACAATAGGAAAATAGAATCCAGTGGAAGACCAAGTCATATCCAGGCTCCTAAGTGTCAGTGCTGTAATTTCTCACGGTTTGAAACTTCTTTAGTTTCACTCAGTTTACAGGACATATGTCCCACATCCCCGACGAAAAAAACCCAAAGTTAAAAGCATATGCATAACCTAACACCGCACGGTAGCCAGTTAATAATTTTAATATATCGCGTTCTTCAAACTGCAATAACGCAGTTGCTTATAGCATTTTGAAAAACAGTGTTTTCTTATTATTTTGTTTATTATTATGCCTGTTATTAATTATTACGCTATTACTTTCAATACGACAGACAAAAACACCAGAGAACCAAAGAGTATATTGCCATTGTGGGTCGACAAACAAATGCTAGCCTACAAACCTCATGAAGCCTGGGTGTGGAAGTGAGTATTTCCATCCATACGTTAGCCTTCTGCAGAAACACAAAAAAATTGGGATAAAACTAAATGCCGATTAAATAGGCTACATCCGAGGAGCATGTCAGAATCAGACCTAGCCTACACGTTATCTTTCTCGAGTGATGACTCGAGGGCTTCCTATACAGTTACCCAGCCCCTTGATGTCACAGTAGCCTACTCCACCCAGATCATTTAGCTCTAGCCTAAAGATGAGACCCGTGGTGCCGCCAAAAAGGAACGTTTGTGTGCTTTTGACTTTGCACTTAGGCAAATTTCATGTCAAGGCTCGACAACTATTCTATTAATTGATCACTTGACTGTGTCCAAGCGGTAGTGAAAGACTGATGGGCACTATATTTTTATAGCCTAGCCTACTGGCGGGCGGTGGTAGATGGTCCCCGGTGAGTCACGATCACCCTTGGGACGAGGTGTGGCTGGTCGGAAAAGTGGAATAGGTTGATGCCTCGACTGAGTGTGTTCCGCTGTTTGGTTGCGTCTGACGGTATAGGCTAATGTCTGAATCCTTAGATCCTAGTGGCATAATGCTGTATAGCTTTTTTTCTTCGTTTTTTTTTTTACACAGGCATATTAAAGTCAAATCAAGCCGCAGTGAGTAGACTAAGTGTCTTATCTAGTTAAAAAACAGGTAGGCTAAGGTTAAAACGGAGTGTTTCAACATTTAAATTTTTTTTTTTTATTGAAGCACTTGAGACTGGCGAATAACACATCAATGTTTCCCATTAAAACGCAACTTGCTGTGTTCCCCCGTTTCTCTCACCGAGATATTGTTTCCCTTCAGTGCAGGCTGTTTTTTTTTTTTTTTTTTATAAACTGTCGCCCGGCTCGTTCGGCTTCTACGTCATACAAGAGGATCTACTTTTTTAACATTACTTTACTATGAAAAGACAGAGAGAGGACGAAGATGAAGAATCAACAGAGGTAGCAAATATTTAATAGCAAGCCAATCAGATTCAGAGGCTTTCTTGTCAATAAACTTGTTTTTATTGTAGTTTTCAATCCCACTTAAGACAGGTCTGAGCTTTGGACTAGAACATGTTAAACTGCATTGTGATGGTTTCTGTATCGTCTATTGACAAAACGTTTTTGAATATTTTTCATCAGACCACGTTTCTGGTGGTCTGATGGCTGTCTAGCCAAAAAAAAAAAAAAGGTAAACTAGCCAAAATTCAATATATTTCACATGTTCCAATCACAAAGAATTGGGGATCTAGTGTTTCAAAGAGCACAAAATTGATAAATTTGTAAATTTCAACAGCTAAATGTTTCTTCATGCCCCCGGACCCCCCTAGACAGTTCGGGGTCTACCCACCACAGTTTGAGAAAATCTTGTGGGAAATACAGTATATTGTATTAGGAGGGTGTTTACTTTGAAATTTAGTTTCGGTGTTGAAATGGTTTTACCTGAAAAGTGTTCACTGCTGACGTGAAAAACTGGTTTTGGTACAGGTCACACAAAAAAAAAAAAAAAAAAAAAATGTGTCCCAGCCTGCATTACCTCGGGACAACATTTTTCATGCTTACATGTTTTAAACTGAAGTTTAAATAAAACTTTTTTTGAAATGATGTAAGGCCTAGATTTTTCATCTTAACTGAGTGAGGTTCAAGCAATCAGAGATAAGAAAATAAACATCTTTTATTTTACAAAAAAAATCTAAATCTTTGATTAACCAAAATAGCCACCTTTTACAGTAATAACTGTTGAGCATATTGTGCCCTTTTTCTACAAGGGCAGTCATATGGTTCTGAAAGTTCAACAGCAACACTTCTGTAGAAGTTCCCACAAACATGTGTATTGCTTCTCCTTGACCTTTGTCCAATTCGTCCCAAACTAGCTCGATTTTACTTATCTTGTTGGAAAATGGAGATAATTTGTTGACCTGGCTGTATATTTTGCCAAATAAGGCGGTTTTATGAATTACAAACATTAGGTCACTATCCTGTGAAGTAAAATATTAGCCTACTTTTAACATCTGACTTTTCACTTAGGCTACCTTGTGTCATTTGTGGCTATTTACTAAAGTTAAACTGCATAAATTACACCAGAGTAGCTACTAAAACCTTTGACCGGTAGTATATGCGTTATTTTTTCCAAGTAAAATTTACTCAAACTAAAATAGTGTTTTGGGGGGCGCTGTGGTGGTACAACGGTAAGAGCGCCGACTTTCAGTCGGTGCAGTTGTGCTCCGAGGATCGGGGTTTGCGCCCCGGTCCTGCCAGATCCGAGCATGGCCGGCGCCCTGTGGGAGCGGCAATTGGCTGCTGCCTCCGGGTGGGGGGAGGGGCTCGGAGAGAATCGCGGCGCGCATAGCGGCCCTGGACGAGCTGGAATCACGTTCAGGCTTGGAGTCGCGACCTGAATAAGGACATGGCGACCTCTGTCCACTACCGGCTGACGGGGTTGTGCAGCGGTGATTCTCTAGCGGTTGCTACACGGGGGGAATTGTTTTTTAAATAGTGTTTTGAAACACAGCTTCTGGTCATTCAGGTTAAACTGAATATCCCACATAGTTTGGGTGGCACAAAATTGCATATTAGCTAGCATACCCAAATAGAGGGAGGAGGGAGGGGGATTTTTTTTTACACCAAAACCATTAATGAAGAAGAAACTATTAGACTGTATATTTCTTATATTCATAAGTTAAATGAATATTTTGTCTTTGAGGATGACTTTTCTCGAATCCTGCATGGTTATATTATGATGAAATCAAAATAAACAAACAATCTGTCAAGCTATAAACCTAAAAAAGATGCTCCGGCACTTCTTATACCCTTTGAGGAACTATGTCTATGGCCGGTTATGTTAATGGTATCATACCTTTTCAGACCCACACCCATTACTTAAGTATAGCTAGCAGTAGCCTATTATTGAATGCAGTATCCTTGGGTGAAATAGTTCTTGATCATTCGCTCCCCGTCGCTGTTCTGTGATTGATTGATTACTACGCTCATCAGTGGCGGCGAGTAGCCTACTTATCACCTCCATCGTCCTAGGTTGACCGAAACTATCCCGGCTACAGGAATGACTGACTGTCCAGCTTTGAGACTTAAGTTGATCACATTAATTTTCAATCTTACATGTACTGCAGTACAGTGCCCTTTCACAAGGAAACGCGGTGGAGAGACAAAATCATACTGGCATCAAGGGCGTTTGTGTGCAATTGTGTTTCCCACTGTGCATCTTGGAGGTTTGGTTAGTGTCTTGAGACTCTGTCTTTAATTTGTTTTGTAACTTTTTTATTTTTTTAAATCATTGGGCCTCATTCATGAAGCGTTCCTAAATATGCGCGTACATTTAGCTATGTAGTTATGAAACATTTACGCCGGATTTATCAAAACGTGTGGGAAAGGCAGATCGTTTCGTATTCACGTACGAGGCGCGTCCACTTTTGTGATTAGCATAAATCCACGCCCATGAATTGCCTTAGCTATATGGAGGCTGTTACTTCCATTTGAAGGTCCATACCTAGTCAAAATGGACCAGAAAAAGCAAAGGAAATAATTATTCCGACACTGAAATCGAAGTTTTATTAACAGATTTTCAATCAAAGGAAAAAAAAAAAAAATTCAGTATTGTCAGTAGGCTAGCCTACCAGTGTCATGAACTGGGAAAGTAGTCTAAAGTCCTAGCAGGAGATAACATAGCCTACCATCAATGCAGGATCACCCCTCACACGAAAAAAATAAATGCATTGACATTAAATTGAAGGCGACGAAACCCCGGACGAGCGAGCGCATTGCTTTATCGCAGCCTGGAAATAAATTAAACGTTATTAATTTTGTTGGGATTCTGTGCATGCGAGTTATGGTTTGAAATCGGGTAATCACATGGGCTAGCCTACCTTATTTTAGAATCTCTCTGGCGCGTTCTAATTGCGGTCACATTTATGCGCGTGTCCCACTGAGCAAAAGCCAGAATCGAGCGCAGGTTTTTCCGGGATATATTCTATGACCAGTAAATGATTTACTGGTCATATGATATAGCCTGGCTACATTCTAACCGGTTAAAAAAAACCTTCACTTTTAAGTCAAGTTTATCAGATTTTTAACCTGAACGCGTGACGGCGTTTCACCGACTTTTCAATAAAAAACGTTCACTGTGGTGTGCAGTAGCCTATATGGCACCGATAACATTGGACAGGTTGGCAATTTCATAAAAACACCGCTTTACCTCCACCTGGTTTTGCATCTTGTAGGGCAGGGGTAGGGAATTTTGGTCCTGGAGAGCCGTAGGATCAGCTGGTTTTTGTTTTCACTTTAAATACAGCAACTACTTAAACCAAAGCAACCAGGTGAGGTGAGTTAACTGCTTTAATTGATCAATTACGTGGGGAGTAACAACTAAAACCAGCAGACCATGCGGCTCTCCAGGACCAGGGTTCCCTACCCCTCTTGTAGGGGAACTGCTGGCATTAGCTGGATTAAGCTATTGACCACCCTGGCTAGAGCCACGTAAGCCACTTTAAAGCAAATTTTGTTCATTGGTTAAATGTGTGTTTTAATTAGCATAGCCTATAGGTCATGTATAATTTAAATTTTTAGCAATTTAGAAAAAATGGTAGGCTACTGGGAGCATTAATTAGCCTACTTCATGGGTCTAATCAAACAGCTTCATAGCCTACAATTGATTAATAGGCGTAATCTAAAGTGTTTGCTTTTTACAATTGTGGGAATCTTGGAGGTGTTTATTGATTAGTTGCACAGAAAGTCACATGACATCACGAAGTGATAAAACTTTGTTACCGGTCGAGGTGAGATCCCTTGACTTTTGCTACACGCACCTTGTTGTGGTGGACCCCTTTCTTGTGCAGGTATGCTAACTTGATAGCTGTGGCATTACATTGGTAGCGTTTCTTAACGAGTGCAGCCTAATCTTGATTTCTATCATTTTCATCCTACTAGGGTGCTAGCCAGATGTGAGCATTCCGTCCTTCACGGATGGAACCGGAGCAAATTGACGGTAATGCTTATAGTATTTTAAGCTTTATTGTGTAGCATTGAATAGCTTTAGCTAGTGCTATCCTTTTGTTTGTGTTTCACTTATGCGACCGCATGTCTGTGTGCCGCTGATGCTTGCCATGTTTATAGCATTCTTAGCCTGTATTGAACAGCACCTGTAATAGTTCCCGTAGCAAACGTTATTTGTATGTTTCAGTTTACGAGTGACGCGACCACCCAAGCCCTGCTCAGTGGGGGGATTCCATTCCTTTTTTCGGACGTCATGTTGCTTGGAGTCCTTCCATCACCAAGACGTTGCCACAGCTAAAGTGTGCTCCCCTCCCCCACACAGTTTCTAACACAACTACATTTTTTGTCCCATCAGTAAACACCAATTTAACATTCTTCACAGTCATTTCATGTGGGAAAGCGGATCAAAGGGAAATTTGGAAATCATGGGTAGCCTATTGAACAACTGAAGTAAAGTTATTGTATGAAATGTGTTTGAAGACATCTAGGAGGAAAAATATGTTTCAGTGCAAAATCAGCAAAATACACAAGACTAGGCCTATGTCCAAATAAATTTTGTATAAAATTACAAAATTTGAAACGTAATTTTTCATGCAGATAGATGGCAAATCATGTTTATTGAACAGACAGAGTGAAATGAAGGAATGAACGTGTTTGAAGACATTTATTTCCAGGTATATTCCGTGTTTCCCTACAAGCACAATCTGTCAGTCAACTTGCTTTGGTCCACCCACAAAGTTTGACTAGTTCCCACCCTTATTCATCGCAGGGCGTACACACACCATTCACTCACACTCATACCTACGGGCAATTTAGAGTCCAATTCCCCTAACCTGCATGTTTTTGGACAGTGGGAGGAAACCGGAGTAGACCTACCTGGAGGAAACCCACACGGACACGGGGAGAACATGTAAACTCCACACAGAATGGCCGTCGGCTGGGATTCAACCTTCTTGTGGTGAAGCGATAGTGTTGCCAGCATGTTTAGCCACATCGTTTGCTGGCCAAAATGATAATATTTGAACTTGTAAAAATATAATAGCATATCGACAGTCTTATAACAAAAGTGCCTAAGTCATTTTTTGTAGTTTTGAGAAAAAGGCAAAAAACTGCTGCAATTCTACGTCAATGAGGATTTAGGCAGAATAGCATAAAGTGGTTCAGGAAATGCACAGCGACCTGTAGTGACTTGAGCATTTTGACACTGTTGAAGAATGATAAATCAAGTGATTTAGGCAGAAAATCTGAAAATGTCCAAAAAATGACTTAGGCACTTTTGTTATGAGGCTGTCGATATTCTGTGAAGCTTTATAGGCAAATTTAAAGAGATAGCTGAAGTTTGTTAACCGACTTAATAAAAAATAAAAAAAATGATTCACTCCCACAGTTTGCTATGTAAATGTACAGCTATGTTGGACTGAAGTGACAGAACCAAGCTGGCTTTAGCTAGATCAAGCTGTTACGTAGCTTTGTTCTGTGCCAGATGCCAGTGAACATTGTATATTGAACATAGTCATGTAGCTAGCTTTCTCAGGTATAAGATTGCTATATTGCTCACAGCAATATACAACCTATCCACTGTTTCTCTCAATACTTGAGAAGTTGACCTCTATTAATGTACTTGCTCATGTTGAGAAACACTGTCAGTAGCTCTGAATACATGTTGGAACTTGGAACTAGGCGAACTTAGGTGGGTGGACCAAAGTGGATGGACCAAAGCAAGTTGACTGATTGTGCTTGTAGGGAAATATATACGGAAACAAATAAATGAATATATTCAAATAAAATATTTGAAAATAATCTAAACAAATTAATAAAAAATAAAAAAATGTACTAAATTAATTGCAGGTACATTTACATTTATATATTCATTCCCAGATGTATTTATTTTCAGATTATTTTGTTTATTCATTTTTACATTTCCACATTTATAATTTTATTTATTTATTTATAATTGTGTGTTCCAGTCTATGAGTGTAAATATATATATATATATATATATATATATATATATAAATTAATTTTATCAGATGGATGGGAAATCATGTTTGTTCAACAACCAGAGTGAAATAAATTAATGAGAATGTGTTTGAAGATATTTTTTGAGGAAAATCTCTTTCAATGGGAAATCAGCCAAACGTGGGGGAGGAGCATGGTGGTGCAGGGGATAGCACTGTCGCCTCGCAGCAGGAAGATTTGAACAGGAACACTTTTCTGTGTGGAGTTTGCATGTTCTCCCCGTGGGTTTCCCCCAGGTAATCTGGTTTCCTCCCACAGTCCAAAATATGCATGTTACGGTAAAGCCACACAGAAAGCGATGTGGAGCAGATTTCTCATGCGATTACACAACCTCCATTCATTTTCAATGCGAGGCAATTCCTCGTGTCTGCAAAGCATGTTTTGCAGAACGTGGAACGTGGCGTAATAACTAATCAGATTAAAGATTGTGGGAGGCGAGAGCGATGGCATGCGATTTCACCGCTTTCTGTGGGGCTTTTCTGTTAGGCTAACTGCCTCTTGCCCAGTGCATGCTGGGATATGCTGCAGCCCGCCCTTTTGGCTGCCCCCAAATTAATTTGCAAATTTGTTAAAAAAAAAGAAAAGTTAACCCTTTCCAGCCCAATGATGCCATATGGCATCATCATTTTCAAGACCCATTTTTTAAACTTCCTGTTGTAAGTAGTCACATGACAACATTACTAGTATCAAAAGCCATTATTAGTTCAAGGTTTAGCCAATGGTGGGGGCACAGGAATGTGTTGAGCACAGAGCACATTTGAGGAAGTTTCAAAGGCACCCTGCATGGTCGTGAGGTCAGCACAACTTTGATTTCTGGCTGTTTTGTCACAAATATATCAAAATGTTAAATATGTATAACTGAACAATTTGTGTTTAACAGTTATGGAAGATGTTGATTATTAGTAAAATAATTGATTTGTTGAATTATGTTTATATTTGGCATGTATGGCATGGTGTTCAGAAACAGTGATGTCATATGGAATCATGGGGCATAAGTGGTCATTGTTCTCCAGTGTTGTATTATATCACTTGGTGCACAGCATACTTTACAGCATTGATTACTTAAATTTAAAGGAGCTATATGTAACATTGATACTGAGCGTTTAAAATGGGTACTGCAATCCAAATTCACAATATTGGAGAGAGTCGAGACACTGAACAAACAGGAGCGCAAGACGAGCCGAGCGCAACATTATATTTTGAGACGAGCTTATTCTATTTTGACAATGACAAGCGACGAAGAGTCCTACACTGTAAGTTGATCAGCTAATGTATACGTTTGCAATTTGTTTATTATTTATTGTTTGCAAATTATAAACCAGCTTGTGGATTTTTTATAACTGTCAATGTTATCTAGATGAATGGCTGGCTATGTTTACGGTCACACAGATATAAACTAACGTTAGTGGTTATAGTGTTTAGCGTGTAACTATATACATATATATACAGATCCTTTCCAAAAAATTAGAATATCATGGAAAAGTTGTTTTTTTTCTCCAAAATTCCATTGAAAAAGTGAAACTTTCATAGATTATAGATTCATTACACACAAAGTGAAATATTTCTAGCCTTTATTTGTTTCATTTTTCATAATTTTGGCTTACAGCTCCAGAAAACCCCCAAAACAGTATTTCAAGAAATTAGAATAGTGTGTCAAAAATCAGCATTTACTTCAGTTATTTCAGAGAATGAGTGGAGTGGCTTGACTCAAGGAATCCGACAGTTGTAGCCCATGTCCCGGATACGTCTGTACGTGGTGGTTTTTGAAGCACTGACTCCAGCCTCAGTCCACTCCCTCTGCATCTCTGCCAAATTTTGGAATCGTCTTTGCTTGACAATCCGCTGAAGCCTACGGTCATCTCTTTTGCTTGTGCACCTTCTCCTGCCACATTTTCCCCTTCCACTAAACTTTCTATTGATATGCTTGGACACTGCACTCTGTGAACAGCCAGCCTCCTTAGCGATGACCTTTTGTGGCTTACCCATCTTCTGGAGGGTGTCAATGATGGTCTTCTGGCCAATTGTCAAGTCTGCAGTCTTCCCCATACTGAACCAAACTGAGATAAACTTTGCAGGTGTTTTGAGTAAATTAGATGATAGTGTGACACTCAGTCTAAAACATTCATTCTCTGAAATAACTGAAGTAAATGCTGATTTTCGACACACTATTCTAATTTCTTGAAATACTGTTTTGGGGGTTTTCTGGAGCTGTAAGCCAAAATTATGAAAAAGGAAACAAAGGCTAGACATATTTCACTTTGTGTGTAATGAATCTATAATCTATGAAAGTTTCACTTTTTGAATGGAATTATGGAAAAAAAAAAAAACTTTTCCATGATATTCTAATTTTTTGGAAAGGATCTGTATATATATATATATACACTACTCACAAAAAGTTAGGGATATTTGGCTTTCGGGTGAAATTTATGGAAAATGTAAGTTCACGCTACAGTGATATTATACGTATCATGAAAGTAGGGCATTTAAGTAGAAGCATGCAATGGTGATTTCCTCATCTCAAACAATTTATTGAAACAAAAGCCAACAACAGTGGTGGGTATACCACAACAAAAATGTCAATGTCTCAATAACTTGTCATGTGCCCTTGAGCATCAATTACAGCTTGACAACGACGTCTCATGCTGTTCACAAGTCGACTTATTGTCTGCTGAGGCATGGCATCCCACTCTTCTTGAAGGGCGGCCCTCAGGTCATTGAGGTTCTGGGGTACAGAGTTACGAGCCTCTACACGGTGAGTCAGCTGATCCCATAGGTTTTCTATGGGATTCAGGTCTGGAGAAAGTGCAGGCCACTCCATTTGAGGTACCCCAGTCTCCAGCAGCCTTTCCCTAATGATGCGACCTCGATGAGCTGGAGCATTGTCGTCCATGAAGATGAAATTAGGCCTGTGTTGTTCATGCAGGGGCACAATGACTGGATTAATGATGTTATTCAGGTAGTATGGGCTTGTCACTGTACCATTCACAAAGTGTAGGGCAGTTCTGTATTGACTAGACACACCTGCCCACACTGTAACACCGCCACCACCAAAGGGTCGTCTGGTGACAACAGTGGCTGATGCATAACGCTCTCCTTGACGTCTCCAACATCGTTGGCGGCCATCATTTCTGCTCAACGTGAATCGACTTTCATCAGAGAACAGCACTGAGGCCCACTGGTCCCTCGTCCAGCGTAAATGCTCCCTGGCCCATGCAAGACGATGACGCCTGTGCCTGGTGGTGTGGTCAGGTACCCTTGCAGGTCGTCTAGCACGCAGACCACGCTGATGTAAACGGTTTCGAATGGTCTGACGTGACACTTGGGTGCCTCTCACCTCCCTTAAATGTGCCTGGAGTTGAGTGGCATTCATCATCCGGTTCTGCAGGGCACTGTTCACAATTAAGCGGTCATCAGTGTGGGATGTGGCCAAAGGACGTCCACTTCTATGCCTTTCTGTGACTCTTCCAGTCTCTCTGTATCTCTGTTGCAACCTGCTGATGACACTCTGTGACACTCTAAGCTCAGTGGCCACTTCCCTCTGAGAACATCCTGTTTGAAGCCTCGCAATGGCGAGGTACTGTTGATCAATTGTTAGGTGTCGTCTTGGTCTCATGATGTCAAAATGTGAACAGCATGATGAAGAGGACTGTTTAAATACCAATTCTAATTGAACCAGGAAATTTATTGGTCGATTCATGGATCAAACACCTGTTGTGAATTTTGCCGTTCAGCTCCTTGTTAGAGAACAGCAAGTTGTGCAAAAAGTACTGAAACATTGAATAGTTGGACATGTGCATTCAAAAGTTTAGAGAAGGTCAAATTAATTTCACCTGTAAAGGTTATAGTGCATTTTAGGTTCTTCCTGAAATTTCACCCGAAAGCCGAATATCCCTAACTTTTTGTGAGTAGTGTATATTTAAATCTTTAGCTAGCTAGCTAAATGGAAATGATGTTGACCTTAGCTTAGGCATTCGTAAATCGGATGTCGGAGTGCCGGAGTACATCTGGTTGTTCGTAATGGGCAGTGGACTCGGAGTCAACTCGGAGAATAGTGAATCACACAGGCCAAAAGAAATACAGACGTTCCGACCCGGAATGGAAATTTCAAAGGAGAACATACTGGCTGTAGCATTGTTGTCGGAGAAGCCAGTATTTCGACTTAGGATGTTTCCTTAATCTTATGGCATACCAAAACTTAAATTCTAGAATCTTACTGGATATATGTAATGTTCTTTTTTGCTTTGTATAATCACTACATTTAAACAAATAGACAGTTTCATTTGTGGACATTGAACAACTTTTAAACAACAAATTAGGTTTGATGATTGCACAATTCTTGTTGACTTTTTGGGGGGCACATGCACAAAAAAAGGGCACTAGTGGTAAGCTGGACCATATAGCTGAAATTGAGTTTTGCCTGGGTAAGAGGTTAAACATGGTGTTGTATAGGGGATGACACAGATAGAGCCTAACCTTCGCTGCACACACATTTGTTACTGTGGAAGTAAGCTGTTTTGTGAAGCTGTGTAGGCCCAAAGAAAACCAAAAATGCAGAAGCATCATATAAATAATAAAATAAATACAGTTCCCTCTATTGTTTACAAGAGTTGTATAAGATAGATCATGCTGACCGAACAAGTGGGAAAATAAGAAGAGAAATTAAGGGAAATGACATGGTCTGATTCACAGGCACATGAGGATAAGTCACAATTTTATTTGGTAGGTCAAGAGTGCCCCCAAGCGCATAGGGTAGAAACTGGTTATATGACGTTTATTTTTCGCCTAATTTGTTATTGGATAAAATAAGATATGACAAAAGGGTGGCACCGCACATTATTGGTGTATTAGTTAGGTAGCGGAGGAGCTATGATATTATACAAACTAATGTTTGTTTTTGTTCGGGGAACTCCTAATCCTCTGCGTAGGGTAAAGGACCTCCCGTTGGCGTCAACGCTTAATAAAAGGTTAAACTGAATAGAAGACTGCTATTTCCTTCATCTTCATCTTGAGAATTCTCCAGCTCAAAACCCATCTCAAATTGAACCTAATGAGGAGAGAGTAAAGGACTGCCCTTCGCATTACGCCTGCCTGCTGTTCCTGTGGGTTGCGGAGATGAGGCTGAAGGGTGTGGTCTGTAAATTACTAGCACCTGTCTGGTGCTGTATAAAGTTCCGGTTTCTCTCCTATGTTCCCACAGGCTGGTAATCCATTTTTCTTGGTGGTGTATCGCGTCTAGTGTTTCGACCTTTCAGAGTTGTGTGATTTGGTCGTGTTGGAGCAGTTTAAGAGTTCTGTTTCTGAGTCCATTGCAACTTATATCAGTGAGCGTGGCGTACGTATCTACTGTGGCAGAAGCCGCTGTGTTAGTTGATGATTATGCGTTGACCCATAAAGGTAATTTTAACATCTCCCATTTTCAAGGTAGTGACACTTGGAGGGAGCAATCGTCTCCTCCGCGACCCAGAAGGACTGATCCTGTCTCTGCTGTGAGGTCTGTTCCTGGCACAAATGGAAATTATGACCCTGCTAGATTTTTCCATTCTTGTGGTAATAAAGGTCACTGGAGAGGGGAGTGTCCCATTAGCAAAGCTGATCAAACACCCACTCCTGCTCCTGTTAAACAATGTTTTTATAAGGTTCCAATTGGCAAAAGAAAGAAAATGTGTGATGAAATTCAACATATGCTTAACAATGGCATAGCGGAACGTGTCCTCCCCATGGGCATCGCCCTGCTCCTTGGTTAATAAACCTGATGGCTCATTCCGTTTCTGTACGAAAGGTGAATTCAGTAACTAGCCTAAGAGTAGGCCAATACTAACCTAGTTCCACTTGTTTGAGGATGCTGGGGCACTCTTTTTATGGGTGGGGGTGTTACGCTTCCCTGCTGTTCCTGTGGGCCTGTCTGTGTTTCTCCCTATCTTACAGATCTGCTAGGTTGCGGAGATGAGGCTGAAGGGTGTGGTCTGTAAATTACTAGCACCTGTCTGGTGCTGTATAAAGTTCCGGGCTGTGTCCGAATCAGAGCCCTACACCCTTTTGAGTACGTATATTTGAGTCCACTTCGTCAAAAAGCTTTTGAGTGAGCGACTTTTTCTCACAAATGGGGGCACTTAAAATACCAGGATGAACCCCTTATTTCCGGGGTTTTGTTGAGGGAATTCAGGAGCACACTCATCTGCAGAACTGTGCACTCACCCGACAATTTCAGTAAGTAACTCGGAAGTAAAAACGGAAAAGACGTAGAGCGTATATGCATATCTATGGTACAAGAGTGGGTCATATTACGAAAAACCTTTTTATTTTTGTTAATTCTATCTTTATTCATAGTCTACACTTTGTAACAATTGTCATATGTTAACTGATTGATAGTCTCAATAAAAATTAAAAAAGATATTACGAACTACTTCCTCACTAGTTTGGAAAGAGTTTTGCGGGATTTCTTTCGCACACTGCTTGCAATGTGAGGGGACAGGGCACATAGTAGACAGGGGTCTGAGTGGACAGGGAACAGGGCTCTGATTCGGACACAGCCCTGGCTTGATCCATGCTCTCAGGGAGCTGCTACCCATTGCTGCCTGCTGTAGCTTCCTGGCCTTCTGTCTTTTAAGTCCCTTCTTTCTGGGGATTGCACTGAAGCCATCAAGAGTTAGTATAGCAGGGCTATATTTGATACCATTTAATAGCCAGGACTGTATTGCAGCTCTCACTAAATCACTAATTACACACTCATTAACATTAAGACCTCACTGAGCGTCTCTCTATCAGTTTAATCTAGTTGCCATTTACTATAGTACTCGTCCTATTAGGCCTATAATTAAGGAAGAATTAATAGATTAACCTATAGTGCCAATCGTAGGACATTTAAGCTAATTATTAAAAATCACCAGAACAAAATAACTGTAAAAATAGTCAATGTAGATTTCCTATCACAAACATTACTATGCAAACTATTATATTAGCCTACTATATCAAACTATATCAAAGTAAATAGGCTGTACGTCTTTAAAAATGCTTATTCTACTATCTACTTTATTCTACATTGTGTAATGTACAAATTACTGCAGTTATATTACAGGTATTCCATCCCCTTACTCCCAAATTACATTACAATATAACAACGATAAAAAACCTCCCCTATTCTGTTTCTATATTCACAGACATTATTTATCCTACATTTTTGCAGCTGGCCGGTTGCTAGTTTACAGTTAGATAGCCACGTAGGTAACTTATTTGACTCATAAAGTTAGGATGCTTTGATAAAGCTACAAAAGTTCAAAGTTTTTTTTCTAATGATAGGGAGAAGTTTGCGGGAGAGTATAATTTTGAGGGAATCCCCCCCCTAAATTTAATCTACAGGCCAGGCCTAAATTAATTCTGCTGCCATTGAGGCAGTTTGTATAAGCTGTCAAACTAGAATAGGCTACACATCGGCTTTGACATCACAATGTGTCAACTGTTGCCGATGCCGATAGATTTTAGTTGATAGACGATGGTATCGCACATCAGCCCAACCCTATTGCTACATATGTAAGCAATTTATAGAAATATTCTTTGCAACAACTAAATTATTTATTGATTTTAGGCTTATTGCTGCTCCCAAATTCATGGGGAACAACCATTTTGTGGCTGCCTTTTTGAAAAAAAAAAAAAAAAGTTATCCTGGGGGTGCATGCCCCCAGACCCCCCTAGTACAGGCTTAGCCCCCCTAAACATATATCTCTGGCGACGCCCCTGTGTCAAAGAAAAGAAAGCAGCTCAGCATTGTGGAACTGTTGAGTCTGAAAAAGAATGAAAATAACAATTCGGAGAATCAGCTTTCGGAGAACCAGTCCTCAGCTGAGGACGAGCTACCCACCAAAATGTTATTTTATTTGCAGTGACTTGCTCTTGCTCGTGCTTGTGCTCTCTCTAACACACACAATTGGCATGCATATAATATTTTATTAGAAATTTAAGCAGTGAATACATTTTGTTGAGCATGTTCGATAGTTACATTGACTTGTCAGAAGCACTTGAAGTTTGAGGAGGCCCTGCTTATCGCGGACTCGTACCTCAACTCACCATACCCTTATACGGACACCATGGACGCCTTAGTTCAGCTCTACGGACCCAATCAACTGGCCCTGCGAAGGCTGTGGTGGATAAACAGCGGGCCCTCTTAGTAGCAGGAGGCTTTGCACTACGACAGTGGGCCAGCAACATCCCCAGTGTGGTCAACCATCTCCCTGTTGAAGACAGATCAGAAAGTAACAAGCTCTGGCTGACACAGAATCGATTGGATACGGCTGAGTCAACTTTGGGTCTCCATTAGCACTGCCAGACAGACACACTGAGGTACAAGTGTTGCCCAGTAGAAAAACAAGCGCCTACAATGCGGATGATCTACAGGACTTTACTACAAGAGCCAAGATCCTCATCCAGCAGCTTTGGGACAAACAAAGGGACTGGGATGACCCCCATCTGCCTGCTAATCTCCTGCAAGCATGGCACACTTGGGAAGACGAGCTGCAGCACGTGGAGAAGATTAGGCTACCAAGGTGTTCTGTCACTTCCAGACTGGACATCCCAGTCTGCGCGCGCGAGACATTCATGTGTTTTGTGACGCTTCAGAAAGGGCCTATGGCTCGGTAGGCTACCTTTCGCACTGAAGACTCGCACGGACAGGTCCAGGTGGCATTCCTTGCAGCGTGCTCTAGGGTGGCACCCAAGAAAAAGCTGTCCATTCTGAAACTCAAACTGCAGCACTTACTGGGGCCCAGTTAGCCAGGTTGCTTGAAAGGGAACTTACCTTGGATATCCGGCAGGTCAGCTTGTGGACAGATTCATCCACTGTACTGACATGGATCACATCTGATTCATGTCAAAAAAAAAAGAAGTATTTGTGGGGACCCGAATAGCGGAGATCCAGGAGCTGACAGATGTACAAGCCTGGCGCTATGTGCCTTCTGAAGACAACCCTGTAGATGATCTCACACGCGGGAGAACACTCCTACAGCTGTCAGAGCAAACCCACTGGAACCAAGGACCTCCATTCTTGTGGCAAGATTCTGATATGTGGCCAGCTCAAGCAGAGATAGCTCAAGCAGAGATAGCGAGCCGTAACGATGATGAAGAAGAGCAATGGCTCACTTTCTGCGGTCACGTAACCGATTCCGTCTCTGAAATATCAGACGTTAGTCAGTTCCACAGCTACAAGGACCTAGTGGAAACTACAGCACAGAAGTTACACAAGGTGGCTCAGCAAACCGGTGACCCATCAGCAAGACCCCTGCCAAGAACCTGAACTTTGTCTGCTTAGACATGCTCAGCTCACCAGTTTCCCTGATGAGGTTAAAGCCTTAGAAACAGGAAAAGTGGTGCCTTCCAGCAGCAGACTCCTTGTCTCACCTGAGCTTGACTAATCTAGTGGGCTCATCAGAGTTGGCGGGCGTTTGCACTGTAGCGACTCACTAGATCAGGAGACAGCACACCCCATAGCCTTGGATCCCAAGAACCCCCTCAGTCCTCTCTTAATCCAGCATCTACGACGAGGAGTTACGCCACCCTGACCCTGACAGGGTGTTCGCTGAAGTCAGACGAAGATGCTGGATTTTGGATACTGGACTGCTCTTCCACCCACCCTCCCAGGTTTAAACAGCTCTTCGACTGTTTAAACCTGCTTTCTTTTCAACTGGAGTTGACTGTTTTGGGCCCTTTACTATCAAGGTTGGCCGGCGCAGTGAGAAAAGATGGGGCATCATTTTTAAATGCATGACCACCAGAGGAGTCTATTTTGACATACTTTCAAGCGTCGACACAGACTCATTCTTCATGTTGCTCCATCGTTTCATCTCTTGAAGAGGGAAGCCCCACGAACTGTTGTCAGATCAGGGGACAAATTTTTAGAGGAGGAGAGCAGGAACTGTCAGAAGCATTTTCTGCGCTGCAGCCCACTTTGCAAACTCAGCTTGCTGAGCACCAGCAGCTCCCCATTTTGGAGGCACGAGGGAGAGAGAAATCAGATCCCTCAAAGCAACCCTTCGTGTAACCTTTGGTGCTCAGACCGTCACCGAAAAGGTTCTGATGACGGTTCTTACAGAAATTGAGGGAATTTTGTCCTCTGATGTGGCTGATGTTGATGCAGTAACCCTCAACGCCCCTTTGATGGGGCGGCTTTCCCTAAATAAATCTTATTTATTTATAGGGCTATTGATTTAAAATGGCTTTTATGGGTAATTTCCAAATATATAAAAATAAGTAAATAAAAAAAGAAAAGAAACTTTGTTGCATCTAACATCACTTAAAAAAACAGTGGTTATGGCAACCATAAAATGTAATGAACACAGGCATGAAAAATCAAAGAAAGCATGTGATTTATGGGCTTCTGAAACGCACTTAACCGTCTACGACTGGTCGGGAGTAATCGTTAATCTACGAGCGTTTCTAAGAACATTGTAAGTTAAGATGCTTTTGGGAAACGCACCCTAAGTTCAAGAAGCTTCGTAAGAAGGGTTTTACGATCGTCTTAGCCTTACGATGCTTTTGGGGAAAGGCACTCCATGTTGTTTTACCAATGGTGGGAAGTTGAACACAGGTGTTGCACACTGTGGCTGCGTCCCAATATTCTTCACTCCCCACCTCCCTTCCTCCACTCCCCCACTACCACTCCTCTCCTACCCGGAAGTATGCAAAACTGCCTGAACATTTTTAGTACAATTATTTACATGTACAGTATACAATTTACTTGACATTGCGGTTTGCGTCGAGACATTAATTAATATGTAACCATTAATACGTAATTAAGATGTAATCAGCGACATTAGATTAAAACACAAAGATCAGTTTCCGGGGCACGGAGTAGAGGAGGTGGTAGTGGAGGAAGGGAGGGTGCATTTTTCGACTATTGGGACGCACCCTGTATGTCACATTGCATCCAAGCGAGCAGCCTCAACAACACACACAGCGTCTTAACCTACACACGCATTTCAATGCACACTCACCTTTAATCGTAGGGATGTATGGACACATAACCAATCAGCTATTAGGAAACGTATCCAAAAACATTTCGGGTGTGGACACGAGTTGAAGCTTCAAAAACGAGGCGCATTCAAGCTAATCACCCATGCTACATTAGACCTACCCAGTGTAAAATTGTTAGTATAGGTGCTTATTGCTATGTATGGCCAACAATTTGACTTGCAATTTTTTTTCATTTGTTTAGAAGTGTTACTTACTGTATATCATACAGTTGTCTATCCTCAGTTTTCCTGTATGAGCTATAAAACCTAAAATGTAAATGTTTCTTTTTTGTGTACTTTATATATATAGATATATACAGTATATATATAATTTTGTGTACATATATGACATATTGTTTGGCAATTATCCCAAAAAAACACTGCATACTTTTACATAAACATGTTTAATTTGTGAAACAGTGTTGTTACAAGCTGAAAAAATACAGCAACGTATTACAAGGCAAAAGGGGTAACAAATAATTTAGCAAAGTATTCACAGGGCAGTGGAGGTGGTTTTCATTTTTATGATAAATATAGACACCAGGAAAAAAACTAAAACTATATTCACACATAAACAACATGCATCAGTGTCATGGAGCAATTACAGCCTGAATAACTAAACAACATTCCAAACAACCTTTCCAAAAAAAGTAAAAAAAAAAAAAAAAAGTGTATAAAAAGATACTGGACAGTTTGAGGAAATAACACAGATCAGCCTCATATAGCAAAATGGATCAACCATGCATTTTGGCACTCTAAAATTATTCTCTTGGTTACAAAACTTGCGTTAGCATACAAAATAAATTTATATTGTTTTTAAACTGCTGAGATATTCAGAAATATGAAATATGTTAATTTTTAATAAATATAGCAAAAGTCCATAATCCATGACCAAATTTGACAAATTCCAGTGTTTCACTTGTATTTAGTATTATTTAAATGAACACTTAACTCATGAGTTTTTTTCTTTAAATAACAGATTGACAATGTCAATGAAACTTACAGCTAATTCTGCTGATTTGCCCTAAGAGACGTCAGTGGGATCTGTGAATGTTCTTTCTTCTGGAGAGAAGTTTTCTTTGCTTTTAGTGAAGAGGGAGAGCTTAATATATGCAGTAGGTTCTCATATCATAAGGATCTACACATCCAGGGCTCTGGAACAGTGGCAATAGCAATCGCTACACCATTTATCATTGTGAAAAGCTTGTGCAACTTGCACCAGCAGGTCCAATCTGATGAATGGTTAAAAGAGGGATATTTATTAGTTATAATATTAAATGTATATATGTATGCATGTTTCTGTTTGTGTGTGTGTGTACATACATACCCACATGCGTGCGCGCATGTGCGCACACACACACTAAATACATATACACACCGTTTATCTCTAATTCCAAATTAAAACCTGAAATGGCAGTTCTGATTCAAATTCATAGTTGCCATCAGGCGATGAAAATGACATAAGACATTAATTGGTAATACTTTTCCAGTGACCCCCCCCGACTTTCCTGCCAATGGTCATAGCCATGTCGCAACCCCCCCCCCCCCCACCCCCCCCCCGACAAGCTTAAAATGCTTATGTTACATTTAAATGTATGATCTACCACAAAAATCTAACACTGTATAGTTTCCATGAAGTGTACAGATTAAAGTTGCACAACACAAAAAGCTGTACATAAAAGTAAATCCACAGGACAATTCTGTCAACATCTGTATCAAAGTAATTCAAGTTTTTTCACGCACTGTATGAAATCTCAGCAGTACAAATTTCTTAGGCACATCTCTACACACGCACACACACATATACATACATACAGTTGAAGTCGGAAGTTTACATACACTTAGGCTGAAGTCATTAAAACAAATTTTTAACCACTCCACAGATTTCATGTTCACAAACTATAGTGTTGGCAAGTCAGTTAGGACATCTACTTTGTGCATGACACAAGTCATTTTCCAACAATTGTTTACAGATTATTTCACTCTTAATTCACTCATCACAATTCCAGTGGGTCAGAAGTTTACATACAAAGTTGACTGTGCCTTTAAACAGCTTGGAAAATTCCAGAAAATTATGTCATGGCTTCTGATAGGCTAATTGACATTATTTCAGTCAATTGGAGGTGTACCTGTGGCTGTATTTTAAGGCCTACCTTCAAACTCAGTGCCATCTGATCATACATTTAAATGTAACATAAGCATTTTAAGCTTGTCGGGGGGGGGGGGGGGGTTGCGACATGGCAGGAAAGTCGGGGGGGGTCACTGGAAAAGTATTACCAATTAATGTCATGTCATTTTCATCGCCTGATGGCAACTATGAATTTGAATCAGAACTGCCATTTCAAAATAAATCAGCCAAGACCTCAGAAAGAAAATTGTGGACCTCTACAAGTCTGGTTCATCCTTGGGAGCAATTTCCAAACACCTGAAGGTACCACGTTTGTCTATACAAACAATAGTACGCAAGTATAAACACCATGGAACCACGCAGCCGTCATACCGCTCAGAAAGGAGACGCGTTCTGTCTCCTAGAGATGAACGTGCTTTGGTGCGAAAAGTGCAAATCAATCCCAGAACAGCAGCAAAGGACCTTGTGAAGATGCTGGAGGGAACAGGTACAAAAGTATCCATATCCACAGTAAAACAAGTCCTCTATCGACATAACCTGAAAGGCTGCTCACCAAGGAAGAAGCCACTACACCAAAACCGCCATAAAAAGGCAAGACTACAGTTTGCAACTGCACATGGGGACAAAGATCTTACTTTTTGGAGAAATGTCCTCTGGTCTGATGAAACAATAATTGAACTGTTTGGCCATAATGACCATCGTTATTGTTTGGAGGAAAAAGGGTGAGGCTTGCAAGCCGAAGAACACCACCCCAACTGTGAAGCACGGGGGGTGGCAGCATCATGTTGTGGGGGTGCTTTGCTGCAGGAGGGACTGGTGCACTTCATAAAATAGATGGCATCATGAGGAAGGAAAATTATGTGGATATATTGAAGCAACATCTCAAGACATCAGCCAGGAAGTTAAAGCTTGGTCGCTCTCTTCCAAATGGACAATGACCCAAAGCATACTTCCAAAGTTGTGGCAAAATGGCTTAAGGACAACAAAGTCAAGGTATTGGAGTGGCCATCACAAAGTCCTGATCAAAAATTTGTGGGCAGAACTGAAAAAGCGTGTGCTAGCAAGGAGGCCTACAAACCTGACTCAGTTATACCAGTTCTGTCAGGAGGAATGGGCCAAAATTCCAGCAACTTATTGTGAGAAGCTTGTGGAAGGCTACCCGAAACGTTTGACTGAAGTTAACCAATTTAAAGGCAATGCTACCAAATACTAACAGAGTGTATGTAAACTTCTGACCCGCTGGGAATGTGATGAAAGAAATAAAAGCTGAAATAAATCATTCTCTCTACTATTATTCTGACATTTCACATTCTTAAAATAAAGTTGTGGTCCTAACTGACCTAAGACAGGGAATGTTTACAAGGATTAAATGTCAGGAATTGTGAAAAACTGAGTTTAAATGGATTTGGCTAAGGTGTATGTAAACTTTCGACTTCAACTGTATATAATATATGTGTGTGAGCTTATATATATATATATATATATATATATACATGATAGTTTTCAAATTATATAAGAAGATTTCTCTCATGAGAATGAAATGCACAACAAAATTGGCAAGGAAGGAGTGGGTGGGGTGGGGGAGGAGTCTGCAACATACAGGTGCAACATACAGGTGCAGATGTGCTTCCTACTACAGTGCAGTAAACCTGAATAAAACAGGGAAACAGCTTTATTTACACTTCTTTAAATGAGTACAGTTACTAAAGCACATGTATTACATCGTTGACACAGCCCAAATTATAATTTTTTTTAATCTCCGGCTCAGTAGAACAAACCTTAAAAATGACAACATAACATTATAACGACAATAACCGCGTCCCTGGAGGCACAGTCATGGACTTATCCTGTAGTTCAGTGGGCTGCATGTTCCTCTTCGTAGAGAATTAATTCCAAAAATATTGTTTATTATAACACAGTCCCTGGGTGTACAATTTGCAATTAAACTTAATTTGAAAGGTGATAAGAGGGACCTCATTTGTTGACGGCATGGCTCACAGTTTACTGTATAATACTGTAATGTACTGAAAAGTCCATAAGGTTCATTCACACTGTGCACTGTGGCTGGGAATTTATCAACCGCACCCTTCTCCGCCTTCAGCAAGTAAGATAAGCTGCTTGCCTAGCTATAGTATAGTGACCTGTGGGAACATGATATCTTCTGTTTTTGTGTACCTCTCCAACAAAGCCAACAGCCTAAGTAACTCATTAAACAATTGATTAATTAATGTCGTTTTGCATGACCAGTATGTATTGTATTACATACGTATATTTAACTCATCTTGGGTCAAAGTAAATTCTTAGGGTGCCAAAATGCATTGGATTTCTGCATTCCGAGCAGGTGAGTCGAGCGGAAGGGCCAGTCAGTGAACCTCCCGCAGTGCGCCCCCTACTGGATAGGGCAGTAGTCCTGAGACGTGAAGAGTTCCTGCTTCCCTCTACACTCCCTTATAATCCATTTTAACACTGTCAGTAGTTGTTTTGTTTTGTTTTTTTCTTCTCTGTGCATTTCTTCTTTTTCGTTTGCTTTAATTTAAAACCCAACATGGGCTAACGTCTATTTTCCCCCCACTTACATGAAGCAGCGTGACAAAAAAAAAAAAAAACACAAAAAGATAGAAATCAGTGATGTTAGCCTGGCAGGAATCTCCACACGGGGGGGGGGGGGTCTGCTACGTCTCTTCACCCCTTTCCTTCAAACAGCAACCTTCCAATGCAAGCTCCAGTCCTTTTCCTGCCATTAAAAAGAAAACAAGAAACAAACGCTACATTTGTCCCCCCCCCCCCTTCAGATGAGTCCGTCAGCTCTTTCCGTTTCCAACCAAAATGTTGGGTACGCCGCCTGGGGGGCAGCGGGACAGGCGAGCATCCACTCTGCCTACTGCAATTATGTGGCACGATAAAGTGCTTTCAATGTTCTCTGCTCAGACCCCTGCCTTTCCACGTGTTCCATTCTGGCCTTCTCATCAGGATGGGGTTGGCACTTTACTCTGCAAGGCAATCGTCAGGCAGAGGCTACTCAAACGACATAAGGTTGGCTGGTATCTAGAGCATGGGGGAGAAAAAATAAATCACGCACACACGCACACGCACACGCACACGCACACGCACACGCACACGCACACACACACACACACACACACACACACACACACACACACACAAAAGATGTAAGGCAGTTCTTTAACCTCTTCTTTAACCAGGTATTTTTTTCTTAATTGATTTTACAAGGGACATTTTTAAGAACAAAGATCTTGCAGAATGTGACAGGACATCAGTAGCTTCTGATTACAGGGCAAGGCTGACAAACTTTTGAATAAAGGTTAAAAAATACAACTGAATTTTCATTTTAAGATGGACCATTTTGGTGATCTTGTTAACTCAATTCAGGCTTGAAGAATTAAGAGAACTTAGCGTGCACCTTTCACTACAAAAAGCAAGAGAATGCCATGTCAATTCCATCAGCTGAACAAGCAAAAAGGCTTTGACAGACAGAGCATCTGGGAAAGTGCATCTTTATGTAAACTGATCGGTCAGATATGCAGACTCTCATTGTTAAAGTCAGGCATAGATTAACTTACCCTGCTTGGTTGCAGGGTAAGGATAAACGCTGTGTTGCAAATTTTCAAAAAAGTTTCAGCTTGTTTTGTGAAACAGGATTAGCCTGATTATAAATTAACATCTTGCCAGACTCAGTTAGCCTGCATTGTGAAACAAGCCCCTGTGATCTCATGCCAAGTGAAAACACACAACAAAAGGCTGTAAGTTTATACCCGGGGTGTTCTATTCAGAAAACACACAGGGCTTCTGCAGGCATCAGTGATGGAGCACAGACCTACTGCACCGACATATCTGGGGCCTACTGCACCGACATATCTGGGGCCTACGGCACCGACATATCTGGGGCCTACTGCACCGACATATCTGGGGCCTACTGCACCGACATATCTGGGGCCTACTGCACCGACATATCTGGGGCCTACTGCACCGACATATCTGGGGCCTACTGCACCGACATATCTGGGGCCTACTGCACCGACATATCTGGGGCCTACTGCACCGACATATCTGGGGCCTAGTGCTCTGACATACCTGGGGCCTACTGCACCGACATATCTGGGGCCTAGTGCTCTGACATATCTGGGGCCTACTGCTCCGACATATCTGGGGCCTAGTGCACCGACATACCTGGGGCCTACTGCTCCGACAGGCTTCCTCCAGGTGCTTGTGCCATATTATTGCAGAAAACCTGGATCCAGTCTGAAACTTGTAAACATTGCCTGTAGAGTACATAATAATCATCAGTTCAGTGACAATGTTTTAAACATCGCATTGCTTATGAATGCGAAAACCAAAAAACTATCTACACAATGTTACATACCACATTCAGAAAAATAAATAAAAAAATACAGGAAATGACCATTGGAAGCAGCAAATATGGTGGCCAAACACCGCAGGGCAGTCATATGATCAAGTCATAGTAATGTTTACCGTGTGTCAACTCTCATGAGGATGGGGCAAAATAAACACATTATCACACTCCTGTAGCCCTCTATGTATTTCTAAAGTTCTTTTGGAAAAGAAAACGGAACCAGAAAAAAAACACATGCTTTTTATGCGTGAAGGATCAGGTGGTTCTGACAGGGCACACTCCGAGCCCGGCTCACCTTTATCAGGGTCATTCAGCTGGAAGATATTGGGGTGCTCCGGGTCGTCGGGAAGCACCACCATCCATCCGGTGATGGTGATCTTTTTACAGGGCGTGGATTTGTACTGGGAGAACAGGCAAAGCACAATATGAACATAAGAAGCAAGATGGGAAACAGAGGCACAGATTTCCCTCCATTCTGAGAGTAAGCTTTACCTGTGACTTTGAGTCATTACACCTAAGCAAACTTAACACTTAGTCAAAGTCTAATAAGTCTATGTCCTGGTTTTGTTCTGACCAGTGCAGTTATTGTGGAACTGTGTTCTATGAAGATGGCTTGTGGGTGAACTGCAAACATTGTGTGGGGATGTTTGCCAATTGAATGTTTTCTTTTAGCTTGTTTAGCACGGTTGTGGTGACAACTCACATGTTTCCTCTCAGATGCTCTGAGAGCTTTGGCTCCAAAGTAGATGAGGGTAGAACCAGACAGGGCGATCCAGTAACGTGTCCAGGAAGACAGCTGAGAAAGGAAAAAACATGATGACCAAAATTAATGACAGCTATTCAATCAATAAATCGATACTGTATAGTGCATTTTATGTTACAAAAGCTTTCTAATATAATATCCACAGGGAATAAAAAATTTTAAAAAACTATGATACATATAAAATAGAAATAGAACAGTTTGACATTTATTTTCAGTTTATTTGGCAGGAGTTGATCTCCTAGGACATAGCAGGATACAAATATGGATAACAAGGAGAACCGAGAACAGCACATTAATACACTGATCACAGACATAAATGAAAGATTAAAGAGGTGAGCAAAATGGCTTTGTCACACTGCCTTTGTGAGAGACGGGTGTCAGCACTGACTATTATTTGCCATAAACATTTCATTAATTTTGAAAAAGGCAGATGCCTTTATGGACACAATGCCTCCTGTTTTGAAGGGCTATTGTCTGTTCTAGGTTTCCAAGGGTGTGGTTTTTAACAGTGATCGATTTGTTGGAAACAAAGGCATTCGTTTGAATGCAAATACATAGATGTCAATTCAAGGCAGTTAGAACCACACCCTTGAAACCCGAGAACAGATAAGACCCTCTGCCAAGAGAGGAAGTTTCTAAAAAAGTTTCTAAAGAAAGGGCGAGGCATAAATACAACTGCTTTTTATGCGTCTCTGTTGAAGTTGCAAAATCTGTGTTGCCCAAGTCAACTGCTCATAGAACAGGAATATCAACTGTATCTACGGTATCTATTTATTTAAATGGTGGAACTAAACAGTAAGCCAGCCGTATAGATGAAACTGTGATGACAGATTGTCCATACAGAGATTAGTTGTTGCCTTTCGAAAAATGAAACGATAACCAGTTCACAATGGTTCCGCAGTACTTTTTTGGATTGGATAACGTCGCTATCTGAAACGCATCCACCACTGACGTCCCTCTCACCGTTGGTTTCCTGCCCTCCTTCAGCAAGGTCTTCCTCCGTAATGGGCCTTCCATAGTGAAGCCCAGAGCGCTGCACTCGTAGCTGGAGTTTGCACCTGACGGGCTGGGGGGGGGGGGGGGGGGGGGGTACATAAGAATGGTGCATATGCTTTTAATTGAATGTGAAGGTTATGAAACAATACGGTTATGAATTAGCTGGCAGAGTGTGTGCATTCCTTAAGAAGCACAGCCTGAAGATCAGGTTTGACACCTGTCCCAACACTGTAATCCTTGAGCAAGGTGTGAGGTGCTTAACTTCAATATCCAGTATAAATGGATGAAATTTTTATTTTTCATATTTGTATTTATTTATTCATATATATTTTCTGTTTGACTGATTACATTTTAGGGTTTATAAGAGGCAACATTAATGAAACAATATAAAATCTGTGAATATAACAAAAAAAAAATTGTTAAATGTAAATCTGTGAGGAATTATGTATTTACATGATACATGTCCAAAGAATGGTAAAAACCGATAAAAACAGTGAATTTTATTTTATTTTAGTCTGCTAGGATGTTACAAAGTAAATCAACTTGATAAACAACTTAAAATGAGGGGGAAAAAATATTCCTTATAGAATACATTTGTGAAACTAATAATGAATTCATAAATATATACTGTATTATAGGGCATCTGCTAAGTAATGTATTGGCATATCCATGTGCAGTAACATGCTACTCGGAAACAACTCTTACGGTAAAATAAATAAATAAATAATACTACTCTGCGGAGAAAAATGTAAAATGGAACGTATCTCTCAATTTCAGAAGTCATACAGTGACAGATCCTATATGCTCATACAGTATATCCTGGTACTGTGCACAGTCATGGACGCATAGAAACAAAGTTGTACAACGAGGAGGAAGGAAGTACTTCAAGCAAAAGCACTTCTGCCCTCCATCTACATTTAGTGACAGCACAAGCAACCAGAAGGGACCCTGCTACAGACACACGGCCCCAGTCCACAGTGCATGCAGGCAGAGCTCAAACGGCCATGTAAAGATGGTTGTGCTGTAGCGTGGTGGGGGGCTGAAATGGGATGGTAACACAAAGTATGCTTCTAAAGTATTAGCCTGCCTGCCTGCACTGTTCCACCGAACACAACAATAAGCTTGTAAGCAGAACAGAGGTGAGGTTCTCTCCACCAGCCAAGTATTTCACAATGTTTATGTTCAAGGACAGAATGCAGTACTTGTCAGAAGAAATGGAGGTTGTAGCCAAACAGCTAATGGCTACATGTGGCTTATACACCAGTGACTGTAGCTGTGTTTTTACCTCAGTGCAGAAACCTGACAGTGTGATTGTCTGCACTTTGATTCACTAATTGTCCATTGAACTCTTTAGTTGGGTATTCCTAAAATTACACTAGTTACTTTAACCCCCCCCCCGCAAGACCAAAGAAGAAGCAATCAAAGCAGTTTCTGCACTTCCAAGAGTCTGAAGCAGTGGGTGTGACAGTGATGACAGTAAAATGAGGTCAGAGGTCAGGAGGTCAAGGGGGATCGTTTGTGCACATTCTAAATTGGCCCAATGGACACACTAAGGGTTGGGTTACAGTCGAAACCAGGCGAGGAGGGGAGGGTGTGAGACAGAAATTGAAGGAGACTGATGAGGCATGCAAAGACCAGTGAGTCCACATATTTACGACCGTTAACCTGGGATAGACACGCCCACCACCACAGCGCACTGTACCTGTATATATAGCTCTGGCTGCGGGGGGAATTCCCGGCCGGAAGCCTCCAGTTGGGGCCCAGTGTGGCATACATGCGGCCCCTGTTCGCAAATTTACACGTCAGTTAAACAGCGACCACAGAGCGCGGCCCGCAGGCCTCTCCCAGGTAAGACCTGCGGTTTGACTGCAGTGTCCAGTGTAACGGAGTGTACATGAAACGTAAAGTAAAACGCGCAAATATAAAGTCGCCGTCATGAGGAAAAAAAAAATGTTCCCTTGTTTTAGTGTTCATTCATCCCACAGAAAAGTGGCACACTGGAGCTTTGAAATATAGCCTATAATCTCAGGGCCAAGAGCGTTAAGGTGGGCACTCAATCTAAACTGCCATGGCTCTCGAAGCCTAAATCCAATCCAATACAATGTTTTTATAGACCAATAATTATAGTTAGTGGGATGGAAAAATGAAAACAAATACGTTGTGTCAGAGAAAAATTCAGGACAAGTTTATGCTTGTCATTGAAAATTGAGCACGAAGCATCATAGTGGCTAGACTTAAAGACACCCTTCCATTGTCTTGGCCCTATACAGTGACTCATATTATATCGCCCTTTACAGGAAGGTAAAAAAACAACAAACGTGTAGATTTGTGCTTCGAACCGGAATATTATAATGTATGTTTAATTAGAGGGGGGGATGAAACTTCATGTGTATATATAAGGTAAATACTTAGTGCCTGTTTAGCCTGGTGTAGAACATCAAAAAGGTGTGTTCAGCATTACGTCAGCACAAAGCAACAAAATGCTAATGCAACTGGTTAATGCAATACAAGCAAGCACGACTACATTTTAACGTGATTAATATAATCCATACAGACTACACCCTGTACAAGACATTCATAAGCTGGGAAAATGTGCAAGGAGGATACGTTTCTCTAACTTGTTAATATGCACACTACCAAAAGCAGTCATGCATCTCAGGTGAAACGTCATGAAAAGATCCTGTCTGTTATAGGCTGCTAGTAGGAAAACGTGTTAAAAAATGTATAAAATCACCACGTCACCTTTCCACTCCCGATGAGAGCTCCTCACTGAATGAACTTTCACTGCTACCTGAAGAGAGAAAAGCGCATGTTCACTGCATGTTACCAGTCAAATTAAAGACTGCACCTGTTAAATGCACTATGCTAGTTACATTACATTACATTACATTACATTACAATCATTTGGCAGACGCTTTTATCCAAAGCGACGTACAATAAGTGCATATTGAAGGTCATTGACGCGACTACAAAGCAAATCCGACAAAGCACAGCTTTCTCACAGCATAGGAGCTACCCCTAGTAATAAACATGAGAAGTACACACAGTCAGCTATACATTCTGAACTATAGAATAACCAAAAAAACAAAAAAACAAGTTAAATAGAAAACAGGATGCGAATACTAAAGAATGGCCCTATAGGTATAATTTTAGTCGAGGTGGAGTCTGAAAAAATGCGTTTTCAGACCACGCCGAAAAACAGACAGTGTTTCAGCTGAGCGCAGCAGAGTGGGGAGTTCATTCCACCACTGGGGAGCTAGGGTGGAAAAGCTCCGCAGTCGGGACGAGCGGGAGCCTTTAACACGGAGGGAGGGAAGTGCAAGTCGCCCTGCAGCAGCAGAGCGAAGTGGTCGAGCAGGAGCGTAGTGCTGGATTAAGTCCTGTAGGTAGGAGGGGCCTGACCTTTTGGCTGCAGTGTAGGCCAGGGTCAGAACTTTGAACCTGATCCTGGCCACGACCGGCAGCCAGTGGAGTGACCTCAGCAGGGGGGTGACGTGCGAAAACTTCGGGAGGTTGAACACAAGCCGAGCAGCCGCATTCTGGACCAGTTGTAGGGGCAGAATGGCGCAGGGGCTGGTGGGCTTGCGAGAAGGGAGTTGCTAAGCTACCGAGTGACTCCAATCTGTTTAACTAACTAACAGCTGAAAGCAATGAAAAAAGATACGCTTATCTGAATCCCAGCGTAGTCTAGACGATCCTCAACGCAACAAGATGCACTCTGTTAACACCCATGTATGTTACTTGATACGTTACTTGTCAATTTTATCTCCACACCTGAAAATTTGATGGACTGATCAACTAATCATTAACTGAGTCACATTGAGTCATAAATTAAAACTGTTGGGACAGAAAAGATCAAAAAAGGCAATGGAGTGAGCCTGCACTCTGAGACATTAAAAGCAAGGAAGCGAGTTACTTAGTAGGTAACCAAAATTAATCACAAGAATGGGCCTAACAATGTAACAAAAAACATGCAGCGTAACCACGGGTTGGGCAGACCGGAGTGAAGGCATAGGGGCCAGGTGGCTACCTCGGGAAAGGCCGTTGGTGAAGATGTGTGAAGAGTTAAGTGCGTGGTTCCGTGCGGGGCTGTGGGACTCCAGGAAGCTGTCGTCCAGCAGGTGGCGCGGTTTCTCTGTGGGGAAGGTGGCACTCTTGCTCTCCACAACGCTGAACTGGCACATCATGCTGAGCGAGGAAGAGAGAGGGATGAAGCAAGAGAGGGAGAGGGAGAGAGGGTTAATTTTGTGAACAGAAGAAAAGCAAGAAAAACATCTGTTTAAGCTTGGAAAAAAACAATCGTTTTTTCAGCTGAAAACAGGAAGTCTTTGTTCATTGCAATTTGTCTCCCTCTGCTGGAGACATGGATGATCTGCACAGAAAACATGTGTAATATTAATCCATTCTGGTCAGTCTTTAAACTGTTCTGCAGACAAACAGTGAAAATCAGTAAAAACATAACTAACAAAACAGAACGACCCTAATTTGTACTTTAGGAAGTATTTAACTGCTGTTAGATGGCGTGTTAGACGCAGCGTGTAGATTCAGGTGGAGGTAAAAGGACTGACTTGTTGCCCAGGCTGTGGCTCTTTCTGTGGCGGGATGGGGGCGGGGTGGGCAGGTGGGCGCCGACAGAGGTGTCGGGGCAGGTGGGCCGGCGGTTGTACCTCACCGAGGCAGCCACCTCTGAGGGACCTGGGACAGATTGGGGAGGCAAGACCGCAGATGCAAAGCAGGTCAATGACCAGAACAGAAACAACAGAACACCGTCACACTCGCAATAATAATCTTTATTCCATCACATATGTCCTGAGATTTATTATAATGATCATCATTAAAAACTTGCATTTGGTAGGCGTGTCTTTTGAAGCACTCATAGCACATATAGTATTCCTAAATAAATCAGTAAATATTTTCATTATAATTATAATGCTCGCAAAAGTAGTTATGAGGCATTTTACTGTGTACCAAATTCCCTGTAAGACCAGCTTTCAAGTTAATTCTGTATGCTAAATATGTATGGATTCTTTGTCACTTATTAAGTTATTATAGTAAATATTTATTTGCCTTGGGTATGTCTATGCCCTTGTTTTATTAATGTTTAAATGAGTTAATGTCACAGAATATATCCATCCATCCATCAATTATCTAACCCGTTTATTCCTGGTCAGGGTCTGGAGGAATGGAGGACCAGAGCCTATCCCATCATACAGTGGGTGAGAGGCAAGAATAGCCCCTGGACGGGTCGGCAATCCATCGCGGGACACACAAACCATTCACTCACATGCTCATACCCACAGATAATTTACACTCCCCAATTAGCCTAACATGCATGTCTCTGGCCTGTGGGGAGGAAAGCGGTGTTCCCAGCGGAAACTCACACGGACACGGGGGGGAACATGCAAACTCCACACAGAGAGAGGCCCCTGAACCAATCAATTACCTCAATGTTTCAACCCCGGTGCACCACCAAGGATTCAATCCTGAAACCACGTGCTAACAAATTAAGTTTCCTAAACCGTACCCTATCCCCCACCCGGCTGCAATATTGTTACATGACACGTAGTTCCATATCAGTCATAAGTTTGTGCCTTGTAGGAAAAAAAAACAGCTCTGTGAAGCATTATAAATGTAATAAAGCCACAATTAAAAAATCTCTATTTAGCAGTAATTTCCTCATTATTCCATGCCTATGACTGCTAGAAACCCTCTTTATGAAGGACTGTAAACAGCTGAAAAGCATCAGAAGACGCCATCACCATTCACAGACATTGTGTGCACGGTGCCTTTTTGTGTTAACTTCAGGTGGACTCACATCCTGCTGAACCCCTGATTGATGCTGAGCCTGGTTCCCTAAACACCGGGAGGAATTAGGGGTCACGGTAAGGCTTCCCGTGACCATGGGAATGAGTACCACGCAAGCCACATGATGTAATGGTACAATCCCTCACCGGGGAGCTGCTAGGACAGGCCTAGACCAGACCAGACAAGACTACCAGGTACAAGCAGTCCCACAAAGCCTGCGATGATGGTTTTACCATACAGAACTGGGCAGTGAGAGGACATTGAAGACATAAAGGAAGATCAATCATCACACTGTCATGAGTAACTTCCATGGTGCGCTGCCGATGGTAAAAGCATTACATATCATAACCAGGGATCAAGGGACAAGCCCAATCTCCTGACACAAGGCACTGTTCGTCCTACAATGCACGGCATGACATTCTTCCCATTAAGGGACTATAAGAGACCGCAACCCAAAATACTGCACAACAATGCAACATACTGTACAACAACCCAAACTACTGCACACCAACCCAAACTACTGCAAAACAACCCAAACTACTGCAGAATAACCAAAAATACAACCCAGAATTTGAAACACTCACACATGCTTTCATACGCTTTGCAATTTACATGCGTTTGGCAGATGTCCTCATCTGCTGAGACAGGCAAAACCTGCAAATTTGCATGTAGCCAAATTACACAGAGATGCATTTATTATTGCAAGGGACTAACAAGATAACATTTTCCTTGGCCAAAATGTATTGTAGAATGTAAAGTTAACCATATCATTACCATATTAGCAGGATAATATGCATTGTCTTTGATAAAGTGAGGTCCTACAGTGCTCACAGTTGGATTATTTCCTGGTGATATATGGGTCACTACATTCTACGACCTCTCATACTACTTTGCCTATGAACAGAGGCAGCACAGCCCAAGGGCCACAGTCGATCGTCCTAACCACTATGCCACACACTGCTGTTCACGAGGGTCTGGGGATACTCTGTGACTCTCATTTGAAAAAATACATGAGGTGATGTTGCGCTTCTAAGAAATCCAAATTTCACTCCACATCTGCCATATTAGGCTCTCTGTGATCATCACAGTAATGGTCTAATTCAGGGCCCATGTGCTGGTTTGTGACTGAAAGTTTCCACAGAAATCATGAGGCAACGAGCACCATGTGTTAACTCAGCCCATCGTGCCAACTCTGAGTCTCACTCTCTCCCTGTCACTATCCCTCATGTGGCCTGGCCAGTGCCTCAAACCTGCTGTAACTCAGCCATAACCATTAAGACCCCTTTAAAATGTATTAATCTAATTACCTTCATGTAGCCCCGTATGACAACAGAGAACCAATTTCTCATGTGGAATCAAAGAGTACAGAGAACGGAAGAGAAATGTAGACGGGCGATTAGGTGGTCAGACTTAAAGGTGCAGTTTTATGAAGGGAACTTGATCAGGACAATGTGGTTAACATCCATTCTCTATCCATAGGATCCTTCAAGCCCTAAACCCTTTTTGTTGTTTTAGTAAGACAAGAGATGTACATCCTTGATGTCTGCAATGTTGAACAAGTGAGACAATGAGAGTTTGAATATATATGGTAGTCTCAAGCTGCACAGCATAGCATATACATGCTGTTGGTAAACAAGGCGAACAGGAAATGGGTTTGTCTGTAGTTGAGAAGCGCACAGAGGAATATAAATTGCATTCAGACTACCGTTTATGGCAGACCAGCTTGGCAAGCTGCGTTTAACCGGTTTCACTGTAATCAGTCGTCCTCATACAGCAGGAGGCCTGCCTCCTTCTTTCCTCAATGTGAACATGTGTAAACCTGCGCCGATCTGCCCATGTGCGGCCCACATGTGCTGCATCATGTCACTGGCCTCCAGACTTCTTAACAGCCTTTATAACCTGCTTAACAGCCTTTATAACCTGCTTAACTGATGTGGCGACAGGGTGAGGAGCTCCATCAAAGGGGAAACCCACGTTCAACATGTGAACAGAGCCGTAGGCAAAGAGGTTCATTTACTGAGTAAAAACAGCCCCCCAGCTGGTACTGCCAACATACTCCCACTGCCACTATCACGGCCGTTTTTCCACTGCGCCGTAAAACAACACTCAGCTTGGAAATGCTTCCGATTGGGGGTTGCTCTTAATTAAGGACCCCTCGCCTCACCGCTCCACCCCCCACCCACCCCCCCCTACTGTTTTATACAGTTCAGGATGTTTGGGACACGTGGGAAAAGCGGTTCGCTTCCTCGTTAATCCAGACCAAGTATTTTTCCCCAATTAGCGCATAGCAGCGCCACAGTTCCAAGCGCATCCGTCGAGGGCTCAGTCGTTAACCTGGTTTAAAGGCAGGCACCGTACGGCCCGGGGAGCAACACTATGGCCTCAGCCGATTGGCTGAAACCTAGATGGCAGAACTACGTGCTGAAGGGGGGTGGGTGGGGTTAACCTGCCACCCAACACTCTAACTGGAGAAGCAGAGATTACTGTAGGTCTGTAAACCGCCCTTCAGGCATAAGAAAGCACAGGAGAGAAGCACTCCAACACAGACCCAATGTGGCAGAACAGAGAACCTTGGTTTGCAGGACAAATGGGCTTTGTGTAATAGGTAGGCTACAAATAATGTGCCACTGTGATAATCCATTGGCCTCAGTACAAAACAGGCCCACTTCTATGCTTCCTACATGCCTAGTGATGTCACCAGCACAATATGCAGGTATGATGGTGACATCATGCCTCCAGGTGGCTCACCAAATCCCTCATCAAGCATGCCGCTATGGAGCTGTGTGAGTGTGTTGGAGTGCATGCAAGTGTGTGTGTTTGAGTGTGTGTGAATACATGCATGACTGAATTCAGAGTTCAGTGCATATGCATGTGCATGAGTGACTATACTATGCGTGTGTACATGCATACATGTGTGTGAACATGGGTGTGCATGAGTGTGTGTATGCACGTGTGTATTTGACTGTGGGCGTGTGCAAGCCTTAGAGTGAGTGTGTGTGTGTGTGTGTGCGCGCAATGTGTATGTGTTGTGCGGAGCATCATCGCAGTTACCATGGTTTTCTGGAGGGAGTGAGAAATGCTGACTCCTCCCCTCCATGTAAGGGGGAGGGCTTGTTTACTGCGTCTCTCTCAGGGCCTGCTGCCCTCAATGGACATTACACGCCAGCAAAAAGCCCAGAATGTAATCCACCATTAATCTACTGCTCTGCATTGCCAGGTCCACAAGAACATGTTGGTAGAGCAACGTGCCCTGTGGCACGTGGTTATTATCAGAGGTGCAGAGGATATCATTAGTACAACTGTTTGCTGGCATTCTGCTGTTTTGGCCCAAATTTAATGTGCCTTTTGAATGACACCACCCATTTTTTCCACTTTCAAATTCAGAGGGCTACCATCTGATGAAGGAATCCCAGATTCAGGTCTCAGAGGGTTTGGGCATAGGCCTTTTCGCTTTGATATATTACACTGCAAACGTAGATTTGCTGATTCTACGCAGCCCCTTCACTGTGTTAAAGTAATACTGGATGCTCTGAATACACTGTGTCGTCTACATGGCATTTGTGGCTATTGGGAACGCTTGGACACTCTCAGAAAGCTATGTTATTATGAGCCATAATCTCCCCCCACCCTGTGACTATTAAATTACTTAATACTCTCAGTAATTAGCCTGTAAATATGCCATCACAGAGGCCTTTATAATAGACAAAAGAGTGTGGGAGGGGGTGGGCGGTGGGGGACTGTTGATGGGTTACTATGACGCGTTTTACAAACACATTCTATAATTGCATCATTTGACAGACTAGCATTTGTGTTTATATGGAAAATTACTGTTTGTATATAAAAAATTACAAGAGAGTGATGGTTATTCTCGGAGACTGGTAAACATTTCAATTGTGCCATTAAAAAGAGATTTTTTTCCACAAATACATCAACAACTGAACTTGTATAATTCTAACTACTCGTTAAATAAATATGAGCAAAATGTACTTCAATAGGCCTCGTCTGTGGTTAGGAAGACATGAAGCACCACACACTCTTCTCTGTCTGTCGTTTATCATTTCATTAATCTGCATTAACCGCCACTGCCAAACCTGTTTGGTGACATCATTTGCAATGAGTCAGTTTCATTGGTTTAATGCTCTTAACTGTGTTTTGACATTTCCATTGGCCATAAAATGTTTTAACTATCCAGTTTCCCATGTATAGCTGTACAGGTGAAATGAGAGGTGCAAGATATATACCTTTCTTTCACTAGCAGATAATGCGGTGATGGTTTAAAGGAGAAGTTTGATATTTAGCATGTTAAGCCCTGTTATAAGGGTATTTACGATATTATATAACGGTTTTGACAAACTGTGCAGTCTTGAGATATATTGCTCATTGCTCATGTCACAGTTAACTTACACAATGGATCTGGACGGGCATATAAAAAATCCTTCAAAAAACACCATAAACTCTTGTTTTCAAAGACGGGAAAATCACCGAGTGGTCACTGGTGTCCGTTGATGTTCTGACACAAAAATCGTCGCAAAGTATGCTTCGTATCGGGTTTTATTTATCATTTTATTAAATCCATTGACATGTATAGACACCAACGGAGGTTTAGATAGACACATCCGCAGCCGGAAACCAGAAATACTTCTGAATTGTTTTGGAAAGTTTGTAGTTTTCTGTTGCTCACTAGCGGTCTTGTGCGCTCCCAGTGAAGTAATTTGTTTGTACAGAGATTTTCTTTATTTTCTTATATCGGGGGAGATGGGAGACTCCGCGTCTTTTGCATTTTGAAAAGCGTAACGGCTAGCTTGGATCACGTGCACCGTTGCTAGCCAATCGTTTCAAAGTATTGACGTCAGTGAGACTCTTCGGAGTTTTTCAACAGTTATCATCGGCATTTGGCAATATGGTATTGCACGCACCCATTAATATTTTGAAAGACAGAAAAACGACCATTTACGATATTACCACTCCATGCACCTATAAAGAGTGACTTGCTTACTTATCACCACTGTTACACTGAAATATCGGTGTTTACCAAGGACACATGGCCACACTTTAATTGCATTAGGAAGGGACACCGTTTTTACAGGTGCTACCTAGCTAGCCTATGCACCGTACCTACTGCAAATCATCGGAAGGAAATAAAAATAAATTATTTTAAAAAGTCCTTGTGTCGACCTATTATTACAATTTAACGTTACCGCTGCACATAGACGTGGCATGGCGATGTGATCTACACTGATGTTTTGGTAGAATGTTTGTGGAATACAATTCCAAGTGTAGAAAAAAGAATGCAAATTTGGATGTTTAGCTATGTAGCTAATTAGCTAGCTAGCTATGGTATCAGTTATCATTAAACATCCTTATAAAAACGGACTCGCTAACAAACAGACACACCGATTTATTTATTATTATTATTATTATTAAACAATGGTATACAGGCATGGAGCAATCGATTTCCGATACTTATCCCACAGTTTGGCTGCTAGCTCCGAGACGCTGGGCCTGTAGTGTCGTAAATTAATTCTAACTGCTGTAACATTCCCTACGGTCTTCTCATCTCACAATCTCACTTCGTAGTAGACACAACATAGCTCGCCCCAAAATGAATATGTGATGACAAAGATGTTGAAGATGAGCGACAAGGCAGTCAATTTATTATGTTACAAACAGTGTCCACAAAACAGAAGCTTGTTCAGGGTGCTAAGGGATCTTCTCCATTGAATTCCACTCAAAAAATACAGCCTGTGGTCTCTCTGTGGAGACTCCAGGCGTTACGCGTTTTAGACCAAAGATTGTTGTCTCCCCTTGGGGGAGGGTCTCTGGTTCATACTAGCTGCAAAGCAAACCCCGACCTGGTGACCCGGAAGCGGCTCCTCTTCTTCTACGGTAGCCTTCAAACTCAGCCAAGACCTCCCAAAATTTCAAGCGGAAGTTTACAAACGTATGGCTGTACTGCGACTGAAAATAGTTATATAACTCTTTAAACGGTTATTTAAAACATGTTTTAAACATAAACGTAAATTACAAGAAGACACCAGTGACCACTCTGTGAGTTTCCCGTCTTTGAAAACGAGAGTTTATGGTGTTTTTTGAAGGATTTTTTATATGCCCATCCAGATCCATTGTGTAAGCTAGCTGTGACATGAGCAATGAGCAATATATCTCAAGACTGCACAGTTTGTCAAAATGTTGATATGGACCGTTGTATATGATCGTAAATAACCTTATAGCAGGGCTTAACATGCTAAATACCGAACTTCTCCTTTAAAGAATGTTGAAACTAAAAACACTGCTCAGCACTGCCACCTTGTGAGCCAACACTGCCACCTTGTGAGTATTTCATGGTCTTAAATGGTTCTGATGCTTTTCAAAGATCTCACGGGTAAACCGGTTAGTTCTCCAGGTCCAGCCATATATTCACAAGCAAACTGATAAACGCACGCATGTATACACACACCTCCTCCTTTTGTGCTTGCGCTGCATTCTGCAATGTAAATAAGTTAAACGACAGAGAATTTGCATAGACTGTCCACCGTAAAGATTTTATTTATGGTTTTGTGGTAAACACAGTTCTAACTACACAGCTTAGGCTTTTTTTTTCCAGTTTACTCTAGAGAGCCAGACCACACTTCCCTTCCCAAAACTATATGTAATGATTTAAACAGGCCAACATTCACCCTTTAAAGGCATGTAATGAGCCTTCTGATGTCTGGCTGGTGGGATAGGTAGCCAATGACCTCATTCTTCCATTGCTCAATTTTTCAGAGAGGGGCCCACGAAAAGTAAGAAAATAAATAAATAATCCCCTTACTGAATCAAACTTACCGCCACACCTCCCTCCTCTAACATTGATTACCTCAGACCCAACATCCACACCTGGGTCTCACTTCTCTTGGAAGAACAAATGCTGTCCCAGAGTTTTAGAGCAGGGCCATTTATTTAAAACTGCCTTTTAAAGCCATGCAATGACTTTAACATGCATCCGCTCAAATCCTCCTGGGAATGCCACAAGTAAAAGAATTGAGGTCAACCTGAACTAGGTTTTTTAATTCCTTTTGTATGAAATCAATTTTTTTAAAGCCAGACTGTGGCTAGGACACGGCCAATTTAATTTTATTTTTTTTTAACTTGTACTTTCACATTTACGATGTGCATGACCTGGAATGTTTAGGGATTATTATCCTCTTAATTATCCCATCCTATTAACAATGCACTTTCCAATAAACTTTTGCATTAAAAAGTTTCAAATAACAGTCATAAATGCCTTTCTACTCAAGGTGCCTGGAAAAAAAGTAACTACTGCAAGCGTGTGCATTTTTCAATGAGAAACAGTGTGAAAGTAATTTCAATTGCAGCTCAAACCCTTTAGTTGTGGAATGCTTACAACACATATTTATTAACACTAGAGTAAGTGGGAGATGGTGAAGAGGTGACTACCGTGAAGAATGGGAGAATCATGGAGCCCAGAGAACAGCTTGGGCATGTCACTCGTGGCTAGTGTCTCATGAATTCTGAGCCGTGGAGAAAAAGTATCGGAGGAATGAGTCCCCCGAACGAACCCCCTTGCCCGAGGGAACAAACAGAATGGCTAGACCTAAACTATAAAGTTAATTCCACAGCCATATCTCTACCTTCAGAGCTCAGAAGTTAATCCAGCATTTCCCCCAAACGATGATTCCCCAAACAGTATGTGGGGAAATAATACATGGGACTCCTACAATATGTATAATTACTCAAATCACTGTCATTTTTAGATGCAAGGCTTTTATTGTAAATGGACATTAAGCCTATGGCTAGCTGAAAAGCATAGATTTAGTCGTAGTTAATAAACGTAATTAAAGAAATATTGAGTGCCAAAAACCCCTCATCCCATTTAGTCCTACTAAGAAGCTCCATTACCTGCGAGATCTTCCTTGGAGGAAACCAGGCGTGGGGAGCTGTTCCCTGGCTCAATCTTCAGAGACAACCTGCAATAGACGCACAGTACAGTCAACATGGAACAGCAGCATCAGCAGCAGCAGCGCCCTCTACTGAAAAGAAGCAGGCGGAGCAACAAATACAGCGAGTACACTCACATTAGTGATAGGCGGTTGGATTCGCAAAACACACTACACAACAAAAGTCCTATTGGTATTGATTAATTAAGTGGGTTGATGTTCAAAAATGAAATCGGATGGAATGAGTACCATCTCAGTCAATTTACAGCCCCTCAGAAGATGAACACTGGATGATAATCATCAGTCACTTGGGGTGTCTCGTGGCGTAGCCGGTTGGGCACTGTCCACATGCTCATGGCGAGCCGCGACGTCAGTGGTTTGAATCCGACCGCGTGACCTTTGTCGCATGTCTCTCCCATAGACTGTGGTCTCTCCCTCTCTCTCACTCCGCATTCTTCCTGTCTCTCTCTCTCTCCCTCTCTCTCACTCCGCATTCTTCCTGTGTCTCTACATTATTCTGTCCAATAAAGCGGAAAAAGCCCTAAAAATATATATTTAAAAATACTAGAAAAATAAGCCACTTGAGTGCTGTCACAAAAAATTACTGAATGAATGCCATGTCATTTTGAATTTAAGGCTCAAAGGTTCCAAGAAAGGGTTCCAAGTCCGTAAAATTAGGCCTATTCATGCAGAGTTCTTTGCTCGTGTTTAAAATCTCATTTGTCACTTTCAGTTTAAAACCCCCCAGTGTTTCACCTGCACTGACAACCGAACCGAACACAATACAAAGCTTCAACCGGAAAATATTCTGCTGAGTTGTTCTAACGTCAAACTAGAATGTAGCGCTATTGAAACTTTGAAGTGTCAGATAAACATAGTGATGTAGCCACTTAGCCTTGCTTCCCAGAGTTCCCCAAGCCCATAACACGCAGCAAGACTGAGCAATCTGGATGCGTTTTAAACACTCAATCAGCCTACGGTAGGAATTTCCCATACTAAGGGACCAGTGAGCACTGAGGTAGGTCTGTCGTACTGTTAGAAAGGCTACAAGGCGATGTCACCACTAATTATTTTTTAGGTGGTCGACAGTTCCGTTTCCACTTTGAAAGTTAAGGACGCCCTCTTCACAGACAGGGATGCTGTGAGAATCTGAATCGGTGGAAAATAATACAGGCAGAACCCATGTTCTATATTTTAGAGCTCCTGCCATGAAAAAAACCAGGTCTTGGAAAGATGCCTGATTTGGAGCCCTATCCACTTTGAGAGGGTGAAGAAATTCCTGTTTCATTAACGCCGGCAGGAAATAATGGCGGGGCTTTGGGTTCGACCTGGCCGCTCAGAAGCTCGCTTCAACCCCTCGCGCGGGAGTCCTCCCCGCTCCCCAGCCACCTGTCATCGCCACTTCCTGTCATTACTCTGCGGGACAAAAAGGAAGCTAAAACAGTCAACGTGAAATTGAAAACCCGCCGCATTACGCATGCAGGCCTCAGCCCTGCACCACAGCTGCAAGGTAGCAACTCTGAAGAAATCAGGAACATGTTTTTACTAAACAGACCACAGCTACTGCTTTGGGAACACTCTGACAAGCACAAATCCATTATCCCGAATGAGGCGGGAACATTAGCCTACCTTTAATTGCCCAATTATGACCGACTGGCAAAAGGCCAATGCCAATGTCTTTTTGACAGGAGTTTGAGCACATTTCAGAATTGTACCAGAATTTCTCTGGGCTACAACAGACAGAACAACTGCTAACCACTGTGAAGTGTATATTAACATAGTTTCACATAAATAACATACTCATTTAGTTTACATACTGAACTGCTGGCAGACTTGCCACTTTGTAACCTTCCCGAGCCAAATATGCGTTGCTATGTGGTGTTGGGCTGGGTTAAGCACTTGAATGGAGAAAAACCAAGGTTGCTGCAAGTGGTGTTGGTGAACCAGCAGGGAGCGCTGTTCACTCTTAATCAACGCCCCAGTGCAGTGACTGATGTGAGTTGGACCTGCCCACAATTACAATTAAGGCTTTGTGATTTGGACTAATGGTGTACTTATAGCCATTTAGCTAGCAATAGCTACATTAAGAGACAGATTTCCCTGACTAATCACCTCTAGCAAGCCTGCAAGCAAGCAAATGTTAGATAAGCACTCCTTTACCATAATCATCTCAAATGAACACGTTACATCAGCAGAATGATTTCAAAGACATGCAGGAATACATTCTAAAGCCCCATTTTCACATGTTTTTTACATTACAAGTAAAACAGCTTTTTCCTGTTCAAGTACACCAAGTGTTGTTCTTTCTGTAAGATGGCTTATATAAAAATACCACCAAGAGTTTTATGTGTGCTGGTTTTTACTTACAGACAATGTACAAGGCTTCGCGAGACAATAAAGACAAGCATGTCTGGCTGTAGGCTGGAGCTTGAGCTCTTGGTACAGAATACATCAATCCATGCCCACAAATAAAAATCAAGAATGACACTACTCCAATTTCAATATGCTCATTTAATCAAACGTTATATATTATATGCCCATTGCATTTATATGAAGCAAAACCAAGCCCTTCATCCTATAATAAGCTATTCTGGATTTTATCATCAATATGGAAATTTACTGCTGTTTCTTGCCAATGCAGTGAACGATGATAAAAAAAAATACTTTTTTTCAAAATTCTTTTGCAATGTCCCGGTATGTTCGGGCGGACCAGAAAAGGTTCTGCTTGTTTTCCAGAGATTCCTGTAAACGCAGCAGCTTTCCTTCATTAACGCAGCTTCAACGAACGGCTTTTTCAAAAACAGTTGGCAAAATAAATCGCCGGATGAAAAATAATCAGCCTTTCGCTGGGAGGAAAAAAAAAGAAAAGACGCTCAGCAAACGCACAAAAAAACAATCGCGCCCATCGCGGATTTACTGAGTCAACACAGAAGCAATTAGACTCTAAGCCTGTTCTGTCAAATGGAGATATTTATGGGAAATGTAATTAAAAGGGGAAAAAAAGGCAACAAAGAAGTAAATAAAAAGGAATGGAAGGGACAAAAGAAATGACTCACTTCTGGCACAAATATTGAGGTCAGTGTCCAAAAATTGTGGAAAAATAAATTCATAGATACTACAGTATGCGCCGTGCCCTGCATTCCATTTTTGGCAATTTCATGTGGTGTCACATTTCTGTAGGACACAATTTATCCCTTCCTGAATTTAAATCTAATATCATGGACATATTTAAAGAATCATGTACTTGTTACGTCCCATGTTGTTTTTATGTCTTTCTGTGTGCCTGTCTCATCTGACTCTGTTGTGTTCGGCATTCTGGCCAGACAGTCATTATGCATGAGAATGTGTTCTCAATTAACTTGCTGGATTAAAGATTGGATAAATACATTTTTAAAAAGTCTCTATATAGTCTCTATATAAATTTACGGTGCTATAGCATAAGATATTTTTAGGTTTTTGTTCATTCTCTCTCAAGACCCCACACTCTGCCTGCATAGATGGGCCCGACTTTGATGTATCAGAATTAGAGGTTGGGGGAACAGGGAGCTTGTGGTGTGAGGTGGCGGGTGCATGTCCAAGCCCCTGAGGTACACCGCAGAATTTTGGTCAGAGGGTTGCTGAAAACTGGGTCACACCGAATCCTAATTATTGGGCTGCAGTAGCTTTTGAGCAACACTACGAGAAAAGAAGATGTTTACTTCAGTTCCTGTGTCCTTCGGAAGTCAGATTAATGTTCTTCACTCTTTAATTCAAAGGCATTGTAGTCCTCACTGTAAAAACACTTCACTGTAACAATGAAATACTGTTGGATCCTCTTCCATGGACTCATAGTTATTCCTGATGACAGCCTGCTTTGTAGATGAAAGCCTTGGCGTGTCAATGGTCTTTCAGCAGAAATACAAGCCCATACAATTTTCAGGGAATTTTTTGTTGTACATCTAAACTGGGCCTTACATGATTTCACAAACAAAATAGTGCATCAAGGAGATAAAAATAAAAAAAAGACTTCAAAAACAAAGCCTTTTTCTGAAACGTGAGCCCCACCAGAACTTGGAAAAAAATGGAACATACACAATAAAATGTCCATTGTTAATTCAACTATAACAGAGTACATATGAGCCAAATTGCGACCATATGCACTCTGTAAGAGTTGACTTAACACTGAACATTTTACTGTATACATAGGCTACTGTATGTTCATGCATAATTTCAGGATGCAGTTATTGAATGGGACTTTCCACAACAGTGATCATAGATTTTCGGTTTGGTTGAACGGTTGCAAATAACACTGCGAGTACCATAGCAGTTCAAAGACTCATTCTCTCTCCCCATCCAGGTCAGCTGTGCAGTCTTCATGGGCTCAAAATGTCTCCTGACAATTCAGATTCCTCAAACTCTTCAAAGTCCATCTTGCTAAACAACACCAGACAATGCATTCGTTGGAAACTTACACCCACTATACCTACAGTCATTCTTTGGAGACCAGATGCATTTTGTTCTAGTAGTGAAGGCATCAGAGACCAAAGGCACAACAGGTGCTGTATAGGTATATATTCCATCCCTTTATTTTAAATGGAATCTCTGTTGTCTATATTTTCTGTGTACACCACTCTCCAAGGCATAACTTTCCATTGACAGTCTATGCGAATTATATCTTGTGATGTCTAGACCGTCTCTATCAATGTGGATGGAAATCCCAGCTCTTATCCCACAGGCATCGCTGAGCATATGTGAAACGCACAGCTTGACTGGAAAATTTGTCTTGAAAAAGGTCAGAGGTTCAGGAACCAGAGTGAAAGCAGGAGAAAAGTAATCTATTTTCTACAGTGGTGACATCACTTGAAACTTACTGGAAACTTTCATTTTTAACCTTACGCTCATTACAAAGAAAAACAAAGCAAAAAAAGACATGAATGATTTAATGCTCGAATACCTCAGGATGTTGGGAAAAGACTTCCTGAACATTAGCACGCTGTATACGGTGCAGTGGAAGTTCACTTTGTTTAGGGAGAAGGCTCTGGTATTGTTGCCTTCAAAGGATCTCACAGAGACAAGACCGTCATCTGATATCAAAGAGCAATAGCACTGCCACAAAGCACATGTTAATATAGAAACAGAGAGAGCAAGGACATCAACACAAACACTGGGTCTCCCCAGAGGGGGGATATCAGTCCCCTTTTGTGAACCAGAACATGACTCCACTCTGAAAAACTAAGTCAGACCAAAACCTGGTAGGTAAACTGCAAAGCGGCCAGAGGGAAGCGTGGACAGGCGTTAAAGATAGAGAACAAAGCTCAAATCTGTTTGACTGTGATCCAGCTGAACCTCAGTCAGAGCAGGGGCGACACAGTCTCTGAGCAGGGAGACCAGAGGTAGAGAGGTAGACCCCAGATAGCAGTCAGTTTCATGGCAACCATGGCTACAGTGAACATTAATGCTGTCCAACTTCATTTAGCAATCTACATTTTATGGACAAAGGTTCTTCATTTTACAATAGTTTATAATACATTAGTTAATAACAAAACTTATAATATATGTTAAATTGATCATGGAGGTAGGCCTATATCATTGTGGTTCCTCTCATTTCAACCCCTCTCTACCACACACACACACACACAACCACTGTAGGGCACAGATAAATTAAACGGGGTTAATCCGTGTCAAAATGAAAACGGTTTTATTAATAGCCAGCTGAATGCACCATGGCAGAGATATAATGCTGAAACACTGCGTGTGCACACTGCTGGGTATTCACTCAATCCATCCAGGTTCGGAGCCTACGCCCACGTGGCACAACAGCATTGGGATCCGAAACACCAACCTCCTGGCTTTGGGTCCACCGTCCTCTTAAATGGCTTCAGATGCAGTTGTGTTTAACAGATCTGTGCAGGAGTATAGCCGGGCATGCTGCGAGTGCAGGTGTTCGTCCGGTGTGGGAGGGGCCCTAATCACAGCCTATCACAGAGTGGTCAGAGTGGCCATAGTGCGGCGGTACACGAGTGCGGTTGCCCAGTATAATCGAAAGTCCACATGAAAGGGATTTACAGAGCATCGAGAGAGTCTCTAACCAGTACGGGCCGACAGTCTGGGACGGCTGCTCTGAGGGACGAAGGGGAAAGAAAGAGAGAAAAAAAAAAGAAAGAGAGGAAAGAGGAAAAATGTTTTGCGTCTCATGGGTTTTTTGGAAGTACGGGAACAGCTGACCAAAATGAGCAGTTTCTGGAAGAGCTTTATGCTCCTCTTGCTTTTACAAGCGTGACCAGCCCTCGTGGACGCTGATCATTTTTATGACAGTTTGAATGAAAACAGAGAAGTATGAAACACACCAAGCTATGCATCAGATGATTCGCCAGCAGCTATGTTTGTAAAGTGCACAGTCAGGCGTGGACAGATCACGTCCAAGTGAAACCCAAACAGATTTTACCCAAGAGGATTTTCCTCTGCAATTACAAGTGGATGCTAACAATACAACCATTAGAGGCCTGATCATTACCCGGGAATGACGGACTTTTTGGATTAGTATCTTACCAGACCATACAAACTGCCAACCAGCACATCCAGTAGCAAGGGTTTAAAATGAACAGCACAATTAAGAGCTCATTACTAAATTACGAATGCATCCGTCTGTCCATCCTTGGATACATTTATGAGGGACGAATTCCAAGAATCTCTCAAAAGCACCTTATCGGCCTTGTCATTTACATCAAGGGCCCTCAATCTTGTCCAGAAAGGGCCGGTGTGGGTGCAGGGGCCCTCAATCTTGCCCAGAAAGGGCCGGTGTGGGTGCAGGCTTTTGTTCCAACCAATCAACCACTAGAGTCATCGCTAAGGACCTTGGTTGCGTCCCAATAGTCGAAAAATGCACCCTCCCTTCCTCCACTGCCACCTCCCTCTACTCCTTGCCCCGGAAACTGATCTTTGCGTTTTAATCTAATGTTGCAGAATACATCTTAATTACGTATTAATGGTAAAATATTAATTAATGTCTCGACGCAAACAGCAATGTCAAGTACACTGTATACTGTACATGTAAATAATTGTACTCAAAACGTTCAGGCAGTTTTGTATACTTCGGGGTAGGAGAGGAGTGGTAGTGGGGGAGTGGAGGAAGGGAGGTGGGGAGTGGACGCACCCCTTGATTAGTAGAATCAGGTGTGTAACTGTTTGGTTGGATCAAAAGCCTGCACCCACACGGCCCTTTCTGGGCAAGATTGAGGACCCGTTTGACTCAACACAACAAACACGCGCAGTTGGATCCAATGTGGGCCGCTAGCCTTCGCCAGAGCACATCCCTATACAAACAGATGCAGAGGAGAGCCTTGTTTTGCATGGCGAGGAATAGAGCCCGCTCTCCATAATCTATGTTATTACTGGACGGGAGCCTCTCGCTGAGGGATTACTGCGTGACCTCTTGTATCTGAACGGCGGTTGAGCGCGGTCCTTGAAGAGGGCAGCCACCCAGTCGTTTCGAGAGGCTGGGGAATTCCCCAGTTGCTTTGTTGTCCCACAGAGTAAACACCTGAGATCCTGTTGAGGGCGAGGCCTCTAAATGGACCGTTGGAGTGCGGTCAAATACAAACCGCTGTGAGGGGAGAAGCTCGGACCGTGAGCTGCGAGAGACCGGGCTGCTGCCTGCGCTCGAGAAAAAATGATCAGCTCCCTCTACCACCCTCAACCCTAACCCCCCCCCTCCCCAAAAACAATCAACTTCCATGCGAGTCTGGAACAGCGCTCACAGAACTAATTCACTTTGCCTGTCAGCAGATTCCTGTTATGCTTTTAACAGGGCAGGAAAGCTAAGCCCTTGTCTTGCAGAGAAAGTATGAAGGTAAAAAGGCAGATATGACAAAACAAAATCCAGGTTGAGAAAATATGTGATGTCATACTATGGGAACCTTATGTATAAAGAGCATACTGTTACACAATTTCAAGCCAAAACGTGCTACGAGAGGAGAATAACTAACTAATCTTAAGTAAAGGCACTGCCTTTGATATGATCCGCAGGTCTATGGCATGCGCCGTCAAAGTCATCCAGCATACCTTCCTGCTACTTTTAAAAACAGGGATTTTTCTGGCGCTTTTTTCCGGCGAGCATAAACGCTACATTAAGACTGTTAAGACTTGCCGCTGCGCTCGGCTGTCTGGCCGCTGCAGTGCCCGCCGGTTGGCCCGCTCTGAGCAGGAGCCCTGAAAAGCCATTAGGACGCGCGGGATGAATCAGCGTCCCGTCAGAGAGGAGATTCCCTCGGTTCCGCACCCCAGTGACCCCCCCCCCCCCCCCGCACCTCCCTCCCGATGAAATACGACCGCCCTGGGACGGGCCGGCAGGCGCCTGGGGAAGAGGCGTGTTGACTTACTTGTAGTTGTCGTCCTCCACGAACTTCTGAAGCTCCTCGATATAGCGCACCGACATCAAGTACTTCTGCACATGTGGCAACATCAGCAGGTGATCTGCAGGGACGGAGCGTGCAGAGAGAGGCTGTGAAAGGCATCTCGGACCCCCTAGTGTGCACTCAATTACAGCAGTGGTGAGGACAGCATTCTGTGCACCGCTACCGCCAGCTCCACCACCGCTGAGATCAATATTACTTAATGAAGCACAAGTTATACTGCACTTCTGGAGGGGCCCAAACTCCCTTTATGCGTCTCAATGCTTCATGGTGTTTGATCACTTGTGAAATTTGGAACCTACGCTGCCAACTGCAGTATTCGGGTCATAACAGTCAGGTACACAGTTAGGCATTCATTGTTAATCTATGACCAAGAACCTATGAAAACCATTCACCATGGTCTGTATAATACTAAAGAAATACTTTTTTTCCCCCACATTTGTAAACAAGATGAAAATGAAAAATCATGGTTTTGTTTACTACGTCCCCAGACATGCGTAATGTATTTTCTGATTTCTCCACATGGTCACAACTGAGAATATAAAATGCAAAAGAAGTGCATAAAAACGTCCGCAGAAGCATCCTTCATAGGCATGATTATGCCAGATATTCAGTAAGGTGGATATATTGCTTGTCTCTTCATAGCGGGGTACGCATATATAATGACAGCGCAGTGTTTCAACATACTCACCCCTAAATAAACTTTTGTTTTGACTCCAAATAACTTGCCATGCACTTATTGAATTATTATCAGTTAGAGCAAGGTTTAATCCAATCGGAACACTGATAACATGCTTGCTCTTGCGTGCTTAACCGGTAACAAATGATACTGCGCTGGCTGTGTTCTCTGTTTGAATTGGGAGTTTGCCATATGGCTTTAGCCTCGCCATGCACAAAAATTCTCATTTTGTAACCCACAGCAAGGTGGCGGCGTGACATTCGGGCCCGACCGCTCCCAATATAGCGCCTGCTCTTTAATGAGGAATTAAGAGCGGGGTGGGTGTGGGGCGGTTCTGTTCAGTGTCTGGCAGAGGCCCCACAATCTGCACGCTCCATCATCAACTGTTCCAGGGAGCAGCTCTGCACACTGTCATTCAGAGATGACTTCCATGCCGCAAAATGAGCTCTGATTGGTGCAAAACCGCCGACTTCGCCGGCCTGATTTCGGCGCGTGCGCCACCGGTTTTTCCCTCGGTCCTTCCCGTCGATCCGTCATCGATTAGAGCGTTTTCTACGTCTTGGCGCTTCAAAGTTTCCCCAGACATGGCTCTGGCACTGCAGCACAGGCCTGCTTTGTGTTCGAAGGTGATATATTAGTTTGAACACTGCCAATTTCCACACTACGCTGAAAATACCTCTGGGATCCATTTATATTTCTGCAGCACGGGCAATAATGAAAAATTCCTTTTTTTCCCCTCCTTTGAAATAAAGATTACATAATTGAATGATTTAATGGAACAGATTAATTCGTAAGTGTTACTGAACCACTGCAGAGGTCATGGGATTCTGTATCTCTGTGGTCTTTTGTTCCTGTGGAGTCTTTAACAGTGATGTCAGCTCAGATGAGTACAAACGCATTCCCAGCCAACAAGCAGCAGTACAAAGAACCTTCTAGAAAGGACACAACATGTGAGGCTGTAGTGTAGTGGTTAGGGACCTGGGTTCAGGTGTGATTCCCAGACGCGGTACTTCCGTTGTAAAACCTCAACCGAAGCACTTTACCTGAACTGTTTCATTAATAATCCAGTTACATAAATGAGTGATAAATGTATTCATGTCTGGCCGGAAAGGCATTTGCGCTACAAAAATAAAGTGCGTAATGCATGTCGTTTTCTCCCAAAGCAGGTATTTCCTGTGTAATCACAGCCGTGTCTCAGGAACCATGAGATTTGGGTGGTGCGGAGCGCTCACTGACCGTAGTTGCAGGACACTTGCAGGTCGGAGATGACCCGGAGGAGGTTGTTCATCTGATTGGTCCTCTGCTCCGTCTCGATGATGCTGTCGGAGGCCGGGTAAGCCGAGTCAATGTAGATCATGTCAAACAGGTAGATCCCTGCAGAGGAAGTGGGGAGAGAGAGAGATATACATTATATTAATATATCATGAGCACCAGTCATCAACACGTCTACTTGTGTTACTCGAGTCATCTGGAGCCAATGTGGAAGAACAGAGAAACCACAGTTTACATTTAATCAGTAGTTATAGATGTAGTTTACGTCTGAAAGCACTGACAGCATACATTGAACTTGTCAAGTTGATTCGCAGAGCGCACGCATAATTGGGTGCCTCCGTATGAGGACAGAGTAATGGAAACACAGCCATTGATGGATCACTGTAAATTAAAAAAAATACACAAATTCAACAGACTTTGACTTAACGGTCAGTCGTGAACCAGTTTCTCCATTCTGACATCATTCTGGAGCCCATCCAAGCCCTCCAATGAGCTTTTAGACAGTGACACACTCCCCTAGCACCCCACCCCACCCCCACCTACACAGCACACTCACTGCAAACAAATATTTTTGACTGGTTTTGACTGGTTGTCTGCATTTAGTAAATTACATCATTAAAGACAGCTGGTTATTTATTTCAACTGCTTGCAGTAAGATGTCATACTTGATGGTATAAATGTTTTTTAAAAAGGTTGTCACACCATGCACCAGATGTTTGGAAATTATTTATTCCCATAATATTTTCCACTGTATTTATAATACAACCAAAAAATGATCTAGTATTGAGCAATCCATCTTATATTGTCAAACCCACAAGCTAAGTTAAGAATAGTCCTCAAAAATGCACTCCAAAACCAGGCTTAAATCAGTAGGCTACTTCTTAAAAAAGCGAAACAAAAAATGCATCCAAATAACTATCAGTTTCAATTTAAACGTGTCAGGAATGTTCTTCTTGTGAGGTTTATATAAGCATCTGTCTGGGCAGGGCTGGGCTGTGCAGAAGGACGCCTCCCCAGAGAACGCTCTCCTGCAATTTACACAGGCACCCTCAGTAACACATACCTCACCCCGCCAACAAGTCGGATGAAAGACCCATCAGGTCATCGAATGTTTCCCTGAGGAAAGAATGTTTCCCTGAGGAAAGAATGTTTCCCTGAGGAAAGATTATGCCGCTGCAAAAACACTGGAATGACGTACGGGACGTCTTTCCTGTCGTCACAGATGGGGGCTCACAGTGCACATGATTGGTTACAGGAGCCATGTGGAGCGTCTCCGTTCCATGATGTCCACATCTTTGTCCAGAGTCACTTAAACGGTTTTCCCTTCCAAAACTTCCTAAGGCGCCCAGCATGCCTACCCCGGGGTACACCAAGTCTGAATCGGTCACTGATTTTATAACGAAAACATAAACCAGCAGACTGTGGCTCTCCAGCGCCAGGGTTGGGTACCCTCCAGCGCCAGGGTTGGGTACCCATGCCTTACCCGGATCCTAACGACCAGGCTCAGGAGTCTCCACGGCTGACCGGACTGAAACCGTCCCTGAGCCGCGTCTGATTGAGGCAGCGCACCGGCGCGTGGCCGCAGGCAGAGCTTCCCAGCTGCAGGCAGCAGGCCCTACGGCTCGTGCGCTTGGTCGCTGCGGTAACCGCCAAAATAAGAAAAAAAGGGCGGCAATGACCCTGTGGCTTCGGTGCCGAGAGCTACGCGCAGAAAAATACTTGGGCAAAACGCGGGCATAATGTGCATCTGTAGTTGCGAATGTTATTTTTGCTCTCCGTCGATGGAATTTGGAACACACGCTCCTTATTATTTTAAATGTACGCTGCATTCCGCTGCGGTGAAACTAAAAAGCGTGCAGAAGAAGTAAAAATTAACTCCACGCTCAAAAAAAAGCATCAGACGTGTCTTTAAATGAATGCATGGCTTTGGATGACCAAGCAAAAAAAAAAAAAAAAAACCCCATCCGTACAGAAGGCTAAACCACTACAGCATCTGTGTCTCATTTTCGGAGATCACAACATGTAACATGTACCATATGCAAGCGTAACTGTACCTACTTGTTCAATCACGGTTGGATAGGTACATTACAAAGGTCAAACGAATCCCTTTGATACACAGCGTGCATGAATAGCTTCTGTCAGCAGCAGTGTCGTTTTAGGTGAGTGTGATAAAGCCGTAGCGCGGGTCGTCCGCCCCACGAGTCGTTCACACAGAGCAGAGGAAGGAGGGTTGTCATAATCACAGGTTTGGTGATTAACACACACGGTCACCGGGGGAGGTATGCAGACCCGTAGGAAAGTGACTTCATAAACAGAATGAAGAACATTTTCACAACTCCAGAACTTTGAAAGCAGCACACTCGCATAAAGAGATGATAAAAAGAAGAAAACGTCAAACTGGCTTTGAGAAAACAAATGTGCGTGCAATGTGTGTGTCTCAAAGTACAAAGTACCTTGCCTGGGACTTTTTCTATAGTGACAGGACTGCATTATATTAAGGAAAAGAACTATTAAAATATCTGGTAAGTTCAATTTTATGCTTTGCTTATAACACCTTTATGAGCATGCCGTAAATGATTAATAACAGCTCATGAAATGTCATGTCAAACAGTCAAAAAGGGTCATAAGACATTTTGATGGAATTTGAGTTGGCATGACAGTTATATGGCGTCTTTAGTCACTTTCATTGCCTTCATAAAAACATGATTGAATTATTTAATCTATTCACTGGATAAGACAATATGAGATAACAAGACGCAAAATGGGTCATTCTTAGGGAGGCAGTGTGGAGTTATGGAACAGGGTTTGCAAGCTGAAATCTGCAGGCTGGGATCATAGGTGGGGCATTGCTGGTAATTACCATAAACCCTTGTATATTTAACCCAAATATGAGCCAATAAATATTTAAATAGATAATATACATAAAAAATATTGTGTGTGAGATTCCCTGAATCTCGGGTGTGTGCCGCGCCAAGAATGATGCAGGTTATTAATGTTAGTTAGTGTTCCAGGCCTGCTGTTTAATCATTAATCTTTGCCCACGCTAAACCAGGCCTCTGAGATCTCCATATGTTTTTGAAACTTGTCAGAAACCAAATATTGATAAGGTTGTATTTGTGAAACCAGGTTACAGTCACATGATAAGGTTGTGTTTGTGAAACCAGGTTACGGTCACATGTGGGCCTGCTGTGCAAGCCCGAGATTAATTCTTGTAACAGAGGGCTGAAACCCTCACATACTGTGCAACTGAAGACTGAATCAACACATAACTGACCCTTCTTCGTGGTCGTGATATACACATTTTCCAGGTCAAAATTGTACGAATGGGAGAAACTGAAACAAAATAAATAACAAAATAACAAAATAAATAAATAAATAAATCTTTTTAATTCTCTTTATTTAGTGTTCAAGAGGATGATTGGTAAACCCTGACATCTCAATCCAGTGAACGGCTAAATGATTGAAAATTTTTGCCAACAAAAATGAGCATATGCATTGTATCTTGCGGTACAGGGTTATATGTACTCCAGGAAACATAATGTGTCTGCACTCCAGCTGTGGTTTGAGCTTTCTCCTAATGGTGTCAGCAATGAACAGTGTACTCTCTTTTTGTTTTACAAGGTATTAAAATCCTTTGGGCGACTGCCTCAGAATAAACACCCGTACATATGTTCTGTGTATTTTCTGGCTCTAGATCCCAGTAGTTTATGTGGTTTGGTGTGTTTTCAGACAGAGCAGAGGTTGTGATGACAGAAAATGCTTGACTTCCAAAAGGAGCACATTGTGACCGTTTGCTGTTTCAAGCAGAAAATAACACCTGGTAATGACCTGGGAACAGTCATAAGCGCCACTCCCCTAACCTAACTGTCCCCACATGGTTCTAGGAACAGTGCCTCAACGAGCCAGAAACAGTGAAAGTGTCTAACAGACACACAACAACCCCCCCTAAACTCCCAATTTTCAACACTATTCTGGGAACCGTACTTAAAGGAGCCATAAATAGTAACTATATTGAGAAAGAGTGAATACTTCAAACTCTAAACTGGTCTGGGAACACGGCCTTAATGAGTACATGTCCAGTATACTGGACAGCCTGCAGTGTGCTTAGTTTGGCCCAGCCCACCAGGGGCCTCAGGGTTCACCAAACACATAGAGAAAACACTGAGCCTGCACCCTAGGCCTGCTTGACGTGTGTATGTACAGTATGTACTTACATATAAACACAAGCCATCAGAGCAACATTGCTTTAACTAAGGCCCTTGAAAGTCAACTCAAATCTAAGATAGCATTTATTCTATATATCTGGATGTCTCCCAGCTTAACTGGCCAAATAATGGCCGAAATAGCCGCTGGAGACCACCAGGCAACAGCTATAGGTGGTCAAGGTGATCGATAATAGTAAGAAGAATAATACTCATGTTACCACTACCACTAATAATAATAATATTAACAATAACAATAACAATAATAATAATAATGCTGCAAAATGGTCAAGGGCCAACAATCCCTCATTCTAAAATTCCTCGAGATATACAGTCAACTATATTTTAAACATTTTCCAAGAGCTGGATGTTTTAAACAGCATGACACTGGTGAATATCATGACAGATGAACACATCGCTGAAAAGGGTGTAAGCAAATCTGCAATAAGCTGAGAGAGAAGCATAGACAGTCTCTCAGAGCAGCCATTGTGGTTTGCATATTGTTCGTGTAAGAGTAACAACCCTCTGGGGACCAATAGGCCGGCCGTCACAGAGCGGTAACTCAAAGGCCCTTTTGAGCGTGAGGTCTTCAGGAAGGCATAGTGTCCCCCCCCCCCCCCCCCCCCAGGTGATTTTCTGCCTCCACCCCCCGCCCTTGCGACCTGGGGGCACGGCCTGAGGACTGGGTCAGACCCCTTCACAGCCCACACGGCCTGAGGACTGGGTCTGACCCCTTCACAGCCCACACGGCCTGAGGACTGGGTCAGACCCCTTCACAGCCCACACGGCCTGAGGACTGGGTCAGACCCCTTCACAGCCCACACGGCCTGAGGACTGGGTCAGACCCCTTCACAGCCCACACGGCCTGAGGACTGGGTCTGACCCCTTCACAGCCCACACGGCCACAAATCTCCCAGTTCCCATATTTCCCAGGACATCTGGCGGATGTTGCGGCGGGCTTAAAGCGGCCGAGGCCTGAGCGGTTCCTGCTCAGCTCGTTTCATTCCGATCTGCGGTGAAGCGCACCTGGACGGGGTGTACTGGGACACTCCCCCCGGGGGGGTTAGGGGGGCATGGACGGTTATGGGAGCGCTTTTCCGTTGTGCGGGCTCAGGCTTTAGGGATCAGTGGGAAAGCAGAATTCTGTTTACTGACCTCAGTGTGAGCTGTGGGATTTCACCAACTAATAACAGTCAGGGTACATAAACCTTTACTGAAATATGTTCAATATATAAATAAGTAAGTACATGTATAAATATGCATGAAGCTGGCCATTTTCTCTGAATCTCAATGTTGTGTGAACCTTTACTAAAGTGAACAGATCAACAGAATATAACTCATGACTCGCCAAATCAGTTGCACCATAAAGGCCCGTCACCAGTATGGACGTACAACAGCAAACTCAATTGCTGGGCTACACTAGGAAACTCATTGTGAATTTTTCAGAGCCTTCCACCATGTTAAAATTGGCTCAGTTCTCCATGCAGCGTTGGATACTGCTTGTTAAAAACTCAAGAGGCAGACCGCTTGGAAACCAGTTCCTGTGTCCCAAAGATAAAGCAGACACTATTCTGACCCTTACCTTTAATCACAGGCCTGTAAAATGAGTTTTTCTGCCTTTTTCATGAGCAGGTGGTTCATGGTTAACACTCCGCACAGCTGTTTCTCGAACCCCGTGGTTTTGAGGGTGTTTCTGCGGAATGGACCTCTCATTGCCCTGTATTAAAATCTGATTGGTTTACAGCATATTCCTGGAGTTCCTGACTGGCTGACAGATTCTTTCCCAGATGCTGCGCATTGTTACTTTCACCTTCCAAAATGAAAACACATGGGCAACCACTGTGCTGATCACAGCAGAAACATTGGTTTGGGAATGTATTTTCCCAATCTACCATTTACGGCAACAAACTAATGAGCCAGGAGTCCGTAGATATTTAGTCTCTCGCATGCACTGCTATTAATGAAATCACATTTTGATGTTAAAATGACAACCATGATCCTGCTTGTTGGACTAATTTTAACCAGCAATAAATGGACTACACAACTTCACACGCAATCACTCTTTCAGGTATCAGCCACAAAGGTGAAAGGGCATTAAACACACCCACAGATACACACGCAGAGACACACAAAATCTCAGTTTAATATGCATAAAAAGTGACCATTAGTTTGCCAGCCACAGCCGTCCTCCTTCGATTAGACCTTAATGAAGTTCATATTGAATCAAAAAGTCACGAGCACATGAAAACTGTAGTTAACAAAACGCTCCCAGAAACTGGCTCAGACACTTTTACAAGGTTTCTTTGCAGTTACCCCACGCTAAACCCCCTCCCCTAATAAATCAGAGCCAAACAAGGAGTAGGGACTGTGGACAGGAGCACCCCTCCCCCCCAATACAACCCTTCCCTTCCCTGTGGCTTGCAGTGCCACAAATCTCAAGTGCACCCCCCCCCCACCCCCCCCCCCCCCTCCACCCTGACCAACACCGAACAGCGTTCACCTCCAGGGCTCCGGAATAAGCCAGAGAATTACAGCTGAAACCCTTGACTTCCCACCCCCCTCTCTCACAGAAATAGTTGTCCAGCACAAAAAAGAGGTAGGACCCTGACTGAGCGGAGCCTGACCCGTACATTCCTCCTGAGAGCCGGGTGCAGGGTTACCCAGTGAGCCGGTGAGGCATTATTCCAAAATTCGGACACGTTTCTACAGAGCCTAGAGATGCCCACATTACAGAGATCCTAAAAAGCTATGTATTAATGACAGTAGTGGTGGTAATCACAGGCACAAAATGTCTCGTTGTCTGGCAAAGGTAACGGTAAAATGCATCAAATAACCGTCATCGTTAATATTATGAAGGAGTCTACCTCTGAAATGTAAGCTTTAGGGAAGTTTGGTGAATTTGGTAAGGAGAGACGCTGTCCATTTAACGTTATCAAACACAGAGCTGCAGGTGGGACCACAGGAAAAAACAGCCAAATGTAAGACTGGCCTGGCATAACAAGTGGAAGCACGGACTTCCTGTGAGTCATTTCAACTGCCTGTCGCTTGTTACATTTCCATTGTTTCATTGTCCTTGTCCTAATTAACATTTTGGAAAAAAAATGTCTCTTAATGCCACAAAACTGTGATGGTGACAATGTGTTATTACATAAGGTACACTGCCTGGCCAAAAAAAAAAGTTGCCATTGCACCCGTCATGCATAGTGCCCACTGTACAAGCCTCTGGAGGCAGTGTTATGATCTGGTGTTGCTTCAATTGGTCAGGTCTAGGCTCAGCAACATTATGCATCAATAAAATGAAGTCAGCTGACTACCTGAACGTACTGAATGACCAGGTTATCCCATCAATGGGCATATTCCAGGATGAAAATGCCAAGATTCATCGGGCTCAAATTGTGAAAGAGTGGTTCAGGGAGCATGAGGAATCATTTTCACACATGAATTGGCCACCAGAGTCCTGACCTTAAACCCATTGAAAGTCTTTGGGATGTGCTGGAGAAGACTTTACGGAGTGGTTCGACTCTCCCGTCGTCAATACAAGATCTCGGCCAAAAATGAATGCAACTCTGGACGGAAATAAATGTTGCGACGTTGCATAAGGTTGTCGAAACAATGCCACGACGAATGCACGCCATAATCAAAGCTAAAGGCGGGTCCAACAAAATATTAGAGAGTGCGACTGTTTTTTTTTTTTGGCCAAGCAGTGTAGTTTACATAATAGTTGGAAAAACTGTCAGAAGAAGAAACAGATCTAGTTTCCTACTGACAGGAGCTCAAAAGATGCAATGTGACCACTCTCGAAAAAGACACGGGCAAAACTTTGCACAAGTTGCAGTTTACTAATTTTATTGCTTATCCAACTGAATTGACCCTCAGAGATGGAAATTTACTTAATACTTCCAGCTATAAAATCAGTGGCTTGGTAGAAATACTTTGAAAACTTGGAGGAAACAAGAAACCCATGTGCACATAAAAAAAATACTACTTTATTTGGACAGCAAAGCAACATTCAATAATTACACATCTTGTTCTCGTTTTACTGGGTCCATTTTTCAGATGGGTGGAGCGGGGACAACACATTGTTGGACTTCTCGAGGTTCTGCCGGTTGGAGGTCAGAGTTCTGGCGGCTCTTTCGGGTTTTAAGAGGGGCGAACCCAGAGTGGCCGTGTCTCCTGCGGCTCGCCTCTGGGAGATAGCTCGGCGGGACAGCTGACGTCCCGTCGGAAGACCTCTGGGCCGATCTGGGATCAGTGCTTGGAGCATTCGCCCACTGCCTGCTCATAAACTGGCTGCCACTGTGTAGTACAGCTCTGATGGGCATTTACCGACTTCTTGGTTTACGCTACCAGAAATACAATGCATATATTTAGATTCCCAAGGCCACATGATGTTTAACATTTTTCAACACACGCTGACCTGATTCTTGCACGCAGCAGAGCTATTGGCGGCTGCAAAGCTTTGCTCTTGACCCATTGGGAGGAGAAAATAATTCTGGGTTTGTGTGTGGGGCGGACGAGCGGCCTTTTCAGGGGACATCACAGAACCCTCGCTGACAGCCTCGAGGTAAAAACTTCCCTGGCAGAGTCACGGACAGACAGCCTGACAGCTGCATCTCGGGAGTTCTGAACCCCAGAGGGAAGGAAAAAACAGAAGCATCTCTGGCACTTGAAGGACCAAGGCTGCCCCACCCCCCGATCGATGTCCGCCCACAAACCACAGTGACATCAGGTCACATTTTAACACCGCCAAATTGACACCATCAAAAGACACTGATCCAGAGCTCTATTTGTGTACAGTTCAGGAATACATGTGGTCAACCTTCTTCTCCTCATACCTCATGCAATTTGGATCCTCAATTGGGCATTCACAAAAATAACTAGACTGTGCTGATGCATGGGTGGGGTAGGTGGTGAGGGGGGCGGAGCTAAGTCTTTAACACGCCCATGTGACCTTCACAACAGAGACAAAGTGAAAAGGCAAAAACCTATGTTTTTGACACTCTAATGATATTTTTACTCATGGAGCTGATGGCTACACTCTTGGAGAAGACCATTGCCAGAGGGTGAGCGTTGAGAATGAGGAATCCCCTCGGTCATGTTTTTATTTGAACTGTTCAGTAAAATAAAACAGCTGCACTGGATCCCAGCATCGAGACGTTGCTCATGTGGTTTACTCGGTTTTTCCATGTTGAGAAAAACAATCATGCAACAAACAACCCCCTCACCCCCCTTGAAGAGTCCTTCTGCTCTACTATCCAGCCTCTGCACAGAGAACAACCATTAATTGTCTATGGTGATTGGATAGTGAACATGCTTTTTACCTCACAACAAAAAAAAGAACAAAACAAATTGAACAGGAAACTTGGAATGCCCGATGCTCCGAGTGTGCTTTTCCGACCTGCCGTTTGAAACGGAGGGAGTAAAGGGAAAGGGTCTCTTCCGGAACCGGGAGAAGGTTAGTCGGCGGTGATTGATGAGAATCAGCTGTGTGTGGCACGCACGTGTGTTAACCGAGGAGTGTAAGGAGACACGACGACACGAGACGAGGGGCGTGGGTCACATCTCGGGCGGGCGCGCAGGGTGGAGGCGCGGTGAAAGGTCGGCCTTGGGCCTTTTCATCTAAATAAAGCCGGGCCAGCGATCAGGACGAAGGCTGACAGGGCCGACGGCGGGAGGTGCCGGCTACATTCCGGGAACTGCCCCGTGGACAAATACGTCTCCGCTAGACCTGCCTGCATGAGCAAACCCCTGGGGGGCCTTCTTTAGCAACAATTCGAAGGACAAACGGAGACAATACTTTACATGAACCAAACCCTACGCGTCTTTCTCTTATGGCATGGCCTACCACGATCTGTCAAGACACCATGCCAATTATAACTTCAATACTTTGCCAAGTTATATTTTTGGGGCAATTTATTTTTTGTTGTTGCTTTATTCAGACAGAGGGTATTCAAGCAGAGAGTAACAGAAAGAGAAGGGACCACAGTTGTTAGTCCCTTGTAGTTGTGCCCGCTCAAGCATCAAGCTGCTGCTGCCAACCGGGGCAAGCGAGCATGTTTTAACACATGCCGTGGGGGAGAAACGTTGGTTTCCCAACGGCCGAATCTGAATTTTCCAGGCTAAAGATACACGGCTGAAACCTTCAATCACATAGCTGGTAATGACAGACACCTCCAGCTGCGGGTCTCTTGGCAGGTGTTGCGGCGGGTAGCCGTTTCAAAGCTGTGTGCTCCTTCCTGTTTGGCCTGTATCAGCAGCACACCTGTGAGAACCATGCTCTAAGACAATGCATGCAGAGCTGGCTGAGCAGAGGAAGTGGAGGATTTATCTAGCCAATCAGTGCATGGCAGGCCATACTTGCATAAGGTAGAGGTGTTTAAAAGTGATGATACGATATGATACGATATATTTTTATTCATACGAGGTCAATCAAGCATCATACAGATCATGTAGTAATCAATTGAGGTAGTATGAAAAGGAAAACCCCAAAATAAGCCGCAGCCGCTGCTTTTGAGAGGGGAACCCAGCAAAAAACAAAACAAATAAATACATCTATAAAAACAAAACAAAACATGTTATATGAGACATGACACAGGACAAGACATAGTACAATATAATATGATAGTACAGAGAGGGGTGCAATTTTCTGTAGACAATCATCAGTTATATGAAGACAAGAGTTTCTTTTTTACATTTCTTTTAAAGAGGGAGACAGACTGGGACATTTTTATGGAGTCGTCGAGTTCGTTCCATATTTGCGGACCCCTGCACAGTACACACTGGTACATTTTAGCTTTCGTTTTTTCCCTTTGATTAGATGTTTCTTTCCGGTGTCATGTGCATGCAGGGGACGGCAGATAGGGACGAGCTCGTTTAACCGGTGGTTGATCCTGTGCACTACTTGATACATGATAGTAGCATTTTCATACACATTTAGCTCTGCAAGCTTTAATAGTCCAAGGTTGCTAAATAAAGGTCCAGTGGGCTCTCTGTAGTCAGACCATGATATGGTGCGTATAACTTTATTTTGATGGTCCTTGCTGTGGTGCACACATACTTATCTCAGTTAAGCACATGGTTGCACCACACAAAGGCCAACCTAACAAGGCAAGCCTGACATGCTCGTAGAGCCAGATTATACATACAGTTGCCGGGCTGTGGGGGGGTGACTATAATGATTGTGTTCCTGAGAGAGAGAGAAAAGAGTAAAGCAAGCTACAAGTAGTCCTACGTGACTATGGCTAGCCAGTCAGGCATCAAAAGACAAACATGCTGTAGCAATTTACGCTACAAACAGCAAACATTCATCATTTTCACCGTATATTGTATTGCAAATGAAAAATTAAATGAATGAAATTTGCTAGCGCATGACATACATTTGAAAGAAAAAAAGTTTAGTGTCTGCTTAATACTGACATATAACACAAAATACATGCATATTTGAATGCAATATGAAAATATTATATAAAATTTCTGAATGGATATAAGGTTATTTTTCACTCCCTTCAATAACACAAATATTTTTACTTCATTTCTTTTCTTTCTTTCAAAAAATACAAAATGAAGACAGACAAATAAACAGTATTGTCCTCATTTATAGGTATTTTTTCCTTCTTTAACCAAAATGTAATTAATTACTTTTTATAAACAAACATGCACCATCACAAGATCTACCGGGGGGTACATCCTGTTCCAGAAAAAAATAATTCAGAAGCCAAGCTGCAGGACTGATTGGTCAGGTTACAGTGATCACTTCCTGTTGTGACAAATATGGCGTAAAACTATTTGTGCGAAACGTACACACTGTAGTTATTTTTCAGTCCCTTTCAGAGGCTTCACTGCTACATTTTGGGCTGCGTTTGCTGGGTGTCACCACCTCAGTGTCTCGACTCGGGTTGGTCTTTCTAAAGGCACGTCTGTGACAAGCTGCCCTTCTGGGTGTGTGCCCGACTGCCCGCCAGCGTCCCTCTAACTGTGTTTTTGTGCTTTGTGCTAATAAAACAGTGATAAAAATGTATTTCTTTTTTTTTTTTTTTTAAAGAAAGGGGAAAAAAGAAAAGAAATCAAAAGATCTTTTGGATTGCGGGATGTTATTTTTGTGTATCGATGTATTTTTCTGTCATATCTACAAATGAACTGGCAAGCATGGAGGCATTTCATTATTTTCTGCACATTCCATTGGCGTGACTTCAGCTGAAGTCTGACCGGTGGCGGTAAACTTTGACCGACTGTGTTGGCGATGGCTTTTTCATGGAAGGCTTTTCCAGCCAGAAGAAAGTCCTGTGAGGATTTCACTCACAGGGCCCCAAGTGATACGGTACACACAGGCACGTGAGTGTGTGTGTACCGTACACACACACACACACATACGCATGCACGCACGCACGCACGCACGCACGCACACACACACACACAGCCTCTTACCAGTTCTTTACCAACCTCATGCACTGTTAGCTGATTTTGCTATGATCGTGTTTGGAGGATTAATATATACAGTATTTCTGCCAGTCCTATCTGAGGTTTTTCCTCTAATTAATGCTTATCTTGTTCTGAACGTCTTTTTCTTTATTATCTCATTATGAATGCCCAAAACAAGATCAGTTCAACATCACACATCACCTGAGGATGGAGAGTGTCACTGCACAGAGAACCAGAGATGGAAACATCCCACGAGAGACAATTCTGATGCTTCCTAACTTGAACTGAATAGCCCTGATTACAAACCACACCCCCATTTCCACGCACAAAATATTCTTACATGTCCATCAATAGGTCGCAAAAGCATTAAACCGGGCTTTCAGGGTATTTATAATGCAAACAAGCAGATGAGTAATCTCGCACTCACTCCATAAATAAATAGAGTGAATGACAGGATCTCAACACCTTAAGCGAGCAAATGCCACTGGATTAAACTAAACAGATCCGTTTATAGTGTTGCTACATAATTAAATGTAAGATACCTAAAATCCACCACTGCATTTGCACAGGTCATCTTTCAGTCAGAATGTACAATTGCTTACAAATTGTATACTGCTATAAATTCAATAAACAGACAAAGATATAAAAAATTTAATTTTAAATTAAAATTGAAAATGACCAATGACTCCATGTCTTGAATGAGCTTCCAAATAAAATACAAGGGGGGAGGTGTACTTAGCTTAGCCACTTGACGTGGCCTTTCAGTCGCAGCATAATGTTTGGACTGCTGTCTGTAAGTCTGTCTGGTTCATGCAGACGTTGAGGTCATCCAAGTACATGATTAGGAAAGGGGGGGGGTCAGTGGAAAGAGTTGACACACAAGTTGGGAGACTAAACACTGGCTCCCGTTTCATGGAAGGCATGACCGACAACCGTTATGTAACCCTGCCTTTCCCCATTTCATCTCATCTGCTGCAATATATTACTGCGCACGTGAAAAACTGCAGTATTACTGAGCTGGCGTGAAATCCCGATTGATTTAAACGGCCGTGAAACACAATGCATTTCTGGGAGCCGGTATACATGTCTGAAAGCCAGATAATCGAAGTGAGTATTTTTCCATGCTTAGCAGCCTCTGAATTTATGCCTGAGCGGAAAGCGAATAAAACAGCCATCCCTGTGGAGGAAGGCATAGCTCAAAGCCCTGTGTGCTGTGCTAGCTTTAGCTTTATGTCTTTTTAAATCCAGGAAATCCTATCACAGGTTTTTTTGATTGGTACGCCTCCAGACAAGTTCGGCCCACGCGCAGCGGGAATAATGCTTTGGAGTGGAAGCTTTTAAAATGTAATTGCTGCTTTAAAATATCACCAGGCTTTACAAAACTTACAGCTTGGAACGCAGACCCCAGTCTGGCAGTAAACTGGCTTACTAGCTCTGGTCTCTTATCGGCGTCTGTTCATTTGTCCATTTAATCAACAGGCAATCTGTCGTTCCAAGCCGGTGTGCTCCGCCAGTTAGGGCCGAACATCCACAGAATAGTCTGTTAAGACTCTGAGCGTTGTGCGATGTGTTTGATGTTTCAGCTTTCAACAGGGATTATGATAATGAATCAAGTCTCAGTCAGCCTTTCCTGTAAAACAAGGCATCTACTACTGGATAATCATTCAGAAGCCATGTGCACAGGAACTCACAAGCATCCTGGCTCCAAAGAGTTATTTTGGGCCTTTTGTTTTAAAGGGCTTGTGTCGGAGCTGTGTTTGAAAGGGCTAAACTTATTCTTAAAAACCCTGCCTGTTGGTGAAAAATGTGTTCTTTGAATGACATAATAATTACTAAATAGAATTATATACACTACTGTGCAAAAGTCTTAGGCACATGTGAAAATATTCTGTAAAGCGAAGATGCTTTCAAGAATAATGAAATGAAGTTTCTAAATATCAAACAATTGACTATAAAAAGCAGTAAACAGTAAAAAACTAAATCAAATCAATATTTGGTGTGACCACCCTTTGTCTTTAAAACTGCATCAGTTCTCTTAGGTACACTGACGTGCAGTTTTATAAGAAAATCAGCTGGTAGGTTGTTCCAAGCATCTTGGAGAACTTGCCACAGTTTTTCTGCAGACTTTGGCTGTCTCGCTTGCTTCTGTCTGCCCAGGTAATCCCAGACAGCCTCGATGGTGTTGAGATCGGGGCTCTGTGGAGGCCATACCATCTGTTACAGAACTCCTTGTTCATCTTTTCACTGAAGATAGTTCAATTACATTTTTGGAAAATGGATGTTTTGAAATCTTTGTGTGTGTTTTTCTACTGACATACTAATGCAGAAAACAAAAAAATAAACATCTAAGAAAAAAAATAAATAATAATTCTAGGGTGCCTAAGACTTTTGCACAGTACTGTACTTATTACAGTGAAGGCAACCAAAAATGTTCAGACTTCCAGCAGTTCGTAACACAGTGAAATGTGTTAATTTAGCTCTGCTGGAGTTTATACGAGTCCATGAGGGTGACCTCTGACCCAGAGCTCTGCGGCAGCTGTGACTGATTAGGCCTTTCCCTACACTTCGTTGTCTTGTTCTGCTGTACTGTTGGGGTGCATCTCGCTTGGTGATGGACCCTAACCTAGCAATGTTTCCTCATTAAAAAGGGGGCTCTGCAACCTACGTTCAAACAGAACAGGCAGTGAATATCACAGCCGAGTTTTCCAAAGACTGAAGACTGTATGCTATGAATAATGGACTTGAATCCATTAAAGGGTAGTTCCACCGAAAAATTATGTTTGATTTGTAGAAAAGTAGCTCTCCTCCTGATTACAATGAGCTCTCAGCCAACTTTCTACTTGTAGTGACAGCAGAGATATAGCCCCAAACTACTGCGCATGTACCAGGTACCTGCGTTATGGGAAACTACAACGACCGAGAGCGCTCACAGTTTATGGGCGGTATCAGACAACGCCGGGAGAAATACAGCCCTTCATATAGACTATCTACGTTTGGTATCGTGAAAACATTAGCCAGCCTAGCCAGAGGTCTGTAACACTCATTTCTCACCCCGGTCTTCTAACGGAAAAGTTTTTTTTATAAAACGCCCTCCAACGTTCCATGTCGGAACACAACCTCACGTTTTTCAGTATGAAAACATGCCGCACCAGAAAGATAAACATGTACAATTAAAAGTTTAAATGTTACTGTTGTAGTTATTAGCTGTTTTAGTTATGTTTGCTAGCAAAGCCAAAACTTCCCCAGTTGTGCAACTCGAACGCACTGATGCCGGTAATGCAATTAATTTGTTTTTGGCCACAAAGAGAGACTTAATTAGTTGCGCCTTGATCTGTTAAATAAGGTTAATGTTATTTTTCAGTGGAACTACCCTTTAAGCTCGAAATATAAGACCGCTACAACTAATAATAATAACCCTGCTCTATTCACAACCGGCCATATAAGGGAGCATGAAACAGCTGTTCTTCCTTTTTTATTGAAATGTGATAATGACAAATAAAACAGGGCTTATAAAGAAGAAAGGAAATGGCTAAATATACCTGTATGTGAAATATTATACTGAGCAGTACTTGTGGAGGAGCTACTGTACACTGAGGCGCCAGATGCAGGCCCAAAGCGGTGAGATCATGGAGCTCATGGATATGAAACAGGGACCTTGCAGCAAAGATATTTTCCATCCCTGGCTCCTTTCTCTGTGGTCAGCCGAGCTCCTCCGCGGAGGACTTGTGTGGGCAGAAAAACACAAATTCTCCCCTTCTCCCTCTCTTGTCTCCCACACTTCCCTTTCACACTTACCCACAACAACCACGGATAAATACAATCTAAAAAAAACAAAAACACAATTTAATAAATTCATAATTTGTTTTGCAATTTCATTAAAACGTCATTCATTAAAACGTATTTTTCTTTGTAAACTCTTGCTGCTGATGTACACGTGTACAGTAACTGTATATCTGTGGGATTACATGGCACCGCAAGCTCCGCAAAGCACTTAAGGAAACATCAGCTGAAATTTTCCGTCTTGACGGGCTTGATGGCGAAAACACATTTTCCAGATTTCCGATAAAAACTCAGTGGGGAGGATACAGAGGTCACTGCCCGTGACACGCTACCTCCTGAACTTATCCGAGCCCATCTATCCGATGCTCAGGAAGAACAGCTGTTACCATCCCTGGGGAATGGAGAGCTTTGCAGGCTTGATTCCCAGATGGGGTACTGTTTTTCTGCCATTGGGCAAAACCCTCAACCTGGACAAACCAGTGGGTGGGGCACGTGTCATGTGATCGCTCCTTGTGTTACCAGAAAGTAAGAAAACTTGGGGAAAGACAACCATTGAGGGTAGTGAGCACATATTCTCTACCGCTGCATTATATAACGAGCAAAATCAGTCTTAGAATATTAAGATTACTTCACTATATTTCAAAAGGGAAAGACACACATAAAAGAAAACAACAAAAAAACATACTATTGCACGATCCATGTAAAGTGGAAAGGTCACTTCGGAAGCATTAGCATTTTAGAATTAAAAAGAGCAAAGCTTTGTAGGCAGTTGCTAGCTGCCAGTAGAGTTTGGCAGACTTTGGTAGCTATTTATGCAATAACATTAGCTAGCTAGTAATGACAAGGTGACTATCCTCTCATACAACTTACAAGTTAAAAAGATGAACATGGAAACATTAGCCCGCTAGATAAATTGATGAATGGTATTACTAGCGAGATTATATAGCTTGATTAAACATTAACTAGCAAGTGGCTTGGCAGTTAAATCTCACAAATCTTTTCTAACATTATCAAGCATAGAATTAACCTAAATCAGTATTGTTAACTTCATCACAACTTTAGTAAGTTATGAAAAGAGAACAGAGAATAAGCCCAATGATACCTTCTTGAACCCCTCTCTGGTGGGTCTGCCTACTGACATCATAAAACCCTAGTTTGAATTTTTCTCTCTTTTTGGAATACCAAACTGTATTCACAAGTAAACCATTTTATTGAGACTCTGCAAACCACAGCAGTTAAAATGCTTAGTCACTGAGTTGTAGGAGGAGACTTTATGCGCAGCTGGTTCAGACACACTGCAGCTGAATCTGCCCAATCAGCCAGAATAGTCGCTCAGAATAGTGGACAGCCAAGCCAACTGATACCCACTCCCTCTCTGGGCAATGCTACAGCCAATGCAGGGCCAAGCTGGGACAAGCCACTGCACTGATAGCCATTGCATTACCCGGATGAGCCACCGCGCAGCCCACGCAACATTAAGTTACGCAATTCACTTTCCGCATACGTTCCCTCAGGGCTGCGTAGGAGAATTCCAGAGGAATCGCAGCAAGTGACATATGACCGCACACGACAGGGAAAGAAAAACTTCCGTGCTGCAACGAATATCCGTTTCCCCGGAAAACCGCTTAATGGAAACGACCGCGAAGAATAACGTCAAGGTCAGCAGTGTTTCAAAGCCAGAGGATGCACAGTTTTATATATATATATACAGTGCATCCGGAAAGTATTCACAGCGCTTCACTTTTTCCACATTTTGTTCTGTTACAGCCTTATTCCAAAATTGATTAAATTAATTTTTTTCCCTCAAAATTCTACACACAACACCCCATAATGACAATGTGAAAAAAGTTTTTTTGAGATTTTTGCAAATTTATTAAAAATAAAAAAATAAAATTTCTCATTTACATAAGTATTCATACCCTTTGCTTTAACGTATTTTTAAAGTATCATATTTCATATTTGGTCGCATATCCTTTACATGCTGTTACTTCCTGAAGTCTGTGACCATCAACATCAAAAAACTGTCGATATCTTATTTTCAGGTACTGTTACAAGCGATACTATAAGGGTTTAAGGGTTGTTTCTCCTGACTTTTTTCCCCAGAGTTCTATAGGAAAATGAGTCCGGAGAAATAACCCTTGCAGTGATCCATCCACATCTACTCCATATCTGGCAACAGAGTGATGGTTTGGGGCTCGTTTGATAGCTCAGACCCTTGATAACTTACAGCCATTTAGCCATCCATGTGTTCCATACTGTACCAGTGTAATTTACAGCTGAATCTAGTCTCACCCCCAAATTTCCATAGAGATCCATTCAAATGCAGAGAGGTTATAGTATCGCTTGTAACAGTACCTGAAAATAAGATATTGATAGTTTTTTGATGTTGATGGTCAGACTTCAGGTAGTAACAGCATGTAAAAAATATGCGACCAAATATGAAATATGATACTTTAAAAATACGTTAAAGCAAAGGGTATGAATACTTATGTAAATGAGAAATTTTATTTTTTTATTTTTAATAAATTTGCAAAAATCTCAAAAAAACTTTTTTCACATTGTCATTATGGGGTGTTGTGTGTAGAATTTTGAGGGAAAAAATGAATTTAATCAATTTTGGAATAAGGCTGTAACAGAACAAAATGTGGAAAAAGTGAAGCGCTGTGAATACTTTCCGGATGCACTGTATACGTACAGTGCCCTCCACAATTATTGTCACCCCTGGTAAAGATGAGTAAAATGGGTTGTAAAAAATTCTCCTTTTGGTGAATTAGCTTAATCTCACACTGAAAAAAATTGAAAAATCCAACCTTTAATTGAAGTAAATTTATTCAGAGAAAAAAAAAATCCCTCATCAAGAAATCATTATTTTTAATAAAACCACATGGGCCACAATTATTGGCACCCCTGCATTTAATACTTTGTACAACTTCCCTTTGCCAATAAAACAGCACGGAATCTTCTCCCGTAACATCTAATAAGGTTGGAGAATACAGAGCAAGGAATCTGAGACCATTCGTCTTTACAGAATCTCTCCAGATCATCCAGAGTCCTAGGTCCACCCACAGGTTTTCAATGGGGTTTAGGTCAGGGGACTGAGATGGCCATGGCAGAAGCTTGATTTTGTGTTCAGTAGCGTTTAGCAAACTCTACGTGCTTACTTTTGTGGTGAAATGACTGGAAAGGCTTTTTTCTGGCATGCCTTCCAAATAATTTGTTGGCATGGAGGTGTCTAATGGTAGTTTTGGAGACTTGATGACCCCAAGATGCTACTTTCCTCTGTAATTCTTCAACAGTGATCCTTGGGGATTTTTTTTTACCTCTCTTACCATCCTCCTCACTGTGCATGGGGGCAAAATAAACTTGGGTCCTCTTCCAGGCAAGTTTGTAACAGTTCCAGTTGCTCTGAACTTTTTAAGTATTGCCCTAACGATAGATATGGGCATTTCCAGGTGAGTAGCTATTTTTTATAGCCATTCCCTGACTTATGAAGCTCAACACACTTTTCCCGCATTTGATTTGTGTGTTCTCTTATTTTTTCCATGTTGATGTATGAATAAGGGAATATGGCCTCTGTGTCACCTCATATTTATACCCCACTGAAACAGGAAGTTGTGGATTACTGCTTGAAAGTTCACTATGAACTTATAACACTTGAACTAAACACTATGATCAATAATTGTGGAGGGCACTGTATATACAATTTTTAGCACGTTGATTGTGTGCCTGAGGAAAACAGTGTAGCCTGCCTTGTGGTTCCGCTCTAATCTGGAAGGCATTATTGGGTTTGTAGAACATGGGAAACAAAAACAAACTGGGAGAATTCCTGACAAATCCACTAGTGTGAGTGGTGAGAAGTGCTACAGTCTGCAGTTATACCCTTCCTCCACTCCGCCCGTCCACTTTTCATTCGGCCTGCATTCTTTACCGTACATGCGGGCCGTACAGCCGGGAGCTGGGTCCGTTGTTCAGCGGGGCTCAAGACGCTCGCCGAAATGCTCGCTCCCAGAGGAATCGCGGGCATCGGCAGTCAAAGGGGACCCCAGAGAAATCAGAAGCTCCACCCCTGCACTCTCGAGTTCTGAGGCCATGAAGGGTCACACTTGAGTGGGGGAGCTCGGTGAGCAAATGGATCACTTCAACAGACTGGGGATCTCAGACCAATCAGTACACATCTGCTCCCCTTTTGACACAATGATGTGGCTTTTTGTCAATTTTAATTTAGGTGAAGTGTAAGAGGTAGTCCCAGACAGCACATATGTGGTGTCAACTTTTGAAAATTGATCAAGAACAACTGCTGAATTCCTAAACTATTTATTTTTCAACATTTAGCAATCTGATCTACAAATCTATAACAGTCTGGTTTTGACATTGTACGAGACACATAGTGAGACACATGATAAAGTTATGATAATGCTATGGTATATCGTGTATATATAGTGTAGGGGTAAGTGAATGCCATGGTATATCGTGTATATATAGTGTAGGGGTAAGTGAATGCCATGGTATATCGTGTATATATAGTGTAGGGGTAAGTGAAAATCATGTACTGTAAACAAGCAAAGATGCAAGGGTAAAATATTCACACAATTTTACATATCAAGCAAAAATAAATCCCTGGATTTGATTTATAAATTTCTATTGTACATATATTTGTATTGCTTTATATTTATTGATTATATTCAATTTGGTCTTATTTTGTTTCTGTAAGTATGTTATTCAGAGCGAGAAGGCAACCGCCTGTGACAGAAATTTAAAAAGTGGGGGAAAAGCGTAACTTCAGGTGTTTATTACTTTTGTAATATTTATAATATTTGTAATAGTAGATCTTAGTGTTTAAGATGAAAGGCAAAGTGCCCCTATCTGAAGTGGTGTGGCTCAACCGTGTGGTAGGCCTAGCATGCTGCACTGTCGCTGCAATGAGAGTAACTCATAAGAAAGCCACTTTAGCACTCGGTTGTAGAACGGCGCAGTGAACGCGTCGTCTTAAATCCGTGTTCTTCGGCAACCTTGGACCTCTGATCAAGGGTGCACAAGCACATTTGCTCATTCGTGCATCCCGCGTGCGGCCGAAGCGCTTTTTGGAGCGCGTTCCCCTGCGTGTGTCATCCCTGCCAGCCCACGCAACGCTGCGGGGTTTCCCCTCTCATAACTGGCTCACCAGAACCCTCATTTCCACATGAAATTAATTATATCAAGAATCAAAGCAGAAGAAATGTGCGCGGATGACACTGCCATTTCTCAGTAAGCTGGAATGAGATGCATCAGTTCCATGAAAAAAGGGGCGCCGACGGGAATTAATCCCTTCTATAATATGAGGCACCCCCCCCTCCCCCTTTTCTTTCTTTGAGAACAAATTTTTCTTTTCTTTTATTTTCCCATTTTGGAATGGCCAGTGTGTATTCAGTGACCTGTTTCATTGCTGGGATGTCCTCACAGTTCGAGGGGACACGCTTCTCTGAAGTGCCTCAATCCAAAGTCCCGTGGCTAAGCTGTGCAGACATTACATCAGAGGAGAGCACCAGCCGGTGTAGACAGACTGCAGGTGCCTGGGGTGTATGATGAGATAAGGAGATCAAGACAACCCCACTGACTCATGCCTTCTATCACTTGCATGGTAACGAGTCGACACAAGGCCATAGGCCGTATTGCTACACTGAACCAGTGTTTTGGCAGGAAGAGCCCCCTGGCAGATTCCCCCCCCCCCAGTAGATGCTTGGATTGGCGGAGCGCACGCCTCGTTGGACGCTAAACGCCGGGATACAGCCGAGCAGGGATCGATGACAAAGCCGACCACAGTACTTGTAAAGAATAATACATTCAAATACACTTTAAAGAAAGAAAGCAGTCTGCAGCTTGACATCATTAACTCAGCGATTGAAGGGGAAACCGTAGGAGGAGACCTGGTCCATATTCTGGAAGAGCGCCGGCCCCTTCAAGTGCTTCAGCGTGGAAATAAAATCAGGAAGGTCAAGAGCCGCTTCCTCCTTCCAAGCCGCCTCTTTCCAAAACGGCATAATGTTCGTCTGTTTTACTCGTTGCGACGCTCCAGCCTTCCAGGGATTGATACACCCCTTCCTTTTTAGAAAGGGTAAAGGGCTGGGGGGGGGGGGTGGCTTTATACATTTCTTTCTCATCCTTGTCAAACTAAAGAGGGAGAGCCTTGTCAAACTCTTTAGCACAGAGGGATTTTTACCCTGAACGGTGACGTTACAACACAAACTTCAGCGGATTCACACAGGCGCCCTTGTCCACAGTGGAAACGGTTTGTGCCTGTTCCAATGCCAAAGCTGCCACTAACTCTGCACTTTGAATTCTCAGTTGAAAACTGGGAATAAGAATAAACACTAAAAGCAAAGGCCAATGTCTGTTCATGAATTAAGATGGCAAGAATCCCAGGGAGTTAGTAACACGAGGAGGCTACAATATTGAAGCATCTCTTGGGGGTCTGTCCGTTCATTCACTCCCACAATAACTCTTTCCTTCAGACCTGGACATCAAAGCGATCTGGGGACACACCTTACTGCATGTGCATCCCTGTCCTGGAGGTGAGCCAGCAAAGACCAAAGCTGGCCCAGATGCCTGAGGAGGGTTATTTCAGAGCTCCGGAGTACGTGGGTTGCCACCTGCAGCTGTAACCCCTCGCCTTGCACAGCAGAGCCTGGACAATGAGCTAAAGCGTGGGGGCGTCAGCCGGACTGACCGCTTAATAGGCCGTGCCCTGAACACAAGGCCACTGACCGCTAACAATGTGAGAGTGCCAAAGCATCGCAAGGTCAGGGGTCACCACCACTCTCGGTGGCGGCCAATTCTCCCTTCCAGGGGTCGGGTGAAATTAGTGGACGGTGACATTGGCTCTTTCACGCTTCAGGGCTGAAAACCAAACCAGTGGCCTGATGAACACAGAGATGTTTTTTGTTTTTTTTTATCCTGGAGGGAGCACTGTAGTGGTGCATGATGGGAAGGGAATGGACACACTTTGCTAATTACCACTTTATGGCCAAGCAAGGAATGCGAGTTTAAACCAGACAGGGTTGCTACTGGCTACAAATAAAGATGCAAGCCAATTTTCTTTTGGGGTAATTTGCTGTGGCTTGGAAATACTCATTAAGCAAGAATATATTGTAAAAAAAGTAATGACTAATGACCTGCTGACTATACAGTATATAGCGGAAAAGGGAACATTTTGTGCAGAAACGCATAGACTAATGCTTAATTAGTGGAAATTACTGTCAGATATTTGGCTCTGGATGTTAATTGCTGTAGTTTTTGCATTTTATTTTCTGTTCTTGCTGTGTGGTGCAGAAGGGACAAACAAACACAGAATGAAACACACGGAGGCCATGGAGTCACTGTGGTGACGTCACTTTAAATAAGAGCCCCACAAAACCACTTCAACTCTCCAACTTATTCAGAGAAAGATGCCTTCTCACAGTTAGGTCTACCCCTAGATTTTTTTCCTTTTTGACTTAGCCCTTTCAGTGCAGTTATCAGGGGAAAAACACCATGTTGTTTACCTAATCTCTAAACCCGCTCATTAAATTTGCACAAATTTATTGGAGTTCTGGAAATCGTTTCCAGTTTTAGAAATAAAAAACAAAGCAAAACAAACTTCCAAGTAAATACTTGTGTGGATATAAATGCCAGGGTAAGTATTTGTTTGGCCGAGCACACCCCAAGTTAACAGGCCTTTACGGATGATTTGCATGTATGCGCGGCTAAACACTTTCTCTGGGGTTGTAATTTCTCATAGCAAGAACTTTGATTGCCTTTTAAAAGGACGGTAAAGCCTCGGCTTTTAACCTCCAATGCATAAACCTCAGACGTGTCATGTGACTTGGGATACTGAGACGGAGGCAGCTAAATAAATCAGTGCGTGGGTGGTAAGTCCACATGCTATCAATAGGTCACGGACTTGCACCAATGACAAAGTTTTTCCAGGAGACAAATTAATTTTGATTGGTTCGTCAGTGATTGATGGTATCTGGTCCCATCTCTACGTCTCATCACAAGCTCAGAGAGCTGAATGCACTTCTCTCAACAATGTGTTTGGGTTCGTCCTGTCAGAGCGCTTCAGAGTTCTGATTAAGTCTACGATTACAACGACTGAAAGTGATCTGTGCTGAATGATTACGAGCTGGAATGTGGATCCTATTACTTGTGGTGCTCTTCAGAGGAATGCTAAACTTATTTAGGACACGTATACTGCTGAAATGACACATTACACTGGACACAAATAACAGGAGTTGTCTTAGATATTTTTATAGAGCGTTTAACTAATCCGAGAGATGCCACTTCAGAGATGCACTTTGAGTTGCCTTGTGTATGAAATGTGCTATACAAATAAACTTGACTTGACTTCAGCTCACTGAACTCAAAAATGCTACACAGCATGACGCCATTTCAAAGAAGATATTATTTACGGTACAGACAGTAGACATTTTGGATACAATAATTTATAATGTAATCTGTCACCGCCATTACCCCATATGTGTATGGAGATTACAAGTAATTCAAGAAAGTGTAAAGCACCGTTTGTAAGCATGTCGGCACGTACACACACCATTTCTTATTGCAGCCTGTAAGTATGTCGGCACGTACACACACCATTTCTTATTGCAGTCTGTAAATTATGTGTGCTTGGATCTGCTCCGGACAAAAACAAAAGGATCGGTGTACAGTGCTCAGTTTAAGCCCCACGTTTATTAATGCACTTTATCGTGAGCACAGGGAAGGAAAATGAGTGCCATTTCCATAGCACAGCTCGGCTATCCTGCCCAGGAATAACACAGAAAAGAAGCCATTTTATTTTTGTCGCATGCGGCCTCGTGGCTGGCAAAGAACTGCCACAGTTACGCTGAACATCGTGTGTATTTCCCCAAGGAGATGAGACTGTATTTACAGGAGAGCTGAGACCGTACAGAACACAGCACCTACACGACTCTTTCCCCGCCTCTACAGGGAGTGTGAGCCGAGACGCTAGGCATCAACTGAAATGCTGCGTCTCACAGGCCTCTGTGGCTACTCACCGTCTGACTGACTGGAGTTTTCCGTACAAGACGTATTACCGTACATTATCCTAGATCGATTGGTTTCCCAATGTACCGTCCCGCTGGTAACGACCCAAACGTCTTCGTGCTCATTCACAATGAGCTCATTGACAAGTTGTTTGTTGTGCAAGTCAGCTAGAGCACTGCTTCAAAGTTACAGTCCGTGGGTCAGTGGAAAGGAAAGTTGAGTGGCATTACGCAATCATGTGGATTCACGCCACATTTTGAATTCCCTGAACAAAAGCAATGACAAAGGCATGTCTGTGACTATGCACAGCATGCGTGGAAGTATATGGTGTGTATACATATGTGTGTGTGTGTGTGTGCGTGCATGGGTTTCTATGGGCGCTTGTGTGCACTCTCCTGTGTGTATTTGTGTGTGAAATGTACTGTAATATGTTTAAGCGTACCGTGTGTGCATGTGTTAAAGCGACTTGTGTGCAATGTGTGTGTGTGTGTGTGTGTGTGTGTGTGTGTGTGTGTGTGTGTGTGTGAGTGCCTGCAGGGTGAAGTCAGTATCCTGACCGCCTGCTGGGTCCAGGACTCCTGGACTCTCTATCAGTTTCCCAGAGGCTCCTGCAGGAGACAGGAAGATGACATCAGTCTGGGCCGGACTCGCTCTGTTCTCTAACCTGCCCTGGAAACAGCCGTTCTGTTCCAGCAAACGGGTTTGAGCTCAGGCCGTTTGGAGGAGGAGGAGGCTTTTGGGGGCAGTCCAAGGGGGCGGAGTTCACAACTACATGGAAAAAGTACATCGTTTGTGAGCACAAAACAAAATGGTCTCCGGTCATGCTGATCAAGGTGAGATGATGCAGCTAATTTCTCTCCCGTCTAATTTTGGAGCCCACAGTTTTTATATAATCGACACAAGCGTTAATGGGACACTGCTCACTCTTGACGAAAGGTCACCCCTAGTCCAGTGAACCCCTGCACTGGCCTTCTCTCCCACACACACACACACGAGGGACACCGTTCGCGCAGGGCTGGGACTGTCGGAAGCCCACAGCCTCGTTGACTGGTGAGAGCTGAACTCAAACACCTTCTGAAGCATAACACACCTCGTGCTCCCTTGAGCTCAAAGAGAAATGTTCTTTCCGCAAAACTCTTCACACGGACCCACTCAACTCTTCACACGGACCCACTCAGGATGCACGCTCGTTAAAAACACTCTTTCCGTAGTGTACCACAGTTCCCACTCTGTTAAAAGATCTCAAATGGTTCAACGTGGTCCAGGCTTTCAACATGCAGCTTGTCAAACAAATATCTGCTTTCAGGAATTTAAGACAAGTTGAGACACTGAGGTCACCGACTCCTTTGAGCGCGAGTCTGAAGTCTGGCACTATAAACATAAGGCAAGGCTCCAACTTAGACAGTGCTGCTTTGGTAGGTCTTCAGCATCCAACATTATTAATTGCCAGCCAAAAGACATGTAGACATATAGTTACACAAGTTGTATAATGCACATTGACAAAGCTAAACTTTCCAAATTCATAACTTTCAGTCAAACAAATTCCAAATGAGCAGGGCTCCCCCTACTACTATTCTCCTTTATGAGTGATACATTTTCTATACTATACTATACTATCTCTATACTGTTTCTATACTTCTGGCTGTGTTTCAGCTGCATAATATCATCGTACTGAAGACTGTCAACTCAATCCGTGGATACATTTAATATTTATCGCATTATAAAGAAGAAAGCGTTCCCTTCCCACTCCCCTTCACAACAATCCCACAACGACAACAGTTCTGAACGAGAGGGAATGCCTTGCAATCTGATTCCGGGGCTACAGATGAGCTTGCAGTAATTAACGCATCTGTCGGGAGATGAAATGCAGCTCGAGGTCCGTGCTGAGTGATGTCTCGTGATCCCCCGGTTTCCATTAGAGGAATTCCGCAAAGCCCATGCAATCTGTTTACACTGAGCATCTCAGTGGACAGAAATTACGTATGAATGTGGGGAGCCCTTCCTCGTAAAGCCGCACATGTCATCAGGTGTGGGCTAGGTAAATGCTTATGTTGAAACATCCACTCGGAGAATCTACCACTTCCTCTTGTTCCCCAGCTTTTAAATTGCTGTACAGTTTCCGGTTATTTCTCTGTGACTGTGACCTGGCTGATGGAAAGCCTGTGAGAAGTTATACCGATACTCTGCACGACTTCTGGATTCTTCCCCGGTGACGTTCTCTGCAGCAGGTAGTCCAGAAAATACTGTATTTTATGTCTCAAGACATCATTAAGTCAAAGGCCTCAAATTAAACTGACAGCCGCAGTGCCTCAGCAGAGCTGCTCCTGGGAGAAGCAGCAGCCAGAACCGGGAAAGAGTCTCTCTTGCTAGTAAACCCGATGTTTTCTCATGTTTCTCACCGCGGTAACAGTACAGCCTGTACAGAGGAGTAGGTGAGCGGGAAATCTTTAAGGTTTGAAGGCTTGAGCGCACAGCTCAATTCTCCAGCTACAGGTCGTTTCCTGTCCAAAACACCAGCCGATGTCTCGGTAGGATTGGTGTGACAACAATGGAAGACACACTGCGTGTCATTCCAGAGAGATTCCTAATCGAGCGGCAAACCCAGTACACGTTGTGCCCTGGAGACGGTTAGTCCCATAGCTCACGTCATGTATATGTGCATGTACATACACCAGTGCACATGAAACGTGTGTGTGTGCGTGTGCGCGTGTGTGTAAGTGTAGGAATGCAGTGTCTGAACTGACGGGCAACATGGAACGATGTGTGTGGTGTGAACAGGGAAACGTCTGTAGGATGATGTACAGTTTCCTGCAGGACTATAATGGATCAGTAATCACCTCACTGAGTGCCTTTCGCAGGGTAACTTGAGAATGCACAAGCACAGAGCTGTCAATGAAGTCCGACTAAATTTTAGTCTTCAGAAAAGCGCAGCCCGGGACTACACTACACACCATTTGGAATGCCTTAAATCACTCATGCTTGGTGTTATGAGTACATGATGTGAACATGGGGCACTTATATAAGAAAAAGGTGTGTTCTGATCCATGCAAAATATTTAATGTAAACTACAACAGGGAAAGACCTAGCTGCTTCCAAAATTCACTGTCAAAGTCACCAAAATCTATCTTCTGAAAACATATTTCTAACTGAATTCTGCACTGTAATGAGCTGGATTATTGTATTGTACTTAATTAGTCCGTCTTAAGTGAACCTGCAGTTCCCACTGAATCTCTGAAAGCAATCATTGGTCGTTTTTCAGTCTTTTCCACAATAAAAGTCCAGATGCGTTTGAAGACATTATGAGAGGATCCAGCTCATTATACGACCGACTGAAGGAGAGACAACCGACGCCTTCTGCATTCAGTGCAGCAATAAAAAGCACTAATAGATTAATACTACTACTATCCACATCTGTACTGTACTCACAAAGTGGAATAAATGTAGTACAAAGGATTACAATGAAGTGGAGAGAACTACTCTTTCCCCCTGCCAGTGGAACACAGACTGTCTTTCTTAGTCTTGTACACTGTGTACGTTTAAAGGCCATGTAAACTCTGGCGGAGGACACATACTTGAATTCATCAGTGTGAATGGCACAGGCACACGCACACACGCACACACACACACACACACACACACTTTTAAAGAGCTTATCCGGAAACAATCCGGTATTTAGTTTGGCCGACTATAAAACAGGCAGGGAGTGCAAATATTATTCATCTTTGAAAATCAGGTTAAGGCATCTAAAATTGAGCCTTGAGCAAGCTTCAACTGCTAGCTATGTTCTTCAATCTCTCCAGCCAAAACACACTTAAGACTGAAACATCGACTGCTGCTTTTAATAAACCTTTATGATCCAGACACATGAGCATCCTAAGGCGGCAGTAACAAATTAGCGATGATTAATAACACAACTGCAAGTAACATCAATAAAAAAAAGCGTCTGTGATTTGTGCAGTGGAGATGGTATTGATCCAATACGCATTACACGCGTGAATTACATTCCAGTGGGAGGGGGGATTACCAGATTTACTATTAGGGGGTCATAGAAGGAGGGGGGGGGGGGGGGGGGGCTTGGGTCATAAGACCCTGGGTCGTTATGGGGACCATCCCCCCCACTAAACGCTTTTTCGTTGAGCTCCGTAAAGCCTGCACAATGCCACACTCCCCGCATTCCGGCACATTCCACATTTACTGCCCAGCTCGACTGTTCTGTTCCGTTCCGTCCAAGCCCCGGGTGGTTGAGGGATTCCACATGTTTTGCGGTCAGCCCCCCGTATATACGCTACCTTGTATTCCCAGAGTCCCTGCTGGCGAGGCCCAGTTTAGCCAGTGAGCAGTAGAACGCAGGTACTGTACGTTGTCATCAGCACGGCTCCCTGCTGGCACAGGTCAGCGACCTCGTGCTCAATAACACGAGTGTGCTGATAGACATTTCTCATCCAATATCCAATCTGCACACTGCCGATTCCAAAGCCAACAGCAAGAACCAACCTCCCTAAATATCTTTATCTCAGGGAAGGGATGGGAAACGATCTTCCTTGTGATATCACAGAGAATAAAGTTGTTAATTGATCCATTTGAATGTCACTCGCTTTCAGCTTTCCGTTCATTTCATAACCAGTCCAGACAGGTGGATCCACTAGCCCACAACGAGCAAGGCCTTAAACGTAAGTAAAAACCAAGTTACCTCTGTTAGGTAATACTATAAGTCTAAGTATAAGTATAAGTGTTAAGTTTACTGTTCATTAACGCATGATGAAGCTATGTCTGAGTTACACTTCACAGCATCAATCTACAATGTGAATAAAAAATACAATTAGCCAATAACTTATTTTAACCATAGAAAAATCTAATAATAATAATATTTAGTAGTGGTATTAATATAATTAACAGCATCAACAAAAATAATAATCATTATATTGGATTTTCCCGTTAAAAGGTTAAAGCCAAATTGTGTCATTTTTAAACATATACAGTTTTTGTTCCTTGCTCAGAATTTGTCCAAAGCACTTTACAGAAGATTAAAAACAGAGTGAAACGATATAGGATGAGCCACCCAGTAACCCTAAATAAGCCAAGAGTAGATTTGATATATTGTGCACGTCTGTGGTTTTTACAAGATTGGAGCACAGGGAACTGCCTTCTGTAAACGACAGGGCAGCCAGGTGTGTTCTGACCTGTGTCTGAGTGCGCCTAACCTCCCACCCCCATGCTGTCCCACGCAGACAGCAGCTGCTCACACAGACACCAGGAAAGCAACCTTGCAAAGGAGCGGGCAGACCGCCAGCCACAGAGCCTATGGAGATATCCTTTTATTAATAAAAATTATACGCCACAAAAACAAAACAAAAAAATCACAGCATGAGAAGATGGAAAATGATGACTCAATGTTACGCTGGTAATGCTACCTCTGTCCGGCTACACCGCATGGAGAGAGAGAGAGGGCTTTAGAGTTACACTAACCCAAATGCACCCTGCGTTAGAATTACATTATAAACATATTCTATGTTTAGCAAATCATAATAATACTTACTTGTATTGTATTTCATGCCTACAAAGCAGTGAAATTGGAGCCTGAACTGAAAATGAGAGCGAAAGATAGGAAGAGATGGGGAGGTGGAGGGAGGAGTGGAAAGAGGGAGCGAGAGAGAAGAGGTGGAAATACCGCGGGGGAAGGTGGAGAGAGCGCGAGAGAGAGAGAGAGAGAGAAAGAGACATCATAATGTGAGGGAATAAAGAGTGTGTTGTATTGTGGAAATCTGCTGAGGTGAGGCAGAGGATCAATAACTCTCTCTGGGTAAAAGCGTGAAAGCGGATCCGGGCTGACCAGCGGTCTGCTGGGACGGATGATTAACAGAGTTGAGAGGGGTCTCTGTGTAAGGGGGCGGGGGGTCTCGTGTGCGGGGGCAAAGGGGGGGGGGGGGGGGAGATCTCTGTGTGCTGCACAGGGGCCAGGAATTACACCCTGACACCCCTTCATCATGTCCACGGGTAATTGCTTAATAATCTAACACCTTGTGGGCCCCCAGACTTCAGCGCTGCTCTCTGACGATGCGGGGCAGGGCGGGCCTGAGGGAAACGCTCCTGCTCCACGTGCCAGTAAAATGTGTTTCTCGCAGTATTCTGGGGCTGTCAATCAAAGATAGAGGGAAGCAAAACAAGACCAGGGACAAGCAGCTGGGTGGGCTGAGGGGGCGGGGTCAGCGAAGGCTAGCGTGGGTCAGCGTGGGTCAGCGTAGGTCGGCCCGGGGGTCGCGAGTCGGGTTCAGAAGGAAGAGAAGCCGGCTCCGGCCACATGTCCGCCCAGCGGAGACGGAGAAGCGGAGTGAAGCAGCCAGGACACATATCTCAGACAGTAAGGAGACGGGTCCGTATCGAGCGGCTCACAGGGTCACAGCCAATCCATTACTGATGTGAGACACCAATTATAAGGTGCTAATCCAACCCATCACAAAATATGCCCCAAAATATGACTCAATCTATCATAAGCCCAAACCCATCCCCAACGTATGAACTGCACAAAAATAAAAGAGTGCCATCAAATATATTATATAAGTAAATAAAATAAACTGAAGCTAAGGAGTTTTTTTTTATCTGCACATACTCTTGGGTACCAGTTCTTGAGGTCCAAATTCAAGGATTTGATTAATTCTGGGTAAAGGTCCAAAATTCCTTCCAAGGGGACATTGGAACAAGCAAGGGGAAATAAGGCACATATTTGCAGATTAAAAGCATGACACCACAGCCACGCCCACATCCTGACCTCCCAGCTGCGATGATGTCACAGCTGTTTCCAGCCTTTGTTCCGTTGAATGCTACGGTCACCACTTCTCTTTCAGTGCCACTTTTATATTTTATGAAAAAATATATTTCATACTTTTAAGTGCTAAAAACAGACGGGCTCTTGAGGGTTGACCTCAAACAACATCAGAGCTGCCACCTTTCAATAACCAATGGAGACATGCAAACTAACCACATGCAGCCCAGGCATTCAAAGGCAGATTTTGAGTTGGCTTTTTGTGGAGTTGGAGGCTACACAGGAAACACGGCCATAATTAAATGTGAATTTTCCTCCAGTGGACTCATAGAAAATCATGTATTTTTTCTACACATATTTTACATTAATTACTACACTGTATAGTAAGGTTTATTAATTATTCGATTCACAAAAACAATGTGGAGAATTATTGTAGAGAGGTAAAGACGACCAGTCATCTCCAAGTATATTTTAAGTAAGGCTATGCTTTTAGATCCCTTGTGCTTTATTGTCAGTATGAATGGACTCGCTCCCTCTGAATTTAAACGCCGTTTTAAAATGTCCCTTATGAAAAAAAAGAGAAACCACTCTCAACAAAGTCTCCACCGTGCGTGTGATCTAAGAATACGCAGCGCCTTGTAATCTACCACTTAAATCAATCTTGCCATAAATGGCGAAGCATCACGCACGCACATTAAGCAATGCCTTTATATTGGATGTCCTTGGCTGGCCGGTTCTCCCCACTCATCACGGATCTAGCCAGATAAATACAAACACGCCGCACAGCTGACTCATAAGAAAAGCGGTAGGTCCTGGATTTTTAAAAAAGTTTTCAAATGACCAGTGCTAGAGACCCAGGTGAACACATTGTTATTCAAGCTTTGAAAATACCAGCCAGGGTCTGTTGGGGCAGTAAACCGAATTACTGGGAACTCCAGCCCCTTCCGTCCTCAGCTTCACTTACTGGAAACTCAGAACCAACAAATTAAGCTTGGTTCAGCCACATGCACAGATTTGAGCATACTAGGGGGTGGCATTTAAAACAGAGTTTACAATTAAAACAGTTTAGTACACAGTTAACTCATCTCCCATGGAATACTGGGTCTAAACGGTTATCTGATTTTAAAGTGAAAACAAAAAATGAAAACAATAAAATGTGTCAAAATTATCATGAAAAGTGCATGGAAAATGAATGGCAAAGGCCTTGTCCTTCTCAACCAAGTGATAAGGCCACAAGGGCTGCAGTTTTTCATTTTATCTTTTTGTTTGACATTTATTTAACCAGGGAGGTCAACAGAGACCTCACTTCCCTTTTGCAGTGACAACCTGCGGACTCAAAGTGGGAAGGGAACACATGGGATTGTGTAGCCAATCATATGTAGGGAATTATTAGGTGGCCAGATGTAGAGAGCCAGTTGTTTGTGGGAATTTTAGCACGATGCTGGGGTTAACACCTCTACTCTCTTGAAAAATGCCAAGGGATCTTCAATGGCCGCAGTGAGTAAGGACCTTAGGTTAACATCTCAACCGAAAGACGGCACCTTCTATAGCAGTGTCCCCATCGCCGTACCGGGCCACTGGACTTCTGTTTGGCCCGGAGTGAAGAACGGCCCCTACTGGCCCACCAAAACCTCTTCCAGCGGCAGCTTAGCTTTCCCAGAATGTCTGCCATCCAAAAACTAACCAAGCCCACACACCCGATTGACATGAGAAGGATACAGGGTGACATTGCTACTGTCTGGTATTCGTACCTGCTTTATAAGACCCCACCCGACAAACAAGGAGCTCCGCACTTAAAGTTGACTTTACCTGGATTTAATCAATTGTCCGGGTCCAGTTCATTTCAGTGATGATTATATTGATGATGGGAATAACTTGCTTTCCACAGCGAGTCAAAATTAAGGACAAATGTTGGTGGAAACCAGGCCAAAGCCCTGTTTCTTTGCTTTGAAAAGGGGATAGGTTTCACACTCAGAAGAAAAGCTTTGTTATCGATACACTTTCATATACACTTCAGTAGAAGCAAGACAGATGTTTTAATGAACAGCATTTCTGAATGATAAAAACGTTCCTTGTTTGAGTAAAAAATACAGATTCTTAGGTATAGGCATCTATAGTTTTTATGCACCAATTCTCACATTTCTGATCTTTGAAAACATAGAGCACATTAATTAAATGAATATATTTTGAAAATAGTCTGCTGCAGAGTTGATCATGCGTGTCTGATGTTGGCTGGCTCCGTGACCTTTGGGTGCCTCTAAGGTTTCCGTGACTACCCGCTGGAAAGCGTGCGCGAGGTGAAAAGATCCAAGCTAATCCTCCTCCTCCTCCTCCTCCTCATTTCTGGTAGCGTTTACTCTTCCTTCCAGAGCGCATTGGCCAAGCAAATTAGTGAGTGACGACCACTGGCATAGAAACAGAATCTTTGGCAGGAGGGGACTGGGATATAGCCTTTGAATGACTGATTTCATCACAAAGATGGATGCTATGCTACAGAATAACAAGCAAATGTGAAAATAATGGCATATGGACTTAATCCCAGTATCAAATAATAATTTAGTCACAACATCAAATAAATGATTAACCCGGAAATGAAATGCCACAAAACTAAAATATGACCGAACTGTGTGGCAGGTATAGCAGGTATAAGGAGATATGATGTTGTATAGTATGGTTCATAAGCAGGTATAAGGAGATATGATGTTGTATAGTATGGTTCATAAGCAGGTATAAGGATGTATGATGCGGTATAGTATGGTTCATAAGCAGGTTTAAGGAGGCATCACGCTGTATAGTATGGTTCATAAGCAGTTATAAGGATGTATGATGCGGCATAGTATGGTTCATAAGCAGGTTTAAGGAGGCATCATGCTGTATAGTAAGGTTCATAAGCAGGTTTAAGGAGGCATCATGTGGTATAGTAAGGTTCATAAGCAGGTACAAGGTAAAAGTGTTACATTTTAAGAGTTGTGGTTAAGGAACTGGGCTCAAAGCAGAGGCGTTGTAGTTTCAGGTGCTCAGTTTGCCACTGTACTCCTTGTACAAGGTACATCACCTGGATCGCTCCAGTAAAAACTCCGCTGTGTAAATGGGAAATTCAGCCTCAGTCTGTACAGTTCTAAGGCCTGTTATTATTTATGTTAAGTCATCTGGTTAACATAAATAATTGGACAAGTGTTAATGTGTCTCTACACTGGGCCTGGCTCATTAAGGCCAGTAAATAAGGACATCGTGGATGTTTTTACAATGGCTTCGTCTAACATCTTACAGCTAACATCTCTCCACTTGAAAACTGTTCATCTTCTGAAATGAAAAAAACTTGGATCTGGGATCTGAACCAGGAATGAAGAGCTATTACAGCTGAGGGACCACTGAACCCCAGATCACATTTTAGCCTCACTTAAAGATGGCTGGAAATGCTATTTTCTTTGGTCAGCCTGCCCAAGGCTACATCCTTACACAAGCTGAGAGTCTAATCTTACCCGTACGAGTCAATCAAGGAATCCTACTCTCTAAAAGGGAGAGTAGTTCAAAAAGTAGTTAAAAAACTCTTGTGAGTCTTGGATGGGTCCTTTTATCCCTTTACTCTGAAGAGATTTGACACTTAACTGACCATCTTTACACAATTCTTAGACATGCAAAAAAGATCAGAACAGAAAGTAATTGTGAAGAATTTCAGAGAGAGAGAGAGAGAGAACCTAAGTATAAGTATTACACAGTACTATTATACTGAATTCAAAAATAGTAATCTGTGCATATAGCAGCAAGAGTGCATTTACATCCATAAATGAGAAGCACCTCCAGTGAAGACAAAGAGGACCAAAGGGGAAGCCATTTTGTCCATTTGTCTGACAATTATTCTGTCAACATAAGCCACGCACGCACGCACGCACGCACGCACGCACGCACGCACGCACGCACGCACGCACGGCACCACGCTGGCTGCCTCTCGCCAGGAGCCAGCTCCAGACACGGCCGCCACAAAGGTTCCTTGTTGCCACAATCTGAGCAGCGGCGCCATGGAGGAGCCCACGCGTTATTGAAGCATCTGCTCAGGGCTAACGTTCCTCCCTACGTCAGTCTTCAAAACGTGATACATAATATGCTGCTAGGTCACAGATACCTTGGTACAGGATAAAACAAGCCGACCTTAAACGGGACAGTTCACTTCAGTTTAGTGTGTTTTCAATTGGCACAGACAGTTTTGCAATGAAAGATGCTTGCCTTTGGCTTGCTCTTGTGGGGGGTTTAGGCTGGGTTTTTCCTGTGAAGTGCATTGTGACAACTAGTTGTTTCTGGTGACCTGCCAGCTTTACAGATGGTGACATAGGGGTAATTTGGGGTTTCATGGTTTAGAGAAAAAAAAATAAAATAGGAGGTAACTCCAAAATCTGAGGTAATCTGAGGTCCAAATCAGCGTGCATAGCAACGTTATATCTCCAGTTTTAATAAAAGAGATGAGAAAAAAGGAAACAAAAACATCTGATCTAACTTACTTTTCTTACCAGATGAGGTATTCTGTAAGCCCACTTAGCTCAGCAATATATTCCACAAACCATTTGTCAGCACATGACACGCCAACTAATTTTACTCTGGAGCTAATCGGGAGGCATGGCTACAATATGGTACAGGGGAGAAAGATATATTGCATGCTACAGGCACAGAAACCCCACACCGCTCACTGCTGGGGCATCGATGCTACAACGCTACACCTCACATAAAACTGGAGACACCATAAACTCAGGGGTTCTGCTAGCGGCGGCTTACACAGAACAGGGCGCTGATCCAATTGGAGCCTTTTCAACCACGGATTTGTTCCTGCCGGAAAGGGTAAATGGGAACATATGCTTGTGGCTGATGATGTCACGATTGATAGTCAGGGGGGAAAAAAACAAAAAAACATAAAAGGTTCGAGGTGCATAAAAAGAGTGTCTGACTCAGAACAGAATCAGTCAGAGAGGCGCCCATTTACATTAGTAATCTATTGCATGGTGTGTGTGAGAGTATGCGTGTGCGTTTCTGCTATGACACGCACTGCATGGTGTGTGTGAGAGAGTATGCGTGTGCGTTTCTGCTATGACACGCACTGCATGGTGTGTGTGAGAGAGTATGCGTGTGCGTTTCTGCTATGACACGCACTGCATGGTGTGTGTGAGAGAGTATGCGTGTGCGTTTGTGCTATGACACGCACTGCATGGTGTGTGTGAGAGAGTATGCGTGTGCGTTTCTACTATGACACGCACTGCATGGTGTGTGTGAGAGAGTATGCGTGTGCGTTTGTGCTATGACACGCACTGCATGGTGTGTGTGAGAGTACGCGTGTGCGTTTCTGCTATGACACGCACTGCATGCTGTGTGTGAGAGAGTATGCGTGTGCGTTTGTGCTATGACACGCACTGCATGGTGTGTGTGAGAGAGTATGCGTGTGCGTTTCTGCTATGACACGCACTGCATGGTGTGTGTGAGAGAGTATGCGTGTGCGTTTCTGCTATGACACGCACTGCATGGTGTGTGTGAGAGAGTATGCGTGTGCGTTTCTGCTATGACACGCACTGCATGGTGTGTGTGAGAGAGTATGCGTGTGCGTTTGTGCTATGACACGCACTGCATGCTGTGTGTGAGAGAGTATGCGTGTGCGTTTGTGCTATGACACGAACTGCATGGTGTGTGTGAGAGAGTATGCGTGTGCGTTTCTGCTATGACACGCACTGCATGGTGTGTGTGAGAGAGTATGCGTGTGCGTTTGTGCTATGACACGCACTGCATGCTGTGTGTGAGAGAGTATGCGTGTGCGTTTGTGCTATGACACGAACTGCATGGTGTGTGTGAGAGAGTATGCGTGTGCGTTTGTGCTATGACACGCACTGCATGGTGTGTGTGAGAGAGTATGCGTGTGCGTTTCTGCTATGACACACACTCTCAGTGTATTTGGGCTGGGGAGCGGTCGCGACAGCCAGCAGAGTCAGGCTCCCACGATGGTGATCTGCAGCCCTCATCCTCTCCGCTTTTTTTGTCTTTTATTACCAATGATGTCTGCGGACCGGCGGCGCGTTGGCCCACAATGCTGACGCCGCATTCACGCAAAGCTAGCGCGCTCTTAACGCGGCGCGTTGGCCCACAATGCTGACGCCGCATTCACGCAACGCTAGCACGCTCTTAACGCGGCGCGTTGGCCCACAATGCTGACGCCGCATTCACGCAACGCTAGCGCGCTCTTAACGCGGCGCTTAATGAGCACTAACGTGGTGTGGGCGGTCCACTAAAAGCGGAGCTCCAACAGTTCTCTAATGCAACACTAGTGAACCACTGATGCAGTTCTCATTGCTCAAATGGCTCACAAACGCAGCACAAGAGCGAATGCAATAGCGCTAGTTAGCCACCGATGCAGCTCTAAACATGCACCGACAGCATAATACACCACTCATGGGTGCAACAGAATCACAGCAGCATACGAGCGCTCAGTAGTCCTATCAAAGCACTCCATCCAGCTTCTGCACAGCACCAATGCAGCCTGCATTCTGCATCACAATTCCATTCCGCCACAGTGGGACAGTTTGTTCTTTAAACCGACTTTGACGCGCAATAAATTCATGGAAACCTTGACACATCTGCGTCGTATTCAGATAGCAGCCAAGTTCATTCCCTGCTGCACATTCATAGCCAATCTGCAGCTGTTGATTGTTCTTCAGTCCTCCTTTACACAATTTTTCAGCAGTTGAAAAGTGTGCTATAAAAAGGCAACCTTCTTATTATACTTAGTATTGCGTGTGTGTGTGTAACAATGCAAATGGGCACTAAAATTACAACCCCTCTGCTGGTTGAGACATTAAATGCTGTAAAGTATGATGTATGAAAGTCTACTTCAAAGGCTGTCTAATGCCATGGAGACCAGAGTAACCAGGAGCAACAGCCTTGATTAGTGTTTGGCATTTCATTTGGCGTGCCAGTACTACCTACCTACCGCTGCTTGCCATTATCCTTTAGTGCAACATTAAAATTACGTTCTGCATCATATAATAATATGTCAATCAGTGAGTATGCCATCTGCATAAACACAGGTTAAAGGCAGCCATTTTGTGTAATCTTGGAGAATTCTAGGTAGTTACAACGAGCAGCTGCATTTATATTCTTTACTTTGACTTTAATGATCTCTGTGTGCACCCATATGATTTTTCACGTGAGAGTAACGCACTTTAATATTCTTGCCTTATATGTAATATTTGTGTTTTTCATTCATCTCAGATATACTGCTGTGGAGTCACCGTTTTATCACGTTATTTTCCGTTGACCAACTGAACTCTGAAGTGTGAAAGTTTCCTGTGTCGATAATGCTGCAATGAAAAGTGTGAGGCTTCCCCTTCATTCCTCAATGGCCTCAACTTGGGCCGACACATCTGGCCAAGCCGTCACGTCACCCAAGCCGTCACAAGCAGAGAGGAGGTTGTAGAGGACTTACCCCTGTGATTTGGACCATGTGAATAGCTTAAGTAATTGCATTACTAGTAAGCATGCACAACCTTACTTGGAACCGTGCTGTTAGTTTCTTAAGATAAAACACAAGAAACTTGAAAACTTGGGCCTACAGGGGATTTATGAAGGCTTGGGCCTACAGGCGATTTATGAAGGCTTGGGCCTACAGGCGATTTATGAAGGCTTGGGCCTACAGGCGATTTATGAAGGCTTGGGCCTACAGGCGATTTATGAAGGCTTGGGCCTACAGGCGATTTATGAAGGCTTGGGCCTACAGGCGATTTATGAAGGCTTGGGCCTACAGGCGATTTATGAAGGCTTGGGCCTACAGGCGATTTATGAAGGCTTGGGCCTACAGGGGATTTATGAAGGCTTGGGCCTACAGGCGATTTATGAAGGCTTGGGCCTACAGGCGATTTATGAAGGCTTGGGCCTACAGGCGATTTATGAAGGCTTGGGCCTACAGGCGATTTATGAAGGCTTGGGCCTACAGGCGATTTATGAAGGCTTGGGCCTACAGGCGATTTATGAAGGCTTGGGCCTACAGGCGATTTATGAAGGCTTGGGCCTACAGGCGATTTATAAAGGCTTGGGCCTACAGGCGAGTTATGAAGGCTTGGGCCTACAGGCGATTTATGAAGACTTGGGCCTACAGGCGATTTATGAAGGCTTAGGCCTACATGCGATTTATGAAGGCTTGGGCCTACAGGCGATTTATGAAGGCTTGGGCCTACAGGCGATTTATGAAGGCTTGGGCCTACAGGCGATTTATGAAGGCTTGGGCCTACAGGCGATTTATTAAGACTTGGGCCTACAGGCAGATCTGCTGGGAGAATTTCATTCTACAGCCGCCACACATTCATCCACTCATTCATTCATGAATTTTAAAGGAAACATCCACATCCTTTCCCTGTTCGGGGGGAAAGGCGCAAACAATCATTTCTCTAACCGCTTCCACCATGCAGGCATGAATTAACTAATGCTGAGCGTTCATCTGTGAGTCATTACACACGAGAATGCACTTGAATTCAATCGCTTCCATATGGGATCAATTATTGTTTTGTTCTGACAGACAGATTGGGTGCGATTGTAATACAGCGACTGCGTTCGCGTCAGATACAAAGGGTGTCTTTTGTCCTTGCACCTGCTGTGGATTACATATGAGAAGAGACTGTATCCAAACTGTAACAGACACAAGGCATGGGCCTATCCCAAGGGCTGCTAATCAAGACGTGCTCAGCCAATCATAATTTACTACTCTTGCCCAGGAGCCAATCACGGCATGTCAGTGCATAAGCGTTCCTGGCTGGCTGCCAACTACAGGTGTGTACTCATGACTGGAGCAGGAGAGCAAAGTCTGACACACACTTAGAATCGGACGCTTTCCCCAGAACATATGGAACACGTATGTTCGCGTTTAATGGCGGGTTCCTTTGATGAAAGATTGCTTTCAAGAGGTCACCTCATAAAACCTATGACAATTCTTTGTGAGAAATTATTTGAAATTTTCTTTAAAAAAATAAATAAAGAAATAAATTTCATATCCTTCATTTGAATTTTTTGTAATACAGATTTTTAATAATCTTTCCCTCAAAGTTCCAGCCTTTAAATTTACACACCGGCTACAACTGGCCAAATCACACACTGTTCCTCTCAGGTGAAGGTCAACCCTCAGTTTTACGAGACATAGTCCCTCCGGTGAACTGGGTGCCAGAATCACACGTGCTTGTTTTGCGATTCTCTTCCGTTACCCCTCCTGAGGCACATGTACCGCACAGCGTCTGCTGGGGGATTGTGGCAGTGGCAGCTTGAGCAGGGCAGATGTTCAGGAGCTTGTGCAATTACGAGTTAGCTCAGCTACGAGGCGTCAAGCTTTGGCTGGCCAGTCTGCCCCTTGTGGCCCCAAATAAGCGAAAGAGCCCTTTTTTCCAGGGGTGCATAGACCCTGGGTCTACTCCAGATAATGAGCAAACCCGCCGGCCCTTCTCCTAATCCTCCACATCTGCTCTGGGGACCTGGGAGTGAGGAGCGGCTCTCTCAATCCCTGCAAACGATAAAAGACAGGTCTTAAAAGATCCTAACACCTTCCAAGAAAACCTGTCCCATAATAAATCCACAATTTCTGGACAAAAAATTTACCATCGCTGTAAGGCGGCACCCAACGTATACTCACAGTACTTTTCGGTTACACTGAAAATGTTTGCATCGCCATTTCTTTATGCCTTTTATTTACTAGACTACTCTCTCCCAAAGACATTTCAAGCCAAGTATGACCGTACATCCAGTAAGGAGCAAAGAGCCCATGCAGAAGCAATGCAAGCCCAAGAGACCAACATATGTCTCTAGGAACTGTGAGGAAATGGGAAGAATCCTTTTAAAATATCATCCAAATATGCCGCAAGAAAACGGTTAAAAAATGCAGTAACAAGCTTTGGCGGTTACTGCCGTTTATTGGATGCGGAAATGCTTTCATAAACAGCTCCTTGTAGGTTATTTTGGCAAGGTCATCGCCCTTCATCCCATCATCATCCATGTGCATAAATCAGCGCAGAAGGCCAGCCCTCGCTATGAGAGGATAAAATGTGTTTAACAGCTCTCAGAAGCTTATCCTTCTCTTTCTCACTGTATTTGAACGGTAGTAAAACGCATGACATAAGCAGTAGCCATCTCCTAAATGCCGACAGCTCGTGGAACACACGACTGTAGCTCTGTGTAGTACACTCATTAATCATTTGAGTCTACCGGAATATTACTATGGCGATTAATTTCCAAAATTCAAAAATCATCAAATGGAAAAAGACCCCCCCCCCCCCCCGCCCCCCTAAAAGAAAAAGGAAAGAAAACAGAGACCTCCATCACCCTCCACCTCTTTAGAAAACCTGAATGCTTTTCAAAAAAGAAAAGAAAAGTGCTCGACTTATTGACATCTGACATTAAGTGCTGCTTAAAAGAGGGGCATTGTCCGTGACGAATTCCCGCCGTCAGGCCTCAACTGAGCGTGGTCCATCAGGCGTAAAGCTGACGTAGGGAATGGGCTGAGCGTGGTCCATCAGGCGTAAAGCTGACGTAGGGAATGGGCTGAGCATGGTCCATCAGGCGTAAAGCTGACGTAGGGAATGGGCGGAGCATGGTCCATCAGGCGTAAAGCTGACGTAGGGGACGGGCTGAGCTGAATGTGTGTGTGATGTACAGAGCACCTCACATTCTGGTACTGAACAACACCGGCTCTGTCCCTCCCAGCCAGAACACACTCCCTGCCAGCGATGTGAGAAGCTCAGGGGGTGAACAATGTTACAGAGTGAGAAAGCCTGAGACACCGCAGTGTGAGAAAGACCACACACACACAGAGGTAGGACACCACACACACACACACACACACACACTCAGAGAGGGAGGACACACACACGCACACACAAAAGTGCACTCACACACACACCACACACATAAATGTGCACACACACACACACACAAACACACATAAATGTGCACACGCACATGCACGCACACACACACAAGCATGTGCATACAGACACACATACATACAAACACACACACACACACTCACACATATACACATGCGCACACACACACACACACACACACACACACACACACAAACAAGCATGTGCATACAGACACACATACAAACACATACAAACACACACACACACACACATACACACACACACACACACACACACACACACAGGCACCATTTTTGGCCAACACTACTACAGACTGAGCGACACATAAATCACGACTAATGACACAATCATGCCCAGGAATAATGGCACACAAAGAGCTCATTTATTGCCCTGGTGACTGCAACAGGGAGGAAGGCCACAAAAGACCTGAAAAAAAAGAGAAGGCACGGGTGATGCTAAACCATTGATCCGCAGTCACTGGAGATCCAGGGGTGCACACACCTGCTGGGAGCGCTGGCGCCCCACCATTATACACCGTCTCCCTCGTTCCCGCCTAAACGCAGTCCGAGCGTGCTCCTTCCCGTCTGCTTCTCTCCGGAGACGCACATGATAAGCATTAATGCAGACAAGTAATTTTTTTCCAAAACTCAGTAAAAAATTTTTTTTTAATCCGTAAAAAAAAAAAAAATCAATTTTTTCCCCCCCTTGTCTTTTATCATTACCTGAGAAGAGAAGAGCTTGTAATGCAGCTGCCATGGTAACAGCGAGGCCAGAGGCCTGCTCCGCTCGCTGCTTAAACGTCTCGTTCAGCACGGACAAAAAGGTCACGGAAGCAGCACCTGTGACCCAAAAACCAAGGAGCCTTTTCAACACGCCAACTCCTGACCCAACGGACCCACCTTCTGTCCCAGCACTTAGGCCACAAACGAATGGGATGGCAAATAATACCATTTCAAAACAGTCCTTGAAAAAAATACGAACCAAAAATAAAATGATACATTCTAAAAACAGGTGTATTACTTCATGAAATGGAGAATTTCACCCTTATGTAACATTAGAGAATAACACAAACATTGGCTACAGCCAGGTAAATAAAGGACCTTCCAACCCCTTCACATGACTACTTCCCCCATAACACTGGCAGGGATATTTACAACAGAGTTCAGCTGAGCACCCAGGGGATCGGACACAAACGAGAAAAACAAACTAAACGGAGGATGCCAGAAGTTAAGAAAAATAAAACGCACACACAAAAAAAAATCTGAAGTCTGTAAATGTAAAGCGTGTTCATTATACTGCCCTCTGCAGGCGGTGCGGTGCACTGCACTGAGGGGTCCTGTCTAACAGACGGCTCTATGCTGCATATGGCCTGCTCGGACGCACGCCTGGCCACTATGACATCACCTCGTTCTGTGCAACTGTTGCAGGCAAACGGCTCCGGACAGAAATAGCAGTGGAGGGGAGAGGGAGAGGGAGAGGTGGTGGTGGTGAGGGGGGGGGGGGTCAATGATGTGGGGTGGATAGGGGGGGCTGAGGCTTGTAGGCTTGTACCTCATGCCTGTGGGTCTCTGAGTGCCAGTGGGAGGAGACAGGGGAGGTTCCACCCTAAACCTGACTACTTGTTGAAACTCTGTGCCAGAGCTGTTTTCTTAAAAAGAACAGGGGAGGGAGAGAGAGAGAGACAGAGAAAGAGACAGGGAGAGAGAGAGAGCGAGAGAGAGACAGGGGGAGAGAGAGAAAGAGAGAGAGAGATAGACACAAGGGGGAACGGGGGGGGAGAGAGAGAGAGAGACACACAGGGAGACAGGGGGAGAGAGAGAGAGAGAGAGAGAGAGAGAGAGAGAGAGGCAAAGTCCCTGGCCGGCTGCTTGAGAGAGAAGAGGAAGGGGGGGCCAGGTTGAAAAAGCCTGACTCTTTGGAGCCGCCAGGCAGATGTGATGGACTCTGTGCACACAAAGTGACAAGATCCTTCTGCGAGGGAAGAGGGAACACCCACATCATGCTGGCATATCAGGGACTTCTGGACACAACAAACCATAAAGGGAACTAACTCTTCTCCATAAACAAAAAAAAAAACTTTTTTTTCTTCTTGCAGCGTGTGCAGATTTTTCAAAGATATTTTTCAACTGGATGTTTGTAAATATTTAAGAGCTGTACCTCAAGCCTTGCAGGGAGTCTACAACTGACCTGGGACTGTGCAACAAGTTTGGCTGCTGTTACTGCTGCTGCTGCTGCTTTCAAAAACGGATGAAGGTGTCGGATGTCTGGAGGGGGATTCTAGCAATTGACCTCTCTTAATTAACACAAGGGACACAGGGTGACAGAGTGCAGGGGGAGAAGCCGAGGGAGCCGGTG
>CM056376.1:8003050-8174913 GCA_029718625.1 Synaphobranchus kaupii
GGGGGAGAAGCGAGGGAGCCGGTGTGTGAGAGAGAGAGAAAGAGTGAGTGTGTGAGAGAGAGAGAGAGAGAGAGAGAGAGAGGCTAAGTCCCGGACCGGCTTTTTGTACTGGTGATGCCTTTCATCTAGGAGACACTTAAATCATCTGTGCCCGGACGGTGCGGGTTTGAAGGGGACAGCGGGGAAGCTAAATCACCTGGTAAGGACACTGCGCTCTCAGAACTGCTTCTGAAAAACAGCTGTAGCAACTGTACATGGCTTTACCACGATGTAGCTGGATGTGTAAACCTCCAATGTGTTCTGCATTACCTCTAGTGCTTCTGCCCAAGTGCTGTTCTCACTGTACTGCTTCAGTCTTGCTTTGCACGATAGCCCAGGCAATATTTCAGCCTGTCATCAGGGCAGAGTGGGGGTATTCCCAGACTCATGCTCTGTTTGTTTTCAAGTTTCGCTCGCTCGCTCGCCTAATGCTATCAGAAACAGGGAGGGGAAAGGGCTTATACCACCCCAGAATTTCCTAAATTTCCTATTCCGATGAGCCTGAAAAATGTAGCTATGCATTTGGGTCTGAGCCCTGTGGACAGGACTTACCAGGACTTAGTCAGTTAGTCTGGCAGCACCTAGGGGGGCTCTCCCCAAAGTGTGTCGCTAATGCGCTCAGACAGCTGCAGGTAGACTCACTGCTCTTCACCTGGGAGGAATTATGCTCTACATAAACACAGACAGGGTAGGCAGCCACTGAGCCGTGTCAGTAGCGCCAGCCGTTGGCCTTAACGCCAGCATCTCCCGTGCTTTGGCATTAAGTCGGCGGTCACCATCTCCTCCTCCTCCTCCTCAGACACAACGAAAGAGAGCAGGCAGTGAAGCCCACGTCTGGAATATTTTCCACACAAGAGCCAATGTCCATCTCTGCACGGGCACGGAAGGAACCCTCTACATAGAGACGTGAAGGGTCTAATAATAGGAGGGTTTGCATACTTCTCAGTTGCATTGCTGCTGTTGCTGACAGGGTAGTGGAGAGGCCTGCCGATATTTCAGAGGCAGGGGATCGGGGGAGGGGTGGGGGAGGTGCGTGGGGAACCGGGGCTCTCTTTTTGATTCCCTTTGAGAGAGAAAACGTCGTGTGATAATGGCTTTTGAAGTTAATGTCAGGAAACGGCCTGGAGCTGAAGTGGACGGAGAGGAATCTGTCTGCTGAATCCCAGCTTTGTCTCGGCTGCCAGCGCTGTGTTTGGATAAGGAGGCTTTGCGAGGGACTTTCTGGGCTTATCGAAACAATTCCTGAAGCCCCCCTGCCTGTATTCCCCTCCAAGGTGACTGCCTGTCTGTAATGGAAGACATGTGCCCGGACAATGCCACTCCGCAAGGCCACTGTGCGGAACAGCAGAGGCATTGAGGAGCGATATTGAATCGGGGTCTTTCCTGCATCCAGGAAAAGTGAAAATCAAATCAAAAGGAAAGGCACGGGCTTTTGATGAGATGTTATAGAACTTGAGGCCCTCACACTTTCTGAGGAGGTGATGAGGAGTCAGGAGTTTCGGTGCCACGTGAAAAGTCCCCCCCCCAAGATATCCCTTCAAAACCAATCTGCAGTGTCTTATTTTGCTACGCGAAGAGTTTTGAGCAGTTCCACAAGATTCAGTGAATGAAATCCACCTAAACATACAATTACATCATTGATGCTCTGCGGTGAACTGGAAAATGCAATTTAAGAGAGTGTTTTTTTTTGTTCAGTCAGACAGTACCTCAGTCAGCAGGCTTTCAGCACGGTTTACCGCCTCAGTGTGCCGTATGTGCCGTGTGTGCAAGCTGACAGTGATGAAGGCGTCGAGGTGGTAAAAGCCGTTGTCATCAGAGAAGGGAACATGCTGTGTCGTCCCCTCAGGCAGACGTGTGCGTAAGAGTAATGGCGAGAGATAACGTCGCGTGTCTGGAGGCTGAATTAGCGTAGCGGCCAAGGCTGGCGGCGCGGTAGTCTGTATTCCTGCAGCAGGGCGGAGAGCACCGCAGGGAGCTAAAGACCAGTGTTCGCGCGCGACGTAGCGCTACTGTTTGACTATCACAGCTGGGGTGCCAGAACATACGTCCAAGCTAAAGAAACAACAAAAACAACAACAACAACACGTACCACACCATAAGCAAACAAAAAAGGACATTTACAGGCACGGCATTTCACAATGACCTGGACCGCATGTGGAATTGCCTCCTGTTTGTTGCTCTTACGTTGTGAGCACATATTACACCAAGAGGGACAGAGTTGGGTAATCTGTGTAGAGGACTCTCTAGGTATTGGGGGGAGGTGCAGGGTCAGAGCCGGAGGTGTCGCTGGTGTTGTCAGGAGAACGCGAGCAGTGTGGTCTTTGTTGGTCGCCGTTTGTGGCGCGTTCTAACGAGGTGACTGGGAATGCCTGGAATGTCACGCTCACAACGGGAATGAGAGGACAAGCGGATAACGACCGCGTCGCCCGGCTTCTAATTACGTTTGTTCAGCCATGCAATAAGGAAACCGCCGGGTCAGACCTCACAAACACAGTCATTCACAGACACTAAACCAACATTATTTATCTACTTAGCAGACTCCCTTAATTTGAGGTGACCTGCAGTCTGTATGTTTGCATTTCACACATTTTTACTGCTAAATAATATAGCTGAAGCAATTCAGGTTAAGGAGCTTGTTCAAGGGTACAAGCCCCAGTGCACAATTGGAGATGGGAACCTATAGCCAAATCAGCCCTAGAGGCGTAACAAATCAACACTGCTCCACTGCTACATGGCACTTTCACACATTAGAAAAATGCAAGTATAATAAAAGCACAATAATATAGATTACAGATGATAATTGGGACTGGTTATAAAAGGACTGTGAGCATGAGTTGAAGAGAGGCGTTTCATTGTATTTTCCCATAAGGTAATCACAATGTTATAATGGAAAGAAATGACAATACAAGTTTATAGTCATATTTCTGCAGTTTGAGGCTGTGTTTATTAATCTATATAATGTGCTGTTCTAGCCAGACTTCCCCAGTGGTAGTAAACTGCGGTTAGAGCTTGTAGCCAATCAGTCAACACGGTTGTGTGATATCATGAGGCTGAGGTCACTTGCAGTCCTTAAGGATCGGGTTGTATTTTACCTACAGTCCAGACTAAATCCCGAATACACCGGTGTGTACCATGGTTGCAAGCCCCTATGCAGAATGCGTAGTCGACTATAACATCACCCAGGGAGAGTGCGTGCAAGTACGCACCCTCCCAAATTTATGGAGGATGTGTGGCGCTGGGACGGGTGTAAAATTATGACTGGGCATTACAAACTGAGGGAAGAAAAGAAAAACAGAGAGTAAAAAGGGGTCTTTAAGAGCTCGGAGAAACCACAGCTTGGAGAACTCCCATCTGTCCCTGGACTACAAACTGACAGCACCCAAGAGAAACCAGCGACAGCCCATTAACTTTAGTGAGCGGTGACCACTATAGTACCAGCACCAGTTCCAGCCTTTTTCCTCAATCCTTGTTGGTTCATAAAAACAGCAGAACATGGGTCTGCAGTGTTCCACCCTTGAATGCGCCCCTAACTTTTAAATTCCTGCACTCTTTGTTTTAAGACCAACAAAAATATCCAACCGAAGATGTCCAGGTGTCAGAGGATCACTTGGTAGACTCCTGTTGATGTTTATATGTCTCTTGATATCTTTGTCAAAAAGTGCTTTGAGTAGTAATCAAAAACAAAACATTTATCTTTTCCTTAATTAAGGTTTTTTTATCAGAGATCAGAGCTCCATGCTGCAGTTCTGCTCTCTCAGATCTTCAGAGACTAACCACAGCTCAGTTCATGACTGACATTCACAGAGCCTGTATCTTGTGTTAACCACAGCTCAGTAAATGACTGACATTCACCGACACAGAGCCTGTATCTCGTGTTAAATAAGGGTGGGGGACCTGATTAAAGAATAAAAATAGATTTTTAATGCTTTGCAAAACAAAACGACCTTACATACATACACGCTGGTGCACCCTTGTCCACAATTCTAACATCACTGAAGCAGTGGAAAAGGCAATAAACATGAAACCTGCTTTGTATACAGTCTACAAAAAATCTAATTGCTATAAACAATATCATGTAGGCTTTTCATACAGGCGTTATGCCATTTAAAATCCTTAGCAGGGCTCCCTGAAACCAGACTAATTTTGCTAGCGTGAAAGCTGCTGTGAGCCACTTGCATAAAATGGTATGGAGGTGGATCTGTGTGTTCCTAACACAGGGATATTGGGTCAAAAGAGAACACTATTAGGATAAATTAGGATAAAAATCAAGAACCGAGTCAATGGCCGCAGCTACCAAAGCTACTCTGGCTTTGTAGACGACACAACCGCTGTTTCCTGGGCTGCCATCTGTAACACTGACCACCACATTCAGCTGTAGGCAAAGTCACTGGAAGGGAAAGCCATTTTTATTGACCCCGTTTCCAGCTGGTGCTGTAGACGGTTTGGGAGTGATAATGGTTTTCCTGCGTTTCTGGGGATAGCTCTTACATCATCTCCTGTCAACGGTGGCAATAATAAAGAGCCGAATCCCCTCGCGCACTAGAACACCGGGTGTCTGAGAACAGCACCTCATAACGCCTGCGTCCCAGCTGTGCCTACAACAACGCTAAATAACATGTCTGGAGAAAACAGGTGGGGGCCCCCGCGGATGCCATGGCAACATGTCCCTCCTCTGGACCCTGCTGTTATTTTTCTGCAAACTGCAAAGAGCTTATTGGTCCTAAAGGGAGCTCAGCCAATGGCAGGACAGGCGGGCCCTTTGTTGTCATTCTGATCTATTTCCTGGTCGCTCCATAATAAAGGTCAGTCTAATACAACATATTATGCTCAATCCCCACCCCCCACTCGCTCTTAATTTTCTTCTTTATTATTTTTTGTAAGCATCAGAGATCTCACAGTCTGAGACCCTTCGAATAGAAGGATGGTCTGCATGGCCCCTACCACTCTGTGCCACGCCGGTCCCTCTCTGTGGACCACAGATCATAGGCAGCTGGGCTTCCCCCAGGGCCCAGGGCCTGTGGTGAGGTGTCGCGCTTAGTTTACTCTGTAACGCGATACGCAGCAGCTTTTGGTTAAAAGCCCCCTCCCACCCCAGGGAGGGGTACAGGGCCCTTGTTATGCAGACACAGAAGCCACACTCTCAGCTCCTGCAGCTCCGCGATGTCCCGTCTGCTTCTAGGAACACTACTGAACGTCCCGTTAAACTCGCCCCTGGGGATTGTTCCCCAATAATAAAAACTCCTGCACTTTGAAAGATGGAACGAACGTACCATTAACCTCCTCTAAAAAGAAAAGCAGCACTTCTGCAGTTCGCAGACTTTTATTAGTGGATGGTCTGAAACATTGTGTGAAACGCAGCTCGCACGCTGCCCCCAGTGCCCTGCGAGCGCATTCCTCCACACTGGGCCCGGGCCATTTAGAACCAGGCAATGTCATCTGCTTCTGGACCAGGAAAGGGGGAAACGGTGGGCGGGGCAGGGAAAAGGGGAGGAGCACAGACGGACAGCTCCAGCTGTAGCAGTGCCCCTCAAACCAACAGACCACTGTGGAATGCAACCAGGTGAGGAGGCGCGGAGCTGTACCACTGGAACGTGCCGATGCGGGGGCTCGGTCTTTCCGCTCTAAACTTCATCGAAACATTTCCACAAGGCATGCTCTGTGCCGGAACTGGAAAACCAAATCCTCTGGTGTCCTTATGTACTGTAAATGAGGGCTTTGTGCCTTGCATACGTGCAAACACGAGAGATGCTTCCTCTCTCTCTCTCTCTCTCTCTCTCTCTCTCTGTGTCTGGGTGACCATGACGAAACGGTGGCGGGCGAACGATCAGGCGGGCGGCCGCCTCACAGTTTCCATCCTGCGGTGATGTCAGGGCCAGCGGCTCCACGCGGATACAGGGCTCCTTCTGAAACCACTCATGAAAATGGCGCCCGTCCAAATAAGGACCAGGGCCAGGATCCCCAGCACAGAGCACAGCCTCGCTAAACACAGACTCCCGCTAAACATCATCAAAAACTGGCTTAGCTACCAACGGCAGAGAGTTTGGCCTTGGGTTGCTGGCCGAGCAGTGTTTTACTTGGCGGGTGGGGGGTTTGGGGGATTGCTTGGGGTGCAGAGGTCAAACGGAAAATGTATGTGGGTGATTGATGAGCTTAGAGCACGTGCCTTTTACTTCGCCACATAAATATTATGTGCACAGTAATGGTTCCACACAGGATGATAAATAAGCAGCAGTAAAAAATAGATATATGCATAAAGAACTTATGATCTTTTAAAAGAAGAAAAATGAGGTTTAGCCTGGAATAGCTTAGCAGTGGAAGTACTCAGTAGAGGAAGCAAAGACCCAGGACTGATACAGTGCTAGATGCATTCTAGAAAAGTCTAGATGAACTGAATGGCCTGTCATCTTAATTACATTGACTTCTAAAGCCCAACAGAATGCCTTTACCTGCACTAAATGCTTCACCACCTCTGCCAGACATGGTGTGCAAGGACGAAACTAGCATGAATAGCAGGCTGCCAGTAAAACTGTTATGTTATGTCTTCCTGAAGGTTGCGGTCTTCTCCCTTTTGTGAGTGTCATCACGTGGCGTTTTGAAAAAGCTCTACTCTTTGACATTCTTGTTGGATTACGTTTAATTTCCAACGTTTAAGACAGGCCTCATGGGAAACCAGAGCCGTGAGTCGAGTGCATCTCATCACAAATCGGCTCCAGAATTTAAGCTCCTGCAGGCTTTTATATTCACTAATTACTGAATTAATGATGATGACCATGAACAAAAATCCTTGGGGCCAAACTCTCGTGTTCTTTTGCGGTCGCAACGGCCAAATCCTCCGTGCGGAACATTCTCAGTTATTTCTCCACGATGAAATAAAATAAACAGAGCTCTGCGGCTGAATGCCTTAGAACACTATCCAGACACTATCTGAGTATGGAGCGAGCGCTTCCTATGATTCTGTAGCCAAGCTTCAACTGAGACAGAAAGGAAGAAATAAAATCAAAGTGCTTTAACACTGAGGTCATACCGTAGGCTGGGCTCAATATTTCACGTAGAATTTTTGACTCCGACATCCTCCTGCATTCCTGAGTTAGTTCTCCATCAGTATTTATCTAGCCAAAAAGCAAACCACCCATATCCCTCTCTCTTTCTCCAGACAGGTGACCAGTGTCAGACAAACCCAGTCACCACGATGCTCCCTGCAGCGGTGCTGCCGTTTCTGGTTCTGGTTTTGGCGTCGGGGCACGGCTCCGCGGCAGAGCGGGCGCAGGAGTTCCAGAGCAGCAGCGACGACGGGCCGGAGCGGGACTTCCTGTACGCCGGCCGGGGCAAGCGGTCGGCCGACCCCCCGCAGGCCGACAAGTGCTCCTACACCTTTATCGTGCCCCAGCAGAAGGTGACGGGGGCCATCTGCGTCAACTCCAAGGAGCCCGACGCCATACTGGAGAACCGGGTCAACAAGCAGGAGCTGGAGCTGCTCAACGGCGAGCTCCTGAAGCAGAAGCGGCAGATCGAGACGCTCCAGCAGCTGGTGGAGGTGGACGGCGGCATCGTCAACGAGGTCAAGCTCCTGCGCAAGGAGAGCCGCAACATGAACTCGCGCGTCACGCAGCTCTACATGCAGCTGCTGCACGAGATCATCCGCAAGCGCGACAACGCGCTGGAGCTGTCGCAGCTGGAGAACCGCATCCTCAACCACACCTCCGAGATGCTGCAGCTCACCAACCGCTACAAGGACCTGGAGCACAAGTACCAGCACCTGGCCTCGCTGGCCAGCAACCAGTCCGTCCTCATCTCCCAGCTGGAGGAGCGTTGCCACAGGTCGCCGCCCATCATGGTACGCCCCGCCCCCCAACCGCCCCCCGCCTCTCCGCCCATCGTGGCCAGGCCCTACCACCCACCCACCTTCACCCGCCTCACCAACCAGATCACCAACGAGATCCAGAGCGACCAGAACCACAAGGCCCAGCCGCCCCCGCTTCCCACAATGCCCAGCGGCACGCACAGCCCCTCCACCTCGGATAAGCCCTCTGGTGAGTCTCCCGTTTTATTTCTCTTTTATTTTCCCAGGAAGGTCTTCCACCACCACCATTACTTTCATACAATTATAATAGACAACTAGCAATAACTTGGCTTTACAAAGCAATTTTTTTTGTTTGTGGTCTTGACAATGCAAGCTTTTGTTTATCATCATAGTACACAAGAATACATAGTTGTTTGATATCAATTACATACAAGCGCATAGGACCTCCAGTGTTCACATGCGGTCTACTTAACTCTGAAATACCAAGGGTCACTGGGTCTTGTTGCATGGATATGGCATGGTGGTAGGGACTTGACATGTAATTTAAGATTCAATCCCAAGTTGAGCAAAGCACATAGGGTGCAGAAATATACTTCAGAAAATTATTTTTCCTATTCCGCTTTCTCCTCCAAGCGTAATAAATGCAAGGATGGGTGAAACTAAAAAGGTTATGTGTGAGCTGTCAAACACATTATACACACACATTTCTGCCAGATTCATTAGTCACCACACAAAAAGCCATCGCCATAAATCTCCTTGTTGAATCGAAGAACTGGGTTTTGTAAAATCCCACACAATCAAGGCGACTACAATAAGGCATCTGTTTTGGCATAATTGCGCTGGATTGTGTTACAGGGACGGGTTCCCATTGGCAAGTCAGACATCACAAGCCAGTCCTGTGACGGGACCACATTGTTTCTGTCCCGACCTGAACAAAGCATATTCATTAAATAACGAGCATCTTTGTGCAGTCTAAGCTGGAGAAGCCAAGGCCCTCTTGAGAGCTAATACAAAAGGCATATCACTCACTGTCACCACTGTGAGACACCTACGCGTTACTGCTGTGAGGATATATCGCATTATATGCACAGGAGTAACTGGTTCCTCATCAATCCCCCTAGTAGGCACCGTATTGGGAACAGTTAGACAGGGTTCAGAAGGGATCGAAGCTGAACTAGAATGAAGTTTTGCTCTGTTGCCCATCAGATTAGGCTGTGCCATAATCTTGTGCGCCGATAACTGTGTTTGGGAGATGGGTAGATCGAGAGCCCAAGAAGCCAGGGCTGCCTTCTTTAAAAGGTACTGTAGAGCAAGGATTCCCAATGTGGCCTGACACCTTATAAGTGAGGATATTTTTGCACAGTTATGACTTAGGATATATTTGTATGACTGTGACCCCATCCGTTTGACATGGAGTGGTGTTCAAATGGGATTTTGAGCTTGTGAAAAGCGTACTGGTATACAGCACTAGAATGCTCAGGCTGGTTAGTATCAGTGACTATGGTACGGGCAGATAATGTGTTTTTCATGTACCTCACAATCTACCGTCACCCCCCTCTTTTCCATCCACCTGAGCGTGCCAAACACTGTTTGGGAAGCACGCCTTTAAAGACCAGGCTGCCCGCTGCACCCACCAAACTCCCATCATGCTCCTCTCTCACAGCTCGATAGTGGTTAATCCTACATTCTGAATACAGAATCACAGTGAAATTCTTGTTCAAATTGAGATTCATGACTGACACAACACAGAATGGTCCTTTCTGAAAATTCTACAATAACTCATCAGAGCATAATTCCACCACCATTGCCATGACATCCTCTGTGATACAGTACGTGATCGCATCACTTTTCCAAGTTCCTACCCTAGAAGGGGGATTTGCCTGATTAGGGTATAAACCTATCATCAAATCTATCAGCAACCCCACTTACATTACAAGAGTATGCCTCCCAATGCAAAAATCACAAGCTATTTGTCACATTCTCAGCTGAACTGGTGGAGGCTTGGGAGCTGGGTAACAGCCAATCTTTCCAAGTCTCCCAGCCCCCTCCTTTTTTCCTCTCCTTCATTCCCTTTCTCTGAATTCTTTTCATGGGGTTGACTTTTATATTTCCCCCGTTTAAAATGCCAATCCTAGCAAGATCGCTGACGTCGCAAACAGTCTGCCTCGTGCTCCGCCTCGGAGCAGGACCTCCGCAGGAACACCGGCGGACGGCGGCGGACGCCATACGGAAGCGTTTACTCACACACCGTGTTCAGGCGTGCAGACTCCACAAGGCCGCGTTTCTCTCTACACCCTGAGGGGGAGGGGCTCCGGAGCACGAGGGTCAGAGGGGAGTTTATACGCAATTTGCAATTTCACGCTCAATCTCACCTTCACAAAGATAGCGCAGGAACAGCGTTTGTGGGATAAACCCACAGGAGAGGAAAAGAGGAAGGCAAGGAAACAGTCTCCCACAAGCCCCGGTTAATCAGCACGAGACTTACCACAAGCCAGCTACTACCAAGGTAGCCACCATCTGCTTGCTAATCACATTTTAACCGCCGATAACTATTTAAAAATATTCTTTATTTTAATAAAGTAAATAAGGCAAACCAGCCGGGACCTTTCCCGAAACCACGGACCATTTAAAAGCAAATTGCCTGGGCCTTTTTTCCGAATGTGCTCAAATCAATTAATTTACCACAGGCAGGGATCTTTCAACAAACGCTTACAGCAAGACGTGTGAACTTTTTAAATGCGGCTCCTGTCCAGAGCAAATGGAGCGGATAAATATCGCTCACTCTTTCCTTTTGTATATTAGCCCTTATTTTTACAAGAAGAGACTGAAGCATTAGCAAACGCAAATGGAAAGGAGAGCTTAACTACCCGTCTGTTTTCCCCCCAAAGACAGCAGCACGCTGTGGTGCGCCCTTTGGATGTCATCCACGTTACATGCACCTACCAAGCCGTGCTCAAGAACACTAGCAACTTACAGCTAAAACTGAGAAATCAAAAGGGTTATATAAGCTCCACTGCATGAGTGTGAGAGAGAAAGATTAAGCGAGTTTGAAAAAGAATGACTTACTGCAATTCATCATAGTTACTTTGGCAACACAAACTCAAGTAAATGGAAATGACTGGAAATTAAAATGAATTGAGTTTAACTGAAAGAGGGGGGCAGAGGCTGAACGATGGGGTGCAGGAGAGAAGGGAGAAGATAAAGATAGAGAGATAAAGTGCACCTTGTGCCAGGGAAGGGTCTGCGGCTCTCTCTGCTGTCTGGGGTACACCCATTAGAGGAATAAAACCCTCGCTCACTCAATCCGTCCCTGTCCGTACGGTATAATAATCAGGCTCCCTTTCTCCCTCCTGGGCCGTATAGCACCACATCACTCACCTCCTCACACTATCCTCTGTCTCCTTTTATTTCCATTTCATTCACAGCGATCTGTTAAGACTTCAAGCCCCGTCACAATCAGGTTATGGATAAGGAGGAGTGATGGTGTAAATATGAGTTGTACTGCGTTGTGAAGGTGTATCTCAGTGAGTGAACTTCAGAAGGTAGTTTAGAAAGGAATAGGAATCTACAGCTTTAAGAAGCATTTGCAAGACAATTGACACGCACGCACGCACGCACACGCACGCACGCACGCACGCACGCACGCACGCACGCACGCACGCACGCATCCACCCACATTATAACTGTGCACAATGACTGAGGTAGTACAGACATGTTGGAGGATCAAAGCTCAATCAGTATTCAGCAGCACGACAGGAGGTTTTCTCCAACTAGTTTTTGGTCGCTCATTACGTGTCTGACTGTAGCAGTATGGTATTGTGGTTAAGGAGACGCATTGCAATGCTGTATGAAAGCTGACAGTCTGGTTCTCAGGTGGGGCACTGCCATTGCTATAAGACACTTAACCTGGACTGCTTTAGTAAATCTCCAACTGGATTAAGGGATAATACGTAAAACCTTAGCAAAATTAATCTTACTTAAACGGGTTTAGGCATCTGCCAATCAAATAAACACCTTGCTGTAATTACCGTCTGGATGTCCAATCCAGGGCTTAACTGCTATGATTATTTTCAACGTTTTCGACTATCTTCTGTCTTACTCTCTACCAGCTCTAATCCCTCAACACTACAGACAAATTTAGCACATTTAACACGTCAGTTATCATGGATTCAGTCTATGTTGTTTACGTAACGCCTGCAGAATGTAACCAGAACGCTGCGGGTCACAGTACTGCCTGAGTGTTACAGCTCTGGATGTAAGGATTGATTCAGACAGATTATAGTGACAAATCAAGGCACCTCTAGATCTGATAGCTTGTAATAATAATTATTTTTTTTTTTACCTCATCATACTTGAGAATGACTCATCAGTCAGCACCGACCCTGGTGCTAACTGACACTAATCCCTGGCATGTGACAACGGCAAGTCCCTGGTATTTTTAGTGCCATCAAATGATTGGGATTCTTGGAAGGGGTTCAAAGCCGCGCCGTGCCAGAGCGGACGAGGTACTGGGGCCGCGCCTCGGATTTGCCCTAATTTTGTCAGATTCCCGAACGTCTTGCCTTTCTGCTAAACCGACGGCTCAAATCTCAGCGGGCGTACATTTAATGAACAGGGTGACTAAGATGGTGTCAGAGGTGCTAGTGTGAAGCAGTGCAGGGCCACTAAACGATGGCCCATTCTTCTTACTGTTGAGATTCACTAACACCAAGGGTTCCCAATCCTTTAAATAAACTAGCATAAGACATAATTACCTATAGTGATTGCAATATTATGAAGGACATGTAACCTGAACAGGCTTCTGCAAAGTATGAAACATCAAAATAAAACCAAAATATTCATAAAAAGGACATTTTTGTCACTTCTGACTTTAATTATATAACACAGCTCAGCTTACAATCCTGCTTCTGCCATCCCAGAACTATTCACAACAGAGAAGAAATAAAGAAATCTCTTTTCTTATGTGCATGTATCTGTAAAGGGCCACCAAGACTGAGAGCTCACATTATCACAAGTGATTAAATACTCACTTTCAAAGTTAAGTGCACATCTACTGGAAGCTGCTGCACCTGTGTTTAAGTTGCTCACTGATTAAGTAAAATAAACATGGGTGTCATGAGTCAGAGACGCACATTAAGACAGCCTAAGGTGGCTTATCCAGCGATTTGCAGGAGATGATCTATTGACCACTCCCACCTGCCCTTTCACTTAATCAGCCGCACGACTCACCACAGGCTCAGGACAGGAGTTTACTCCTGGATTCGCATAATTGGCCCAGGCAATTTTGTGCCGCACGTACAATGGGCAGTGGAAACGACGGGGAAGTTCAAAAAGGTGTGGGGATATTTGAAACTTGGCGAGCGGCACCCCGTCCATTACTTTGAGCTCAGGCGACGTCCTTCAGGCAGCGATTCCATACGATGGACAAACAGACGCAATGTTGACGGGCAGCTGAACACGTTCGGTTCTGCCACCGCAGACTTTAAACACAGGACTCCAGGGTCCACTCACGTAACACAGAACACAAGCGTCTCATTAATGAATGGATCCCTGCATTAAGATCCAGTACAAGGCCATTAGGGCTTGTGTACAGCAGGTGCAGATTAGAGGAAATCGGAAAACGCAACCCGTTTCTCAAAGTGCTCCTTGTTAATTTACTTCGGGTTTTAAAACAGGCTTATTTATAGGCGTGCATTCCCGCTTTCGAGTAATGACAAGGGTGTTTGAGGCGGAACCGTCGGCCTGATTTCTCCGTTTGATTCAAACCGGCGCTGGCACGGGGCAGACAGGGGCGCTGCGTGTTGTGTAATTACCGGAGAGGAGGGTGGCACGCCGACGCCGTGCCATACCGCCCAGGCGTCTCTCGCTCAGGGGGTCTGTTTTACAGCCGCGCCTCACACGCGAGCGGGAGAGCTTTTCCAGACAAGGTAAACCGCGCGCGCGGTACCCTCAATGGCGTTCTTAACAGCGGGTATCTGAGATTATGGCACGATGCACGGCCAAAAGCAGTAGTGCCCAGTAGTGAGCGCGGAGAGAAATATGTTAGGAATAAACACTGCTGCGGGACAGTGGGACGGAAAAAAACCATGAGATTTCCGAGTTTACATATTAACATGGCGTGAGACCAGTCCTAAATCTGGAGAAATCCACAAAATTTAAAATCTGATTTACAGCTTTGAAATACCCTTTAAATCTCTCAATGTTTATGGTCTGGGCTCAGAAATCCACAGGAATTGACTTCTCGGTGGAGGAGAAAATACGATCTTTCCTTTTTTAGGGTTGGAAGTCTGTTCATTGATGATCTTTGACCATCACTGTCTTTTATTGCTCTAGCATTCATTGGCTGTCTGATATGATCTCTGCAGATATGATATTACCATATGGAAAAAGTTTGATATACACTATAGATTAAAAAAACAACCCAAATGCCAGTGTTATTACAATAAAAGAAACGACTGTACTGATAAACGATACCATAAACTCAATACCATACAGCGGAGTAATGTAAAACCATTAGCTGAATATGCTAACCCAGCAGGGTGACAGCAACAGGATCTTCAGAAAGGTAAATATAGGCTGTTGGTTGGAATGTCCAGTTATCGAGTTAATATCCTGTACGGTACTGCAGTAACACACCCCATGGTAACCTTGCATATACCAGGTTTGAATGTGGCCAGCGGTCCAACGACTCGATTGTAAAATAGATTCTAGCACAGCTGAAGGAGTGAGGGTCCACTCAGTATTCCCTCATTGTGCCGTATCTACTCTAATTATCTACTTTCTAATTGGGTGGCTTGGTTTTGGCTGCGCCGAACGCCGCAGCAGCGCAGTGCTCCGACGCAGCTCGACCGGGGAACTGCGGAATGCAGGGAAGCGCAATCTCAGAGGATGCGCCAACCAGCTTCTGCACTCCTGCAACTTTCCTGAAGAGGCCGGCCACATCGATGGGACGGCCTGCAGTTACGATCGGCTGCTCTAAACTGCGAGGGGAAAAAAAAACGTGAATAAAGCCCTGATTTAAAAAAATAAAAACGTAAAAAAGACAAGATGTTTCCAGCAGATTGTGGCCATGTCCTGTAGCAGACTTTCCCCCACTTACCCCCAGAGCCTTTCGAACACCGGCGATGTCTCTAGGCGAGGTGGTAACGGACATCCAAACACGAGTGCGGTTACCGAAACGGAAATAAGAAACCCGAGCTCGAGAGGGTTTTCTGTAATGGCACGAGCGGCCTCTGGGTTTTCCCAACGCGCCGCGGCGCATCGCCCCAAGAGCTGTACCTGCTGTTACCCTCATCCATCGGCTACCGTTCCATTAATCACTAATTCGGCCTCCTTTTCGCCCCCATGCCAGTGCTGTTCTTGGCCCCGGCGGATGGCGGCAATTTCCACAGCCAGAACGGCTGCCAAAGTCAATCCAGGCCTTTCCTCTGAAAGCTTTTCCAGCCGGGGAAGGGGAGTGTTGAGAGTGGGAGATCGGGCAGGGTGCTGGGAGGAACTGGAGGAGCCCCTGCTCTCAGAAGGCTCCGATGGGGCTGGTCTGCCCATCAGTAACTGGGGACGAGGGGGGGGGGGGGGGGGGGCGCACGTTACTCAGTAGTGCAGAAACAACCTGCCGGCTCACGCCAAGTGCTTGTATCCAGTCCGGATATCAGTCAGTACCCCTGTGTGTGTAGTTGTGTGTGTGTGTGTGTGTGTGTGTGTGTGTGTGTGTGTGTGTGTGTGTGTGTGTGTGTGTGTGTGTGTGTGTGTGTGGAGACTGCACAAGGACTTTGTGCATTTCAAACTTCTTCAGGAAAGAAAATACAATGCTGTTTCTTCGTACATATCCGAAAGTACAGTGATTTACCTCAAACCAATTACAATCTTCAATTGTGAGCAGAACGCTTGGCTTGACTGAGCTCCAGTGTGAGTGTGGCCAAGTCTATCTGTCCCTGAGTCTGTGTGTCTGCCCGCCCCCTCCCTCCCCACTCCCAGGGCCATTTAGGGACTGCCTGGAGGCGCTGGACGAGGGTCACAGCAACAGCGGGATGTACCTGGTGAAGCCGGAGAACGCCAACCGGCTGATGCAGGTGTGGTGCGACCAGCGGCACGACCCCGGCGGCTGGACCGTCATCCAGAAGAGGCAGGACGGATCAGTCAACTTCTTCAGGAACTGGGAGACGTACAAGGTAAACCCCGCCCCTCACTCGCCCCTCGCTCCCCCCCTTCCCCTTCCCCCAGCGCCAGGACAGATGCAGGGCAGATGTAGATCAGTAAGCTCTGACACCTGGTTCACTGCAAGGCTGGATGGATGACGGCCTAGTCACGTTACACTATACAAGGGCGCCAACTCAAGAAATAAACTTCTCATTCACAACGCAGGCGAAAAACAGTGGTTATAAAACACAGGCCCGTGAATTAGGAATTTTCCCCTTGGAGCACACCTGCTGCAACCGACAATAGAATGTAGTCACCGTCGGCAACATCCCCGCAGTAAATCACAAGGCAACGATGTGTGCTTGAGCTCCTTGATGTGCTTGAGTTATGTCTTGTTTCAGTGACGGCTAACAGAGTCGAGTGTGTTATGAATGAGTAACCGTTGACGCACGGTGGCCCTCTGCGGTGGTCGTGGCGTCTAGGTGGGCCTACTAGCCGAGGCGGTATGCGCTGGGCCCGTGCCGGTCGTTCACTGGTGTGTGACTCATAACAGCCACGTGAGTCTGTGCTTGTTGGATTTGTCTACCGAACAGAGCTAGTGTTGGAAGAATAGGAAACATGTGTCGGAGAAATAGGCTGCCATACTAGACCCCAGTGAAATAAACCAATTCCAAGAGATTACTAGATCTCAAACAAATAACCGTAACCTGAGCTAAAATGTAGCTTTCCTCACTTGTGGGAACATATAAAATGTTCAGCAACTAATTTCAAATCTTTATCCGTAAGCACTGTTGTCTAAGTGTTGTCATTTAAAAATATGTTGTTTACAAATAGGACTTTCCCTCATGGCACAGTCATTTTCGGGAGTTCAAGATGTACCATGTGGTTAGAAATTAATAAAAAAAACAAAAAACAAATCAATGTATGATGTACTGGAATTGTAATGAATACAAGTCATTAAATGGAGCACTGGAATGCCAGATGCCATCAATCAAGGGATGGCTTTATAAGTGGAGAAATGTTTCTAGTGTTTTTAAGCCATGAATGGGGGGGGGGGGGGAACAATTCACAAGTGTGAGGTAGAAATTTTATTTAAAAAAAATAATAATAATTATAATAAATAATATATATATATATACACACACACACGTGTGCCCAGAAGGCAGACGCCCCATGTGCAAGTCTTGTTTAAATTCCTGCCAAGAACGTAACAAGACGTTTCCAGTCCCCTGACGGTGCACCTTTAAAACACGTGGGAGTCCAAAAACACAGGCACACAACAGGCAAATAGGAGCTGTCCGTGATTGGAACCATGTGCAGGGGTAATGGAACCATGTGCAGGGGTAATGGAAGCATGTGCAGGGGTAATGGAACCATGTGCAGGGGTAATGGAAGCATGTGCAGGGGTAATGGAAGCATGTGCAGGGGTAATGGAAGCATGTGCAGGGGTAATGGAAGCATGTGCAGGGGTAATGGAAGCATGTGCAGGGGTAATGGAAGCATGTGCAGGGGTAAAGGAAGCATGTGCAGGGGTAATGGAAGCCATAGTGCAGGGGTAATGGAAGCATGTGCAGGGGTAATGGAAGCATGTGCAGGGGTAATGGAAGCATGTGCAGGGGTAAAGGAAGCATGTGCAGGGGTAATGGAAGCCATAGTGCAGGGGTAATGGAAGCACGTGCAGGGGTAATGGAAGCCATAGTGCAGGGGTAATGGAACCACGTGCAGGGGTAATGGAAGCACGTGCAGGGGTAATGGAAGCCATAGTGCAGGGGTAATGGAACCACGTGCAGGGGTAATGGAACCACGTGCAGGGGTAATGGAACCACGTGCAGGGGTAATGGAACCACCTGCAGGGGTAATGGAAGCACGTGCAGGGGTAATGGAAGCATGTGCAGGGGTAATGGAAGCCATAGTGCAGGGGTAATGGAACCACGTGCAGGGGTAAAGGAAGCCATAGTGCAGGGGTAATGGAAGCCATAGTGCAGGGGTAATGGAAGCCATAGTGCAGGGGTAATGGAAGCCATAGTGCAGGGGTAATGGAAGCCATAGTGCAGGGGTAATGGAAGCCATAGTGCAGGGGTAATGGAAGCATGTGCAGGGGTAATGGAAGCCATAGTGCAGGGGTAATGGAAGCATGTGCAGGGGTAATGGAAGCCATAGTGCAGGGGTAATGGAAGCCATAGTGCAGGGGTAATGGAAGCATGTGCAGGGGTAATGGAACCATGTGCAGGGGTAATGGAAGCATGTGCAGGGGTAATGGAAGCATGTGCAGGGGTAATGGAAGCCATAGTGCAGGGGTAATGGAAGCCATAGTGCAGGGGTAATGGAAGCCATAGTGCAGGGGTAATGGAAGCCATAGTGCAGGGGTAATGGAAGCCATAGTGCAGGGGTAATGGAAGCCATAGTGCAGGGGTAATGGAAGCCATAGTGCAGGGGTAATGGAAGCCATAGTGCAGGGGTAATGGAAGCCATAGTGCAGGGGTAATGGAAGCATGTGCAGGGGTAATGGAACCATGTGCAGGGGTAATGGAAGCATGTGCAGGGGTAATGGAACCATGTGCAGGGGTAATGGAACCATGTGCAGGGGTAATGGAAGCATGTGCAGGGGTAATGGAAGCATGTGCAGGGGTAATGGAAGCAATAGTGCAGGGGCAATGGAAGCCATAGTGCAGGGGTAATGGAAGCCATAGTGCAGGGGTAATGGAAGCCATAATGCAGGGGTAATGGAAGCATGTGCAGGGGTAATGGAAGCATGTGCAGGGGTAATGGAAGCATGTGCAGGGGTAATGGAAGCCATAATGCAGGGGTAATGGAAGCATGTGCAGGGGTAATGGAAGCATGTGCAGGGGTAATGGAAGCCATAGTGCAGGGGTAATGGAAGCCATAGTGCAGGGGTAATGGAAGCCATAGTGCAGGGGTAATGGAAGCCATAGTGCAGGGGTAATGGAAGCATGTGCAGGGGTAATGGAAGCAATAGTGCAGGGGCAATGGAAGCCATAGTGCAGGGGTAATGGAAGCCATAGTGCAGGGGTAATGGAAGCCATAATGCAGGGGTAATGGAAGCATGTGCAGGGGTAATGGAAGCATGTGCAGGGGTAATGGAAGCATGTGCAGGGGTAATGGAAGCCATAGTGCAGGGGTAATGGAAGCCATAGTGCAGGGGTAATGGAAGCCATAGTGCAGGGGTAATGGAAGCCATAGTGCAGGGGTAATGGAAGCCATAGTGCAGGGGTAATGGAAGCCATAGTGCAGGGGTAATGGAACCATGTGCAGGGGTAATGGAACCATGTGCAGGGGTAATGGAAGCATGTGCAGGGGTAATGGAAGCATGTGCAGGGGTAATGGAAGCATGTGCAGGGGTAATGGAAGCATGTGCACGGGTAATGGAAGCATGTGCAGGGGTAATGGAAGCATGTGCAGGGGTAATGGAAGCATGTGCAGGGGTAATGGAACCATGTGCAGGGGTAATGGAACCATGTGCAGGGGTAATGGAAGCCATAGTGCGAGGAAAAGGAGAAGTTTAACAGAGCCCCGTCTTACATGGATCCTGCAATTACGTCTCAGTGAATTCTTATTGTTTTTTTTCTTCATTCTCCAAAGCATGAATATGTATTAGCCTATGTAGTGCATGTATTAGCCTATGTAGTGCATGTATTAGCCTATGTAGTGCATATCCTTGACAGGAAAAAATTGTGCTTTGGCAATTCAATCCACCACCCCCCTCTCATGTCACTAGGACGGAAATCCAGCGTGTGGTTGGAAATATGATTTAATTCCAACGTGAAACCTTGTGCTTTTCAATTTAAAATACTTATTGATAACATCCCAGAACCCTCAGAACATATTCGGTTGAAGTGAGTGATCATCCCCACCCATCACTGAAAAGCCCTTTGAGATCACAGGATAAAAAGCTCCATTATTATTTTTTAGTCGATCAGGTGCCTATGATCTGCATTTCCCAATTTGGGAAAGCACTGGAAAAGGAGAGAAAAAGTATTAAGGCTAGCTGCACCGCCTTAACGATATTCCGACCCCTCCCTCCCCCCACAGCAAGGATTCGGGAACATTGACGGCGAGTATTGGCTGGGTCTGGACAACATCTATTGGCTGACCAATCAGGGGAACTACAAGCTGTTGGTGACGCTGGAGGACTGGTCCGGCAGGAAGGTGTTCGCCGAGTACGCCAGCTTCCGGCTCGAGTCCGAGGCGGAGTTCTACAAGCTGAGGGTGGGCCGCTACCACGGCAACGCGGGCGACTCACTCACCTGGCACAATGGGAAGCAGTTCACCACACTGGACAGGGATCACGACGTGTACACAGGTGACCTACCTGCCATACAGGCTGCTGCCACACCAGCACACCTTGTCATTGCCCTACAGTATACGTACACCGGAAATACTCCATATAATCTCTGCTCTTACTGTACTCTACATTAGCATAGTGCATGCAAACACCACGCAATAGCTCGTTTCCTACTATAAATGTCACCTGGATGCGACAGGCCAGCTCTCTGCTCACACACCCGGCCCATTTCAAAGGCGACATTAAAAGTCAATTGGCAAAAACTCCCAAATAAAGCAGAATCCCGTGAGCCGAATTTGGAACGCGGGTTCCCGAGGCCAAGACCCCCCCCCCCCCCCGGAATTGATACAAACAAACAGCAACAGCCCACCCCCCCACAGCCGCACTCAAATCCGTGCATATCAGCGGAAATTTAAAACACATCGACCGCTGCTTGCAGGGCAACTAACGTAACAACTGGAGCATGTCTTTACATTGTTTAGTCTTGTCTCTGGCACTGATTACAACCAATTGACCACTGCTCTCAGCCATGCAAATGTTAAGAGTTTGAACAATGCTGATGTAACCAACCGTGATACACTGTAAGCCTCTCCAAACAGAGCACGCTGTCGCTGTGCTTACACTAAGCCTCCTGAATGTCATTCCCCTGCTTGCATTGAGTGCCACAGAACATGATTACACACAAACAGCAACAAAAGTATGTTTCCATAACAATCCAAAGACCAGAGTGAGGAGGCATTTTAAGAGATGTTAGCAAAATAAGCAAGCGCAGAGTAATTGGCAGTTGGGTTTGTTCTGTGGGATCTAACTGAAGCTCATAGTTTTTCTGTTTGTTTGTTGTCCTCCCAGGTAACTGCGCCCATTACCAGAAAGGCGGTTGGTGGTACAATGCCTGCGCCCACTCCAACCTCAACGGCGTGTGGTACCGCGGCGGGCACTACCGCAGCCGCTATCAGGACGGAGTCTACTGGGCGGAGTTCAGGGGCGGGGCCTACTCCCTGAAGAAAGTGGTCATGATGATCCGGCCCAACCCAAACACCTTTCATTAAAAAACTGGCAAGCAAGAGACAAAAAACTATAACAGACAGTTTTAAAGTGGCTTTTTCCCGTTCTGTTGACGCGTCGAAAAGTGCAATCCATACAGTTTTGGAGCGTTCCATTGTTGCTTATTTTCACATTTTTTATTTTTTTTTTCCCCGAAAAAATTGTTTTTGTTGTTGTTCAAGCATGTAAATGTATATAACATGGTGTGAAAGTGCAATCACCTTGCTGGGGGTTAGAAAGACAAGCACATTCTCCTGGCTTTAGCGCCCTCTAGCAGAACACATAGGACATCTCAAAACAAAAAAAGGGCAACTACTGTACAGGAGGTGCTTTTTGATTGGCTGGGAGGCCTTGTCTGACTTCAGTGGAACACTTAAGTTACTTCTACAGCTGAAGGGCAACACATTTTTATTTACCAGTTTTACCACCCCCTGCCCCCCCACCAATTTTTATGCAGAGTCCCCCCAAAGTCATTCTGTCTGTTTTATGTATGAATGTAAACGTGAAGCCATTAGTCTACAACATTTTTTAAAATCCCTAAATCTTATAAACATGTGCAAATCAGAAATGCTTGAGGCATAAAGACTTTTAAACTGTTTGGTGTTTGCCAACACATAACAAGAAACAATCTGCTTGCTTTAGCCCCCGCACAATATACAGCACAGCTTAGCAGTAGCACCTTTCTGAGCCAGTAGTGTTATTGTGTACCGATGTGTACGATATTCCTTTACATAATTTTTTGGAGAAAAAAAACGACACAGGAAGGTGTATCCAGTGAAGCTTAGTAAGTCTTTATTTTAACGGAAGTGTCTTAGATACTGCTAAACGGAAATAGTTTCCTGTTCATCTGGATGATTTGACTATTTATTTGGAGACATCTAGTGATTCCAACGGTTCCTGAAAGACATCTTGATATACAAGTATCTCTTAGGCTAGCCTCTTACCTACTACATTAACCAGTGGATGAAAGGACAGTCCTGTCTGGTCTGGCCTAGCTGCCTTGGAAAGGGGGTTAGGGGTTAGGCAATTATCCTAAAAAACCTTTATTACTGCTGCTGAAGCCTATATCTTGGAAAAAAATATCTTCAATGCTTCCTGTTGGCATGGCAGGTTAAATAGAAATCCAAAGATCTGTCTCTGTAAAAATGCTGCACAACCATGCCAATTATGTTCTTGGCAAAACACTTTTTCTGAGAATTTTCAACAGAAGGTATAGCTCGGGATATTTTTCAAAGAGCGGGCTAAGCTAATGTCTATAGAAACGAGAAATAGGGAGTGTCTTTTCAAGCAAAATAATAATTATACAAATTCAAATATTTCATTGGTTGTGGAAACTGGCCAACATTTCTTGACTGAAACCGGGCTGACTTATCATGAGCAAAAATGTCAAATATTAATCCTTATGGTCTTCCGTAGCCACTAGCTGGCCTCTTTATAGAAGCATAAAAACCTCACGATGAAGGGTAAACACCGTTTCTGGTGGGAATGTCCAAAATTGTTCCGTTTCAGTTGGCCACGTGCCAACCCTGATACCCAGTCTCAGCATGCATCACCCACCGTGATGCATTGTATGTACTGTATAAATTAATTGTTGGTATCATGTGGAGATCCAACATGTCTTTTTTTGTACATAAAAGTCATGTCGATAAAGTATTTTGTAATATAATGTATCAAACCTCCCAGTATTACCAGACTGTCGCAATAAACTATGTACAGCCACAGCTATGAGAGTCATCACTGCCAGATTGCTGGCTGGCGCTGAAAGACAAGATAAGGCAGCCAATGGATGATTCAACTGCCACGATTCATCACTTTCCAGAGGGACCCGAGAGGAACTACAGGGGGTTAAAGGTCAGTCTGGCTGTCAATGAAATGATAGTAAACATTTTACCTCCCCCTTTTTTTGTTTTTAAACACTAACAACTGTAATTCACCTCATTCTGGTCAGAAACTTTATTTTTTCCCTCCAGTGACTACAGGATTGTTTGTAATTATAAAAAGGCAGATCTAATGGGTTCAATATACCTGTGTTACAAATGAATACAATGCATGTGAAACGCATCCATATTAAGTCATACATGGGCAACCATTTTATTCATCCTTTGGATTAAGCACATATTCAATTGGATATCCAACGATACATTTTACTGCCCCAGATCAACAGAGATTACATATGATTTAGTATAATTACACTACGCATAGTCATCTTACCCAATTTAAGAAGGGAAGAAAAATGTGCATGACGTGGAAAAAGCCGACCAGTAACACACAGTAATACACTCACGCCGTTTATATAATGAAAAGAAACAGGCATGTTTTGAGTACAGTAATCTCAGCGATACACAGAGAGATTATGCAATAGAGGAGCCAACATAAACAAACCTCCCTCCATGGCAGGATGGTGGATTACGGTAAAACGTTCGCAGACACCTGGCGACGAAGCTCTGGGCTCTCAGCGCGAGACGCGTAACCGTGCGCGGGCCTCCCATTTCAACCGCAGACACGGCAGCGCCACGGATGAGAAATGCAACGCGTGACGACCCGTGAACCTACAGTCGAGCCCTGGGAGCCTCCTCCTCACTTCCTGGATTATAAAATGACATCACCGGTTTACAGGCCAACAATGTGCACTTCTTCAAATCAGGGACTCTGATTTACTACCGGTTATTAATAACAAACATTTCTGACAAGATATACCCCCATTGAGATTAAGCGTTTAATTTTTAAGGGGGAGCGGAGCAGAAAGGTCATTATGTAAAGAAATGGAAAAGTATCAATAGACAAATTGATGCAAATTAAAATGGATGACAAGCTCTTTAAAGAAGTTTTAAAAGTTGTAAGGCACTGAAATTTGCAACTGATTTCTGTTGTGTTGGCTCCCCTGTTCCTGCATTAGAGTGGGCGTGGTCACGAGCATCACTCCTTTCAAATGAAACAAATGCACCTGAAACGGGCATAAAAATCGAAGACACAAAAGGCATGGAGAGTAAACAGTGATGGAACGAGAGCCAATGTGTAGAGATTGTTCATTATTAGTTTGCAGCAAACAAAGTTCCACCCGGTCCCCGTGTGCACAACATGCGCTGACAACATTATCGCGAGACTGCCATTGTACTGAGGAATGAGTGACCCCCACTCAAATGCACTGATTGAAAAAAAATTAACAGAACACACACTATGACACAAAGCCCTGTGAGCACAATCAACAGAAAGAACACACAGATACTTCCTTGGTTCAGAGTGAATAATTACAATCAAAAGGTCTGTACTGATGCTCCATTCTGTCCGTTCCATGTGCACATCTTGCTTGTAGCACTATGGCATAGGTTACCCAGAGTCCCCTTCTCTGGCTCAGTTCTCCCGAAAGCCCCGTTCCCAGATTTCAGAGTACACAGGCGGCCTTGTGGGAGCTGGGAACTAATGCATGAACATAGACTGGCTTTTGCACCTGAAACTGCACTGACTTCAAGGACACCAGAATCATTTCAGTGGTATGAAAAGATGTGGAGGGTTCAAACACAAGGGAAAATATAAGTCGGCCCTGAGATAAACTATTCACTGGTGGTGGCGGTGGGGGGTTATATTTCTTTATATTTTCCTTTATATTTTCTTTATACAAACATTTCATATTTAACATTCAATTATCAGTGTTACACTGGGAGCGTTGCTGATTTAAAAAAAAGCAAAAGTGAGAGGGTCAAACGTGGGGGAACCATTGTCCCCTTGCCCACCCCCATTTTCCAGCACCCTGCTGACTGACCTCTGCTAACCTCACCCTTTCATGAGGTCACCAAGCCCCCTAGTCACAATGCCATGCACTGGCCAATCTTACAAAACACTCACCAGCATGAGGGTAGAGGAGGATTCAGACATAATAATGAACACATGAGAGGGTGGCAGACATGATTGGATTGCTTGTGTTAGTTTTACTGACTTTAGAATCAATGCCCCTTATAACATCAATGTACTGCCCAAAGAAATGTTAAATAAAACATATCCATATATACAAACATAGAAATAAACCCAGTACAAAGAAATGTATTCTGAAAAATCCAAACATTTTTTCCTAAATTTTTAATGTTAAATCTTTTTGATAAAGAACAGTATCACGATGACCCCAAATAACAGATGTGTACTAACAGGGCAGGCGGTATAGCTCAAAGCGTATTAATAATTTAACCGTCGACAGGAGGCTGGCGGGGCCAAAAATCAGCCCAACTATGTTTTGAGAGAAAAAATGAGTGATGGGGACGCTTTAGGAAAGCATTCATCTCTTCCACTGTCTAGGCTGTCAAACGGAGCTTTCACAGTCAATCTATGAGAAGGGCTGCAGGCTTAGCGCTAAGTAACGGAGGCTCGGTGCACTGGATCCTCCTCTGTGCTAACATGGGGGTGGGAGGGGTGGATGCTACCCAGACAGGGAGAAACGTGTTTCTGAAGCAGGGCTGTTAGCTTCGCAGGGTGGGTTACCGACCTGGGGGGGTGGGGGTTACCGAACGGGTGGGGGGTGGGCCAGTGTCGTGACAGGACAAAGCTGCCTCTGAGCTCAGTGGAAGAAATGTGAAACCCCCACAGGCCCGCCTGAGCAATTAATAGAGAGAACGAGTGTCATGGCGATGCCTTTACGGGGTTTCCAGTCGCCCCCCCCCCAGGCTGACGCTCTGGCGATCCTCCCCCTGTCCCGCGAGAGCTGGCGCCTGGTTACCAGACACGCCCTTGGGCCTGGGGTGTGGCCCGGTACACACCTGCACCCCTACATTTCCCTTACACTACCGTAAGGCACCACATCTCACCGTGTCTGAGAGCTCGGCGTCTGACAGCATCCAACAGCACAGCATACAGAGCCATCCAACATCACTCTCATCCCTAACACCGTCACATAGTCACATAACCTGTTACTGCGATTGCTACGATGTTCTTAGACTACGTTGTCCATGTAAATATGACGCATGAATACTGTTGTTGGGATAACTGCTAGACGTTACATGCATGCAAAAACAACTGTAAATTACAAGCCAGTTGTAATTTAGCACAGAGCAGAGGTATTACATTAATGACTGTTCCGTCCTTATGTTCTAGTTACTCTTGTGATGTGTGATTATTTTATATTGACACAATATCCTTGTGCTTTTATAATATAATAACCAGGAAACATTCCAAATCTTTACAACAGCAAACACTTTCACGCCCTCTGCTGGACATGGAGCTTAATTGAAAACACGTCAGGAACCGCGTCAGCCCTTTTAAAAGGATTCAAACCCATACCGCCAAACAGGCAGTTAGGGATAGACGCCCACACCTTCAAACAGTCAATCAGGGATTGACATCCAAACCTCCACATAGCCAATCAGGCGTTGACACCCAAACCCCCACGAGGCCAATGACTAACATTCGTCAGACTTTGACTGATTACTCCGAATCAGTATAAATTAATAATCAAAATAAACTTGCCAGGCGTATTATCCATCATTGTCCAGGATCTGGGAATCAGACTTCCAGTGATTCAGCATTGTGGGACCACTGAGAAGTAAACACTACATACCAAACTGTTTACTTTCACAAACCATGTACCGTACTACAACTACAGTGACTAATAAACACAACAGCAGCAGGCCCTGAAGCCCAGGCCCACAGTTTAGACCAGACTAGAAGGTAAAAAAACAAACAAATGGTCATCAAAAAAAAAGGTAAAAGATGATTCAAGCCCCAAAACTCAACAAGTAGCTCTTTTGAATCCCACTGCTTCAAACACACAGCACATGACGTCGGAATCATTGTTACGAAACCTTCTGGAAGTGTAAGAGGGAAGATACCAGACCAATGCGGTGTTGGTGACAGAGACACCACAAGCAAACAGGATAGGTTAAGCTAAACAGGATGTTTTGTTCCTTAAAAAAAGTAAATAAAATACACAAATATGGCTTCCCAATCATCTATGTGGTAATGATACTCACCCAATAGTACAGGCTGAGTCTTCAGAGCCAAAGCACCAGTCCTAACTATGCTGTTAGCCAATTCTAAAGTGGGGCTTGATCTGTCCCAACAGGGATAGGGTGGATTTAATCCAGCCAGATATGCCAACAACACCCCAGTGCTCTACAAGCTTCAGTTGACAGTTACAGTGAGAGTTACAATATGAACTTAAGATCATCATTTTTGATGATGAGAACAGGCCATTTGACCGAGGCTATATACTGTACAGTTTTTTTTTACAATTTTTTACATTCTGCCCAAGGTTCTCAGCTTGATATGCACCTCTCCTATTGTCCAATCAGCACTCACTCCCCTTTAAGTACTACATGGTATTCTAGAATGTGTCTGTCTTTTTTATTGCTAACAACTACAACTGAAGTTCCCTCACAGGAAAATAAAAGTTATTCTATTCTATTAGTTCTTAAAATGATCACTGGTGACAGGAGAGAGTCCAGGACTGCTCCCGGGTGTGGTCACAGTGGTGACTTCAGAAGAACAGTCAGTGATTCAAGCTTGTAAAAAAAATAAATTAATGAAAAAATTTAGAAAAAAGCACAAACAGACTTTCACAACATATTTCTTATTCACAGAGTATTAACTAATTAAACACCATATGAATGACTGAAGCAATCTACTGCAAAGCAATACTGCTGCCAACAAACACGTGTCTGGCTCGACACGTATGCTAGCGCTCAACCTCAAGATCAAGTCATCAGAATCCCGAAAGCAATTCCGCATGTAAGCAAACCTACGCTTCTGCAAAATCTCGTTTTGCTTGATGGGAAAGAAGGTTTAGGCGAGAAAGAACACACAATTATTCAAATGCACATCCAGGGAATCAGATTAAGATTTGCATATTGACTGCGCTGCACTGGGCACTGAGAGGGAGATGCTGAGGTAGAGTGCTCACCACGTGCGGTGTAAAAGAGCCGTCATACAAAGCCAGAGAGGTGGGGGGAGAAACCGCTGAGGATTTAACCTTACAGCAATGTGGTTTGTCTTCAACTAAAAGAGTTTGGAGATTCAAAGAAAATTAACATAGAAATATTGAGTAAGGACCAATGTAAAATAAACGTCTCTTTCAGTCCATTAAAGCCAGATCTCACAGAAAAACAGTTCACAACCATACTTGTGGCATTATGAGTAACATAAAAGTATTTTAGAATAAAATAAAACAGGGTCCAGCCCCTTCCCCAGATTGGGAATAGTCATAGTCTATGGTCTACCAACAGTTCCTCCAAGAACGCCTTATTATTACTTAGCGTACACATTATTTTTTCCGTTGAGGTCCTTTGCACAGACGTCCACAGTTCCAGGCTCTACCCAGATCCTAGTCATCCATGAAATATGCAAACCATCATATAACGGATGACAAAGTTGAACAAACTCCTGCAACGCACCGATTTGCCAGAACACACAATGGAGCAAAAATCATCCAGAGAGACTCACCTGAACACACGGGCCCACAGAATAGAGAAACCGTCCAGAGGATTCCTGCAGAGACTGAGCCCTAGAAAACCCCCCAGAGAGACTCTTGGATGTGCTGGTCACAGCGGCCAGCGGTACAGTAAGACTCACCCAAGTAGGGGATGCAGGGGACCATCTTCAGTGACCGGATGTACTCCCTCATACGCGTATAATTCTCTTCCTTTGACGTTAGGTAGTCCAGCTTTTCAAACGTGGCCTTGTCCTTCCGGCTTATCAGCTGTGAACAAGTCAGAAAAATCAATAAATCAGTCAACCCGGCCAGTCACTTGATCAATCATTCAATCAACGATTACAATTAAACTGCCGTGATGTATGACAGTGTAGCATGGTTCCCACAGCCACGGTTCGTACAATCTCTGTTCTAGAAACATACTGTTCGAGAAAAACAACATTTTTGTACGCTTCATATCAATATAAGCTCAAGTTACATAAAACACTTGAAACATAATGAAATTCAAAGCACCTTTGTAAGTTATGACCCCTACATGTAGGAACAACCCAAGGTCTGCTGAAACTATGTCTTGCACAACATTAACAGAAGTCAAGGAAGATAAATAACTAAAGGAAGACGTCTGAGTGCTAATTGCCTGGAGGAGATGCTCCCACCCCATCCAATTGCTTTCAGGTGAGTGAGATTTATCTGCGTTATGTGGATGGAATGGAGTCTAACAGTCTGGTCTAGCTTCAGACTGTCAAACGCTGTTCGAAAAATAGTCTGAAGTTTCCATGTGCTTCCCAGGCATGCGGCTTGTGCTGGTTTCCATCTTTAAAAGGCCAGACCCCAGACACAAAGTACAGACAGACATCTGCCCCTGAAGCAAGAATTACTTTATTTATGGGTTAAAAAAAAGAAAAGATTATATAATTGCACAAGAAAAAAAAAAAAAAAATCCTAAATCTGCCATGTTGTAGCAAGTAAAATAAATATCACTTTTCAAGAACACGTGTAGAAGCTTCATTTGCCAGTATGGTTCATTTACTTTGTCCTTGTGGAAATTGAAAAAAAATACCTTGGATGTTTTTGAAAGAGTCTGAAGGACAAATAGCCCACACTCTCTTGGACACTGAACTTCATCACCCAAACGCTGGAGCAGAATTTCCACTGCAGAACATTTCCGACTCATAAGAACACAGCAACCGGGCTTTGATTCTTGAAGATTTTGATTTATGGTCAGGTACCTAAATAGTAACAGCAATATTTAATCCCCTGTGTATCAAACAGAGAACTTAGCAAGTCTAGGTTTATTTTAGTTAATCGGTTGAAATGGAAGTTTTTTTTCTCAGTTAAAGCTCCGTTAAGACTCAGTTAAGGCAGCGAAGCAGAAAATGTAATACATGTTTATAAATGTCATAAAATTGTAATTTATTAAACATTTCTTCTCAAATCAAGACAGCTGCTCTTAGTTCTCTCTGTTTAAGCTCTGGCATCTTTTCTTTTTTAATATTGAATTACTGTCATTCTTGAGAATGTATCTACATCCAAATGGGGTTTTCTTGTCATATCGCCAAATTGTTTAATTATTTTTATCTGTAAATCACTTGAAGACCTTTATACAAAAAGTGCTATACATTATTTTATACTTATTTTAATGCTGCAGCATTATGAATAGAAACTGGGTCTTTATTACTCTCTTGTAAAATAGGGGCCATTTCCCCAATTTGGGAATTGTCATAAGCCATGATCCACAAACGCTTCCTCCAAAACACTGCTTGTCATTAATTATTACTGAGCATACACATGTTATTTTGTCCTTTGAGGAACGGTACCACAGGAGTGAAATGAAGTTCATGCATTAAATGTCTGGTTCTAGCCTCTAATCACAACTGAAGTGTTTAAAAGATTGGAGAGCTCGACTCCAGACTCTTCGCTGGCAAAAGAGTTTCAGCTCCAGCCAAGCCACTGTTTCAAGGGACTCCACACAGTCAGCCACCACTATGGGTCTACTGTCGCTTTACTAAGCTATGGAGTCAAGAGTCAAGAGTCAATCGACAGTCACAGCCATGGTCGCCATGATCAAGACTGTCACGGCCTTATCCCTATGATGCAGTGACTGCATGTGTCATGGCCTTGTCCTATGATGCAGTGACTGCATGTGTCATGGCCTTGTCATATGATGCAGTAAGCTCACTGTCAACCCACAGTGGACGCTTTTACTTAGTGGTTAACTACCACCTTTCCAGGTACTTAATGTTTTACAGCAGGGGGCGGGTACCTCATCCCCAAAGGGCCGCTGTGGGTGCAGGTTTTTTGTTTTCACCCAGCACTAAGACACCTGGTTCAACGTATCAAATGTCTTGATTGAAGACCATGATTAGTTAATTAGTTGAATCAGGTGTCTTGGTGCTGGGCTAAAACAAAAAACCTGCACGCACAGCGGCACTTCTTCGGACGAGGTTCCCCACCCCCGGTTTACAGTGACCCCTGTGGGGAAAGGGTACGGCTACATTGCTTCAGTGCAGTCTGCAATCCCTTTGCAATGTTCCTGATTGAAATCGCTTGCATTCGCCAATAAAGCAGCACTTTTTTTTTTAGCCTTTTATGCAACTGGTTATTTGTGCAATTAGGCCTCGCTCTGGGCAACGTCAGGGGAAACCTGTCCTGACAGTTGCCTGGCCTTTGAAGGAAAATATTTTTGACGATTTCGGAAGTGACTGCACTGCGTCCGGCAGGCACAGGAAATTCCAGCCTTCCAACAGGAGGGAAAATCCGAGCCGCGTCCGTTTGTCTTCGAACAAAGCTTAGAAACAAACGTAACTTTTTCTTTGCACTCCTCTCCATAAGCTAGGATGCCACACCAGAGGGTGACAACACTTTTAGTTTCGCGCGAGTCGGCGGAGCGTACAGGTACGCACGGAAATTTCCGCTGTTATTCAGAGAACTTGTGTAGGAGCCGAGCAGAATGGACCCTATGAACAGCCCGCTGTGGAATTACACAGATTCAGTTCTTTCTTTCTTTTTTTTCTTTTACAGTCCATCAGGTCAGGAAACACAAACATCTGTTAATCACATGGGGTGGAGATGATATCAAAGTATTATGACCAGGAGGGAAAAGTGTGATTTATTCGCTCAGGACATGTGGGGAAACGCTGTGTGATAATGTGCCTGGAGGATGGTCCAAACAATGGCATTGCACATACTGCAATAAACTGACACATAAATAACCCTGAGCTTTATTGGGCAAGACCTCTGCTCGGTAGGTCAGTGCTAAACACTATTCTCTATTCTCCCTCCTGCTCAAGCACCGCTGAGCCTTGGGCACCTACTGCTGAGCATTTTTACGGGGAACCGTTTTTTGCCGTTGTTACTCATATCACGTTAAGACATATGAATAAATTAGCGAGATCACTCAAAAAAAATAAAATAAATAAGATGCTTGCGACCCTGTGATGAAGGTAGAAATACATTTTTTCTCCATACACATTTTGACAAGACCACAAAAAAAGAATGCGGTCAAATAATGCTGGTCGTCTCAGCGTGTGCGTATACATAAGCAAGAGAATGTTTGTCCTTGAGAGAATATGAGCATACGAGTCGTGGGGAGTATGCGTGTGCTCATACGTCTACTGTACGCATACGATAATGAGAGGTTTCCTGAGAATGAATCAACGGGACCATTTATGCACGTGTATAGCCATGTGTGCACGTGTGTGCGAGTGCGTGAGAGTGTGTGCGTGCGCACGCGTGTGTGTGTCCATTCTGCCAACCCAGCCAGTGCAGCCGCCAGGCCTTCCCGCACTGTAATGGCGGATGTTGGCTCATCTTCTTAATAAACAGACAGCAAGCCCACAGAACACCCAGAGAATGTTCTAAAAACACCGAAACTGCACTCGGCACACAGTCCGACTGCCTGCTCCCACTTAAGAGGGCCTGGACGTAAGAGCGCTGTGGAAAAACCCAGCGAACGCGGCTTTAACCAGTCACCACTCCCTCTCCGCCCGCTGTTCCAGGATCCCGTGCAGACGGAGCTGGAAGAGGCAGCCCTTCGACTCTAGGCTGATTGATGCGTATAACCTAATGGAAATTTGTACGGCGTATATTCAGTTGTGCCGGTTTCAGAGCTTTCTTTCTTAACCCGCACAGAACAATGTGCATCAGCAGCTATAAATAAAAATGACGCCTCGTGTTTTCCAGTGAGTTTGCAAACAAGATTCCACTGGAAGCCTTTCAAAGCTCCCTTGTTTGGAACAAAGGTTTAGACCGGGCCTTCCAGCGATGTTCGAGGCCGCAGACCGCAGACCGCAGAAACGGTCTAAACATCTGCTGGGGATGAGGGCTAGGGGGAGGGCTAGGGGGAGGGCATGGCGGGGGGCTTTGACTTACCCCCATGGCCAGTGCAGAACCATGAACTGTCAGGCAAGATAAGATGGACAGACAGGCAGACAGACTGATGCTTCTCCACCTTTACCCTGAGCACACTCTGCTGTCTGTCAGTATCTCCATCTCGTTGGCTGAACCTGGCTCAAATTGCGGTTGTGTGGATTTTGTTCATATTGTATGCAGAAACAGTCGTGGCTCCCGCAAGTGGGAAACGTTTGTTCTGTAACCCGTTGACGCACGTGGCTGTGTGGGGCTTCGCAGGAATCGCATGTGCTGGTGCTGTTCCGTCACCTGCTCTGTACACACAGTGGCTTCAGGCCCAGATGGCAGTAATTCATACCAGCGGAGTCGTTTAATTAGACGGCACCGTGGCACTGCGGAGGCACTACTTTCGCGAAGCTCCTTTATAATTTTCACCAGACCGCGCGCTCTGAACAGCCACAGCGAGTCAAAGCTTCATTAGGGCTTCATATACATCTGACACCGCAGAAATTTCACAGGGCGTCTGAGCACACAGCCAACACAGAGCACGCGGAGCAGTCAACCCGCAGCAGGTAAAAGGCAGAACCGGCCGCAAACAGCTCTTGATCCACACCAGCACAGTTAGTGCATGCGCTACAGTCAGCACAGCTCAGGACAAAAACAAAGCACAAAACACAGAGTTCACACACTCCCAAAGAACAGCCCATCAGAACAGTGAGCGAGATAGCACAGAGCAGAGCACAGTCAGCCCACAGCACAGTGCAAAGACACCAGCACAAAGCACACTGCAAAAATGAGCACACACTGCAAAATGCACACACACACACACACACACACACACACACACACACACACACACACACACACACACACACACACACACACACACACACACACAGACACACACACGCACAGACACGCACGCACAGACACACACACACACACACACACACGCACAGACACACACACACACACACTCCCTCTGAGCACATTCGCCTTGGAAGTTTCCCCCCCCCCACAAAGCCTTGTGATAAAAACACAGTGTGTCCATTCTGCCATGTCTAATAAAGAGAGTTACAATTCACCATTTCATTCAGAATAAATAGGAACAAACTGGTCGGGACAGCACTGGAAAAATTTGCCTACTCCTATCTGGTGCACTGATCTCTGAACTCTTCCACCATCAGTTTCATAGTGTGGAGTTTTGTAGAAAAATGAATAAGACAGCTTGTGCCAGCATTGACAAAAGTACATTATTAACGGTTTTAAGGGGCGGGAGGGAGATGAAAAATGGTGATTGACACAGCAGCTCAAAATGTGACACAATAACAAATCCATTGATGATTACCCAACAACACACGCTTTGTCCAAGCGATGCTGCACACAGCATCATGGAACACGAGCTCAAAAACATCTACTCAAAAGTGCCACGTTGGAAAATGTCTGGCTCCAACAGTCACATTTCAACAGATCTATTGTAAGAAGGATTCTCAGCCTATTTCCTTCTGAGGTGAAAATTATATTTTCATCATATCGTATGTGCATGCTATTAATGGCTAACTTTGACAAAAATCTATTATTATACACCTTAAGATTCCTTATTTTAAATTTTATTAAATTTTTTTGCACTGAAATGAACCATGTCTTTTTCCCCCCTCTACAGCCATACACACATTACATACTGTATAAATGTAACAGATATCACCACTCAAATCTGGAGAATAAGTCTCAGTAAGAAAAGAAAAAAAAAAGTTTGAAATACCCCATTTTTGCAAGCACCAAAAGAAACAGAAACTCTTAAGAGGAATTTATGCAACAAAAAGTGTTTTCAGTATCTTAATGTTATTACTGGCCTTGTAGTGAAAGGTGGAGGCGGGGGGAGGGGGGTGTGTGGGCGGAAACTGTGGTCAGGACTACGAAACCATACGCGCACCGGAGAGACGTGGGCTGTTCCGTCCTGCACGTCGGCCTGGGAACCGTGTTAAGCGAAACATGGTGGCCGTTCCCAGGAGACCGGCGTTGAGGCACGTCCTCTCCCGCTGTATATCCCATCCGGTCCGCAGATCCGACGCTGCGGTCCCATTTGATGCCCGTCTCGCACAAGATGCCGAACACTCCAGGTCCCATTCCTGCTTTTTCAAACTGATTTAGCACGGGGACGGCTGGTGTGGGTTGTGGGCGGGGTCAACTCCACCACTGGAAAGAGTGACGCGCGGAGGCACCGACGGGGTTGCATGTGCTAAGGCTGCCGTGCTCAGAAATCAGTTGCATTAACCAGCCATTGGTGTTTTATCAGTATTCCTGTAGTCCCAGTGCAGGGGATAGCTGAAGACGACAAGACTGCGCACTGAATGAAATCATCCCACAACGGGCGACCGGTCAGCCAATTAAGTGCCCACAGACAGTAACCGACACGTGGCGGTTTGATACCGGACCACGGGACGCATCACTACAGTGAAAACCAGTGCTCTAGCATGCCAAGCCACCCACCAGCACTCAGGCTTCAATGAATTATGACAACTGAACCACAGAATGTCAAAGATATCCATAATTCTCCACGGGATGTTCATACTTTATGAATGTTCCATGCTTCGCTTTGTTGACGCTGGCATGACCCTCCACAGTAGCGTCCTTCCATTACACATCTGCTGCGTATTTCAATGCACATTTTTAAATTGAGGGTGAATCACGTTTAAAGGGTTCGAAACACCGTAAATGTACTTTTAATGGGCTGGAACGAATGACATACACAATTGCGCAGCTCTTTAAGAGCAATAACCAGGGAAATGCATATCACTGCAGTCATTACACGTGACCTTGTGCAGAGAGGCAGGGATTGGTAATTCCACCATGCAGTTTTTCCACTGTGCATTACCAGTAAATATAAAACAGCAACAGCAAAAAAAATAAAAAATAATTTGGAAACAGCTAGCTTCTGAAACACGGTCCACCTGAAAGGGCAGCCAGGCGCAGTTAAACACGGCAGCCTGCAAAGAACACTGAGAGACGGGGAATTTTCAGCTGACTTTCTTTTTTTTTTTTTCTTAAATGATAAAATCCTGCGAAAGAGTAAGTCACTCTGGAGCATGTACAGGATAGGGTAGTTGATGTTGGGGTGTGTGGCCCGCTTATCTGGGTGGTGAGAGTTTGGGTGTCGTTTCAGCACATGGATAAGTTTGGTCACCAGAGCATTACGGAAACGACCCTTGTGCAGGACTGAGTTTACGGAATACGGCCCTGGAGCTGCACTGAGATGTCAATCATTTTATCCTCTTATTTAACTATGCAGGTAAACTTGGAACTGAGGCCTTCTTATTTGCAGCTGTGACCTGTGGAATCCAAGTTAGCAGGGATGAGTTGGAAGGAATCGTGCATCCAATCAGACGTAAGGCAAAATGAGGATAACACCCCTACTATTTTGAAAGGCGCCATGGATGTAGGGTGACACAGCACCATCATAAAAATCACCAAAATTGTCGGAACAAAAGAAAAGGGTTTGCTCTCAACAGAAAAACACAATGGATTGGTTCAAATCAGTGAATCACTGACGGCACATGGTAGCTCCGCCCTTTTTTGCTTTCTTATAAACCTCACTCTCATCTCCAATATATGCGTCCCCCTTCCCAGCAGCCACTGCGGCGTCAGCATACTCTACTATCGAGCGTATCGGACAGGGACTATTTCCAGATTTGGCCATTTTAACAACCTACAGCTAATGGTGCTGGTAAGACGTCAAAGACTGTCTGGGGAGACGGAGAATGGAACAGTGGCACATGTAATCCTCATCATCTCAAACTCCCCATTCACTGCACAATTCATCCCATCAAAGCTCATCATTTCACCGACTATCTGGAGTGTATCTAGCACCACAGCACACCTATCCTTGAACAACCCAAGGCACAATTGTGTCTACTGCTACCAATTCTAATGAACAACTCTGGAATGAAGAAGAAAAAAAAAAAAGATTAGAAGATAAAGGATTTTACAGATACAAGTGCCGTGCATGCTTTTTTCAAACATACATTCAATGATAAGGGCAGCATCAAATTGGTGCACGTTATGAAAAGGTTATTGTCCATAAGTTCAACTAAACATAGAAACGATCATTCTGACGGTGCTTGCAAGTGTTTTCGATTGGAAGGACTGGAACACAAGTGTTTTTGTTTAGTTGTAATGTGCTTTCCAGCAAACTCAGATTAGTCATAGTTATGTTGAAACACAAATTAATTGATATATTTTTTTAATGCCAGGGAAAGCCAGATGCTGTGACTAACCACTGCACCCGTCACTTGCATTTGCGTGGCTGAGCATGTTTTCTTTATCCTCTGTGAAATTGTTTAACACATATTTTCCACTGCCTGGATGTATTAGCTGGTCTTCTGCATTACCAGTACATCACAAAGGCCTTCTTTCTCTGGCCACATGTACTGCTCAAAGCCTCACTGGTATAAAAATATAACATTGTCTTTCACTGATGGGGGAAAAAAAGAAAACGAAGCAGTGTTTTGGCAGGGGTGTTAAAAGCACTTTCGATGGCTAGCCTGCACAGGCTCGCTCACTTTTTACCGGAGCGGGAGGGGGGATTACCGGGGAGAAACTCTTCAGGAGTGCCTCAGACACTGGCTGTGAAATATCCTTCTGTCACTTGCTTACACAGAAAGTAGCAGATAAGTGCCAGGCTACGCCAGTCTGAATCCTCTGTGATTTGGGTTCTCAAGGAACGTGAGGTGAATCAACACCGGCACTGACACTGACTGACAGTTGAGTTTTGTTCCCTAAAGCACAGGCTTCTAAAAACGGTGAGCGTTACAAGCCCGAAAACGAACAGTAAAAAACACGGCCGAGACTGATGCTGAGCGATGATTGAGATTTTGAGGTTGCCACGGCAGCATTTTTTTTTTTTCCGCCCATGTTCACCAGCCAGTAAAAAAAGGGTTCTGGTGGTCCCTAGAAACGTGGGAAAATGTTGGATGGACTCATTATGGAATTCCCTTTTCCATCTTCAGTAAGACCGAGCGCATACTGTGAGGGCCACCGCAAAGTACTGGTTGTTAAAAGAGGAGGGTCTTTTGTTTAAAACATACCGTAATGGCGCAACGATGTATTTATGGCCCAGGCATTTCCTCAGCTATTACTCTATCACATTTTAGATCTGTAACCCACCCTCTGCCTTTCCTTCCCCAACACACGTGTGTAGAATAAAAACCTGTTCACAACACTTAAAAAGGAGAAAAAAAAGGCATTTGATTTTTAAAAAGAAACATTTTTAGAAACCATTGTGCAGAAGATGAAAGGGGGAAGAGAAGAGAAGAATATAAAAGAGGATTATGCCAGTGCCACATTCAGCTTGTACAGGGATGATCTCATAGCTGGGGCCCAACGGAATAATACATAACCACGACCAGTCTTTATTAGCAGCTACAGCTGATATGGCAAAGCAATTACAGGATGAGGTTTCGCAGAGTGGAGCCAGCACCTGAACAGGAAGCAGAAAAGTGAGGATTTTCACACTCGTGAAACTAAGGCAAACGCATCCTCTCTGGGGTGTGGAGTCATCTTTTCCAAAGAAGACTGCCCCGATAACAAATCACTTATAGGTCATGGCAAACTGTGTAATGCATTCCCACGGACATCTATCAGCGGTAGTCTGATAGGTAGGCCTGGAAATACTGGGTTTTGTCATTTGGACCAAACCACAGTGAACAGAGGTAAACCTGGGGCCGTGTGGTGCAAGTAGACCATTTTTTAGATGTACCCTGAAGCCTAAGAAGGACAGTGGAAAAATGAGAACTAAGACAAAATGTGCAGGGTAGAGTTCACAGGTCGTTCAGCCCATCCGGGTTTGAGGAGCCCAGGTGACACACCACCCCCCCCCCACCTCCCCCACCCACCCCCCCAGCCCCAGCCCCAGCCCCAGCCCCCGCCCCCACTCTGTCCTGCCACGCCTCGCCCGTCTCTTACCGCCCAGGTCTTGCTGAGTCTGAAGATGGGGGCACTCTGCAGGGCAGACACGACGGACACCAGCGAATGGAGGTTGTTCAGCTCAAGTAGTTTCTGGGAGAGAGGAGCACAGAGAGGCGTCAAAATTATCAACAGCGCCGGACCAGACCATCACTTCTGGGGTAACAATCACCAAACCATGGTTTTTAAAAAATAATTTTTTTAAAAGTTAAAAAGAAAAACACAAAAAAGGAAAATATCTTTTACAGCCCACAATCCATTAAACGTCAAATTCCTCCTATGCTGCAGAAAGGAAAGAAAGATATCAAACAGTCTGTAGGAAAGACCAGTGAGTGATATATTTTCCCCAAATGCATCGTTTTGATGCAAAAAACTATGGAAAAGACATAAAGATATAAACATAATAACCAGAACAATGAAAGACTTGGCTTCATAAGCACATAAATTGTTTTAATGGGCTGACGAACAAAATTATAGCAGCCTCCACATCAGCTGAGGATTGACATCAAGGGCTATTCCATGATCCCAGTCCCCAGGGCAGGACTGCGGCCACTGGGAAGAGAACGGCCCTAGTTTCCAGTCTCCGCCACCAAAACCTGTCCAGAAAGGCCTGAACAACAATTTATTTCTTGTTTTCACCACAAAAGTTGGTCAATCAAGCAGCTGCACAGTCCATGTTTAACACCAGTAATTTCCTTCTTAAATAGTATACGTTCGGCTTTTTTATTGCCTTCAAACTAGGCCCATTTAATTATTTATTTATTTTTTAAATTGTTTGTTTCACGAGGCAGGGTATGCTGGGAGCACGACGTCACAGCTCCGCCGTGCTCAAATGTTTTCCGCTACGTGGTCTGACCTCTCTGAGATACTCTCCCCGGTAGACGCGGGCCAAGGGAGCCACATCTTGTTTTTGTCATTAGCGTGTCTGTTTTCCCCATCGCCTCCCTGGGCTCGCTAAACCTTGCGCCGCGTGGACCGAAGGCCGCCAACGTCTCGAATGTCTCAGCCTAGCAGGTGATGAAAAGCGCTTATTAGGCACGTTGCGATGATGAGACGGACTTCTATATCATGTCGGGGGGGGGGGGGAACGTGGACCGTCCAACTGTGCCAGCACCGCACAGTGAATGAACTTGGGTTTTTTCCAAAAGACCTTTTCGAGCAATGTAGGCAATTTTGAATATCAATTCATTTAAATGAATAATAACTGAATATTAATTTATATTTTAATGAAACCCCTGCTTTTATGTATTGAGATCACCGGTGCTACGAGGCAATGAGCATGGGCAAAGCAGCCAGCTGAAATTCATCATCGGTGTACCCACCCTACACGGCTGCCAGCCACAGTATGCTACAAGCTGGACTCCATGCCAATGTGAGGCTCATCCAGACACTGGAACAATATCTAAACAGGATGAGCAGCTCACCAGCCTCAATCACTGCCATGTGTTATACATCCTCAATCTGAACAAGGGTTGCACATCTGAATTCCATAGGACACTGCAGTAGCACCTCATTTAACTCTGGTGTCCTAAACACTCACTTTCAACACCCAGACGAATAACAGGACCAGGAAACAAACCTCTACATTACATCACAGGCACTTAGCAGATGCTCTTATCCAGAGCGACTTACTCACCTTTTGCACTTTTACACAGTATCCATTGATACAGCTGGGTATATATACTCAAACAATTCAGGTTAATTACCTGCTCAAAGGTACAAAGGCAGATATTTTAATCAAGCCTGTACCTTTCATGTTACAAGCCCAGTTCCATAAAAACATTCACTGCTTTAAAAGCTGCGTTTACAGGGAGGACACTACAGTGCATAAATCTGAGAACAGACTGTATCTGGACATTTGAGGATACTTGTCTGCCGTCGGGAATGGGCATAATCTCGTGCATATAAATTACCAGACATGGTTGTCCACTTCTCCTAATCAGGAATGTCAGAGTCCAGAAATCCCAGATGACAGACCCGGGAGTGTGCAGAAGTTTCTGGAAATATACAGTGCAAACGTATTTGGACAGTGACACATTTTTTGTTGTTTTGGCTCTGTACTCCAGCGCATTGTATTTGAAATAGAACAGTGACTATGAGGTTGAAGTGCAGACTTTCAGAGTTCATTTGAGGGTGTTTACATCCATATCGGGTGAACTACTATACTATAACGTCTCTGCATTTGAATGGATCTCTATGGGAACTGGGGGGCAGGGGGACTAGATTAAGCTGTAAATTACGCTGGAATAGTATGGAATACATGGTTGGCTAAATGGCTGTCAGTCATCAAGGGTCTGAGGTATCAAACAAGCCTCAAACCATCACTCTGCTGCCAGATATGCAGAAGATGTGGATGGATCACTTTAAGGATTTCTTCTCCGGACTTATTCCAACAGTTCAATAGGAAAATGAGTCAAGAGAAACAACCCTTACACTGATCCATCCATATCTACTGCATATCTGGCAGCAGATTCATGATTTGAGGCTTGTTTGATATCTCAGACCCTTGACGCCTTACAGCCATTTAGCTAACCATGTGTTCCATACTGTTCAAGAATAATTTACAGCTTAGTCTAGACCCCCCCCCCCCCCCCCAAACTCCCATAGAGATCCATTCAAATGCAGAGATTATAATATAACTTGTAAGAGTACCAGGACGCCATGGCATGCAAAGGATATTCAACCAACTATTAAGTATCATGACTATTTCATTTTATGTTAATTTGCCCAATTACTTTTGGTCCCCTAAAATTGGTGGGGGTGGAGCTATGTATAAAAAGGGAAACACCCTCAAATTAAAGCTGAAAGTCTGCATGTTAACCTCGTAGTTACTGTTCCATTTCAAATCCAATGTGCTGGAGTACAGAGCCAAAACAACAACAAAAAATGTATCACTGTCCAAATACTTTTTGGACTGCACTGTACGTGTCGACATGGGAAACAACCGCTCACGACTGACAAAACGGCAAATTTCACTGAATATGATACGATATCTTCCAGAAACTCCTCTTTGCATGCAGTGATTACACCACACTGGCAACTCTGACAGTGAGAGCTAACAGCAAGGGACTCTGAGACTCAGTGTTGAGAGAAATTCAATATTTTTATTTTATTTTTTTGAAATCCTTCAAAGATGACAAAAATGCTAATTTGGAACGCTGTTCGGCACATAATGAGAAAGATGCTTGAAGGACAGACATTTTACTCAAGATATCCCCTGTCACAAACGGGTATCCACACACGTGAATATGCGCACATGCACACATGCACAGCATGTACACACAGTTTTGTCCAGGGTATTGGGGAAATTAAGAGACAACTTGGTGGCTACATGGCAGAACCTAGATTTACAAATTATACACAAAATGAAAATGCAGTTAAATCTGGCCATTCAGTACCTTAACCATTCAAAAAATGTACATCCCCAGTTTTACATGTTAAGCTTTATGTAGCCAACTTCCAGCAAAATGCACATTTCAGCATTAAATAACATTTTTACAGAAGCTCCATGACAGCTGGCAAGTCCGCTAAAATAAAACAATTCAATCGGCTAAACGAGAATAACATTTGCAAGGTATGCACAAAGTTATAACTGGAGACAAATATGTTGACATTAATGAGAAGAGAAATAGAAAAAAAACTTGGGTCTTCGCAGAACGCTGCTGCAATGGTGAAAAGCTTGACAGATTTGCTGACCTACTTCAATCCCCATTAGGTTAGACTGCACCTCGTTTAAAAGCTGAAACGGTCAACGCTGAGCTGATTTTTCATGGACCTGGAGCTAAGCGAAGCCGCTGGACGGACTTTCAAATACCTTCATGGAAGACGCCGTTTATTTGTTGTCATTCCGTAACTGTGCAGACAGAGAAGAGCCATCCTCCTTGTCCCCCCCCCAAAAAATATCTCACCTCCCTTCCAAAAACATTCCAGCACGACTTAAACCATCTGGAACGTCTTTTTCTACTTAATTTTTTTTGCGTAATCCTTTGGCAGCGAGAACAATTCTACGTGTCACTTCATACTCGGCTTACCCTCAAAACACCCTACCTGAGCACGCAGACGACATGTCTACAGTGCATGGAATAAAGGGCCCAAATCGCACATCACCAAAGCGCGTGCCTGTCTCACATTAATGACTCTCATGGTTGTGCTTCCCCAGAAGGCAGGACTCCCAGAGGACAGACACCACCGCCGCGATAATGGGCCACCCACGGGCACAAGCCGGCGTGGGGGTGGGGGTGCGGGGGGTGAGATAGTGGGTCTGCTCCGCCCGTGGTGGCTTTCGCAGGCCATGCCGGGACAAACCAGGCTGTAGCAGGCCAGGCCACAAGTTAAACTGCCAGGTGAGGTAATGTAATCTCCGTAAATGTCAAACATAATTGGATCAAATTTATGGGACAGGTTTACAACCCTATGTGGGAGATGGAACAGGCCGTGCAGTTCCCCGGGCCCAATTTGGGACCCGGGGCTGTGAGGTAACACGGTGCATTGCATATACGGCCTTCTAGGGAGGACTACCTGTGCCCCTGAACACCCTCTGTGAATCTGGGGAGGAATTCATTCACAAATTTCAAAACAAAACGAACATTCGGCGGCGAACTCACCTTTGCAATTTTAACAAAGTGGCTCAGTATTTCTGCTCGGATTTTCAGGGTATGCGCCGTCAGTATCTCCCTCACCAACCAGAAGCTGACCTACAGGAAACAAAAAGAGAAAAAAAAAAAAACACACCCTGAGGCAGACACAGAGAAAAGAGAGGTCTTATAAATAATCTGGGCCAGTGGTGAATGCGTTTCACTCGCTTAACATTCTTTACGCAAAATTAGGAGCTGTTTGTTGGAACTTTGTAGCGCTTGCTATTCGACTTGTGTATGCTATACGGCAACCACACTGAAAAGTTTACACTGGCACGGAGACACAGAGTAATATATGCGAGACCCCATGCTCTTAAGATGTTATAGTTTTCCGCTGCTGGGAATTTATTTGAAATAAAGTCTAAAGAAGAAATTCCATTTCCCACCACAAAATAATGGAAAGTCTACTAAATCACACACACAAAAAAAAAAAATTAAATAATCAAGAAATGACAGGAAAAAAATATCTTGAAAAATAACTTAGACATCCCTCATTGTAACGGTTCTAACCACAGAGTGTCCTCCATGGTTTAGCAATAACCCCATACCAAAAACTGAGTTAAATATAATAGCAGTGCCACAGCACTATGCTGCACTGCAGACTTCAGAAGCAAAACGGGAGCATGTAATCCAAAGAAGAGGCTTAGTTAGAGGGGGGTGTTCTGGCCTACGCAGCCAGTGTAGTGCTCCACACTAGACCTCTCCCGCCAAGAACAGTTGTCATTCCGAGCGAGAGACAAAGAGGCAGATTTTCCACCTCTCCTTACAGTCCCTCGCCCTTTTACCATGTGCGCTGTTATTCTGCGCAGTATTTTACGCCACAGGTTAATACAACCGACTGGAGGTGGCGTCATTACGACGGGCCTCAGATTTACTGCACTGCGAAGCCCCACAGCCACAATGTATAAATATTTAATGTGGGATGAGGGAGCACTTATTGCCAAAGTCAAAACTGTGAGTGAACTCATGTGAAAAGAACAAAGCTCATGTCCTTCGCACATATTTTACACCTCATCTGCGGGTGTACAGAATTTACAGACGGCTCTTGATTGGACGGCGAGGAGGGGGGGGAGGGGGGTGCAGGGGGGGCTGTGCGCATGCACAGAGGGCGCCTCTAAGGTTTACATTCTGTGGCCTGCCTGAGGAGCCTTTTTCATCGCACACATGGGCGTGCAGGATGTGGTAGGGAAGGAGAAAATCATGGGGAGGGGTGACATCCTTCACTGCCACAGTGTTCACTCCCGACAGCATCACTCCACGGCTGAACTGCGGAACGAGTTCTGGACGTGGAGAAATGAACAGCAGTAGTAGTGCGCTGGAGTGGAAATGGAGTTAATAGGTCATCTAGTAAAGTAGTCTGATGCCTTGTGGGTAGAACGGGACTTTGAGTCTAGTGGTGCAGGCTTTTATGCTACGATACCGTTTGCCAGACGGGACAGCAAACAGTCCGTAAGAGGGGAGGGTGGGGTCCGATATGATTCTACGGGCCTTCCACAGGCACCGTGTTACATATATGACCTGAATGGGCGGGAATCCCAGTCCGATGACGGACACACTGTAGTGCTTTGCGATCCTGGGCAGTGCAGTTGGCGTACCAGGCAGTGATGCAGCCAGTCAGCACACTCTCAACTACACTCCTATAGAGGCTAGAGAGGATCAGCGGAGGTATGCCGAACCTTCTCAGCCTTCCAAGGAATTCGGAATTCTTAAATCGTATTCAAAGCACCGCCCCGTAACTTAAAAAGGCTAATTTGGGGGTAGCGTAGACGAGCATGCGTCCCCTTTCGGAGGCGGTGTCCGGGCTGGTGTGTGTGTGTGATCTTGCCGGCCCACACTTTTTTCTTTTTCGCCCAGCTGAGCTGCACAGTCGTTACAATGGAGGGGCACACTTCATGGGCTTTGGCCCTCAATCCGAAGAGTCACTTTTGTGCAGAAACCGTGCAGATTCAACCAGCCCCTCCCCGGGAAAATCCCACGGGCCGACCGTGTACCGACCTGCGGAGCTGTCGACAACCGTCAACACGGACGCGGTCGAGATACGCTGGGGCTGTGGGCCCCATCACTGAACGAGTGCTTTAGCAGGCTGGGCCCCTATGGGACCACAGTATTTACCCTCGTTCATGCACAGTTACAGCACAAAAAATCACACAAAGGCTGCCCTCATTATAGCAACAGGCTGCCACATGCGGAATCAGCCAGTCTAAAATCTTGCACTGAGCTCTGGATTACAGGATAATAAACACACATTGTGTCAAAAAAGGAACCCAAGTATTCTCAGTTTACTGTACATTTGCCAATATTTATGAAAAATTATGTTTGATTTTCATTGTGCAATTAAAATCTACTCTAAAACATAGCTTAACCATTGGCTGCTCTGTAACAGGGGAGATTCCTGGCCTATCACTGTAAGATAAACAAAGTTATTTGAAGCAAGGACCAAGGACACGTTGCAATAAGCATCCATTCAGAAAAGGCCCGTCGGAAATTTGGCGTGAAAACAGAGTGCAGAGTTGGTGCTGGCATGCTGTTCCAAAATTCCGTCCAAATCCAGCGTTTAGGTGGAAATCACTCGGGACAGGCCTGGGCCAGTACTCGGAAGACGAAACGCAAACGTCGTTCAAGCGATGATTCATGTTGCGGTGTTAAAATAAACTTGCGCCCTTCCTGTGAAACGTGAAGTAATCTCTTTGGACAGCCTTATACAACACTGATTTAAGAGCCTCTCAACTGGGTGAAACAGACGCTGAGACATACGCAGTAAAAACGTAGTAAAATAAACAAATAAGAGCAACACGTGCTGCTTTAGCCGTTCCTCAGACCCCCGAATCCAAGCGGAGTTCAGAAGTTCTCAGGACAAACCAGAGCAGGGGGCTGGTGAACTCTGATTCCTGCATACCCGAGTGATCCTGGGCACTGCTGGCACAGAACCTAGAGTAGGTTATTTACGCTCATTTTCCCTGATTCAATCCGTTTGCAAGTCAAGTCCATTCTTACTCTGTAGTTAATGCTCATTCATGCAATATTAATGAGAAATGTATCCAAAACGAATCACTCACTGATTTAACAAGAGCTTTTTACAACCATTGGCATAATCATGGCACTTTTTATTTATTATTCTCTGGCTTCCAAAGTGTTACAAAGCATTCTATCTCCATGCACACATGTATTTATACGGAGGGATATACACTGACCAACAGCAAATAGTTCAGAACCACTGTGGCAGCCTTTTTTTGGTGATTTACAGCACAAGGACAGAATGCACCTACAATTTCAGCACAATCCCAAATCTTATTAAACACATCATTAATAGTACAAATTTCTTTTTCACATTTCAAGGGCCAAGCCAGCCACTTCAAACTGTTAAATGTGCAATTAAAGCTCGCGTAAAATTACATGCCACAAACGGCAAATTCAAAGTCCAAAGAACCCGAGACATTAAGTATTATCCTTCAAAACATGGCAGAGTAAGACACGTGGCTAACATGAACAGGGTCATTGAAATCTGCAGCACAGCAAAAAACGAATTATGTAAAAGCTGAATTTTTTTTCTCCACTGGATCCAAACACTTCATTCATTAGGTGCTGTTAGGAATATGGCACCGGCGGGAGCCGTAAATTTATTGGGGCTCGAAGCTTTGGGGGGAAAAAAAAGCCGACCGTAATTTCAAAGACCAACGGGTTCCCCTTTCATTAATATTCCTGGACCTCTCTGCGGCCCTTTAAATTTGGACACGGATTAAAGGCAGGGGAACAGAGCGCGGATTCAGGCGCGGCCGTTTGTCACCTCTCGGCTCTCAACTGGCTTTTGTGCGAAAGCCGCCAATAAAAGGGCAGAGGACAGAAAGACGGCGTTGTGCCACGGCGGCAGAGTCGCGTCAGCGACTCACCGCAAGAGAAAAACAGCCCCACTTGTTCAAAGAGTCTGTTCAAAGAAGAAACATGGCAGAATGTACAAACATTGTGTTGTAAAGCAAGCCCAGCCTGGCAACCCGACCTGGGATTAATTTACAGTACGCCGGTGTATCTAAAGCAAAGCTGTGGGGGTTTCAAAGTCTAATTAAAGCGATCTGATGAAAACGAGAGCGCAGAACCGAGATAAGAGGAAATTGAGGACGCAGAGTCACGACCTAAAGGACACATACACGAGATCTTTCCACAGACTGCTGCACTTCAAAGGACGATGCTTTCCCGCCTAATCAGCAGCTAATCAAGGTCAGTGAAGCCAACAGCAAGCACTGGGTATGCAAGAGATACCGCCGCTACCTTACAGACTGTTAATCCAGATTGAATGATTAAAACTCTCTGAGATCCCTAACCCTTATCAGGTTGCCTTAGAAGGACAAGGCCACTGTGCACCAAGGCAACTCCAGAGGAACAGAGGAAGAGACAGGAGACGGCCATGTTAGAGAAGACTGCAAACGAGATTGGAGAGTATTATATTACAGCCTCACTTTTTCCAGTGGCGGTTACGGGCAGTCAAAGCTCATGACTGCATGAGGGTGAGTGGTGACGGGGGAGTAGCTGCGATGTAGGAGGGGGCTCGCAGAAACTAAGCCGAAAAGCGGCTGTTGTCGGTGGAGGACTTGGCAGCTGGACTCAGACCGGGATCCACTCTCAAAGCGAGAGCCCTCCTTGGCACGGAAACCAAGATAATTAGTCACTCATTAGCGTGTACAGCATGACTGCCGTGGTCCAAGTTTACATCATGGTAAACTCTGCGAGACCCCTCTCGTCCCCACACCTGCCCCCTCTCCCCCCGACCCCTTTCCGGCTCTCTCCCCTCGCGAAGCCGATGCGTCTGTACAATTCCAACTCCGGCACGGAAGTGGTTTCATCGGTTATCCCACGTCTTTTCTTCATCCGACAAATGAATTTCACGCCCTCTGGCATGAGCGTTTCCCGTGACATAATCGCGTAATCAAAATGCCATTTGTCAAAAAGTCCAAGGGTGATTAAGCTCTTTATGTTCGACACTCACTACAGAGTCGCTTCTGTATGCCGATCAGTTATTTCAGGCCCCGGCCAATCCAATAACTCCCTTGACAACTACAGTCTAAAACTGTACCCAACACATTTTCCAAACATTCAGCACATCTGCGATTTGGGTGGGGGAAGAGAGAGAAGGGATGATCCAATTGCTTTAAACAATTGAAACCTCTGTGTCTTCAAACCATGGGAGATAACACTACATTGGAAACAAACACAAATAGAGTGGCTGACATGGCTCTCTAATGAGATCCGCCAATATTTTATATAATATTTCGAACTGGTTTTTACTGAAATAGCATGACCAAAACTGGACTTAACATGGTAGAAAAGTTCAACACAATCATACAATTTCAGCAAAAAAATAAATAAAATAAATAAATAAGTAACGCTTGCTATTGTCTGACTAATTAGTAAGAACCCATGATGTCAATCAACAAGTTAATTATTAGTATTATTATATATTTTTTTTTTTGTGATATGACCCCAGATTAAGCCAAGAAGGTTTGAAGGTTTGTTTTGGTTTGATTTGGTTTGATTGAATTGAATATTCCCTTAAAGAGACTAAGTGCATTTGATTGAATCCACTCTTCTGTAGACAAGCCGCCAGCCAGCTTGTTACCGCCGTGATAAACCAGCTCTAGTATTACATAGGAGGCAGACATGGATAAGCCTTTAGTTCACAACGCAAATCCATTTTTCAAATAAAACACTGCCTTAATCCGGGCCAAGGAAGCAGAAGTGTTTCATTACAGGACACACGTTTCTTTTTCTTTTTGGCTGGAAAACCTTATGAATCCTTCCTTTTCATAAATACTGCAAACCTGATAACCCTATGACAGTACATTTATATTGTTCCGTAGTGCATTAAATTAAACCAGGCCTGGGGAAATCATACTTTCGTACACATAATGAATACAATTCCAGATTAAAGGAAAAAGGTTTGAAAAAAGTTTATAGCGGCCAGCCAAGCCAACATTACTTGTAAACATTGTAGCGCTCCAACATAAAATATGTGGAAGAGATTGTTATGGGACAAAAAGATCCAAATACGATTTGATCTAGCCTAGGAGAACAAAAATACTAGCTGCACCACTATTATAAAACTCTGCTAACATAACCATTGTTATGTTAGCGGAGTTTTATCATGGTTATGCAATAATTACGAGGGTCAAACATTTTATATGAAACCTTGATATGAGGGAAGGTCTACGCAAAGAGACAAAAATGGATAGCTACTAATCGGAACCAACGGAAGTCACACGGCACTTTGCAGTAGTCTCTCATTGTGCGTTAAAGATGACACTTGATTGTGAAATTCCTGCTGATGAGGACTGGGAACAGAATGGCACAGATAGAGTAGGGGCCATCAGAATGGCCTCCCACAGTGGCAACTGACGCCATGGCGACGGTCAGACACAGGGCCTTATGACACAGATACAGCAGTGGTCCCCAACCCTGTTCCTGGAGAACTACCGTCCTGTAGGTTTTCCTTTCAACCCTAATTTGGCACGCCTGATTCTACTAATCAGCAGCTCAATAAGATCTCTAGCTGTTGAATGAGGAGTGCTTTGTTAGGGTTGGAGTGAAACCCTACAGGACGGTAGATCTCCAGGAACAGGGTTGGGGGACCACTGGACTAGAGTTTCAGGGCGTCCGCTTCTCTATCATTCTCTCCGTCCCTCCCTCAGGCTGGCATGACACCACCTGCCTCTTGGCTGTTTCTCAGATGTTGCTCAATAAACGGAGGAACCGCAGGGCTCGCAAAAGGAGAGTGGGGAAAAGTGAGCTGGCTAAGACACAGAAAAATCTAGTAATGCCATTTCCACCTCGTGTTTCTAGTTAGGAGCCACTGCGGGCGATGCTGATAATGTTTAACAGCATATGCACACACTTGGAACCGTTTTGCGCCCAAAAGCTGCAAACAGCTAAAGAACAGTTGGCAGGAGGGAGTGAGAAGCAGCGATATGAATATGAAATAAAGGACTGTGGAATAATTAGGTAGATCATGAGCCAGGAGGATTTCAGCGAGGGAAAAACTTCCCTTTTTAAAAAAAAATAAAAATTTGCAAATCATCGACCTACATGTTCAGTTGTCATCTGATCAGTGTGCTTGTTCCACTTATATTCTCAGTCAGAATCACAAAGCATGTTACCTGAAAGCAACGTGTCCATAAACATTGCTGCACTTGCTCAGAATAATCTCCGTAGGTTTAGATACTCAATAGAGATCTCTCTACATGTTTTGCGTGCTTAATATTTGACAAATTAAGATGAATTACGCCTTCTAAACACTATAGTGCCCCTTATAAGGTACTAAGGTAGACATAATTTTGTCGTTTAGTCCATTTCATAGACAGACTAAACAACAAATCATCGATTAGTCAATCTATGGAAGAGACTAAACAACAAACCATTGTTTAGTCGGTCTATGAGACAGACTAAACAAATCCTTGTCCATCTAATGAGGTGCAATACAGTGCTTTGTCTGTTTCATAGACAGAGGACAAGCTGATTCAGCCTATATATCACGGGAAATCCAGCAAAAGCAGTAAGGTTCTCTAGCTTTGCAAAAAAGCAGGAGAAAGAATAGGCTACACAGATATCTTTAATTTAGGTAAAATTATTCAAAGAAAAGAAATTCGTCATAAAAAATAAATATTTTCTCAAAAAAACATGTTACAATTACTGGCAATGCTAGAAATATTTATGAAACCTAATCAAAGTATATCCATTCATATTTTACTTTCTTTAAAGCACACCTTTAGTCTTTAGGCCAACACAGCAAATTAAATGAGACAAAAGGTTGGTGACCTTCATAAATCAGGCAATGGCTACAGAAAAATAGCTTCATCTCTGAAACTACCTTTTTCCACCATTAGGGCAATACTTAACAAGTTTAGACCAACTGGAGCTGCGATGAAACTGCCTGGAAGAGGATGCAAGTGTAGTTTGCCCCCTTGCAAAGTGAGGATGGTGGTCCATTTCTTCAAGGACCACAGTTGGAGAATTGCAGAACTTGGTTGCACCCTGGGGTCACCAATCCAAATGTACAATGAGGCGCAACCTCTATGCCAACAGGCTATTTAGTAGGCCAGAAGAAAACCTCTGCTGCCATCACACTACAAATGTAAGTGCCTGGATTTTGCTAAATGTTACTGAAATTTAGATTGGAATTCGGGGCTATAGTCAGGCGAAACAAAAATTGAGCTTTTTGGCAATAAATACCAAAGGTGGATTTGGCGTTATAAGAGGCATAGTTATGCAGAAATGTGCCTTATCCCCACTGTGAAGTATGGTGGTGGATCTGTGATGTTGTGGTGCAGTTTTTCCTCAAAAGGCCCTGGGAACCTTGTTAGGATACATGGCATCATGGTATCCATCAAATACCAGGAGATTTTAGACCAAAATCTGGCTGCCTCTGCCAGAAGGCTAAGGCCTAGTTTATACTGTGTAAGACACAGCTATGAGACTGCATACAAATATACATTCCTCAGCAACACAGAACGCTCCGTATCCCCAGGCCAGTCAACCAATCAAAGATGAGACATTAATGACACGGTGTGAGCCGCTAGAAAATTCTGGAGGTACGAGATAAGTGGCGCTCAGCCTGTGAGACGTTCCAAATTACGTCAATGAGACAGAAAATCTGGCTCACAGGGGTTGTCTTACGAAGTATAAATCAGCTTTAAAAGTAAGTCGTAGTTGGATTTTCCAGCAGGACAATGATTCTAAGCATAGTACCCCCAAAATATACACAAAAATGGTTCACTTACAGACCACAGAATTTTTTTTTTGCAATGGCCATCCCAGTCACCTGACCTGAACCCCATTGAAAATCTGTGGGGTGAGCTTAAGAGGAGAGTCCACAAGCAAGGATCAATGACTTGTGAAGGATCTGGCAAGATTCTGTATGGAGGCATGGTCTCAAAATCCCTTTACGTGTTCTCAAACCTCATCAAACATTACAGGAGAAGACTCAGTGCCATTATCCTGGCAAAGGGAGGGTGGCACAAAGCACTAAATACAGGGATACCAATAATTGTGACACAAATCGTCTTCAAAATAAACTGCATTAAATATTAGTTTTTCTTCTGATCCATGGCATCACAATCAATAATGTGATAACTTTTTTAATTTTTCTGTGCGTAGAAGACATCTATAAACAATACACTGAATTTAATCCTGCACTTTTTGCTCATATTAAAATTAAATATGTTGCTTTTCTAAGCACTTAGGAATAGTTCAACTTTGGTCCATCATTATTGCAGTCTCTAATGCACTATTAAGGCCTGGGCTTCACGACCAGACTCGGAACGCTCCGGTCTGCTCTTGTATTGGTCTCAAATCTCCTCGGGCTCTCAGTCTTGAACCGGACTCGAATGACCACGGTCTCTTTACTGAGGTGGCATCAACCACATCTCTGGTTGGTAGACAATTAAAGAAGGCTATATCAAGTAGTGAAAAAATGGCCATCTTGATTCGTATGCATTTAGTATTTGATAAATTTGATATATAGTAAGAGATATTGAAAGTGACAGACATGAGACAGACAGAATAAAAAACACGCTCCTGGAGCCTTCTGCTGAATGGTTGGTGAAAGGTGAGGTCCAGGCCTGCGGAGACTCACCTGGTTGAACCTGCGGGTAAACGCCACCACGTTGGGCGCCAGGCTGTGCTTCTCTTTCCTTGCTCCACCCGCAGCTGGCCAGCTCCTGCAATGTAAGCCAAAAAACATACCCCATGACCTCTGTGACCCCATTCGAGAGCAATTCCCCACCCACTGTCTGCAGGAGATGGGGGGACATGAAACATGATGTCAGGGTTCGCCACCGGGAAATGGAGCCATCAGGGGGCTGCCTGCTGGAGCACTGTCCACTGACATGGTGCCGAGCGAACTGGTTTCACCACCTGTTTGTTATGTAGTAGCGTTAAATCAATACCCACAGCAAATGACACTGAACGCGTGGAAGCTGTCGAAAGGGCCGATGTAATTGTTATGCATCTGTAATTGTTATGCATAGCTCCAACAGGGAAAAACAGCCTAGCAGATTTATGATCATTCCACACTTAGATCTTGTGACCAAGCTATCAGTTACAATCAATTGGGGGGGGGGGGGGGGGTGGTTGGTGACATATAAAACAAAATATTATAGAATATTCAACAGGTGCAGGCAGCAAAATCATCAGAAATAGGGTTCCATTCATAGCCATCCTCCCATAAAATTAGACAGGCACAGCTGTTCACCAATGTTTATCGTTTTTGAACACGACCACGTTACCACACAGACCCTGTTTATTGCTGACTTGAAACTTCTGAGATTATTTGCCGCTGATTTTTTTATATTTGCTCCACAATTTGTGATGTATATTTTTTATTAATATCAGTGTGACCTTCCGCAATTTGTGTAGTATGTAGCATTGCGTCAATGGTTTGGTAAGTGTAATCTCAATTAAGATGCAATATTTCATAAGGTGCAAATAATTAAATGATTATCTGACATAAATCACTTTTCATCAGTTTGCATCGAACTGCAGCACAATCTCGCGATAGGCCCACTGGAGCACATCGAGCCCCAGGCCAACATAACATGAGGAGGCTGTACCACGTATAGTACTGTACAGCATGCAGTCAGCCTTGGGAAAGGCTGCAATCTTTCCACTTGTAATGCATTTGGCCTCATCTTACAAGGGGTCATGTTAAAAATCGAGGCTTCAGAGACAGTGAAAGACAACCTGAAGACTTCATTCCCTCCTATGGATGAGACATTGATCCAATGATCCTGACTGGCTGTGCTCGTAAGATACCTTACCTTTAGGTACCTGGCAGTACAGGTGACATACACAAATCTGAACCTCAAACAGTAACTCCTCACAAGCCCCAAAGTTCAAATTTTGGGGAAGTGCACTCAATCTACACACTACTTTTATGAATAATATGTAGTGTAGGCTACAGCATAACATCGTGATGTATGAAGTTAAGTATAAAAGCTAGGGCTAAAACAATAACCCCCAGTTTATCGTTGCAGGACAGGGACAGAATTATCTTCCTCAATACTAACAATGGGCCAAAACTAATGGTGAAAAACCACAATCATTACACCTTGACTACGTTATTAAAGCAATGCAATTATCTGGGGTGGTGACAAGCACATTGACATTCATAGTGTCCACAGTACATCAACCATAATGATGTACTTGTTCTCTCCTGTGAGAAAAATGTTAATTACAGTTTACTTACACTATGGGTGAATGTCAGCCTAGCAAAATTGTATATTAAAGAAACCAGCAAGCATGCGATTATGGATTTGCGTTTTTAACCATCAGACAATGCAGACAATAATAATAATAATGTGCAGAATGTGCCGGAAATTTAGGGAGCTCATCCTATTTTGCACTGAAAGGATGTTGACTGTGGAAGCCTATGAGTTCCTGCGGAATAATATCCAGAAGGTTTGGGCCTGTTCTCGGCCTGTCTGTACTCACATCACTAGGAGTATTTATGGAATCTTTATGAATTCCAAAAGTTCTGGAATGAAAGCATTTTCCACCTCTGACTGCTCCTTAAAACTCACAGGCAGAGAGAGAGATGTTCTCCCAGGAGAAGAGGAGGGGGTGTGCAGTTAAGCATCTTGCCAGAGAGTGGGAGTGTCTTTGAGGACACCATGTGGTTGTAATTGTGAAGTAGGAAAGCACTTCTTGTGACTGGTCTGGGAGATGGAAATTTTGTCTTTCGTGGACATTGCACGGGCTGTTTGACTCCCAGGGGGGGGGGGGGCCGGCCCCCTTGTACCACAGATGAAGGCCAGTCCACGTATACCCTCAAATCAAAAGGGAGCTGGGTGCATAGACCAAAGGCATCGCAGAGTGGCACTGATATGCCATCCTAACAATTGCCTTTATGAATTCTGCTGGATGAGAAAAAGAGCGGAGTCAAAGACACATTGCTAAATATAATGTGTCTTTCAGACCCCTCTCTGCGGGCTCCTGCTGCGGTACAAACCCATCGAGCGCGCTCATACCAGCCCACGGAGCTTCAGCTACGTGCTTCTGGGGCAACGATCGCAGCTACCCTAAACGGAGGGTCGCTAATTAACTTTCGATAGCGAGTGCGAATTCAGCATCACGATTCTCACCGAAAAGCCTTCCTCCTGTGAATCCGAAATATCGGGAGTTCTCCTGCACCCCTGAAGACTTGATTTTTGTGTCAGGCATAAATATTCAGTGAATTTTGAATGTAGTGGAAAAGCAGCTGGAAGGGCTCACACGGGGCCTACAGTACAAAGACTTTTGGTGGCGACACACACATCAGCGAGAGATTCATCACTCAGAGCAACAGGGCCGCCTTTCCTGTTCTTACTCTTTTAGTGAGGGATGAAATGCCAAACAGGAGGCAGATATTTAAATGAGCCATGTTAAATGGAAAATAGAAATGTGTGCACTGGCTTACTATGAGGAACTCACTGGATCTTGGACTTCCCATTCTGAGAAACAGAAACTACCGTTTTTAATACCTTGGGAGAAACTTCAAAATAGGTTTCGGGTGTGATTCCATTTTCAATTCAAAAAATCCTCATTGAACATTACTGGCATTTTCCTATTCATTTTGTACATGAACAGAATTACAAATGATATTGACCAACTAGCACACATAGATGTGTAATAAAACAGCTTTGGTAAAGGCAAAAAAAATGGGGGAAAATATATATTGTAAATATTGTAAGAATTCAAGCAGGAATAACTTCTCCCCTCATGTGTTGATCAGCAATTCCGCACAACCAAAAATCTAGGCCAAAAGGTTTTTAATTGTGGTGTACGCAAGTGTAAATAAGAATAAAATGTTATTCCGTGAATCTAACAAATATTCATATTCCACACGTATAATAAGTCAAAATACAGTGCAAGTCACAGCTTGTGTGCACACAGTGGATGTACATTAAATATAATTTTTTTGTTTCTCAACCCTGGTCCCGGGGACCCACTGTGTATGCTGGCTTTTGTTCCAACCATAGTAACAAGCTCTGGATTATAATGAGCTGCTAATTGCTCTTAAATACAGTAATCGCTCATAATTCACGAAATTCACAGTTCACTTGTTCCATAGTCACATCCCAGGAATCGGTCCGACCAGCTTATGCTTTCATTTGCTGTGCTGTATGAACCATATGGCAAATAATTCCCATTGCAACAGGTTCCATTTTTAATTGATTCAATCACAAACTGAGAGGTGAAGGCAGTTTGGTCCCATTTTCTGAGTGTGGAAAACTGAAACCATGTGTGTAAAGTCATGAGTCTGCGTAAGCCTGCATTGTGTTAAAATAAGTTTAACCAAACAATTATGGTAGAACTTAAACACATTTTCAACAACCTTAATTGATCAAGAGATTGGCTTTGACAGAAACCAGCAAACACGGTGGGTCCCCAGGAACAGGCTTGAGAAACACTGGTCTATGGGATACAAGACCTATTCCGGAAAAGTCAGCGGCAGACAATACACGTTTATTCATGTACTGTTTTGTTCTATGGATACACTGTTTATTTGTCAAGAAATGTGATCTGCTTTAATTTGTTGGTCTTTCTATTCAATCCTTAGCCCTTTAATTACAACAGCGAAATAGAACAGGAACATTTAAGTTCAAGTGCCGTGATGCTCAAGCAAAATATTTTCTTTGAACACATAACAGTGCTGCATTACTATGCTGTAATCATACGCTTTGACAAAATTTAGCAGCTTTTCTACAGCTCTGACGCCACTTATTTGCAATGTAATTGCTACTTTGTTCCTTGTTTCTCCTCGTCAAAACCCGGGGGAAGTTAAGGCAGCAGCAGTTTAACATTCCTACCACCACAGCATTAAAAATGTATCCCGAACCACTATTTTCTAGTGCCTCGTATTTTTTGTCAAGGGGTGAAGGCCCTTTGGTAATAGCTCTACCCCCTTCCTCCCTACACTCCTCAGAAACCTGCTGATGTCTGTAAAGACCTCAGTCTCAAGTGCAGACACACATTCAACGATGAGCCCCACGACACGTTGACTCGCCTTACACCTCGTTTGTGGAACTGGCCTGCTCTGTCTCGGAGGCTACAATGGCACTCTTTTAAAACGTACCGTTTAAATGAAGTCTTTACGTTGTGACTCACGTCTCACCCTTCATTCACCCAAGAGACCGCTAATCACAACAAGCTACGCAAAAAGCTAATTTTGTTTTTACAGACCTTCGGTGTCTGGTATTTTTCATCCTTTCCGGCAGTGATGAAAATACATGACCAGCTTAAAGTTTTCCATCCTCTTCACATAATTCACAAAATCTACACGAAAAACTCCAAAATAATGTAATTAGAATTCAGCCCGCAGAAGTCCACCCATTAATCAGGACTAAAAAGGTATTTTCATTGCGTGGATGCCATGAAATGTCTTAATGAAGTTTCAGGATGTTGCTTAGTTACATTGGCACGGTTACTTTCAGCTGTAATATTTATATAACCTCAGAGTTATTGCTCTGTCAATTTCATTCCTGCTTTTAGTCCCTTTATCATGATGCTACAATTTTTACAGATGTTTTATGCAATACCTATAATTCCAAATATCGACCCTCAGGTCCCTTAAAATGCATTCACCAAACCTTTTTTCCATATTATTTGTAAAGCGGCCATAAATACAGACAGTAAACACTTCAATTCAGTCGTTTGCCGCATGCCCCAATTTTCTCTTACTGCAACCCAAAATTACGACAAAAATGAATGCGAAGTAGGTTTTATAGTTCATGCCCTAACCTCTGTGCCCTTGTATGAGGTGCACGCATGTTCTCAGTCATTTTTACACGGGTGTTCTCTGAGACGCAGTCAGAAAATGCTTTTTCTCCCACTTTGCAGTCTGCTGGTTGAGCTGAACAATTTACTGCACTGGAGCACCGTGCAACCACTGCAGATGCTAACTGACCAGAGGATCTACCATCAACCAATGAAGGGGATTCCCTGCGGACCGGAACACTCCTCCCCCTGGAGACGCTACAGCCAATAACGCACAGCCCCGCCCCCATGGAAGCCCCGCCCCCACGGAAGCCCCGCCTACAGTCAGCAACACAAACCAGATCTCCTCTGGACCGACGAGCGCTCTACTGCGGCCTTCAACTGGAACTCGCACCTCAACTGGTTACGCCACTCAGTAAGCCAGCGGCCTGCGCATGATTATGTTGTGCCTTAAAATTGTGATTACGGCACAACATTAATCCAAGCTTCTGATTGTGGTAATTAAAGGATCACACAGTAGTCACTGCCAAGAGCTGGAGGTGTTGTCACCAATGGCCTTGCCAATTTCCCAATTTGGCTCTCTTAGACTGGGTCATTTAATCCCCCCATAGCTTAACTGGCTAAATAAATCCCCAGCACTCTACACTAGATGATGCTTGATGAGTGTCTGATGTGCATCATCCAAGAGATTTTACACATGGTAAGTGCCTTAGGAGAGTTCACTCCTCAGAAAAACTATGCTTTGAGATCCATGAAAGGTGCTAAATTAATTAAATCCATTATTATTACATATTATTTATTATATGTATGCTGGCATCTTAACAAGACTGTCAATAGAAGAAAGTACCCAAGCAAAGCACAACTCGCTGATTTGAACCCTGAAGCATGGTAATTCACCCGAAAAAACAAATTTTTTAGATCTTACAGTTCAGCAAGTTCACTTTTCTGGCGCCAGATGTCAGCCCTAAATCAAATATCATTTATAGAGTTTTCTGAGCTTTTATTTTCTTCTTAGTTTTCAGCTGCTAAGCTTCGGCAGTATCGGTTTTTATCGTGCGGGCACAGTGGCTGTTTACTTAGCCATCAGAGTAACGGGTGGCGCAACCGTATTTACAGGCCACAAGTGATGGCTGCCACAATTCACCTCTGAACCGCTGCCATGCATTCATAGCGCCTCCACCGCGCCGAGCGTACCGCGCGATGCGTCCAGCTACCGTCGCGTCCATTTTCCATCCGTCTGAGTAACGGTTTGGCACCGAGGAAAACCCGCACGTCCACACGAGGGACGGAACGCCCTCATGTGGTGCAAGAACACAAATTCAAAAACATTCCCAGTGAAAGTCAGCACTTCCCGGTCTGACCAGAACAGCAATGGGGGGGGGGGCTCCTGACTTCAGAGATTCACAGGATTATCCCCCTGCCTCCCCCACACCTCCCAGAGTACCGCAGGAGGATACAATTTCACCTTCGTAGCCATTTCCACTCCTGAAAGTGTGGGCGCACATTCGGAGATCTAAAACCAGACTTAAAGCAAGGCAAACACACTTAATAACACACGCCCAAAAATTGAGGAATTCCCAAGCATCAGCAAATTAGAAAATATTCCACAGAACACCTAGTTCTGTCTGTCTCGACTCCTGAGGAGAAAAGGATATTTGGGCAGGGAATGAGTCGTCATCAACCCCTCCTCCCCCCAGCAAAATTTTTTAGCTCTTTTTTCTTGCAGAAACCAAACTTTACAGAGCAATCAGATATTCTAAATTCATTGCATAAAAGCAGAAGAAAATGAGGATGAGGTTTTTTCCCTCCGGTTGCTTTGAATGAAATGGAAACTCTGATTGGGATGAGATGGATGGAAATTGCTGAGAGGGAGGCAGAAACCTTGATTGCAGTTTCCTGTGCCCAAACCCGGACTCAGACTGATGATTAGAAAACACGCTCGTACTTACAGGGGCCATTGCCGTACGTACATCTGTCCTATTTGAATATATCACCATGCACGATGCAAAAAAATATATCTGCATATTTTAATCACCGTCATATCATAATTACTGTCTTTTTGTTCTTTAACACATATTGACAGCTCTCATCCGGCTATCAGAGTTTCTTTACTCTGTCTTCACTAATAAAGTTAGTTCAAAACGGCAAATAATAAAACAATAATGCTAATTGGAAAATAGACGCAGTTTTTGCTGTTCCTGAGAATTAAATTTTTTTAGTGCACGACAGCGACCATTTCCACTGCAGACCCTGGAACGTGGAAGGGGGCCGGTTCAGTAACACCGTCAAACATTAATGAGAATGTTATGCCGACTTTGCAGGAAATAAAAGCAGGGCTGCAGGTTGTACTTTTTTTCCACTGCAGTCCTACAAAAAGACTCATTACAGCAAGCTCAGCTCAGAGGAAATCTTAGGATTTCTGATAAAAAGCAATACGAGCCGCAGCATTTCCTCCAGGCTTACAGACAAAATCCTTGAGCTACCCAAGTGGTTTTATTTATTGAGAAATTACTGTTGATGTTTAGTCATTTTTGCCACAGGGTCAGAGGAAGGAATAAGAAAAACGTGTAGATTGTTTCAGCACAATATGTGGGTTTTGCTGGTTTTTAGTGGGGGGAAAAAAACAGAATAGTTCACCTTAGTTATTGTTTAGCATTGCCTCCACATTGAAGCCTGGAATTCATATTCGTATTTAATTTTTCAAAGCACCCAAGAAGACATTGCATATACCACTGCTAAGGTTATAATGTACTCTAGGCAAAATTAGACTTAGGGAAAGTGAATAAGGCTGATGTTTCCATCAAATATCAAGCCAACTGGGAATTTATTAATGTTTTGTCCAACAAGATAGTTTCCCTGGGGTTTGGCATAGAACCACCCTGGGTGCCTTTTAAACGATGCAGCTTAAAGACTGATTTCCAGGAACTGAGAAAAGGCCGGGGTAACTTGTCTGCTGACCATTTAAACCCTGTTACAGTTGCTGTTCTGGCTAGCTAGCCATTACATGCATCGTGTAATAAAATAGGTCTTAGTCCATAAAGGCTCTTGTACTGTTCACAGCCTGGGGCTTATAGAGGCAGGATTGGGCCTCTGCTATGTTATTAACGGACTATGACTGGGACTCCACAGGAATGAGATACAATTGGCCACATTGAGCCAAGGGTTGGATGGGTTGACGTCAGCCATAGTTCCTCTGGTATTCATTCCTTAAAACAATGTGTCAGATGCGCACAGGCTATCAGGCTACTAAGGTGTGAACGGACTTAGTCTTCAGTGCAAAATACAATGAAACAAAGTCAAGTTCACTGATCATGAGTACACAGTGCTTAGGTCGAGACAACCGCATTTTTTCCCACACTAACATTTCTAAAAAACGATGAGCAACTTCGGCTTGCATCTTAGCTAAATCTCCATCTACATCTTGGCTGCACTAACAAAAACTGGTATCTTGGCATTGTCAAGTGTGTTTAAATATTTTAGTTGTGTGTTTGTTTTAGTTATATTACCGGGAAAATGAGACAATTTATTCCTGTCTGCCGTTTTGGGTTAGAATTTAATGAAAACTTTATTCAATTTAAAAAAACATATATACTTCTTCCAAGAACCTATTGTCGGCTTATGAAGATATCTATGCAGAAATAATTGTGATGTTATTTTACGCACAAAAGGAACCACAAAAAAATGTCACAGGTGGCTTGTATTCAAAATAACTGAAACAAAAATGACTGGTTTCTTATTTCTTCAACCTTTTTGTAATGCAAAACACTTTTTAATCCAGACAGTACCTTGGCCAACGCAACCTGAATTACAGCTCATGTTTGGACACATTTTCCATTCCTGAGAGCTCGTGTGTCTAGCCACTTTAAACATGTACATCCACGTGAAAATTAAACTTGACTGTTGTTATCCCGGAAACGGTTTGAAATGAATCTTGTGTAGACGGTTTTCAGTTCAGCCCATAGATTCCATAGCATTTCAGGGGGCGATTTGAAATGCTTGTCAAAGACATTCCAAGGGGTCTCCTTTTAGTACTCGCGTTCGGGGCGTTGTGACAAGCCCTGTGAGAGAGAGTGAAACGACCGTTTCAACACCCTTCCATCAGAAATCCAGCCAAGCAAACAAGTTAATTCCATCTGGAACAGCGAAATGTTAGCGCTCGTCCTCTACAGCCCAGGAATTGGTGTAGCGAATGCTAACCGGGAAAACTGTCACAGCCAATCAGCGTCCTTGCAGCTTGGCAGCCGGGAACAGAACGGCGATTCGGTTGGCCGTAAGTGTCTGCACTGCAGTGTGCCATTTAAACCAGCAGGAGGAGCACTGCAGCTATCACAGTGTAGGTTAAGGCACATCATTTCATCTCCGCACATCATAATAAAAACGAGGGGGAGAAATTAAGTAAATCATAAATCCGTTATTTCTCCTCATTGTCCGTTATCGTCCGACTCATCGCCCGAGTTCAGTCTCGACCCGCAAGCGGAAACCATTCACGGGAAATAAGCCGCCAGAATCCTCCCGCAGCGCCGCCCTGAAACGCCCTGACCTACGTGCACCTGCTTGGGCCACCAGGGAGAAAAGCTGGCCTGCTGTGTGTGCGCTGTGGTGAGCGGGCGGGGTGGAGGGCTTCTGGGCGGGACAGGAAGTGCGTAGAAGAGTGACCGCGTGCGGCGGCACTGACGGACAGCCAGAGGTTTCCACCGCAGGATTCCCGGCAGCTTGGGCCAGACGGGGTCATCAGGACGGAAATGGCTGAGCTCGTTCTGGGGTCAGCAGACAGGCCTGAGGGGGAGGCCTCCTCAATGTGCTGCTCAGAACCAAACGACGCGGATACAGCGTCTCCAAGCACGCAAACCACGCAGCCAAGCACATTTCTGCTAAAACTTGCGAGAAAAGTTGAATACAAAAAAATATATATATGAAAAAAAAAAAAAAGTTTCAAGCAATTTCAAATGTAATTACCCTTATACTGCATTCTCCCCAAAGTCTCCATGAAGACATTTCACACTAATTTATTACTTCCTCCTGATAATATGTGCCAAGCCTGGATAAAAATAATTGCTCACTGTTACACATCAATCCAGGGGACTTTCTCTTGCCCTTCTCAATATTCTGAACGTACTCATATCTGATTCAACAGATAATCCTCACCTTTAAGTTCCTCTCACCTAACATTGGCCAATATCTAGTCATCCAGGCACTTTGAGTGGGAATAGTGGGTTTTAACATGGTCATAGTCTTACCTGGGAATTTAATTCCTGTCAAAAATCTGAATGTACTGCAATTCATTTAATAATAATATATTGCTATTATACAAACAGAATATATTATATTACAGACAATATATTATCAGGACCAGAAAAGATATTGCAACACTTCCCAATATATGGGAAATGTACAAATGAAAGGCACTTTCAGATATTGAAATATATTTTTTAGGAAATATTTTGTCGCAAAATGTATTTCTCATTATATTTTCAAAAACATCGACACCATTACAATATATTGCTGTATATAGGGAGAAAAACTCCAAACCGAACAGCAGCATAGAAAACACTGAGAGCCCTGATCACTTAACTACATTGTCGGGACCACAGTCAGTGTCAATCCCTGCAGCTGTAATTGATTTTGGCAGAAACAAGATAAGGTGCTCTCAAGTCCAATCAAACTATCCCATTGCAATTAAACTAACCGTGTGGCCCACAATGCTAATGCCACTGTGTGCACAGATTGCTGTGCTGGTCAATCGATGAGTACACCCAGTACACTCATTTTCTTTTTTTGGTGAGTGGGGGTGGCGTGGGGCGGGTGAGTTCTGCCTCTGTCTTTGTTTATTAGCTTACCAACTTGTGCACTGCGACTTTTCTCTGTGCTGTACCAAATGCTACGACACAAAAAACTACAGCTTTCACTTGCATTAAACATCAAGTACAGTAAAAAAAAGAACTGCCATGTCTCCTACTAATACTAATAATAATAATTAGATTAACCGTTCCTAAAGAAATTGTAGGTGTGGTTGCTTCACAGTGTTATCAATTGCTGGAAATGGCATAGAAAGATGGTAATATGGTATAGTGTTAGGTGGAAAATAAAAGGTGTAAATGGTATTAACCGGTAATGCGGAATTAAAGGATCTAAAGAAGGTGTTAAAATATGGTGATGTAGCCTATTTCGTGGTAAGTCTAAAGAACCTGGAAGTGACACAAAGAAGTAGCTAATGAATTGTGATGTAAGCACAAAAAGGTAAGGCGTTAAGTAGGCGAACTGAACTCAGCTTCGCTCAGAGCACAGAACGCACTTAACGTACTTAAGTAGGCTACGTCGTTAGCAATGGAATTTCTCGTCGCCATTTTTCCAAACTCAGACGGTTGTTGACAGTTGCTCAGCGCTCACGCAGAGCAGAACGTTAAGTGATTAAAAAATCCGCTCAGTGCTCACACTGAGCATTCTCACCGTGAGCTACTCAGTTAGCTTCAGTTATTTAACGCGACCAATGTCAAATCATCTGGGATAGTATTGTTGGGTCATAACAATGTTATTATGAGGTGTGTCACAACCACACCGAATAATAATAATAATAATAATAATAATAATAATTTACATAGCACTGTGTGCTAAAAGTAATTCACAGTAAGAATACAATATAAAACCGCAATAAAGAAACTGCGGGGAATGTAAGACACAAAAACAAGTGAGTGACATAAAACGGGTGAAAAGCGAAAGTGAAATGTAGGTTTTTAATGGTGCGTCTGGAAACAAACGGACTGGCCTCGTTTTTTTTTGGCAAGATACCCCACAATCTTGGGGCCCACACAGCAAAAGCTGAGTCACCATAATGTGCTCTCTCTCCTTACCAACACCTTCAATCATATAAATATGAATGGATTATTAATAGCCCAACAAAAACAAAAGCAGAGGGATAATGACAAGCGTCAAAAGCAGAGACCCAAACATCCCCAGGCCAGATCTCTTACCTCTGGCTGTATCGCTTTGAATACTGGGGCATCCATGAGGGTAATCTGGCTCTGCCAAAAACAAAATGAAAAAAAAGACTTAGTAAAACATTCAGCTTCCAAATCAATGTAAGTGCTTTTGCAGATGTGCACACTTTTTCCATTTGAGACCACTGACCAAAAATTATTTTACAAAGGCCCTTTATTAACATAATTATTCTACATTCTCTAATGTTTTGCCTGGAGGTCCTACAGGGCCACCAGTGGATCTGGAAATTAGCAAAGAACGATGTCACAGTGCAAACATTTACCTTTACCTTACCCTGCACATGATATATTTACCAGGTGCCCAACCCTTTGCATACCACTGGATATGTACACCCAGTGATTTAATTATGGCCACCAGTGTATCATGGTGTCTGTCCTGGGTCACATGACCGGGTTGATCTATGATGTCACAGAGCCTATCATTATTTCAATCCCCTTCCTCTCCCTGCTACTCACAGCAAATTCCTCCGGCGTCACTTTCAGCACGTCGAACACGACAGCATCGTAGCTTTTGGCATAGTCCACACTCCGCCCGTCCAGGGACTCCGAGCTGCTGCTTCCCTGCAGACCGACAGGACAGACGGTCAGACTGACAGACAAACGGGACGGATGGAGACAGTCAAACAGAATGACAGCTAGACAGACTGTCAAACACAGATGGACAGAATGAAGAAAGCCGAGTCGACGGCTAAGCAAACGCAATACAACCAAGGGGCCAAGACTGGGCTTTCGTTTTGAAGCTCACTTCCTGGTTGGGCTGGGAGCAGCAATTGTGCCGTTGCTCACTAGCGCCACTGCGATTGGCTCCAGTATAGGTCTTTCACCATGTAAGTCAATGGCAGCAATGTGGTCAAAATGCTCAGTCAATAAATTTTTCCCACAAATTTTTTTTATTGCAATAGGTGCCTTTCCTTCATCTAATGCATCTGCATGTGCTGATTTTTTTAAATATTGTGTCGTTTGGACAGGGTATTAACATTTGTTCAGGATCAGAGGGACAGGTTGAGTCCTCTTCGGCTCCACGGAGCAGACGCAGTTTGTACAAACGGGCGGCGAAAAAGACATCCGGAGCCTCAATTCAGTTTTTACGAGGCCGTGGAAAGGCAATGGGTGACGTCACAGTGGCTTTGTCCATATTTTTATACAGTCTATGAACGCAAGGCCGCTACCTACAACACGGCGTCACTGCCAGCATATGGATCCAGTCACCTTTGTGTGATCCATGTTAAAATGGATAAAAACAGATGGGAACATTTCTGGATTGCCATTATAAATTACACGGTTATTAATATTTATAAATTATGGCTGTTATTTATATTATTGGTGTCACACAGGACAATTCAACCCGACATTTTATAAAAGGATTAACAAACCATAAAGCACAAAGGACAGGATGAAGAAAGTGCATTCTCTAAAACTATTTTTTCAATTTGTCTGCATATGTTTTTTCGGTCTGGTTGAGAATGTGGTGTTACTGGTGGGTTACAGTACAGATGGGCGGGTGTGTTTCCCTGTGTCAGGCTGGAGTCCTGATGGTGCCGACTACGGAAGAGCTGTACTTTGACCCCACAAGTTTACGCTGTGCTTGCAGGGCGTGGCTCCCGCCCTCCTGTCCCGGATAGACGCGTTCGGCGGGACGTGTCCCGTCTGAGAGACTCCGCTCTGGAAGCAACGCGTCCTCCAGTACGTTCTCCTCAACGTTTCACTCGCCTCATCCGTGTCTCAGCTGTGCTTGTGGTTTCCCTTGTACCAGTGGGGCTCAGGGGTGGATGTAACCTCCCTATGTGTAGCAGTTTGAGCCGTCACACGTTTTACTAGAAGCAGCAGCTCACCGTTTTACTTTAGAATAACCTGGACTGGCTCATATTACCACACACTGGGAATGGGGTTTTTGACCCTGGGCGGCCTAATGTGCCTCACATCTGAGCTCCTCTCTGTACGTCTGCTTGCAGAGGGAGGGATGTGACCGTCGGTGAGGGTGGCACACAGGAGTTATGGGAGGGGCTAATCTCAAGCAGAAAAGGGGAGACTGAAAGGTTTCTTGGTTGTCCAGATCTCCGCTTCACCCTCGGGCGTTTGAGACACGAACACGACGCTCTGGCTGAAACAATGCAACGTCCATCAACGAGTCATCCGAGCGTGCCATGCCGCTAAATGAAAGCGGGAAGCATGTATGGTGCTAGGTCCCTGTGGAGGTCACCGAGACAGAGGCTGAAGGTTTTTATGAGATAGAGTTTGGCACAGTTGTGAGGGGGGGGGGGGGGGTGAAAGAGGAGACAGGAGGAAGAGCGGAAGCGCATCTGTGGTTTAAGCACAGGGGCATTTCACAGGGCTGGCCGGTATCCACCGTCGTACCGTCCTTGAATAAGTGTTCATGTAGCAGCTGGGCTACATGAACTCTTTATAGAAAGTACCTTATCCTACCACAAGGTGGCAGCATTGCACTTAAATGTATTATTTTCTTTTATAAATTTGCCACCACCCAAATTTGGCATGTCCAATTCACAAACTATGTACAAGTGTGCTCGGTTCTCCTACAAAACACGGCGGTGCCAGCCAGCTGCTTCTTTTCACATCGCAGGAAGGAGCCGCGCACGCTCAGAGTGGGGGGCGGAGGAGACTCATTCAAGCATCGCAAGTAAAATTAATTGCATTTTGCTCCTTGTTCAAAAAGGCATATGAATGCTAGCTGGTGAGATAGATGGACACAGATAAAAGGAGAATAAATAGTTTGTGAGCTATATGAATAAACACTACTCTTCCGACATGCATTTATGCATCAAGCCTTTATGGGTCTATAAGTCACGCTGCACATGAGCATCTGCTAGATGAAAATAAGTTATATTTTACTGTTAATTCATTTTATATTAGATTTTTACATTTTATAATATAATTTGTCATTTAACACTCCTGAACAACATTGATGTCATAAACATTTTCAAGTCATAAATCACAGAATTCCAGGTTGTCATTTTGATTAAGTAGATTGTCACATAATGGAAGCGCTGTAGAGGGAAAGCATTGACTATAACAGCAACGCTGGCAGTGTGGCTGAACGTTAAGGTCTCTGAAGACAAAACCAGATTAACACAGATGGGTGATTCCTGAGGACCAATTATCATCTGTTACAAGACAAGACAAGACGAGACAAGCTGGGGCACTCTGGTCCGAGGGTCCTGAGACGCTCCCAAAGGCAGTGTTCTATCTTTTATGCAGTGATCTTCACAAGAAAGAGTACCAATCACGGTCAGGGGGATGAGGAGTCACGCCTTGAAGAAGACGCAGCGACCTACTTCCTACCGCCGGCTGACGGGGTTGTGTAGCGGAAAATTGGAATGCATGCTTCCCTATATTTCTGTGTGAACAAGGACAGCGCTGACGGCTTGTTTCTCCGGCTCGATGTGGGTTTAACGTCACACACAAGTTTGAGTGACGTTCCGGTTCCCCCCGTCCCTCTCTCAGGTGAGGGTCTTTGCCGATGGCTGACCAAGACTTGGTCATGTTACCTCCACCCCGTGACTGCTAATTACGTTGACGGAGCCGTGTTTCCGCTCCTTGTTAAATTAACTTTCGGTGCAAAGGAAGACCAGAAAAGTTACAATGTTAATGCATTTTTATGAGGGAATTTACAAAACAGGTGTTGCACCTTCTTTCTTAACGTGGGAAACGGGGAATGACATCCGTTTGCACTGCACAGGCAGGCCTTCTCATTGGCTGTCCTTGGCATGATGTGTACGGGGCCCAGGCTGTGGTAGCCTGGTCATTGGTTTACTCACCTCTGGAGTGGCGGAGGTGACCGTTACGCTGGCCATTAGTCCATTCCTCCTGTACATGCCGGCGGCCAGGTAAGCGGGGAGGGCACACCGCGAGCCTCAGCTGAACGACACGCATGACCTCTCATCCATCCCTGCAATGAGACCCAAGCACCGATGATGTCACAATGCACACAACACCACAGATACAAGTAAACAGATCAGTCCTCCCAATGTCAGCAGAGATAGAACCAAACCTACTGCATCTGACCAGGGAGACGATTCAGACTTGATTTGAAGGAACGCGGAGTTCTGCGACTCCGATGTACACACGTTCGACAAAACTCATTGATCAGGATCTGCTCAATGCGAATAATTCATTGGCAATCTTCTGTATCCAATCTCCTGTAGCTTTTGCAGGAGGAAGCAGTGACTTGCATCATGTGGATTTATGAAGGCCATAATGGCCACAGACAAGAGCTGTTACTCATCCTGCCACACTTACTACGGGTCAATTGAAGAGAACTGGATATTGAGTCACGTCTTATCGCAGGATCATATTAACTTGTTAACATTTCACCGAAGCACATCCATTTTCCGTAAAGAGAACATTGGCTTGCAGGTACCTGTCCCTCCCCAGGGTGGAAATACAGAACAAAAGGTACTCGGATGAGGCCCAATGACTTCAATAAGCCCCCCCCCCCCCAGGGGGGTGGACCTGTTTAAATGAGCCTGAAGGCCACGGTGACCACGCAGCAGCCGACCAAAACGGACACAACACTGTGAAAATATGCAACTTTTTTTTTTTAACAATGAAAATCCACACGCACACGCACACACACACAGCTATAAAACATACATACTTTATGGAACACACGAGTGCCGAGCTGGGAAATGTAAAACAGCTTAGGTGATGCAGGGAAGAGAATAGACGTGCTTTGGTAGATAATGGAGAGGAAACTAAGGAGCTTTTCAGAATGCCTGTGGAATTACCTTAACAGGCCCAACAGGCTTAAATACCCACAACCGTTTATCGCCAGGACAACAAATCCTCATTTACATCGGCCCATTTGACAGAAGACTTCAGTGAACTCCACAAAATACAAAACCCGTCAAGCTATTATCAGTGCACAATATAATTACAGGATGGGTTTTCACTGCTGGAAGACACACAAGCGAGAGCCGAATTTTTAAAAAAAAGAAAAGAAAAAGATTTTTATAAAAATTCAGCAAAAAGGAATAGCTGATACTGAAATGCCCCCTTGAGTAAAAACGGGGAATATGGAGCGTAACACAAAACATGAATCAAATAAATAACACAATTACTAAAGAAAAAAACCAGGCCAGACGAGACGAAGATAATCCCATATAAAAATTACTTTATACAGGCCTACCCCCCCCCCCCCAAGGGTACCAGAATAATACCCTTAATGTGATCTTGTAGCTTGGCAACAAAACAAAGTCACAATGCAGTTCAGACTTTTTCAGCCCTTGATCAGATTAAGCAAAGTACTCATGCCAGACTCTGACTAACACATTACAAATCACACATTTTTGGAAAGTAGATTATTGTCTTTTGTCTGTTTGACAATCCAACTGTCCTTTCTGACAAATTAAAACCGTTGTCTATGTGTGTGTAAACCTATGAGCCTCTGGCAGTATTCTCTGAGTGCTCGGCACGCAGTGCTCGGCCTGGCGCTGTAACTCAGTCATCCTGAAATAGTGCAAGAGAGCCCCATCAAACCACAGATACTGTGGTTCTGTAAAGAGATCAATACTCCATTCCACAGGCAGATGCTGTTAGGCCTAAACTAATGGCTCCAATTCACTAACGCTATTGATTAGCATTTATGTTCGTCCACTGCAGAAAATATGACTCAACTAAACATCCATAATTCAATTAGAAGGCTATTTGTCAATGGATGAAGTGTGAAATGCTTCAAAACCACAAAAGAGGACACAATACGCTCACACTACGCTGCGTGTTCAGCACTGTTCACACAGTGCTTATTTCCTCAAGGTCGTGGGTGCAGAGTGAGAGGTTGTATGTCTGGGTATTCTGTATGCATTTTTCTCATTTTAGGGGAACCGGACAACTTTATATATACAACTTTATATATAATAAAGAGTATTTGCAATGAAAAAACTGTCCGATAATTATTATATATATTTTTTTTTTTATTTGGTCGCTAAATTTAACATTTTCCAAACAGATAACCAGAAAAACACCTGAACTAATACAAGTTGTATCTGAAAATCTGCTTAGCAGCAGTCTTCTGTTTTCAAAGAGATGTAGACTGACTTATATCCGATTTCACGGCTAGGAGATACATTTTCTTAAAACACTTACACCATCTAACATTAACCAGCAGATGGCAGTGCTGTCCAGTAATGAATTTAAAAAAATCAGTATTCCGCGCGGTTTCTGTTCCTTCTGTTCCATCATTTTCCGGTGGCCTACATTGTGACGGCCGGCCATTTAGAACCACAAACACCTCGCGTTTTTCTCACCATCGTTACTTTGACAGCACTCTTCCTCGCGAGAAAACCGCCGTACGAATTCTAATCATGCGCTCAGGGCCGCGGGTCGGGGTGTTACAGATTTAATGGCCGTTTTCACCTCTGGAGGTGCTGCTGCCTGAGAGGAGGAGGAGAGCAAGGGGGGGGGGGGGGGGGGGTGCGGGGGGAGGCTATGCAGTTAGAATGCATGTCTCTCTGTGTAGCGAAATTAATGATAAGAGGGTTAATATTTATCAATAAATGCCACGCCTCCACCTTTATGAGGGGGATATCATTTGCACTGCCAGTCGTGGGTGGAGGTTGACAATAAAAAAAACTCACAGGCACACCCAAGCAAAGTGAGAGAGGATATATTAACTTGGGAGAGTTGTCCTGGCTCCCATTTGGGGGGTAATGTCTCTTTTGTGAGTTTGCGGTTACTGCAATTTCATCTGCCCTTGGCACACAGACCGGGTGAAATGGCACCGGTAATATGCTGAGAGTGCTGTAATCTGTGAGACCGTGTCCCCCACACCTGTATGCACACACTGGGAGACCTATGCATCATCTCACAGCCATTTGTGTGTTTTTATTCTCACTGGGGAGTTTTTTTTAATGTCAATTTCTCTGTTTTTTGGGGGTTCAGGCCAGGTTTTTTTATTTCATTTCCACTGTAAAGTGTCTTTCTGATAGCATCACTGTAAAATGCACTATACAAATAAAATTTTAATTAATTCACCCTATTCACCTCAGGTATGCTGTTGTGTGTGTGTGTGTGTGCGTGTGCGTGTGCGTGTGCGTGTGTCTGAGGGGGGAGGGGAGGCGGGGTTCTTCAAATGATTGCTTCTCGCATCTTCTCACCTTTTAATCAAAAGCCCATTTGCAAACACCTGTGTGGTGCCGTGATTATTACGCGGGATCTTACGCGGGATCTTACGCGGGATCTTACGCGGGATCTTACGCGGGATCTTACGCGGGATCTTACGCGGGATCTTACGCGGGATCTACACATGAAAGCAACTAAAACGCCAGGGTGACATCACCAACTCTGGGAAACATTTCAGCTGAAGTATAAAAACCCATTGAAGGGTTTCTATGGTAACAATTTCTGTTCTTCTGCAGCGCACACACAAAATAAAGAAATCCCTTTCAACAACAGCAGAGAGAGGCCTTCCCTCACTGCCGAGCCTGATACAGAGTCGAGTGAATGACAGACCGTGACAGACGTTCTCCATTACGCCAATTATTGGCCCACATTGAACAACAAAAATCCAATGATACCATAAATCCTCCGTGTACTGTAAGCCTACGGCAGGTATGATTAATAACTGTACCATGAAGCAGACAAGGCTGCACTGAGACATGGTTTGAGTGAGATGCATTGACAATGCACAGACAGTGCACTGAGTTTTATCGTTTTATTTTTTCACGAGGCAGTTGTTCACGGCGGAGGAACGGTGCGCTCTGTAAGACACGGCCACGGTCCGCGCCACGCTGGCCGACTCACTGATGCGCGACGCTCGGAAAAAGGAGGGAAATCTAGTTCCTCGCAGGGATTTCCCCCGGCGGCCTGCCTCCTCGCACACGCTCGACGGAACGGAGATGGCGAGGCCAGGTGGCCACAGGGCCAGAGAGAAAGCAATGTAAGCACAAAGAGTTTGTCTGCAAGGAAGCGAAAACGCCCCTCTATACGCACGCTCTTACTTGGAACGTCTCCATCGAGTGCACGCCAGTGCGTCATCAAAGACTGATGACCTTATGACCAGTGAAGTAGGACCTATGTTTTCAACAATAGTTTCATGGACCCCTGTAGGGGGTCCCTGGCCAGACTTGATATGTAGTTACTAAATATAGATTTGGGGAAAAATTACTAAATATAAACCCTTTTATTAAATATAACCCTTTTTAACTTATGGGGGTCGCCTTGATGTCTTTGAGTCTGGGTGGGGGGCCTTGGATCGGAAAAGGTTAAAACTGTAGGACCTCACAGGTGTACAGCCGACTGATCCTTCGTTTCTGCTTCAGATGAGGCAAGGTTTTGTTAGGTTGCCACAGCAACAGGAAGGAGACTGGTCCACCGGTGCAAAGCCGTCAAGTCTCCCATGCAAAGCAGCCAATCCAACAGGGTTTAGACGGTTTACTGTAGCGTAAACCGTGTTTCCACACCACTTCCTCCCCACAGCATTGTGACTATGTGTCGCATAACTGGGGGGGGGGTGTGTTTCGTACTTAATACCCAGCCACCAGACACCCGTCTGAGCTCCTGTAAGTCTTGTGTAGATGTCCGACACGACGGCTGCAGGTACTGTATCGTAAATGGGATTGTCGCCGTCAAGCTTTTCGGTTTTGCAAACACTGTTCACGCCTACATGGTTCCGAGTTCCCAACAGAGTCAATACAGTCTGTCCAGGTAATGGATGTGTGGTTCTGATGGCAGTCTGGGAGACAGAAGTGACAGCATTAAAAAAAAATTCCACGTGCCTCAGTCTAGCACCTAGGAGACGGAGAGGGCGGGCGAGCGAGCGCTTATTTGGAGAAGTTAAAATATCGATGCCTCCACAAAACTGAGTGCAAAACCGCGTTCTGCAGGCTTTTCTGAAGCAGAGGGCAGCAGAAGGTGGTATTTTTGAGGCGTCAATGTTATGTTTCGTTCCTCTTTTCGTAATCTATATCGGTCAAAAAAAAACACCAGACACAATTTCATGGCGGCCTAGATCTGGTTCCGTGAATTAAGAGTCTGTCACTAACAATGTCACAGGAGAGCAAGCCAGGAAAAAGATACACAAATGCGCTTCATCATTTCATCGTAGTCCTTACGCCATAACATCACATTTATGGCTCACATTTATTTCTTCTCATATGTTCCATTTATAAAATTTTTATGTATTTATTAAGGATTATATGTCTGTACCTAATGGGGATAAAGATGGAGGACAATATCTTTATATGGGCAAAAATCCTTTGTATGCAAACCCACAGTACAGGCAAACTGGGGAAAAACAAACGCATGTTCATGTGTAAATGACCAGCTGTCCCTCGCCTTGTGTCTGATTGGGTGGCAGCCTGGCAGGGCAGGCGTGTAGCGGCAGTAAACGCAGCCTGGCTGGGCTGATGGGAAAAACATCAACACATGCATGAGAGGACACACACACACACACACACACACACACATGCAAATACAGACAAATAGATATACGTATACGTGCACGCACGCACGCACGCACGCACACACACACACACATGCAAATACAAATAGATATACGTATACGTGCACGCACGCACGCACGCACGCACAACAACAGTCCTGCATACAGTACGTTCACATACATGCACACACACACACACCACAACAGTCCTGCATACAGTACGTTGACATACACGCACACACAGGAAGAATGTTGGCTCCAGACCATCACTGGCACATTCCGTATCACACGCGAAAATGCAAAGCTTGAGCTCGGTTCCTTAGATTTAGGAGCTCTTTCACCAGACTGGACAAAACATACCGTACGTGTTTTTAGAAAGGAATCAGGGGGCTTAAACAGGAGATGGAACACACTGCCCCCATGTACTACAACAGCCATCATTTACGTAACCCCCAGTGCCTAATAAATTCCTGCAATAACACCCTGTTCCTCTTCTCATTGACAATTAAGGGCTTTAGAGCCAGGACTCTAAAGAGGAGTAGACCACATCAGAAACGGAGCACGTTCCTCCCACGCAAGGTTTTCTCAAATAAGAGTCACAGTGACACAGCTGCGAAAGTCTCCCTTCTCCGAACCGCCTAAAGGAAAACGGTCCAATTCGCCACCGTATCGCTACAGTTTTACAATGAATACGTCTCAAAATAAACGCAACAGGTCTGACGGGTTCGACAGCTGCTTTTCCCCCCTGGGGGCACCGGAGCGGTTATAAATGCGCTTCAAAAGCTCAATCGTCTCATGACGTAGGATGCAGCCTATTCAAAATCACGCGGTAAATTGCGCTGTAGCTAACAGCCAATAAGCACACGGGGCCACTGATGCCAACCCCCGTTGAGCGCCAATGATAACACAACCGGGTGGTGAAAATAAACGTGCATATCTATAATCTAAGGAGCCAACAAAAACACGGTCACAAATGATAAAAACAAAGGGAAGCCCCTAGGCAGGAATAATAACATAATAATAATAATAATGAAACATAATAAAATAACACGATAAAGCCCTCATGCTGATCAGCACCCTGCCTGTCACTTTCCTTCAATAAATAACTTCGATATTACTATTAATTTTTAATTGTGTCGTGTTCCTCATTCTTCACTGGAAATGTCACTGTGCTTTACATGCTGGGCACACAGTCTGAAATAAAGAAAAAAATAAAGAAAAATTTGCAAACATTTGCATTTACATTCAGGCATTTAGCAGACGCCCTTAACTTTTAAATAAGTGCATCCATAAAGGTTTAGGCGACCAAAGCTGATGCCCAAAACAAATCTCTTTTAAAATACTGAAGGGAAGCGGCAAGGGACAAAAGGACCCGGTGAAAAGTGGCCCCAGGGCAGGCAGAGGGGGAGAAGCACCCAAAACGCACACATAGGGCCTCGCGCTCTCCACTCTGTTGAAGGGGTAGTGGGGGGAGCAGATGTGTGTTCTACCTGCGTGTCGGGGTACGTGGTACAAGTCATCCCCGGTAGGCCAGAGCCAGCTCCCTGTACGAATGGCTTTGCATAGGTAAGCAGTTCTATGAGTAATCTGTTCTCCATGCCCATGTATATTTTAAAAGACAATACACAGACGATGGAGCTCAGCATTGGTGAAAGTTCTGTCAGAATCTATGAATTGTTATAGTACTATTTTCTGTTCCTGCACTTGAACAGAAAAAGTATTCTGTACTTACATAATTTGTACCTATTAATATGCAGTAATCAGCCCAGGACAACTACTACAACTCTCAAAATGCTGCCACAACCACTACTACTAGGCCTACATCTAAAACTCCCACTACCTGTACAAATAACATACAACATACAACATAGTACAAGGTGCAACAATATTAATATTCCCCAATAATTACAATGTCACTGTGACCATTTAATAGCACACTGACATTTTCTTCTGTGAAACTTAGAAACTTTCTTTAGTGAAACTTACTACCATACTACATATTCTTGTTATGTCTGTGGTTCTCCCAGAGATGATGGCTTCAAGGTATTAATGATGAACATTGCAGTCGGTACTGACCCATATTGGACTTCACTCAGGTCTTGTACAGCTGACCCATTCACAGCGGTATCACCGGTCGGGCCATTCCCCCGCCGGGCCCGAAGCAATGTCCCAGAAAAGCACCTGAAACAGAAAACCATTCCAATTACAAACACTGGGATACGTTCTCTTTGTTTAAATCATATCACAGATTTCAACTTGAACAGAGCAGAATTTATGTAATCATTACAAAGAACACTTTCTGTCTTTGTAAACATGAATTAAACTGCACATCTAAGTGTGCTTGTTTATTATAAGATGCATTTTCATTTGGCTGATTGAGGAACGGAAATAAAACCCAGCTAAATGTGCGTATGAGAACTACTCTACGATTAAAGTCACCCATGCCTTGTAGCGCTGAATAATGTTTTTAAGGAGAAAAACCATGGAATAGGAACTCCAGGCAAATCCACATTTTCCATCTGTGGGTGTGGGACAGGACAAGCTCATTTCAGTCCATCGTGCAACTGGGCCTGGACCACCTATTTTGGAGTTAAGGGACGGCGTATCTCAAGTGAGATTGTGAGTGGGTCCCTCTCTGACGAGCGAGCAGACTATATGGGAGTACACAAAAAGCACTACGTTCCTCAAGCCAGGATTGGGCCCATTGTTTTCCTTAATGCTTTGACTCCATTATTTCAATCTTAAGTTAGGTGCAGACTTTTACACGGGTAACAGAATTGTTCTGTTGTGACAGAAAACTGGTTAAAAGACCCAGAAGGAATTTAAAACAAGCGAAACAAATAATTTATTGGCTTTTCCGCCATGCGTACAGTCGATTGTTGCTCCACCTGGTGAATTTGAACACCTAAATTAGATCACTATCTTAAAATGTGGTGGTCAAAAACGAGTTGAAGAAAAAGTCGGTTACATTTTTGACTAAACAAATAGGCCTAAACCGAACCTCAAAAAAAAGTACTTGCAGCAGGCAGCCGACAGAAGGTGCCAGGCACTTCAGCATTCAATTCAATCAAGACTGATTAATTAAGAGGTCGACTGGAACATGAACCATTAGACACAGTGGCTCCCTCAGCACCAGCCGTTGTGAATCGCTGATGAAGAGCACGGACCGGTGCACGTTCGGGCTTTAAAAGCAATAGACGGAGACGAGCGCGGCCGCATTACACCACAGACTCAGATTTCGCCCAACCGCGTGGGCGGTAGACCCTAAAGCCCCCGCAACCAGGGATTACTGCGCCATGCTCCAGTTGAGATGGGCCACATAAAGCGGCCAATTAGCCGATCGCTAAAAACACACAGGATGGAACAGCGTTAATATCAAACTGGGCCTGTGGCTCAAAGCATGCAGGTCTGGCTATCGGGTAGGGGACTGATGTTGTCCCCATGAGCAAGGGGTGAATTAAGATGAATTGCTTCAGGTAACATCTAGTATGTCCATCCAATGAAGAATAAAGAATAAAATCGCTAAAATATACAGGCAATGGAACTAGGTTTCAGTCTCACGGTTGCCACGGACAACGTAAAACATATATCTTTTCCTTGTGGCAGCAATGCTGTGGTTAATCTTGCACTTGGAAACCATGACTGCTCCCCGGGCATTCTTACGCTGTTTGCACAGCTCCTTGTGTACATTTCAGTACGTTCTGTTGTTTTTCCCCCCCCCCCCTTTTCTCTACATTAGCCCATGTAAAAAAAAAAAAAGTTGTTGATCGTCCCCGACGCCCGACATCCGAAAAAGGCCCCGACGACTTTTTTAATTTTTTTTAATTTTATTTTTTCGTGACGATGGCCAGAAGTTGCAGAAAACACGGGGAAATCCTATTTCTAAGCCATTTGGATAGAAAATCGTACTCACACCGCACTAGGAGATCCTATCCGATCCACTAGGCCTAGCCCTCTATCGACCACCACGCAAAATTGTTAGAGCGCATGTGCAGCATGAATTTCAAAACAAAGCCTATCCATGACAGGGCATGCTTATACTTATATTGACCTAGGCTATTAAATGTTTTATGATTGCTTGAACTTTGGTCTATACAGTATTTTATTGTTGTAAAAAAGGTTTTGTAGCCAGATCTGGTCTATGGTGTATTACAAGCATAAAACCAATAACATACAATCAATCAAGGAACATTTATTGACCAAAAATACATGAAACATTACAATCAATATGAGCAAAACTGATGTTGACAGGCTACAATTAAACAGAAGCAATTTGATTGAGAGACGCAATGTTCTATATATTCTGTCCTCTTTATTTCTCTCTACGGTCCGCTGTACCTGGTGCTTAAATTAAAAAAATAAAATAAAAAATAAAAAACCCCCCTCCCTACGACTTTAAAAAAAAAAAAAAAAAAGGACGATCAACAACTTATTTTTTTTACATGGCCTTATGAGAAGAGATTATACAGCCGTGCAGTTACCGAATTTGCATGCGCGACAATTTACAGAGCCGTCAGCTTGGAGAAAGATAAGAAGACTTAAGATTGAGAGCATAGATCACACAGTACACAGAAACCAACAACAATGCAAGTATCCATGGACACCACACGTCACACACTCGGTGCGGTTGCCGGGTTTCTGGCAACAACTCTAGTCAACATTTCTAACGCCACGCCATTTCTAACGCCATTTCTTGTGCCATTTCTAGCAGCAGAATATTTTCTCAGTTTTGTAAGCGGGAAAATCATTGGTTTAAAAGGTTTCATGACAGCCTAACAGAACAAAGTCAAAAGAAAGAGGCTCTTTCCTGTTAGCGCTGGCGACAGGGAAGGACTTTCTTGTCAGCAGAAACCCTGCCTTTGCAAGGCACACCCCCATACCCAGAGACACCGGGACCTAGAGTCAGGGGATTTCAAGAGACTGGAGAGGAAGGTGAGGTACTTTTTCCATATCAGGACTTCACAGCAAGCATCTAGTTTGATGTTTCTCTTTGCCATATTACATGGACTTAAAAAAAAAAAATCTGCATGAAAAGTCAATACTGAATTATACTCATTCAGTACTCTCAAATAGCATAGCATAGCATAGCATAGGCACAGAAGTATTGCAAAATCACAAAGAAAATTCCTGACTATGATCGAATCGGTTAAAAAAGAAGTATATAACCGCCCGAGGGCTGCAAGCGACACTCAGGGCACTCTCGCGCTCACCGTTAGCCGCGGGCACACTGGTCCGGAGAAAAGGAAAGTAAGTTCAGACCTCCGTGGAAATTAAGGCAATGCTTAAATGAGGAAGTGATTCTTTCCTTGGTGAAAGTGAAAATAGTGGCTGATCTTTACAATGCATGACGACTCCAAAAATATGCTTATCCAGGTTTTTTTTTCCTTTTGGTTTCTTTACGAGTGGCTACGAACATTGCTTTGTGCCAACAGTCACATGGTTCAGGCGTTCCAATAATCTCCTTCCCTGTTGACCATGCATCTGCATCCCCATGTTTGCAGATGCTGCTCGAGGACGTTCAAATGGAGACGGGGGAGGATGAGGAGGAGGAGGAGGAGGAGGAGGAGGAGAAGGGGCCCCAGGGTCCTCAGGGGCCTATCAGGGTGTCAGTGGAGCTGCGGTACCAAGTGGGGGAGAGGACGGAGGCGCACCTCCGCACAATGGGGGCCAGGTGCGTGGAAGAGTCCACACTGACTGACCTCTACTACGACACCGAGGGCTTCCAGCTGGCCGCGCAGCAGACCTGGCTGAGCAGGCAGGGGGCCCAGTGGAGGTTATTCCTAGAACAGGAGCCAGACTCGTCCGTCGTCATCGGGGGCGAGGCCAAACATCCGGGGCCCCGGGCGGAGCCTGGATGCGGGGCCTCGCGGGTGAAGAGGTACGCAGGCAGAGCGGGAGTAGGGAGAAGCGGGGAAGCAGCGGCGGTGGCGACGCCGGAGGGCCTTGGAGACGTCCCATTTCCTGAACCCGCGGAAGGTTTCGAGCCCCCGGGGGGGAAGATCGTGCCGCAGTCCCTCACTCCCCCGGCGCCCCGGTACTGCGAGCTGACGGCAAGCAGCGCCATTGTGGAGCACCTGGCGCAACGCCTGCAGGTCGCCTCGACGGAGGAAAAGGGAGGAGAAACCATGAGCGTTGACCGCTTCGTGGAGCTGGCCGGCATCCAGAACTACGGAAGCTGGATAGTATCCAGAAGGCTGGAGTACAGGCTGCCGGGCACCTGCACTCTGGAGGTGAGGAAGGACTACACTGGCGCTCCCCGGCCCCACGTCGCTCTTCTCACCATGGGTGCAGACGTGCTGGACATTGGCCGAGAGCTGGAGAAGATGGAGAGTTTGGCAGCTGAGTTGGACCTTGAGCACAGACTTGCCGGTCTGATGGAATGAATGACATCACAAGCCTAGTCTCAGCCTAAGCCGCTTTGACGCACTTTTCGTACGCAGCGTCTGATGCACAGGCTTGCGTAAACTGGTCGGACTGTGGAAAACTGACAGTCAGCAACTCATTGGCTAGCAGCACTGTCAATCACAGGAGTGTGTGCGTATTTCCGGTACGACGCGGTGCATTGGGTTTTATCAGTCCGCCAGGAAACAAGTTTGGCCAACTAATCGGTAGCTAGCGAATGCTACGAATCCATCAAGAACAATGAGTGTTTCGGACTAAGAGCTTAACGCTGTATTGAAGAATATTTGTGTAAATCACATTTGTGTATATCATTTGTGTAAATCACATTTGTTTCACGCAGGTCAGTTCTTCTTGTATCGCTGTTTCTGAATCGACCGTAGACGGTCTTTGGTTGGTTATATTGCATGTCAATCAAATGTGCCATCTTGTCAAAGTGGGCGGCTCACAAGCCTGCGCCCACTGATGATGTCATAATGGTCTCGGTCTCCACCAATCACTGTGTTCCATGTCTTGACTGTTCAAGAGCTAAACCAGGCAACAGCTGTGTATTTGCTCACTAAAAATGGAAATGTATTACATGGTATTAAAAAACAGCTCTGTTAATTATAAAACAAATCCAGGAAATTAGCCTGGTTGCTCAAATATATGTATTAATCTGCCCTGTAAGGGAATGTAACTAAAATGCCTAAATAGAAAAGCATATTTAAATTTTCCAATAAGAAACACACTTTGAATGCAATTCTGGGGTAAAAAAACTAATGGCAAAATGATCAATAAATCAACTAGATTTTTTCAAAAGCATTAAGATCATCCTTCCAATGCATCAATACTGAGAGAAGAACTATGAATAAATACATATATATATGTAGGATATTTAAATTCAAACATGCATATCAATAAACAGTGCATTGCAGCCATAAATATTCATAAGTTCAGAAACACGAATATAAACTCCTCAAAAAAAGTTTGGAAACGTTATTTCGGTCGATTATTCCTCCCCTTTAATAATACCAATTGGTATTGTATTTTATATCATTGGAAAGCCTGATTAGTCACCTTTACAACGAGGTACAACTTGTAAGGATCATGCATTCGTGGAATGAGCAACACAGCTAACCGTGTGGGTAGCGGCCCAAAAAAATGTGCCAAAATCCCCTGCAATATTCTTCTGTTGGTATTCACTCTCGTTTTGAGCTTCAAGTGCTGGCAGGTGTATGCCAGTCACAGGTGTGTAAGCCTGCAATGACTGCCCTTCACTGTCAGGCCCGTTTGCGCTGGTGTCGACAGCACCGACAGTGGAACCTAAGAATGTGGGGCAACATCATGCAGTGATGAATCAAGGTCTGTCTGCGAAAGCTGGATGGCAGGATCAAAGTATGGAGACGGCGTGGAGAACGCTATGCAGATTGCTGCACAGATCGCGTGACACCTTTCAATGGGGGCAGTGTCATGGTGTGGGGCGGTATCTCTCTCACAGGTAAAACAGAACTTGTCATCATTGAAGGCAATCTCAATGCAGTGAGATATCGGAATGAGATTCTGGAGCCAGTGGCGATCCCATACCTCCAGAATCTGGGACCTAACTCCATCCTCCAGGATGACAACGCTCGCCCCCACAGAGCCAGGATCATCACAGAGTACCTCCAGAATTTGGGAGTGGAGAGGATGGAATGGCCTGCCGTGAGTCCAGACCTCAACCCAATTGAACACCTGTGGGATCAGCTTGGGCGTGCTGTACGTGCCAGAGTGACCAACGCAACCATGTTGGCTGACTTGCGGCAAATCCTGGTTGAGGAATGGGATGCCATCCCACAGCAGTGTGTGACCAGGCTGGTGACCAGCATGAGGAGGAGGTGCCAAGCTGTTGTGACTGCGTATGGATCTTCCACACGCTACTGAGGTCCCTGACAGTGTAAAATGAATAAAGTGTAAAAATGGCCAATATGTGTTGTTTTTTCCTTATTACTGTGGGAGAGTGCAATCATCCAATCCACCAAGCAACTCAAAACGAGAGTGAATACCAACAGAAGAATATTGCAGGGGATTTTGGCACATTTTTTTGGGCCACTACCCACACGGTTAGCTGTGTTGCTCATTCCACGAATACATGATCCTTACAAGTTGTACCTCGTTGTAAAGGTGACTAATCAGGCTTTCCAGCGATATAAAATACAATACCAATTGGTATTATTAAAGGGGAGGAATAATCGACCGAAATAACGTTTCCGAACTTTTTTTGAGGAGTTTACAATTCATACAATTCACCTCTTTGAAAGAGGTTATGTTAATTCTTAATTTAACACCGATGTTCCTTGGAGAAAAAAAGAAAGAGCTAGCAAAAGAAGAAATAAAAATTAATGATTGAAAAAAAAACAACAAAAAAAACACTATTAATATAAGCGATAACCCATAACAATTATGAGCTCAGCTAAACATAATTATTTTGCAGAACGATTAATTTCCCCCTCCCGGAAAAATAATAAAATAAAAAATCCCTGCGATAAACACAGACGTACCCATTTATTAGCCCCCCGTCAGACCTGCTCGGGTGATCCATGCACTAACCTATTCCTTAGGCTTGCAGTACCAGGTCTGTGGTTACTAGGGCAACGGCATGGGCTGCAATCTGTTTATCATTTCATTGCCAGCCCTGAAAACCTCGCTGCAGGAACCCATCATCCAGCAGGACAGAACTGAAGATTTCACAGCCCTCTCTCCTCTACTCTACAAGGCCACGCTACATACATAATGGCCGCCAACTCCTCCTTCCTCCTCCTCCTCCTCCTCACACCTCACACAGCGGACTGGAACACGTCAGAACGGAGCGGGCCGACGTAGGCCCGGAGCCCTCTCAATCCTTTTTCGGCCCATAAATAACAGTGAGGCGGGACTGGCCGGGGCCAAAATAAAATACAGGGATGTGGGGGAAGGGGGGGGGGGATTGAAGGAACAGCAGCAGCTGAGGTGTATATGCATGCGGAAAACATACAATATTTGGAATGGATACATTCTATTGAGTAAAGAAGCTGCAAATGAACTAGAAAACATCTATACAAACGTTTCAAGGCTCATCTGAGGGAAATGTGGAGGAAACTCGAAACAAGCGAGCGGTCAAGTGACGAGTGTCAAACGCAAGACCCACACAGAAACCTTTGGCTGACGCTGTCAATGGCGGCGTCCGAGAGCACAACTTAATTCTTCAGTTTTCAGGTTTAACATATAAAATGTACAATGAATTAAATAGGCCACATTGGGACATTTCCATTCATGCCTTCTGTAGCATCTGAAGCTAAGCATCGTGCTGAAGGGCACAAGGGCCACGACTCACCTGAGAATCAAGCCTGCGGCCTTCAGGTTCAATACCACACAACATGCCACCGAACCTCCTGCTAGGCCTTCCATAGATCACCATGTTATCAGTGTTTATCTCTAACATTCATTAGACACTATAGCATCCATTTAATTATTTTCAATTGCACTTTAAAAGGGCTGTTTGAGGATGCTCGGGGTTTTAACACATGAACAGATGGGGTGGGGTGGCTTATAGCGACACCTTGCATGGCACAAGTCTCTGCCCGCAATAAAATGCTCCATCGCACCCTTGAATCCCTCTTCAGCATTCTCCTATAATGAACAGAAGTTCCCAAACCCAGAATCATGGGGTATGGCCGGCATCTATTTAAATTATTTTTAAATTCTATGGCCCACCAGCTGAGCTGTGTAGCCATGCCAACATTTCTTACGCAGACGACATACAGGCAAATGGAAGACATGCTTATAGGTGAGGCGCATGCATCCGTATGTTTGGCAAGAAATTGCGTGCAGCGACACAAAGGTATGCACGCAGTATTTAAACTTTGTTTGACCATGTGAGTAACCAGGCTACACAAGGACTACAGACAACTAATCAGAGACCAGGGTACTTCATCAACACTGTAAAATAAGACGCACAATTCAACCTCAAAGTACACTCTGTTTTTAGATCCCACTTAAGCTCCGGTAACTTGTGGAGTTAATTACATGGCAAACGAATTCGGTTTCACTCTCTTCGTTCAGACTCCTCCTTCCATGCATGACAGTAGAGGATGAAATCAGACGCACAGTAGGAAATTAGTCTTGCAAACACCGTCTGAGAAAAGCCTGCAGCCAAACAGGATGGGAAATTAAATCTGTAATGAATCTGAAAATGTTGAGGACAGCGTGTCATATCACCATACCGACAAATTAAATGCAGAGGAATGGGAGAAATACAGAACCTGTCCAACATGCTGGACTCTATTGGATGAAAAACATACAACTTATCATATGTTTATACCCAGCAAGTGCGTGCTAGCCTGCCCTCTCCAGGATCGATAGCAGGATACTGCAGTGATTGAACGGGTCTATAAGTGAGGCGCTCGGAATCTGGCCAAAACAATAGCCTGCTAAAGTTAGCATAAACTAAAGACATAGGCGACCGGTTGTATAGCATGCAGTAGGCTACTTATGAGGAGGAAGTGGAGGAACATCCTGCACTTGGTTTCTTTTGTGTACAGTAGGCGAGTCATCCAAAAGAAACAAAATCACGGCATAAGGAAGATCCCTTTCAGAGCAAGGGCTGCCACATTAAACACGACACAGCAGGACGAAGCTAACGACTTGCTCGTCACTGTATCGTAATTAAGCCCCTGTGGGTACCTCTGCTCAATTATGGCAGCTGTGTTAATTATGGGATGGCTTATCATGACCAATCCGTTGCCCTGTTGCCCTCTAACTTCCCGGAGACTAATTAGTAACCACAGCAGAGGAATCCATGTTTACAACAGCACTTCAGAAAAAAACTAAACCTTACCTTAGCCATCTCATGGAAAATGAATGTCAGACAACTTCAAACACACATCTAAAAGCAGTATGCAAATCAAGGTACTGCACATCAAAACCGAGCGTGTGCCCTGAAAGGCTTTTAACGCTGCCTAATCAATAGGCATTGTCCTCTCTTTCACGAGGTGGGATGTGACAAAAATATTTTAAAAGAGAACGTCCTTGGAACCTCCTCCAGCTTTCAGGATAATTTCAGGCAGCTTTAGGGCACTGGAAATGACAACCTAACCCCAACTGAATCAGGGGGTGAAAGGACAGATGTGTCAAACATGCTCGCCTGAAGCCAAAAAATAATTGAAGCCAACCTTTGCAGACTGTTTCCGTGGTGTAAGTGAGTCACATGATTAATATAAGCGTATGATGGAAGGCAATGGATCACTTTTTAAATTCTATGTGCAAGTTAGTATACCACACACAAAAATTTAGATATTAGATTTATAATTTTTTTTTACGTCTTTCCGGAACTGATTAAATTGTACAATATCCAGTTCTACAACGCGTTTTTTGTTTATATCTATTTACAGTAGGACATTATTTTGAATCAAGCAGGTTAAGTACTATGCCTGAGTCAAGACGGCAAAGGTAGTGTTCCACTGTGGACATGACCTCTAACCTCTGAGTTCCAAGCCTAGTTCCTTGACCTCTACACCGCAGTAAGCGTGTTCAGACTTGGTTGACCCTTCCACACACTGTTTGACCATCAATACCACAGACAGGCATGTAGTTACTAGTTATGCGAGACACTTCCCTCTGCCACAGGATAAGATGATTTCTGATGTGCTTTGCGTGGACAAGAAGAACATAAGAATAGTGAACAGGCCATTCAGACTATCTATGCTCTCCATTTAGGAGATATACTAACTACAGAGTATATAGCACTGCCTTAGCCTGGCTTCAGATTGCTATGGGAGAGGGGATGTTCAAACGGAGAAAATTCCATGAGGGGAAAAGTGCCTTTGATGTCTGGAAATTATCAACTGCCTCCTATAAATTTTTACTCATGTGCTGGTGATGCTTTCCTACATTATTCAAAGCCAGAAGAGGGAGGAGACTCAGGCAAGCTTTAAATCATCCACTCCCTTATTACAATGCCGCGTGCCTCCAAAATGACACGTAGCAAAATGGGTAAAGGAGTATGTTAAAAAAATATTTTGGTGTGCTGTGTATAGAGACCCCTGCAGGAAACAGGTTTGGGGAAAACTGTCGTGATATGCTTGTACATCAGATTAACGTGGGTTTGGGGACATAGGGGCAGCAGGTATGAGGGGAGTAAACAGTGTCGCTCCCCAAACTAGGAGCGAGGGCTCGGTGATCCGTGTGGTTCCGTGTCGGTGTCCATATGGCTTGCGTGCTGCCGGTGGACTGTGGGCTGAATTACAGAGCGCCTTTCACAGTTGCCCTGGGAAACAGCTTTCATAAGGGGGGGAGGGTCTTACATGGCTGCAGACTCACCACAGCTACAAACCATCGCCAGGCTCTCCATGCATGGGGGAGGGCGGGGCACAACAGAGCTCCACCCTCTCATCGAAGCACCAGGAGAGCTAGCCTATTTATTCTGCAGGAGAAAACATTGCTCCCTTCCTTCAAATAGGTGTGTGTGTGTGTGTGGGTATGGGGGTATGGGGGTATGGGAGAGGGGACAGACGAGGGGAACCGTGCCCCGCGGCCAGCGTGGCGTAACACGAGCGCGGAGCGGCAGCGGGGGCCAGCCGCTAACTGGGTCGCGGCTAACCGCTTCACACCTTTTGATCTGAGCCGTCATGCAAGTGGCCTTTATTGCCGTAAACCCAGGATGCTGTTCCAGACCCTCTTTGCCTTTGATCTGGTGACTATAAATAGACCTGTCCTTCAGTCAACACGAACGCTAAAAATAGAGAGAAGAAAACTGTATAGAAGAATTTTAGAGAACAGGACATTTTATCAACACATATACTGAGACCCTGGAAAGTACTGTGTAGCTTGTATGTTCACTTACAAGGGCAAGATACCACAGGAAAACGGCTATATAATACAGGCAGAAACAACAACAACCAACCAACCTTCTCATTGGTATCAATAAGAATCTAGTCTTTAACATGGAGGCTTCAACTAATGATAATGCAGGAGTTGAATAACAATTATGTTGGGTGAAATACTGTACTGCTAATTGTAATTTTGATGGTGATAGGTCTGACAATGAGTGTAAGGACAATGCGGTAATTATGATGTACTGTACGAGTTAAATAATAACTGTCTCAAAATAAAATAAAAAAAACAAAAAAAACATGCAGGTTCACATAGCAGACGTTTAGGACATTACAACCATTACAACATCCATGGTATACCTGCATATTTAATATGCATTTCTATTTCTACACACAGTACCTACAACCCAACTAGGCTATATATGTTCTTAATTCTTTACTCAGTTTCGGAAACATGCTCTAGTGTCTAGCCTCAGGGGTACCAACACCTAACCTGTGGTAACCGTAACCGCAACAGTTTTACCCAGGGATTTAACAGCAGCTTCACCGCTTACAGCCTTCAATATCTGTTTCACAGCTGCCCCAACTGGAGAGGGAGGGGCGAGGGAGAATTCTCAGATTGCTCGTCTCCATGTCAGCCCAGGCAAAGTCAGGCCACGGAAAGCAACCGGGGAGGTTCAAGCCCAGAGGGGGCAAGGAAAACTACAGCTGATCACAGCTCTTCCAAATCCGCTCGTACAGCGGTGGCGCATGGGCGCGGTTGCCGGGGGTCAGGTGCCGGCCGTGTTCTGTTACTCTACCGTTTCCCAAATATCACAGAAAAGTAGATTTACAAGTCAGACGCGTTGCCTATTTTACCATGGTGTACTCGGCCCAAGATGTTCACGGTTTCGATTATTCTTGTTACGATTATGATGCCGTTGCTGACCAATCGCTGCTGTACTGAAACACACTTATAAATTTACAATGCACCCATTCACGGAGAAAAAAAAAATATACCAATGTATATGTATACAAATATACAATACTTGTTAGAAGGCAGGAAGGTAGTAATTTCAATTTCCAGGTACAATTGTACAAAGAGGTTTGTACAAATATTTCATAACAATTACGTCAGTAAATATTCAATTTAAATGGACATCTGGTATAAACGGAGAGAGTGTAAAAAAAATGTACGAGGTGTCAGTGGATCTGGTGCCTGCAGAGCGTATAAATAACAATAATCATAATGCGATGTGTGAGAGACGCAGCATGTGCCGGTGAGGCAGAAGTGGGCGAGTATCGTGTGACTGCTTTTCGCTGATGGCGGCAGAGGAGCTGCGGTCTTGCCGGCGCAGACGAGGTCATGTGTCTCGGAGTTCCAGTGTCTCCCTCTCCTGCGCTCTCTCTCGCTCGCTCTCGCTCTCTTGCTCGACCCATGTCTTCTCCTGGTCTCTCGCCCTGTCTCTCGCCCTGTCTCTCGCCCTGTCTCTCGCCCTGTCTCTCGCCCTGTCTCTCGCCCTGTCTCTCGCCCTGTCTCTCGCCCTGTCTCTCGCCCTGTCTCTCGCCCTGTCTCTCGCCCTGTCTCTCGCCCTGTCTCTCCCGCTCACTCTCCCTCTCCATCTCAGTGGCCGACAGGTCGCACTTAATTCTGGGGCACAGATGTTGGCAGGGCAAGGCTCCTTCCCGCAGATGTACCTGCCGCGCGCACGAACAGGCGTGCGAGGTAAGGAAAGCGGAGAGCTTTGCGGGGGCTTTCTGTTCGCTTCTCATTTCCTCTCCCTCGGGGAGAGTTCCACGCAACAGAAATACATCCTCCTGCTTTAGCAATCTGCCACCCTGCACTCTAACTGATGCTCGCTTCCCACATCTCATTTATGACGTTATCGTACAGGGAGGCAGTGTGGAAAAGCTCCGCGGCATGTTCCTGACCCTTGCATTATGTTTACATTTTATGATGCCATTTATGTTTGGGGTCAACCTGACCCCCAAAAGTTTAAACTGTATTAAAAGTATTAAAAATCTGTGATGAAACATCTAATTTTAGAGCCTATGAGGTAATGAACGTTTGTGAATTTTAAAACCTATATGGGAAAGTGCCACCATAATTACCCACAAAAAAATCAGTTAAAAACTAATAAAGGTTGTATATTTTCTTACATTTTATATAGCTACCCCACAAATGCCGCCACACAACACCTTTTATACAAAGTTGGCATAGGACTTTTAAAAATATAGCATTATGTTTATTGTGTGTTTGCTATTTAATCCCAACAAATTAGAAAAAATCATACAGTGTCAAGATGAAAAAATAAGGCTAACTGGTATTTAAGAAACGTCAGACATTGAATCGGGTCAAATTGACCCGGAACATAATACAAGGGTTAAACTGAAACCTAACCGTTATGGTCACACTGCTGGTGCTGGTCAATCGCCGGATTTGCAGTAGATGCAATCGTTAGGTAGCCTAGCCTATTCCCCCTTTCAGCCCTGTTAGCCCGCAGTGGTCCACTGTCAGCGCAGTGTAGTCTACGCCTTGGCAAATGACCCTTGACCTCTGACCTACAGAGAGGCCTGACGGGGGGGGGGGGGGGGGCTGACCTTTGCGTAACACCCATGAGCAAACAAGTACCGGGAGTTGTGTCCAGGGCCTTCACATTCTTAGCCATCGCGACAATGAGACCTGTGAAAAACGCGATATTTCAACGACACACAAAAGGAGGACTTTTTTACTACGACACAAAAGGAATGGAATCTCTTCCGAGACAGCTGATAAAACCGCTCCTCGGGCCACAAGCAGCCCTTTGCCTCTGTAAATATTTGCTGTGGTGGGTACATTTACAGCAAATAGAAGGGTGATCACTAGTTTTAGTGAGCAAACAGTTTGTCAGATGGCAGGAAGGTTAGCCCATATTTGAACATAACATTCTTCTCCAGATTTCAGACTAGGATAGCCTACATTGCCTTGCAAAGAGCTCAAACCTTCTGTTGGCATTCTCAACACTAACATCTAGATTGGTTTAATTCCATCTGTGCGATATGACAACCGTAAAGGAGTGAATCTGGGGATTTTCCTTTCACTTCTGACAAAATGAGGAAACCCGGACACGTGTTCTTTATTGGTAAATGGATAGCAAGAGAAAATATAATTTAGCTAGCATGGACTGAATGTCACTGTGCATCATGTGAAAACTGCAAGACTGCATTTTTCAGGTGTGATTTTTGCCAGATAATCATAAGTAGCCAGTAGAAAATAGCCAGCTAGCAAGCTAGATCTAGCGTCATAAGTAACTGGAACAAAGCCAGCTACAGTAGCTAAGAATAGCCTAAATGTACTGTCATCAAGCTAGAAACTTGGGTAGTTTCCATCATTTTGATGGACAAAACAAGAATTCAGGCAGCAGATTAATTCAGTTATTCAACCTAATTTCCAGCACCTTCTCGGAGTCCTGGTTAACTAAACATTATGTTCCCAAAACTGTGGGTATACGTAGAAAGTCACTTGGGTGAAAGTTATAAATACAAGGCCTTAGCACTTACGGATGTCACAAAGTTAGTCAAAAACAGGCTCAGGAACAGTGCATGTGCATATGTGTGTGCGTGCATGGGTGTGTGCGTGTGTGCGTGTGTGGGCGTGTGGCCTTACCCTCCAGGAAACACACCCTCTGAGCTTCAAAGCTAGACTCGCTTAGCGTCGCCCTGACAAAGGTCAAAGAACAGCTGAACTGAAAGCAAACTCTGGATGTGAAAGACTGCTGAATCAGCGGTCTGCCCGCCCAGGTACTGATTCTGCCCCAGTGGGGCTGGTGGGGCTCCACACACTTAATGCAGACAGCCTCCAGCAGAAAGTCTTTCCAATGACAATATTAAACTTTGCACATCACCTCAGCGTGTGCCAGCTGTCCTTCTGGCAATCACTCAGGCCTTATCTCGGTTCCCTCTCAGGGTGTCGATCCACTGCATCTGCTACATTTTATTTCATTTATTTATTTCTTATTTTAAATAGGGAGTTCCTTTCGTTCTCTATACTTCATGTGACCACGTTAGAAGCCAAATTCATTTTCATATCAGCGACGGTCCAAAAAGCAAGATTTTTTTAAAAAATCATTACAGTGAATACCAAAAAAGAAAAATACATTTTTTTACATCTTGGTTTTCAGCATTAAATCTCTCCAGCAGTGAAACTGATCGTGGCGCCCTTTGACAGGGCAGTCATTGCAAAGGTTGAGATGTGGATCAGTAGCCGAGATATGAGTCATCATTTATCCTGCATTGCCGTTTAACCTCCAAATAAAATAAATAGGTTTCACCCACAATTTATTTTTAATGACAGCGTGTGTAATAAGCGTAGGACAGGCATAACTGTGCTGTCGCCCCACCACACCCACCTCCCCGAACCCCAGACCGCCGTCTGTAATCTGCTGCTGAAACAAGCTCAACTTCAACCCCTTACAACGCAGGAATACGAACAGGAACACACATGGCAACAGCGCCAACACTAACGCTGGCGCTGCCAAAGGCACAGGCTGACTCGGGCCAACGCACACAAGGGCTGGATGAGTCACTTTATCACAGAGCAGCCGCACATTAGCCTAAATAATAGATACTACAAGCTTCAACCTGAACTGCTCCATCTCCAGACTGCATTAGGAGCTTGGCACAAAGACAACTCACTCTCCCTCTCGCTCTCTCCCTCTACAGAATGAATCTTGCCTGTATAATTGCTCTTCAAGAGGCGCTTTTAGCTGTGCCCGCACAAACCGTGTGCAGGATCTGAGCTAGGCTGCTCCAAGACAGGAGCACAAGTCGAAAATGAGATCTCCCAGATTTCACCGATGCAAAGGATTCTGGGATTTCTGCCGACTGCTGCAAGGGTCCAGTTCACATCTGGGCTAAAAAACAAAAAGAGATTCTGTTCCGTTCTGAGATCAGTCAGGTTTGATTTAGGGCCCTTAAGAGCAATATAAATTCCTTTCTACCTCTTTCATAAATAAGAGTCGTTTTGGCATAAGCCGTAAGACAAAGAGAATAGCCGGGGGCCCAGGATGGGATGGAACTGGCTGGATATTAGCTAACGTACTGCAGTTACTGTACTGAATGGCATAGCCCATAAACCACTGCTTTTAGGTAAGTGAAGAAGAGTTTTATGCCAGTGCAAAGCCTGACATTTTGGGCTGTGTAGCCAGAATGTCACAATGAAAAAATGGAGATGAAACTGAGAGAGACCCTACTTCTACTGTCTGATTAGTTGGACTGCATTTCCAGTAAGAAGAAACACACGGTAGGCGGGCTCAAAGTAATACTTGATTCCCGTTTGCTCCAACAGCGAACAGCTTCAAATGAATGGACCGAATACGCAGGAACACAAGGGTTCCACTGGAAAAGGCGAGGACATGTTTGCCAGTGCTGGGCCAGTGCTGGGCCTGCGTGGGCCGATACCGCCGTAGCCCTGACAGGAGGGTTGTCTCCTCTGATCGGACGGCAGCGTCGCCATCACAGGCGGGATCTGCGGTCGTTTTGAACGGGCCCTTTCAGGACATCACTCAGGGATTTATGCTAACCCCATAAAAAGCTTTATTGGAACCTGTATTTTGTAAGTGCTTCAGCAGTTGTTCTAAATGACAGAGTGTGCATACGCACGTGTCCTCTGTAATTATGCAGCGGCTTTTTTGTGGCACTGGAAAAAAAATACAAAGTACAGTTTATTTAGCCTCTCAGACAAGGCAGGGTCAAGCTGAGCACCATAACCGTGCCCTTAAAAATGCCTCAAACCTGTGGCCAAGGCTCAAACTACGAGCAATAGGCCTTCTTCTTATTGGAGTAGTGAATTCAGGGTTTCAACTATTTGACAACTCCCACATTACCGTGAAGTTTCTCTCCGAATGCTTTCATTTTTAGAACAAGCGGCGTTTTGTTTAACGCTCGTTTGACCTTCCTTGAGACTCAGGCACCTGGTGCAAGTTGCGCTCTGCTTAAGGAGAGGTGAGAATGACTAGCAACTAGTCTGTTCCAGGCAAGTCTGTGCCAGGCAAGTTTATTGGGTGACAGGCTTGTGAACATGCAGGATGCAGAGTGGTACAGACACTGTTCTAAAATGCAGGCGGAGCTCGTTGCCAGGCGGAGCTCGTTGCCAGGCGGAGCTCGTTGCCAGGCGGAGCTCGTTGCCAGGGATGGGGATCATTACCCGGTTCTATACGGGACCCGGTTCTAAACCCGAGAATCAATAGGGCGTCGACACTATCGATTCTCTTATCGATCCTATAGGGCGTCTCATTCAAATATTAGTTTCTGCCAATTAGCATAGATACAACTCAAACAACCATTACATTACAGACAGTAAATAAATTATTAAATCATTTATTTAGCCTACAGTATTTAAGCAATAGCATGGCACGGGAGGCCGTGCTGTATTGGAATCAACGCATGTTGTTACGATGTGTAACTGTAGCCAAGAGCCAGCTGCCAAAATCCTGTTTGAATTTCTTTTAGCCTTTTTGTTGTAAAACATTAACTATTTTATTTATGTTTGCTATATCATTGGTATGGTTCACATTTTTTCCTGTGAGAGAGCTATTATAAGAAAGAAATATTATTATTAATATTTTTGTAATAAGAACGTATTATATAAAACTTTGCTGCTCTAAAATGCATGTTTTTGTTATTGAGAAATAAACAAATGCAAGTTGTGTTATAAAAACATTTCCTTCTTTCCACCAAATAATTAAATATAACAATTGATAAGGAATTGAATCATTAACCAGACTCAATAAGGCCTTGGCATCGATAAAATCTTAACAACACCCATCCCTACTCACTGCTCATCCCTACTCACTGCTCATCCCTACTCACTGCTCATCCCTACTCACTGCTCATCCCTACTCACTGCTCATCCCTACTCACTGCTCATCCCTACTCACTGCTCATCCCTACTCACTGCTCATCCCTACTCACTGCTCATCCCTACTCACTGCTCATCCCTACTCACTGCTCATCCCTACTCACTGCTCATCCCTACTCACTGCTCATCGGAAGCCCTTTTTGCGGGGTCTTAATAAACGGTGTTATTTGGCCGTCCTCCCCAGCCCTCCGCAGTCACAGCGCCTCCGTCTCACAGTGCCTCCATCTCACAGACGAAACATCTGCCACGCTTTCACACATCCGGCCCCCGACATCGGTCTCGGTGGCGTCATTTACCCACGTGCTCCACCCGAGCTTCGGCGAGCCGAGGAAACCATGGGAGAAGGGGAGAGAGAGTCAATACCACGGCCATTTTGTACTCATTTACACGTTTCGATTGCGTGAACCGTGAATTTACAGTTACAATTACAATTATTTGGCAGACGCTTTTATCTAAAGCGACGTACAATAAGTGCATATTGAAGGTCATTGACGCGACTACAAAGCAGATCCGACAAAGCACAACTTTCTCACAGCGTAGGAGCTATCCCTAGTAATGAACATGAATAGTACACAGTCAGCTATACATTCTGAACTATAATATAACAACAACAAAAAAAACACTCCCAGGTCAACAGGCACCATGAGTTACACAGAGTCCCTGGTTTTGTGTTGCGGTTCTGAGCGATGGTTGCGTCTCCTACAGTATAGCCCTGGCAACTGTCACCTTCTGCACATCTTCTACAGCAGAGGCAGTGAGACGCTGGGGGAGGGTGGTGGTGGTGGTACAGTGTGAGGGTGTGGCTAAGACTGCAGTGGAGTCAGGATGCAGAGGGCCGCTTGCAGTGCCCCGAGTATCCTCCACCCCCCCTCTGCACCCCCCCACCCTCCCCTCCTCCACCGCCCCCCGCTATTCAGACACATGTCAGGAGGGTTTTTCATTTCCTCTCCCAAAGGGAAACACTAGGGAGGGGGGGGGGGGGGGGGTGATGGGGAGGGCGGCATGTACGAGGAGGACAGAACAATGGCGTATTCATGGAAAGCTTCCGACCGACTCGCGTTCCCGCGGCTCGTTTTTTCTTTTTTCTTTTTTTAAGGAGGGAGAAAAGAAAGCTGGCCCTGTTCAGTCTTCTAAGCTGCGCTATAGTCAGCAAGGGGCTGCAAGGCCAGGGATCTCCAACGCTTCTACACTTCCCTTCTGCTATCATTACAGAGTCCACCCACCCACCCACACCTGGCATGGCAGGCGAGATCAGTCAGTGTGACCTGGCATGGCAGGTGAGATCAGTCAGTGTGACCTGGCATGGCAGGCGAGATCAGTCAGTGTGACCTGGCATGGCAGGCGAGTTCAGTCAGTGTGACCTGGCATGGCAGGTGAGATCAGTCAGTGTGACCTGGCATGGCAGGTGAGATCAGTCAGTGTGACCTGGCATGGCAGGTGAGTTCAGTCAGTGTGACCTGGCATGGCAGGCGAGATCAGTCAGTGTGACCTGGCATGGCAGGCGAGTTCAGTCAGTGTGACCTGGCATGGCAGGCGAGATCAGTCAGTGTGACCTGGCATGGCAGGCGAGATCAGTCAGTGTGACCTGGCATGGCAGGTGAGATCAGTCAGTGTGACCTGGCATGGCAGGCGAGATCAGTCAGTGTGACCTGGCATGGCAGGTGAGATCAAAATTTGAGATCAAAATCAACAGTGCGAAAATTCCAAAGGTGCGTATTCGATGAGTCATCATTTACACCACGCTACACAGTTTGAGAGCCCAAAAAAAAAATAAAAAAAAAAAAAAAAAAATAAAAGGCCGCCTTCCTACACACTGGGAAGATACCAGCCTCCTGCGCGGCTTTCACGGAAACTTCAAAGAGCGGGGAAAAATGGAGCAGGAACGAAGTGTCTCCTTGGCGGCTCCATCATCTTTTCCGCACTTTTTTTTTTTTTTTTTTTGGACGGGGTATTATGCTGGTGTTGCTAGGCAGCAGCAAACTCCAGGTTGCAGGCTGCAGTAGGTGTGCGTGTGGGTATATGCAGCGCCGCCGCCTTGCTTCTTAAACACGCCGGCAGGCATCCTCTCTTTACAAACACCGGCTCGAACTGCATACGGTAAAAGCACCGAAATGGAACAGGAGCATGCGTCAGTCTGATAAGTACATTCCACAGCATGGGAGGGGGGTTTGGCAGTTTAATTCTATCAACTAAGAAAGAAAACGTGCGTGCGTGCGAGAGTGAGTTATAGCACACCGAGTCAGGGAGAATCACAGATGCAGGATTCGCCTTTAAACATTTAGAGCACATGTCTCTATTGAGATCCATTAACTTCAGTGTGCCTGTTCACTTCCCCACGGATAACACTAATTAAAGGAGCAATATTTCCATGGGGGGGCGGAGATATAAAAATACTTTAACGGCTTCCCATTAGGTTTACTGTGCAACTAAAATAAATGCATTACAAACAGACTTGGAAAAACAAGCAACTGTCTACAAACTATATGTCTGCATCTAGACTTAGGCCTACATGAACTATAAAAAAAGAAACTAGCATATAGCCCATGATAAATTACAGACTTAGCTGGAAACGTTTTGGCACTTAGGCCTATGTACTTTGTTCTTTTATAAATAATCTCTGCTCGGCAACATGTTTGACCTGAACTGACCTGCAAGTATGCATTTTAAAAGACTGAACATTGAGCTGTGCTAGGTTGCAGTCTGTAATATGATATAACTCAGATGGGCAGAAAGAGACAAACGTAGCCTAATCATCTGCTACAGCTTCAAGTATAAAAACTGTGACCGAGAGCAGATCTTAGGCTTTATACCACAGGAACCCAACAGCTCTTGTAACCTTGTTTATTTTCAGCTCTCCCTTTGGACACAACCGCCTTTTTTTTCTAAAACGAACATTCACAGAACGCGATACCCTGTTACAGTAAAGGGAGGAGGCTTTGAAAAATAAAACAATAAAAATCACAGCGTGAGTAGATTTAGTTTTACTTTTGAATCAGGTTCACCTACATATGGAAACTGAAATACTCCTGAGAGTGAAACCAAACTCTTTGCAGCCCTAAAATATCAACTTTCAAGATAATGATTCTGTCCATGAACAGGACAAATCTCCCCAAAACAAAAATCATAAGTTTTATATAATATTTCTAATAAAGCTAGTGCAGCAGTATCTAGACACAAGACTCTCGGGCACATTTTAAAAAGACCCAGCTGGCAGAACACAGCCCAGTGTGAACGTCTTCCATTTTAATCTTCCTCTCCTGCAGGTCGGCCTCCCCGCATCGATTAGTCTGCACTTTCTGTCCACTTAACAAATGAAAGCTTGGTCAGCTCTCACCAGGAGTGGGCCTATAGTACAGCAGCGAGGGCTAACTGTGTTATAACAAATGCTACTATTCATTTGCCGAGCAGATGCCCTCGTCTAGAACAAGAATAGCTTCATAAAAATTCATACGAGAGCAATTTATAAAAATGCCACAGCAGCAAGGCTCCAACCGTGATTTAAACCTGCATCGACCTGTCCCCACATCTCCAATTCCCTACCACCCTGTAGCACGGGTACGGAGACATGAAAATGGGCGTTCTGACGGCTAGCAGTCTGAGCTATTCCACATCTCAGCAAAAGCAGGACAGTGCATAGCCACCTATCGGAATACCGACTCAAACCTGCTTCAAGCCAGTTCTAGTACTTCTAAACCCATTACACCTTGGAACTGGTATTTCCCATTCCTGCAGTGCAGCTCTGTGACTGGGGAAATATTCTGTGTACAAACTTGATTAAGTTTGATTTATTTTGGCTCCACTGATGGTTTTATCATAGAATTGTAGCAACAAAAAAAATAATAAATAATAAAGCTTCCATAAATGTAAGAGCATAATGTACAACTCAATAAAAGACTCAAATTCTTACAGGTGGTATTTTCACGCCTCTGTCAAAGTTCAAAATGTCCCATGGTTCCAAACGAACTTTGTTCTTGCTACGGTCGGATCTCACAGGCTCTGTTGTACACTTGGGAGCACTGTGTCACGTGTCCCAGAGAGACTGTAAGATTTTCCAATCTTGAAATGCATGTAGTGAGAGAGAAGTAGGCCTACGAAAGGCCTGTGCATTCTTGCCCTACTGTTTGGCACCAGCACATTGAGCACAAAGTCACTTGGAGTGGATAAGAGAGGGAGAGTTTGACTACTCCATGTACAGCATGTGAAACAGCGCAAGCTCTCATCAGCCATATGGTGGAACAAATCTTGCATCAATTATACACGGCAAAATCTTGAATATTTAAAGGCAAAGATAAGTCAAGCTTTCCCCGCTGCCGACGACAGGAGTCGGTCTTTTCGCGTGTGACATTTTCTGAAGTGTTGTTATTTCACATGAAGCCTACAGGCGAATGGGAGGGATGAAAGATTACGTCAGATGCGAATCGCTGGAATATTTCCATGACAGAGCCTTGATTGCGGAAACCACGACCACGGTTATCATGAGGTGTCCACTGTGCGGACAATGCTCCAAAGGCGTCCGCAGAGAGGAAGAGGAAGAGGAAGAGGAAGAGGACGGTGTCTGTTCCCGCGGGAACGCGCACGCCAGGGCTGAAAGGGACCTCGGAAACGCCCGAGCAGAGGTGTTGATATGCTTTGGGTCTCCGCCGCTCTGACGGGGCGCATCGTGGAGAAGGAATCGCAACACATGGGACCCAGAGACTGCCTTTCACGTTACTCGAGGTTTTCGACATAATCGTAATGACATGTTTTAAATAATTCAATTCACAGTAAGCATCGCATGCATTTTTAACATTCGCCAAGTCCTGTGGAATTGCTGCGAACTTCAAGTCGACACTATGTTGAATTCCTTCCAGTATTTTTCTTATAACAATGTTTAAACTTAAAATTTTTGGATCACGGTTGCGCGATATCGATGCTCAGTGGCAGTTAATTGACTCTGGAACATGCCTGAAATGCTTGCTTGTTTACAGAGACCACCACTCCTCAGTGCTGATCAATGCATGCTGCCAGGTCTTATAAATCGTTGGGGCATTAATGTCAAAAGCGATCAGCATTTTTATCAATCTTTTAGAATTCAAGGTCAAAATTTAGCAAAAAGTAGTCGGCAGTTTTAAACCATAGGTTTGCTCACGTTTTTGCATTTGCAAGCTGGCAATCACTCAAGCAGTTAGACGACGGCAATGCTGGCGAAGCAAAGTACCTTCTACAACCTGGTAATCCTACTTTATGCAAGTTTCTTACAATCTGATTCAACCTCAGTGGTTAAACGCCTGGGTTTATAAACAAGAGGTCACATGTTCAAATCTCAGGCAAGCCACCGCAGCTACACACATAAGCAATGTGCTAAACCTGATTTTCTTCATCAAGCCATACATACTGCACATGAGCAAAATGCAGGTTATCCAGGATGAGGGATCTGCTAAGCAAAGCAGCATGTATCCAAGGTAGGCCTGTGGAAGTAGGTATCCGTTCCCTTTCACCTTATCAGAAGTGGACAGAGAAGTGACCTCATGAGTGTAGGCCATTGCAGTCTTAATTTGCCTGATGTGTGCACAACACATACTGAAGCCAGCTGACACTGCACAACACGCATGCAACACGTGAGGTCATGTTGTAAACGTCATGTCAAACTTGCATCGAGAGGACTGTCACTGCCGTGCTCTCATTGTGTACAGCGACTAGCTATAGGCTACAACAATTACGACGGCCGTCAAGTCGGCTAGTAAGATGAACATCATTTGCTAATGCCATTGCAGGCCTTGACTATGTAAACAAGCTGTACTATAATACTAGCAGCTAGCTAAGTGGCATCCAAGACCGCAATCAATAATTTACTCCCATAATGGACCAGACCCAACCCAAGTCATTATCAATAACAAACCACATTTTTCAAACTATTAATTATTCTTTTATTTAATTATGAATCCGTTCAAAATGCATTGCCTATATCAAAACAGAATCACACTTTAAGAAAGGCCCCTGCTGGTCAACTCAGCATCAACCCGCCCCAGCCCTACACCACCCTAACTAACACAATTCCTACAGGAAACCCTGTATCTATAACATTTTATGGGCTAAGTGTAGGCTACATTTCAAGTGTTCACTTGCTAGGCACATCAAACTGAAGAGAACTGCAGTGGGAAAGAGAACCGTTTGGAATGGCTCAATTGTTTGTGAAAATTTGGTTTAAAAAAATAGCCCAAATGTATACAGACATTTAACATGGCATAGAAACCAGGGAAGTATGCTAATCACAGTTCCAACAGGGGGAATCTTTTTAACAGAATTTCTGCAAACCTTTAAAAAATGCAAAAATCTGAACCATATGACAGTGCATGTCTTCCTGAGCTATTCCAATGCACATTGGACTGATTCCATAATATAAGTGCAAGTGTATTTTTACCTTTGGTATAAATACAGAGACATCATATAAGATGAGGTGCTCAGTTTGCTGTAGTTTTGCTTCTATGAACAACTTCACTTTTAATTCATGTTTGGCTGGAGTTATGTTAACTGTATTGCATTACACCTCATGAATATTTGCGTCAATCTGATCAATCAAAAATTTGGATGATTTAACTCATAGAGCGACAGTTAGTGAGCACAAAAAAACTGAAGCATTATCTCAAAATTATCTCCGTGTTCCATGCAGAATATCACTTATGTGCCTTCAATATGCCATTACAACTCCACGTTTAGAGAAAGAATTATCCAGGAACTCTAGGCCCTGTAAGATATTGACTAGAACACAACAGTGAGGATTCTATGTCCATCAGATTTGGCGTGGTACACTTAAATAGTAAGTGTTCATCAAAAGCATATATTGGCATCTCCCAGAATAAAGAAGCATTGGGCAGAGCTGATTCACATCCAACGGGCACAGTTCCGGGTTCCATTTCTGGTTCTGGATTTTCCTTATGACCACGGCCATACCAGGAAAGTGGCTAAGCTTGCTAGAATCTTGTTCTTTTATAGGTTTAGGTTGAATTTCTAGTTCTTCTGGCCAGCTGCATCACCAAATAGTCCCATACAATCCACAGCAGGCAGGTTTGTTTAGTTTTCTGAGGTTGTTTGTTGTCCCCCCCACCACCATTCTAAGGGAGTTTATTATTCAGAACCAAAACAAACAAATGTCTCAATGAAAACACAATCCTTTATTTGTACTGACCTCTTTTCCCCCACCATACCTGGTTAGGATTTGTATCTGCAGTGTTTGGTCATTTAAGGAATTTCCCCAGAAGTACATGCATTACAAAGGGGACAGGCATGAGTATTTGCATTCTGACAATTCAATAATTTGCCTCCTATGGTGAAAACACTTAGTAGGCAATATGCCCTTGGATCACTGGACCATTCTGAAAAAAACCGTTTAAATTCTAGAACATTTTGGGATATGGACTGTCAAATCAACAGGTAAAAATAAAAAAGGGGAAAGTATATATGGGAAATGGTAATAAACGGCGGTTTAAGCTCGACTAAAATCTTCTCTTACAAGTGACATAAGAAAAAGCTCGTTAATCTTGTTTTTTCTAGAACGCATCATTTGGGCACTTAAAACAGCACTAAGTAAAAGACAGCTGTGCGTACCACTATTTCCTAGTGCTTTATTTTATAATATTCTATGTATTGCGCTTCTACATTATGTACCAGTTGAGAACCACAAGTTGACCGCACAGAAATTAACCAGGATCTGGAAAACATACACTGAATCTTCAATTTTGTATTTAATTTTACACTGCCCATGGTGATTAGCGACCGTTTTACATGATTTATGAAGAACTAGCCTAAGCTTTTACTGAATTAGTTATTTAATTCAGCCAATATTCAGTTATTTTACGCAGAAATGCCTGATAACAATTCTCTACATTAGCAATATATTAATTTACCAAGTTCTAAACTTCAGGTGTCTATTTGAAAATGGAAAAAAAAAATAAATAAATAATAATTCATTTTGATTTGTTAAACAAACGGTAAGTGTAAGTAGGCCTATTAGACATAACGTGGCACCCAATATTTTATATTCTGGCAACTAGGCTATTATAACCATGGCTTTCAGTTTCATAGCGTTAAAACCACACGAAGCTCAGATATTTGTGCTTCGTTTGGTTCATGTAAACATGCCCTCGCCCCCTAAATGGATCGGAATACAAAAAAACACGAGTGAAAGCAAAGTTATTCACCAGCTGCGGTCACATTTACAAAAACATAATAATAAATAATAAATAGCTAATGATGGCCATAGCCAGGTCCAATGAAAGCCGGACGGTCAGATTTTAAACCACCAAAGAACCTGGCTAATGCCTGGTCCAGGAACTATGATGCTGCAGCCATGTCATTAGCTAACAATATTAGCTTGCTAAGCTACCAAATCAATCGACAGTTAGCTGGCTACTACATCAAGAAAAATAGCTAACAGAAGAGCGGTTTAGCGAGTAACTATGCATTTCACCAGACAAAAATGATTTTTATAACCACCAGCCACCTAGAAATCTGGTGACTACTGAAAACTGAAAAAAATGGTGACAACCAGTCAGCAAGCTAGCTAACTACGTTGGAAGGTTATTTTGTCAGAGAAAACATACATCTTTTAAGTATTCATAAAGTAAATATGATGCATATAGCCATTTTCGTCTTTTAAAAATAACATACTTGGCTAAAGCATATATACTTACGCTAACGTTAGCTAAATCCTCACGCATGCACGCGCACCCAGATAAATGCAGCAGGCGAAACACCCACCTGGCACCTCGCTCACACTGAAACCCCCATTCAATGCTCCTAATACAACACTGTGTTCGGTATCAAAGGACCTTTGCAGCAACTAACATTTAAGAAAGAAATGCTCCTTACCTCCCCAAAGGCGAGATCAGTCAGACCCTCGCTGTTGCGTCGGACTGCTGGCAGATTCAATCCTTCCAAGGCAACCGCGAGTGTATTTCTATCACAACCTTGCACTCTCCCAAAAAAATCTAAATGTATTCCAAATGAAGCTACCTGTGTGCAGGATTAGCTAAATGTGTTCGTCAATTGATCGAGAGTAGATTATATCCAATGCAATGGTGCATTATTTCTCATCGGTGACGTACCATTTCCTCGTTATGCACAATTTATCAATGCATACAGAAAAAAAACATGGCAGTGAAGCGTAAGTGCAGTCTACGACCCGAAAAAATACAGTCTTTTGCCAACAGCTGGGTCGTGACATCAGGAAGTGTCAGGTAGGTATAGCTACTTAACTTGATAGACAGATGCGTTGACAAATAGTCAATGTAGACATGCATAGAATCCCCGCCCATCAGGAAGCGTAACCAATCACTCGATTGGTCTGTCGAATCTATGCAAATTTCCTCAAGTGCGCAGGTGCTTTTTCCTTTCACCGTCTCGCGCACTCCGAACACATTCAGCTAGAGGCATAACTAAAATGTAATCTTCTCTCTTCTTTGAACCAACACAATATTAATAAGGGCAGTGAAGCAGTGTAGGCGGCCGCAGCTTACAGAAAAGTATCCTATATAGGACCGAGTATTTGATAAGCATAAATGGCAAACGTGGTCAGTTGCGCATATTGCCACCCTTCATACATTTAACATTGAACATTTTTTTTCGTCTTCAGACTTGAGAACTAGCCTCTATGATTTTGCTAAACTATAAATCACTTTTGAATAAAACTATAGGCCAAAATCACTTTTGAAAAATGTGTGTGTGTGTGTTATATATAAATGTTACAAAATGTCAAAACAAAGCCAGTTCACAAAATTACTATGAAGTTAGAATATAGGCTACGTAATCCACGGTGATGTAGACGTTACCTAAAACAAAGGAACGTCAATGCATGTGAATGTCAAAAGAATGCAAATGCTTCATTCACTCCGAAATGTTTTGAGACCTTTGTAGAAGTCACCCAAGTCGTTTCAATCTATCAGCATTCGTCTGGTGATCTTTAGCCCTTGATGGATTGTAAAATATATGGAACACTCCCAAGCCTATAAAACTAGGTTTTTCTTTTGGATGCCTCCATTGGGGCAGGGCACTATGTCCAAAGAGTAATATCATTCTTAGGACTCAGGGTCAGCTAAAACCAGTCTGCGATTTTGAGTGCTATCTGCTGACTAGACATATACTACAGGACCTTTATTTTTGGACACCATTCCAGGGCTTTGTGCTACGCATATAGAATTCCACACACCTAAACAGGGAGTATTCCTTAAGGTTACCCAACAAGTGATCTTGCCAAGCGAACACAATCTTCATGGGGAAATTGGGGACCGATTCAATAGGCTCTCACCTTCACCACGGCAGTAATACATTCTCTCATTGGTTGAAGTGGGCAAATACAATTTAAGATGATTTTGTAGTGGACAAGAAAAAAAAGGGGGTGTATAGCGTTTTTTTGTCACTTTCCTGGGAATGCCGATGATCAGTTGCAGTGTCTCTTCTGCACAAGTACCAAAAACTCTATTGATACAGAGAAGTGGCAGAAACCTCAGCTTGTATAATGTTTAGTTTTTACACCGGTTCCAATTTTATTCTTCTTTATACACTACCCCCCCTCTGGTGGAATTCACTGGTAAATTGTCTAGAAGTCCACACAGCATATCTCATTCTCCCCCATCACAAATTAGAGGCAGCGGAATATTTGAAAAGAAGCTTGTAGCTCATACATGGACAAAACAAATTAAATTTATCCCGTTTAGTTGCATGGCAATTCAGTAGGCACATTTTCTAACTTGGTTTTATAAATAAAATTCTAGACACATTTTTTTTATTGCCAAATCAGCATCTTTATTTTACAAACAAATGCAATTTTTTGTTTTCCATTGACATTTCTTTGTATCATAAAAAAGCAATTTACAAGCTTAAGGACAAAAAAAGCAGCACATAATGATTATGAGTAAAATATAATTTGAATAAATATATATTTCATGCTATAAAATAAATTCATAAATTGCAAGTTAATACAGCATCAGCTCTATCTAGCTTCATTTACTTCATAGTCTTATAAAAACAGTAGAGTTCTGAGGTTCACTGTTGAGTTGTGAGGTTGTAGATACAGTGGACTGAAATAAGCAGATACCTGTTTAAGTCACCAAACCATGAAACTCTCCCCTTTTCCCCTTGCAGAATGGGAGCTGTGTGCTTGCAGCTTGTATCACAAACAGGAATTGAGGGTTCATGGAGACCCTTGAGGCAGAAGGCTGGGAACAACAGACTGACAAATTTGTTCTCGCCAGAAGATAAGTGCATTTTTTATTTTTTTCTGCCTGAACATGTGACATGTCCAGCGTTACCTTCTTGAAATACTATAACCCTGAGTTCTACCGTTTTATCCTTTAACAATACCACCAAAATGCATTGAGACAAAACAACCAATAACTTCCAGAGATGAGCAAGTTTGACTTGGGGGAAGGGGAAGGGGCGGACAAGCTTAAATCTACAGTCCCAGTATGTGAAGGCAAAAAGGAGAGAGTTCAGTATCAAACAGGCTGCCACTTAAAAAAAAAAAAAAAAGTGGGTACTTTGCCCACTATCCCTTTTGTATGACACAGACGGAAGTGCAACCAATCACAGCTGTCTCAGGCAGAGTACCAATCTGGACAATGGCTTCCCATGCCAGGCAGTGTGACTCTTGTGCCAGAGAGCTGTAGGCACGATGGCGCCTTCAGCACAGGTCAGCAGTTGAAAAGTTGCACCTTTAATAAGCATGTTCACTCGACCTGTCCAAACATTCACAAAAATTGTATATCAAAAAAACAAATTAATCAATATATTAAAATCCCCTCTAACCCTCCAACTAAAAAGTCAAAGAGCTCCCTGACAACCCGCTTCCATTAGTTTTTTTTGTTTTTGAGGTGCGACCGGCCCCCTTCCCGACGACAGGGCAGGGCTGGGACCCGTGCACGGCTTCTAAAAAAAGTTATTGCTCTCGAGTCGAAAACACAGTGGAGGAAAGTTTCAGTAAAAAGCAAATGGAAGACTTCAAGATTTTTTTTTTTTTTGTTCTATTTAGGTCTGGATCAGTGTTCATAAACTACCTGAAGTGAGTTTGGAAAAAAAAAAAAAAAAAAAGAAAACAAAAAGGGTGGGCTGTAATTCAAATAAGTAGTCCGACAGCCTTCCCTGTAAACAGTTCCTTTTTTAAATTCATATTTGTATCAGGTCTGCAAGTGACTGCTACCCTTCACCTGCCCCCACCCACCCACCCACCCCACCCTTTTTCTGTGAAGTTTTGAACAGAGAGTGTGAATCCAACTGCATGGCAGATTCAGTTGGCTGGTGAACATGGTGGCATTAGTATGTATAATTCATAAAAAGCATTTACACATTTTACCCCGCCCTCCCAGATAATGCATGTGTGTGTATATATATATATATTCATGTATTCATTTATATATAAAATTAATAAATAAACCTGACCAATCTAAAAGCACCATTCGAGGGTAAAAATTCCCCATAAAATAAAATGTCTGAGGCCTTGTATAGCTGAGTCCCTTCAAGAGGAGTCTGATGTTTTCAATGAGTCCCCCTTTGCAATACCCATACAAAAAAATTGGAAAAAAACAAGTACATTTTAAATTTGTGGCGAATGGGGAACATACCTTTAAGTTCCCAAAGAAAAATGGCCATTTCCACACAATTTTGATGAGGTACATGCAAGAATCCTCCGTACAACACCACAAAGGAAACCAAGCCGTTTGTCCATTTACACCGAAACAAATGGTGCAAATGCATGCAGGCGATCTGCAGATGGGAAGGCATCTTTTGAGCTGGGCGTTCAAAACAGGAAAGCAGCTGAGACCAGGTCTACCTTTGACCCACTGTCCCCAAATACAGGGTTAAAAATCGGTCGCCATTTCTTGAATCGTTCTCGTTTAAAAAAAACCGAACTGGGTCGAAAGTTCCGATGACTTGCCGCAGGGAATGGGGAGGGAATGTATGCAATTGGGTAGAGCTGTCACACAGAAGAGCTATTGCGTGATCATGCATGTGACCTCAGTAACTAGGAGACAGAGAATGCTTTTCAGTAAATGGGTACAAGAGTAAAAGAATGGGGACTGCAGAGATGGCTGAAAACATCTTAAGAGCTCAGTCCTCCGCCCCCAAACCCCACCTGAAAAAACATTAAATTAACAATACACAGAAAAAGGCTTGTGGGAATAAAATATGTTCGGCTTGCAGTTTTGTACAGGAAGAGAAAAAAAATGCTGAATTACCTGACTGCACAAAAGGGACTCAATTATGTGCCTGCCTCCTTGATCAGTATTTCATTAATGCATATCATATTTATTTTCTTTTTTTTTTTTTACTATCACAGCATGTTTTATAGATTTTTGCATTCAAATATAAAAGAAACCAACAGTACTATACCAATGTAGTATATACATATATAAGAAAAATGATTACTTTTTTTCTGTGAAGAGTGGCCGCTTCCTCTATATTCACAAAGCTCCCCTTGATCCCCTTAACGATTAGCACTGGAAACGAGCACACAAGCAGTAATACATTTAAAGTTCAAAGAACAAACCTAGCGATAGTCGTTTTCATGTGGCAAGGCACAGACAAGGTCGAGACGCGAGCTCCGGCTTTGTTACGATAAGAAAGCTCAATTTAACGCCGTTTTTACTACTTAAAAAGGCGGGGCTTTTCGCGGGCTTTTACCGCGCAAGTTAATCGCACGCAAAATCGGGACTCCCCAGTCGCAACTCCACATTGTAGACACCAGCATATTATGGCTTATTTTGTTTTTCAAAATGAGACTCTGGTGTACAGTCTCGTACTGGTGTCACTCCACCCAAATTGCTGAAAGATACTGGTTTGCCAGCTGCCCTCATTGTTAAGCATCCCCTGAAGACAACCAAAAAAAAAAAAAACCTCAACGTCACATTTTACAGAATGGTTTAAAGGAGAACACTGTTTTAAACAGCAGGGGACTGGGGAGGAAGGCGAGGCCTAAAACATGCTCTCACGCTGCTCAACTGCAATCTGCTCCAATTTTGTTTTTTTGTGTGTTTTTTTTTACACCGAGACAAAAGTTTAACGGATGTGAAAAAGTTAACAGATGTTAAATTTACCAAAAAGTTCCGCTTTTGTTCATTCGTTGTTCTTTTTGGTTAGTTCTTTGGTTAAATACTACCAAGGTAAACTCATTTGTCTTCCTTTCTTCAGTCCAAAATTCTTTGTAATAAAAATACATGTGATTGATTGGCTTTCCTCTGGTCCAGGGACAGAGCCAGGCACTCCCGTGGCGGTGGTGAGATCCTGGAGATGCTCGCTTGAGCACTTCCAGCGATCGCCCGGACCACAGAGGCAAGCCCTCTCTCTACCAAGAGACCAGATACTCTGCCTCCCCAAACATAGAGGGAGAGAGAGAGAGAGAGAGAAGGCCAGGGCATTAAATTAACCTATTCACCCACTGACCAGAGTGGCTTGTGGATTCTAAAAATCACCAGCCGGTTTCAACATTTTACCAGCCACCCTACCTTTTACAATGCAACACAATCTGGTTGGTTACCTGCCAAAGTGGCTGCTAGAGTAGAAAAGCTTAGCAGCCACTATCAAAATTTTACTAGAATTTGGCTGGTGGCAGGTGTTAATTTCACACCCTGGAGAAGGCCCTTCAGAGGTGCAGGCAGACCCCAGGCTCAGCCATCTGTACCGCAACACAACACGGCTCAAGCAACAACTCATTGGTGACAAGTAATAAGCAATGTCACCAAGAGCGGGGTTCTGTATTGGGACCAACCCCCGTACACTAGCTGGCGTACCTAAGAGGTATCAGCTTAATCGGGGGTGTGCATCTAATTGACAGCTTATTTAAAGTGAATTATGCAAACCAGTCCCAGACTTCCACTGTGTACCAAACAACATCCAGGCCCAAACTTTGGAAATAGCGGTTTCTATATAATCTGCCACCGACACGCTCTCTGCAGCAGCCAATGAGAAGGAAAACAAATATCTGACTATAAATTAAAATAAGTCTTGACTATAAATAAGCTAGCATCTTCTACACTTTGCTTTGGGAATAAGCTTAATGGTGAAGCGCATGCTGCATTGATGCAAAGAAAAATAGTGTAATCGTCATGGACCATACACAAATCCATATAATCAACATGTCAAACTAGAACTAGAAGACAATTTAGTAAGAATTCAAAAGCTAACTGAAGTGTCCTTGTTGGTTGTAAACGGAACCATTTTCATGGCATTCGATGAGTACGGAAAAATGAGGGGGAAAAAAACAAAGAAACGTTGTACTGTTGTGGTGAGAATTCACAGTAAAAACCTACTGCTGTAGTGACCTATGTTTTACAACATGATAATGCACACACGACGAAAACAAATTATAAAAACTGAAAAGCACCATGTGTAAGAAAAATAAAATCATTACAAAAGAACGGAGACAAAAAAAAGAAAAAAAGAAAAAAAGAAAACTGTAGCTGCTCAAGACAGCTGGTCATAGTTTGGAAGGAACTAGAACGCTTTAAGCGGCGCCATATTCTTACAAGGGGGTACCGCAATCTACTCCTGGAAGGAAATGTATGCTTAAGTGCTTTGTGTTCACAGAATTACTCTTTATATGCAGTGGTTATCTCTCCGGTCTACCCAAACCTGGATCTTCAATGTCAAGAGTGCTTCAGAGGGTCTTAGGAAGGGGGAGTAGGGGTGAGGGGGGGTCTCTCTGACCATTAATTCCACCCCTTTCGGGTCATAGGGCCCCAGAACAGATCCATTTCTCCAGATGGCTCATTTCTGGCGGGTTGCTAAGCGCTGGCAGCAGCATGTAAAGAACATCTGGTTGGGTTTCATATGGCTGGCATACCGAGTCGGACAGCAGGGTGACCGTGCTCGTTGGCAGGCGTTTAGAGCACCCGGGGACCCGCCGGCCTTATAGTACTGTCCTACGTTTCCCACAGTGCACCAGGGTCTGTGTCACCGCTCCTGGTTCCCCGACACACACAGGAATGTACAGACTCCTCCCAGTGTCACGTGGGCCTCTCGCGTGTACTCAATGAATGGCACTAAGATTCACTCCGGATGTAAAGTCTGCATAACGGGCAATTGCGTCAAGTTTAAAAAAAAAAAAACAATTGCGCCTCATGGCAAAACCGTACAGTACTGTACATGACGGTTATTGTTATGAGGACGTGGGGGCAAATGTTCACCCCAAACTGCTGAACAACGGATGCCAATATATAAGTGCGATTGTAATGCAACTGCTTAACAGCCCAGTGACAAGCGAAGCGACCAATAACATGGGCCAATTAGACTGTCCATCAGAGAGGCGGGGCCAACACACAGATTTGGGATTAATTTTCATGCTCAACAAAGAGAGCATCGGTAGGGGAGGGGAGGGGGGGGGGGAATCAACGACCACATGTCAAAAACACCAGCATTCTCCGTAGGGACAGGCAGGTGAAATATGCATGGGTCTGCCAGCTTTCAACTTATTCACAATTCTACTTACAAAGTGCACTAATACTTTGGATCACCAGCTCCATTAAGAATAGCCAATAAATTTACCATTTTACAATTACAATCCAGCCAATTCAATCCGAGTGGTAATAACTAGGGGCCCGCAATGCACTGGCACACTCCTATGGGTGTGTGTGCGCAATTAAAATGTCAGTAACAGAAGTTACCTGATGAACACCATCAAAATTAATATAGAATAAAACCACTTGATGCACAAACAAAAAACTAAATTGCCAAAGCCTGACATTTCCTGTTTGTGGTTTCTGTTTGCATATTTTAAGTGCTTTATTTATATCCATAGAAAAAAGCCAGTTGCATTGAATGGACTGTTTCAGAACACTTAAAGGAGAACTATGGTCAAAAGCTACAATCTAACCAACTGAACATATGCATGCCAGCTTACAGAATCATATGATTTATAATACAAATATTCATGACAATTGACAAACCACATGTACAACTATACTTTTTTTATCCCACCCTATTAAATGGGATAAATGATAAAGCGGGATATTTTCAGGTACACATACAGTGCCCTCCACTATTATTGGCACCCCTGGTAAAGATGAGTAAAAAGGGTGAATTAGCTTAATGTCAAGGGTCTCTCTGCTGAGATATGCAGTAGATATGGATGGATCACTTTAAGGGTCGTTTCTCCTGACAAATTTTCCTATTGAACTCTATGGAAATATAAGTCAGGAGAAGAAACCCTTCAAGTTATCCATCCATATATACTGTATTTCTGGCAGCAGAGTGATGTTTTAAGGCTTGTTTAATACGTCAGACCCTTGATGACTTAGGGTTTTAGCAAACCATGTGTTCCATACTGTTCCAGTGTAATTTACAGCTAAATCTAGTCCCACCCCCCAATTCCCATAGAGATCCATTCAAATGCAGAGACGTTATAGCATCGCTTGTAAGAGTACCAGAAAATAAGATATCAAGAGTCTTTTGATGTTGTTGGGTCACAGACATCAGGAAGTCATGGCATGCAAAGGATATGTGACCAAATATAAAAAATTATGACTTTATTCTATATATAAATGCAGGGGTGCCAATAATTGTGGCTAACGTGGTTTTGTTAAAAATAATTATTTCTTGAGGGATTTTTTTTTCTCACAATAAATTTACTTCAGTTAAAGGTTGGATTTTTCACATTTTTTCAAACGGTGAATTTTTTTTATAACCCTTTTTACTCATCTTTACCAGGGGTGGCAATAATAGTGGAGGGCACTGTATGTATATATATATATATATATATATATATATATATATATTTAAAAAATGTGTAACTGAAAATATATAATGGGATTCAGGGACGTAATATCAGCCCTATATAGTGAGTTTACCACATATTTGTTTTTTAGTGTCTATTGACTCCTTTTGTTCTCTGGTATATGCACCACCAAATAAATATGTAATTTCTCCTCACCTGCACAATTAATTTACAGTAAGTGCAGGAACTGTTAATATCCACTTTGGCATCAAACAACATTGCATTTGTAAGGACATTATACACTTGTACAGGTAACTGCCTAACAACTAATGAGTGCTCCCTGTTCCACCAGCAGACTAAACTAAATCAGTTAACTTAACCTGTGAAAATCTGAAAAAAAGGTGACAGAAAAACCCATCTAGCCTGCTGCTGCAAAAAATCGTCTTAGTGAAAAATGGGGCTGATTATATATAACCCTCTTTTGGATATAGTATGTACATATATACATGTACGTAATTTAATATCTATCATTAACATAAAAATATAAGTTGTACATGTGGTCATCTATATTAATTATACAGATTAAATACTTTGACCCGATTTCTCCTTGAAGGACAATTGCTGACTTGAAACATGACGTGAGATTTTGAAATAAAACTCACCCTACTTGTTCTTGCCATTCCATTTCTGAAAAGAATAATCTCTGGAAAATTGATTCAACACGACTCCCCCACCCTCTGTCAACACGTTGAAAAAAAAGAAAAGAAAAAAAGGTATTTCATGATTTTCACGAACTCGCTATGCACAGTCAAATGAAGAGTCTCGTGTTACACGTGCTACTAGCCGATTTTTCTCATCGCCGAATAACAGACTTCAAATCTTATTTGTGTACTCTGTGCGAGCCGTCTGCCAAATTAACTTGCTGACAATTCAATGCAAGCGCATTTGCCGACTAATACATCGATTCCAGATTCACAACAAAACTCTGGACATTCAAAAGTCCCTAGTTCACGCAAACAGCAAGGAATATTTCACTGAAGTATCTAGGCTTGGTGTTGTGTAAATGTTTTTGTCTAGGGTTCATAACTGAAACGTATAAACCCCAAAACAAAATGAAGCTTTAAAAAAGTAAACGTTTTACTTCGTATTGGGTTCCTGTCTATGAGGTAGAACCCAAGTGGTTTTTTTGTCATTAAAATAGCTAAATACTGTCTGTTATGAGTATGAGTTTCTATCATGAGGTATTGAAAAGATATGCCACACAAACCTTTGCACTGGCAGAAAACCATTCCTTGTGAGAAAGCGACCTATTTTTTTTTTTTTTTAAATCTCTCAACAACGGCCGTATGTGCAAAAAACAGGTCAGGTAAGGATGTGATATGACAAGGATCTGTTATATGAAATTTCACATTATTAATACTCTTATTGCAACATGCCTATATTACTCTTGTAAATATGTTTAAAACATAGCAAGATTAAAAAAAACAAAAAACAAACAGGAACACACAAAACCAAAAATAGGAGGCCTTGATTATTGTGGCCGCCTGGACATAATACTCCAAAAAAAAAAAAGTATAATAATCCACCTTCCCTTTGAGAGAATCTACTTTTTAAAAGCACCCTTTTCTTGTTTTTGTTTTTTCTTTTTTTTTTTTTTGATAAAACTTTTTTGATAAAATTTTCACAATTATGGATAACGAAGAAGGGGGAAATACCCCTAACGTTACACTGAGGGTGACAACGTGACCCAATCCCGAAACAGCAAAAACGCCATTCTTCCAAAAGAAACCATTAACGTTTAAAAAAAACAAAACAAACAAACAAAAAAAAAAAGGACGCATCTTAAAGCTTTTTCCATCGATGGACGACAACAGGGAAACCAGGGTGGGGATTGTGGGCGGGGCTCTAAAAATCGCATCTGGACGCGTGCGCTTCCTCCGGACTACACCTGCCGCTTTCCTCGCCGGTGTCCTGGCCGGGGGCCTCCTCCGCATAGGGGGCGCCAAAGGCAGCCCCGGCGTCCGAGGCCAGGCTGTCGTCGGGGTCCCGGGGTCCCCCGGGCCCCTCGGCCCTCTCCGGCGAGTCGGCGTGGCTGCTGCCGTCCGTGGCGCCCATGTGCTTCTTGCGCAGGTGCTGGTTGAGCGTGCCCTGGAAGGGGAAGCACTTGCCGCAGATCTGGCAGTGGAAGGGCTTGTTGTCCGTGTGCCCGCGGATGTGGTACTCCAGCTGGTCCTTGCGCGTGTACTTCTTGCCGCAGAACTTGCAGACGAAGGGCGTGATGCCCATGTGCAGGCGCATGTGGCGGTCCAGGCTGCCCTTCTGGTTGAAGGACTTGCCGCAGTAGATGCAGATGAGGCGCTCGTTGAAGGGGTACCACTGCCCGCGCAGGTTGCGCTCCCGAACGTCGTTCTCGAACCCGGGGACGGCGCCCGCCGCCGGCTCCCCGTCGTCCTTGGCGGCCTTGGCGCCGTGGCTCAGGGCGTCGGCCGTCACGGCCGCGGGTCGCTTGTGGCGACCCCGCCCTCCGCGGAACCCGCTGAGCATGGAGCGGGAGGGGCTGGAGCCGCTCAGGCTGAGGAAGCAGGGCGACGTCAGGGCCGGGTAGGTGTAGCCGGCCGGCTGGATGACGGGGCCGTAGGAGCCCACGCTCACCGCCAGCACCTGCTCGCCGTCCACCAGCTCCGTGTGGTAGCCGTCGTCGCCCGCCGAGGAGCTGTCGGAGCAGCTGGGCCGGTCGGCCTTCTCCAGCTTCACCCGCACGTCCGTCACCTGGCCGTCCTGGCCAATCAGCTCCACCTGCTCCTGGTCGCCATCGGCGGCCGCCTCCTGCTCGGATACGCTGTCGCTACTGCCGCGGTCCGACTGCCCCTCCTCTGCCGCGCGCGCCGCCCTGAAGCCCTTCCCCGCCTCTCCCCCGCCCGCCGCCGCCGCCTGCCGGGAGAAGTACGGCGGCGAGATCTGCATGGGGTTGACGAAGAGGCTGCCGTCCTTCACGCCGTTGCGGCTGGCCTGGGGGCCGTCTTTCCCGGGGCTGCCGCCGGGGGGCAGGCTGATCTTGGAGTGGATGCCCTCCAGGATCTGGGTGCACTTGTCGATGACGGTCTGCATCTGCAGGAAGCTGGCGGCCGTCAGGAAGCCGACGACGTCCCGGAGCTGCAGGGACATGCGGCCCGTGTAGCAGAAGGCCAGCAGCTGCTCGAACACCTCGGGGCTCTTGATGACGGAGATGGACAGGCCGCTCATGGTGCTGAGCGCGGAGTGGTCGCGGAAGTACGGCGAGCTGGCGGCCAGCACGGCCTTGTGGGCGCGGAACGGCTGGCCCTGGATGTGCACGACGATGTCGCAGAGCTTGCCCTGCAGACGCAGCTCGTTCAGCTGGCTCAGGACGCTGCCGCTGAACTCCGGCACGTCGAACTCTATGTAGCTGCTCTCGTCCATGTCTCCAGTACGTCTCTCCTTTTCGCTGACAGCCTGCGGGAGAGAGCACAAACGGCCATTAGCGCTGAACCGGGGGGTCAATCAATGCCCCGGCCACACCCACTTTACATTTCATTACAAAAAGAAATGCAAATGAAGGGGATGTCCACTTAGGGACTAACTGACAGGAATGACATATCCAAGTCTGAACCTGAACCACAGAGCCTGTGATCAACACTTTCTCCACAACAGTTGCAATTAAAAAATTTTTTTAAGACCAAAAGTCCATGAGTCCAGCCTAAATCTTTGCCGATTTGATTTAGGGGGACCCCCCCTCCCAAGCAAAAGCAGGGATCCTGAATCGAAACCCAACCGCGCCAATGCAAATGGTGGCTGGGGCGATCCCGTGAGGGCAAACGGCTGGCTATAGATCCATCCCGGGAGGGAGGGTAGCCCAGCAGGGTATTATGCCATCTTCTGAGGGATTGGGTGCCTGAGGGCTGCCTGAGCCATCGGTGTAATATATGTGGTCTTGTGGTGCAAAAGCAGTGCTCAGCTGATGGACTGTACAGAAAAATGAAAACCATGAGCAAATGGGAGAAAGGGTTTGGCATAAAGGTACATTCAATACTTTAAAAAAAATTTAAAAACCCCAAGAAAAACAGGCATCTACCTACCTGGGGTTAAGCCAAATATTTTCACCAAAAACAGTGATCTGTGGTTACCCACAAAAGTACTGCAAAATTTCCTTGGCCAACATCAGTGTTTTCACAAGCAAGCAACACATCTAGCCGGACACGTTCAAGACCACAATACTATGCACGGAAACGATTCCTCCGTAAAACCAAATATTTTGGCCTCCAATTGAGACGCTGGTCAGCAAAGCATGTTTTACAAGGGAGCTGAACTTCATACCATGGCTGGCTAAGTAACTGTAATGCTAAGAAAACCATTCCTTCTGTGGCTGGCTTCACTGTAATTTAAGAAAGGAGGCACAGGACGGAAATAAAGGATTACTGCATAGGCCATCCCCGTTTTGAGATGATGAAAGGAGAGCGGGACGTTGGCCAATCAAGGCCCTTACCCCCCATACAGCCGAGACGGCACATGAGCACGGAACATGGAGCACGTCCCACATAATCTGCACCTCTGTCTGAATACAGAGGGACTCAAATTAAAAAGCAAGCTGCCAACAGCAAAAAAATAAATACAGGCAGATGTCCATTCCCAAGTAAAAATCCCCACAGCGTCAATGTGTAGCCCCTCCAGCCATTAGGAACAAACGCATCACACATTTCACACAAGCGTACCCAATATTTACAACCCTGCAAAATGATTCACACCTTTAATAAAGATGAACAATAGACTGTATAAAATAAATAACAGCTATATTTTAAACTCTCAAACATGGTGGTAAATATTTTACTTTGACGACGGTTCAATGGAATCAACCAGTTGAACCACTTTTTTCCAATTATCAAGGCATGAAATTAACCTACTAGACAGAGTGGTGCGTGGATTCTAAAAACCACCAGCCATTTTCAACATTATACCAGCTATATTACCTTACACAACACAACCTGGTTACCTACCCAAACTAGCTGCTAGAGTAGAAATCTTACCAGCCACTATCAAAATTTTACCAGCATTTGGCTGGTGGCGGGTGTTAATTTCACACCCTGCAATTTTGCATTAATTTCCCAAAGTGTCAAAAATACTCACATGGGTTTCCAGTACTCTGTTCACACTCCCTTTGTAAGGATAACACTACCGCGTTGTCTTCTATACTGTTTTATGCGATTCACTAACATATGAGGAGGTGGTGGTGGCGTTGGAGGGGGGTGCTCTCTGACCATTTCTCCACAGTCTTTCAAGATTCTTCAGATCCTCTGCATTTGTGAACCAAATGCCCTCTTCAATCCAAACCACAAATTTCCCATCAGATGACCATTGCAAAAGGATAATTTTGTGGTCATTTTACCATTTCTTGGTTGATTTGAGGTACGCTTTGGATCACTTGCTGAAAAGACCAATATGCAGCCAATATGCAGCAGTTTGAGCTTCTTGGCAGAGGGAACCGGTTTGCTGGCCAAAATGTCTTGGTATTTAGTGGAGTTCAGCATTCCATTAGCCTTAACAAGAGGCCCAGGACCGGGACATGCCGAACAACCCCTTACCCCATAACAAGTTCCACCACCATATTTCACCGTAGGTATGATGTTCCTTAAAACAAAAAACATCCTCCTTCAGACACCAAACCTACCGCTGCTTTATGTGGCTAAAAAGCTCCATTTTTATCTCATGTGACCATAACACCTGGTTCTAATCGAAGTTCCAATGCCGTTTAGCAAACTCCAGATGTTCATTTTTGCTAATTGCCCGACGGAGGCTTTTTCTTGGCAACGCTGGCGTGGAGGTGGCGTCTGATGGCCGATTTGGAGACTGACAGCGTCCCCAAGATGCATTACTGATGCACCTTGCTGCAAGATTCAAGTTGGCCCCTGAATTTTTATTTGCTTCCCAAACCATCTGGCTCACTGTGAGTGGGGGCAAAATGTCCTCTACCAGGCAGGACAACCACGGTTCCAGAGGTATCAAAATCCTACATTATTGTCACAGAACAGTGAAGATCTTTAGTGGCATCTTTAGTTTTTGAGGGGCTGTTGTGAAGCTCAACAACCATTTGCCTTTCCTCATGGTGATACCCTAGTCTACCTTAGTCTACCCTAGTCTACCTTAGTCTACCCTAATGTTACAGGAAGCCATGAAAGGCAACAATACAGTCCCCTAAGACTGAGATTAATTTAACATGTCAATGCAGATTTATGCAGATGAAGCTGCATGTTCATGCAAATCTATTTTGGTCTGATTTGACTGAAAATAATTATCGGGCGTGAATATTTGTGCCATTTATTTTTGAAAAGAAAACTACTCGTTAGTGTGAAAGAATATAATTTTTCCCAGTATAAACAACATAGCTTATTACCACTATTGTTCATTTAATGCAGCCTTACTGCTCATGTTTATCAAGGGTGTGAATAATTTAGGAGTGTACCGTACATGCACACGTTCCATACATAATATGCATGCACTAGCATGCACGGGCATATCCGTCGCCCAATAAAACAGACGCACGTAAATAGACGCACATCGGCATACATGCACACACAGCCGTAAACTGCCTCACACTGAGCCAAGGCTGTTTGCCCATGCCGCAGTGCACCAAGCCTAATTCATATGGAAGGGCATGGTATATTATGGCATGGCAAAGGACGGTATCCTTCTCTGACCTGCACGTGCTAGTAATGTTAGCACATTAGCCGGAAGCAGTCTCCATTAAACCAGAGGGGGGGGGGGGGTCAAACCTGCACATGTATATTGGATGTGGAAAACAGTGCAACATTATGGAGAAGCAAAATTATTATAATAATAAACAGCCACTCTATGCTCTATCTGGCTGTGGGCAAACTAGCCTAAGCGCATGATTTTGAAAGGGGTTATGACAAAATGCTAATAAAACACCACAAACAATCTAAGCACCGGGACGGTAAAGGCGAAATTCTCAAAGTACTGGATCAAAGGAGCAGACGGGATTGTTCTTAACAGGAACTCAGGCAAAGGAACAAAAAGCTTTTACTTTCTCTGCTTTGCTTTCCCTTCATTTCTTCGCTCGCTCTCTCTGTCCCTCCCTCCCGCCCGCCCTCCCTCCCGCTCTCTCTCTGGCGATTCAGCAGGATCCTCTGCACTGGGACTCAGTCAGCAGTTTGGGAACATAAACACTTTCTCCAATTGCCAGAGCCTGCCAAGGCACCTGTCCCTAACCCATATGCCCGCGTCCTGGCAAGACAGAGTGTGAGAGAGTCAGTCAGAGAGAGAGAGGGTTAGAGAGAGAGAGAGAGAGAGAGAGAGAGAGAGAGAGAGAGAGAGAGAGAGATACAGAAAAAGAAGGTTAGAGAGAGAAGGAAAGAGGGACAGGAGGGAGGGAGTGAGTGAGTTAGAGAAAGGGAGAGCTGGGAAGAGGGAGAGAGCGAGGGAGAGCTGGGAAGAGGGAGAGCGAGGGAGAGAGCGAGGGAGAGCTGGGAAGAGGGAGAGAGCGAGGGAGAGCTGGGAAGAGGGAGAGAGCGAGGGAGAGCTGGGAAGAGGGAGAGAGCGAGGGAGAGCTGGGAAGAGGGAGAGAGCGAGGGAGAGCTGGGAAGAGGGAGAGAGCGAGGGAGAGCTGGGAAGAGGGAGAGAGCGAGGGAGAGCTGGGAAGAGGGAGAGAGCGAGGGAGAGCTGGGAAGAGGGAGAGAGCGAGTGAGAGCTGGGAAGAGGGAGAGAGCGAGGGAGAGCTGGGAAGAGGGAGAGAGCGAGGGAGAGCTGGGAAGAGGGAGAGAGCGAGTGAGAGAGGGAGCGCACTACAGAACCTGAGACACAGGGCGAGAGAGGCTAAGTGAAAGTGTATTCACGCAGGGAGGCAGAGCGAGGCGATGGCCACAAAACAAACTTTAACCGGCTTGAAAAAGATTATGGCTGCTCTGCGTCGCCTACGCCCAACCCCACCCAATACAGCATGCCTAAAGACCCCACTCCATTAAAGGATAGGCTAGCCCTCTGTGCCAGAATCATTACGTACAGAAATGAACTCCGGGTTGGCGGGTTCCAGAGCTGCCTTCTGGACGCTGCCAAACTCCGTCAGCTTTACGAGCATGCTCAGTGGGGCTCGTGGGAGCTAATGGGTGGGGGACGCTGGCACTGCGCCAGCATGCTGCTGTCTGTTGTCTTGAAGACATGGAGCTAATGGTACAGAGATGCAAACACATCGGGGATTAAGCCAGTCCAGGCCTTAGCACCAGGCAGCTTCTACCAAGGAAAAGCAATAACCTGCTTCTAGTAAACCCTGGGCCAGCTCAAATTGCTACACATTAGGGGTGTCATTTACACACGTGAGGCAAAACCTCAGTTTTTTGTTGGGGCTGGTGAAGTAGCCAATCAGTGATTCTGCAACTGTGATTTAGCCATTCTTTTGTGATGCAAGTGTGAGGTCACTGTCCTATGGTGCTTACATAGAGGGGGAATAAACCCGTTTGGCAGGAAAACCACTTCAAAACTAAACATTTTTCCCCCCCACTCTCCCTCTCTTAGCAAGGGGAGGGGGTTCCATTCTGGGTGGATTTAGCACACACTGATCCACGCTACCCTCCTGCCCACCCTCCTGCCCACCCTCCTCTGCAGCCCTGGCCCCAGCCCAGCCGTCAGAGGTGAACAGCCTGCAATTCTCTGAATGGCCCTCAGCCCGCCTCCCGAACATAGCCAGTCCCGGTCCAGGGTTACCATCCACCAGACAGTTGTGCAATTATCTCAAGGATTCTGGCATTTCCACGAACAGTGGTTCCACTCTTCCCTCTTCCTCGAAAAACCCGAGACAGAAAAGAAAGAAACTGGTATTTTTCTGCCAAACCAGTCCAGCGTTTTTTCCATTTCATTATTAGTATATATATTTTTTAAACGTGAAATTCGTTTTCACATTGATTAGCAAACCCACTGCTCCGGGATACAATCCTTGTTAAACGGCCACATTTGATATTTACAGAGAGACAAAGAGGTTTATAATATAGCTGGCAGGCCATCCTACAGTCCTGAGTGTGTTCTTATATTTGCAAGTATGTAGATGGGGAAAGGTTGCAAAACACCAAACGTGGCGAAGAAGGAAAAAACACAAGTATGGAGGAGAGGGGGAACCATGATTTATATTTATATATATATTAATGGGATTTTCCATTACAATATATTTTTTAAAAACATTCAGTGGGCCTGACAACAGCATAGCTATTCAGCTGCTTACCTTCGGTCTGAATGCAGAGCGATACATTCTCCCCGTCATCAACAGAGCGTAAAGAACGCTTCGAAAATCATTACTGTGGAAAAGAAAACTTGTTTCCCCCCCAAAAAAAAAAGCCGCCCATCACACGTAGCGTTAAACAAAAGGACGAAGACGCAATGCGAACGCTGCCGGAAAAGAGGGGCAGAACGGCCGTTTCGCGAGATGCAGCGTTTTTTTGCCTGTTTTGCAAAACTGCAAAACTCGGTCCTACCAAATTTGCTAAACAAGCAAAGCACTGCAGGAGAGAATGTGATAGACGAAGCGTGCTGCATTTTACCGCCTATAGAGCTGGAGAGCTCTTTCCATTTGTGACATCTTCTTATCCCTGAAGTGTTTGTGTGGGGGGGGGGGGGGGGGGGGGCAGAAGGCCTTATCCAGTCCCCAGGGATTCATCCTAAAGATTACCACCAAAGGAAAGTAATTATTCACTATTGCAGTTTAGAGCACTGCATCAATCCTAAACGATATCTTACAAGCCAAAGATGGAACATTAACATAAGTTTATGCAATAAGCAACTAATATATACAGTGGCCTTTGATAATCAGACTTGTGCAAAATATGCAGAGAATTTTGCACATGCAAAGAAGTGCCATTTTAATAACTTCATACTGCATTCACTATGTGAGTCAACAGCATTTTCTACTATGCAAAATGCACGTTTTTTCCCCCCCTCCTTCTGAAAAACGGTGAATAATTTGCTCCCCATGCCATCATGCATAAGAGCATCTCTCTGAGACAACCTCACCTCGTCAGGACCTTCTCAGAAAGGACTGCGACCGTTTCTGCCAGGCACAGTCTCTGCACTGCGAGCTGCATTCTTTCTTCTTTAATAAAGGAGAGCAGACGGTCTGCCCTTCTTACGTACAGTTTTACTTTATTCAGACAGGTCGGGGGGGAGGGGGCAGATTGAGATGGGACCGCAGTACAGAACTCCCACCGGGCTGCGTTTAGAACATTCACCACAGATGTTCCACTGACCTGTGGTACGGTCTGCAGAAGGCTTGGACGCTCTTCGGGCCATTGTCGTACCGGAGCATCCATTTTCAACCGCCCCCAGCAGAGGGAAGCGGGTTTTCAGTGCTTCTTTGACACAGAATGCCCCGGCATGAATTAGGCGCCTTTCCCACAAATCTGACGAGGGCCACTGGACCAGAGGTCCCATTACAAAACAGACCCGCCTCCGTGCTTCACAGAGGGGATTATCCTCAAGATAAGCCTCACCTGATTGCACACCTGAAAAGTGCTGGTTTCATCTGACCGAAAACACAGTCTCACAGTCTTACTGAGATGCACTGCGGTTAATAGGCACTGCTTCCTGCTGTATTGTAGCGTTAGAAGGTGCTACTGCCACTGATTAATGCGGCCCATACAAATGCTTGTTTTTTCAGGGTACGAAATGAACACCAGCCACATGCTGGTAAAAGTTTGATTGCGGCTGGTAAGATTTTCTGCTCTAGCAGCCACTTTAGCAGGTAAACAACCAGGCTGTACTATATTGTAGGTAATGTGGCTGCTAAAGTCTTGACAATGGCTGGTGATTTTTATAATCCACAAACCACTTTGGCCAGTGGGTGAAAAAGTTAACTTCATACTCTGTGGGGTTTTTTTTTGTTTGTTTTTTTTACTTTTTATTTGCTACATGAACCATTTGCCTTTCCTTTCATGACCGGGTAGATATCGCCACAGTAGCCTTGGACTTCTTGATAATGGATACTGACAGGAAAAACCGCCAGGCTCACCTCGTGCAATCTTTTTAATAGCCATTTATAACCCAACTTGTGGAGGTCACTGAACTGCATTTTGTATAAGTTCACACAGGGATCGAATACACTGGGCTGTCACCACATTCAGCCACTGATGCTTGCAGTGCTGCCTGACGTGGACGCTCAAAAAAACCCATCAATCTCAAACCCACAAATTACAAGGCCCTCTATGCCGGACACTTGATTAAGCCAGAGCGCTAAAATGACCGCCGTACTTCAGCACATCCGTCACAATGAGAAGCAGACCCTCGCTCAAGACAACAAGTAGGGAGGAAACTCCACTTAACAGGACAGTCTGCCATGACGCTTTGAGAGCTACGTAGCAGGAAAAAAATGGTTACTGCTGCGTTTGTGGGTGTGTCGGTACGTGTGTGTGTGTGTGTGTGTGTGTGTGTGTGTGTGTGTGTGTGTGTGTGTGTGTGTGTGTGTGTGTGTGTGTGTGTGTGTGTGTGTGTGTGTGTGTGTGTGTGTGTGTGTGTGTGTGTGTGTGTGTGACACAGGGCTGCATTAATTAGGACCACTGACACATTCTGAGGTTATCCTTGGTAAACAACTAAACAAACATAGTAAAGTCAAAACAGGAAAAAAGCAGAAGAATAAAAGTTTTTTAAATTAACAAAAAAAACGAAAAATAAATGAGTTGCACTGTACCCTGCCAGACGGTCACATAAGCATTCCCTGAAGTAGTGCCACTGCTCCCCATGGACCATGACCCGGGGACAGCTGTACAGCCTTCTAAGAACTGACCAAATGACCTCCAACTCTCACAAGCCGGAACTCAGCGGCCCGGAGGCTTTCCGACAGGCAGGATGGAAAAGGCGTTCCAAGCGTTGTTAACCAAAAAGGCATGCTGCATTCAGGGGCCAGAAGTGAAAGAGCGCGCTGTTTTCCACGGCTGAAAAGAAAAGGGCGTCTCTACTCTTCAGGGACAGAAATGAAAGGGTGTGTCTTTCTCAATGGCCAGACCTAAAAGGGCAAGCATCTCTTCCTGGCCACAACTGAAATGAGGTACATTTGGCATTATTGGGAGGCATACCACACAGGCCATGGCTTTGCATTAGAGTGAAAAACGATAATGAAACCGCTTTAGCTGAATCGTGGCACAATTACACAAAAAAAAAAAAAGAGGAAAAGATAATTAAAAGCAGCTATCATCAAATTGGCCTGGAAACCAAAGCTCCACACAGTTGCCTCGTATAATCAGTACAGATAAAAATAGCAGTTTGTTACGAGTCTTTTTTTTTTTTTGCACTTATCATTCTTTCAGCTTCAGCCACGTTGAACTGGGCCGGCCAAAAGTTAGGGTGTTGTGCCAAAACCACACCGACACAACGTCCCCTTCAGCTGCTCACCGGGCTAATGCCTAGCGCGCTTCAGTTTCAGTTCTCATCTGACCATCCCCCAAAACGACACGGCCGTCCTGACTAAAAAAAACAAAACAGCCACAGCCACGGGGGATCCTCTCCAGTAAAGGTGGACAAGAAGGTGAACTCCTCTTTCAGGCTGTGGGCTCTGGAGCGGTTTCGGTGCTGTGCTTCCGCTGAAACGGCTCCACCAACCAACCCCCCACCCCCCCGCTCTCCTGTTGAGCTGCCAATGCTGCCTCAGAGAGGAGAGGTTTCCAACCAAGTCGTTTTACAACTTACCCTTAAAGGAACCATATCTATTAAAAAAACGCGGGTTTAATGGGTGCAAAGCAATAATGCCTACTCATGCACAGGGCTTAATTGGTTTGGCTGTATCTGCTCTGACAAGGCCTGCAGTGAAAATATTTGTGGAGCGGCTGGGCGGGACATGCCTGCCTCCAACAATGCCACAGAATAACACCTTCATAACTGTGTGGAATGAGAAGGAAAGTAAAACCCACACAATTAAACGGTGCAGGCTTTGTATTTTTTGGTTATCCGTTGTGTCACTGCTGACATGATGGATTCAATCCCAGTCAACATTCTTTTAAAAATAATAATAATTAACTTAACGCGTTTGGGGTTCTCTCTGAACAATCGGAACGCTTCCACAACCTTTTCAAAGCTCTGCTTGGCAGGCAATTGATGTCTACAGAGAAACTACAAACACCGTCACTGCAACTGGTTTCAAAGAAGGCACTTTAGGGACTTGGCACCCTGGAGTCCCGTGGAACTCTGGTAAACTGAATGACTCTCTGTGGCTCTGAGCCAACCATGTGCCCTTTGTACTACCTTGTCAGGTTTTAATTGGTAACTATATAAAATGTCCAACCTTGTGCTTATCCTCTCATGGTTAAGGGTAATTAGCTAATACCTTAAAGAAAATGACACAATATGGCCTACTATAAGGCAAAAGCCAGTGAGGCGATGCAAGCACAAATACGATGTATCTACATCTCTGAATTATTTTGCATCCCATGGGTGACTTGGGGTCAGCGCATGAAATTACCTTCTTAACCACTGGCCAGAGTGGCTTGTGGATTCTAAAAATCACCAGCCATTTTCAACATTTTCCAGCCACTACCTGCCAAAGTTGCTGCTAGAGTAGAAATCTTACCAGCCACAATCAAGCTTCCATTAAATTACTACAAGCTTCCATTAAACTGGGCAGCAGAGTGGGAACCAATCACACATATCCCGTTGAGAGCGCCTGAATATTTTCTATGAATACAACTTTAAAATCCTAGATTCATGCACATGCAGTCGCTATCTTCCTTTATCAATCTAAACGCCCACAAAATACAATATGGATCATTTGATGTTATAATTAATTACTCAACATTGTTCTAGACAGAAGTTGCAGAAGTAAATCATTAAAAGGAGACGATAAAAATTATCATATATATATATATATAATTTATTTATTTATTTATTTAATTGCCCTCTTTCGTAAATTCCCCTGGGTGAGTGGAGTCAACCCACGTGACAATAAAACTCAATGCCACTTAGTTTGAGTTCAATCTAAAATGGAAACCAAAAGATTAATGAGAAACTCCGACCAGAGTTTCCATAGCAACCCTTTAAGAAAACGGCACTTCGAAAGGAAATGTTCTTGATACACCCAAGACGTGCACCAGGCGATACCCACTTAGACTATGTTAGCTAGTCGAGCACTACAATGTGGAAAATGTTTTTATCCATAGCGGTCATTGACGGACAGCAAATGTGCACAGCTAGCGGCTATCCTCAATCCCTCTGCTTACCACAAAGCTAAATGCAACTGCTCAATTGAGACTGGTGACATGACATGCCTATTTGAATCCATATGCATTTGTACAACAGACAGCACGCAAGCCATGTCCTGAAAACACAAAACCTTGTATAGTTGCCTGGAAGGCTTAGCTGGAAAGCATGTACACATATAAATTATGTAAACACACACACGCGCGTCGTAACATTTAAGTAACCATTAAAGCAAACGAACGGTAGACTAGCGCAAATTGCACACAAAAACTTTGCAGCTCGACTGCTAACGGGTCAGCAGTAACACAACACCCTAGTTATCTGTAACACAATACCCTAGTTATCTCTGCTATAATTGGGACTTTATTAGTAACTTAGGCTAGGTATATTACACAGCCGTCTCATAAACTCGGAATATGATGGATGCGAGGATCGGGATTTATTTTTGCAATTTCTTGTTTAGTAGCTGTCATATATGTACTCCACTGTTAACTGTTAAGTAAGTTAAGACAAGCTGTTACTTGCAGCATGATAACTACTTTACCTAGATTTGTATACTAAGTTACTGGCGATTGTTACCCATGTCCAAACGCTGACATAAACAGACGTTAATTGTTAACGTTACACTGATTTAGCCAGAAAACAACGTAAAGTGGTAACGTTACAGCTAGCTGGTGAACTTATATTCTTCGTTGAAGAGAGAGAGGTTGCCCGCGCCCCAAAAATATGAAGTTAATGCAAGCCGCTCTCTGTCAAGTTCACAAATCTTATCATCGATTTTCCCTCCCTTGCTGAAATCCCTAACGCATTACCTATCGCTCACATATGCAGGTCTATATTCAGGCTAGCTACACTGATCGGTACAAAAACTAGCAAACGTTAGCTCCTCCAAAATGTTGCCCTTTCATTTGATAACGGCTAGCTAGCTTACTCGGTAGACATTCCAGCAAACTAGCTAACATTAACGTTAGCTCATCTCCCACCGCGACAGCTAGCGAAAGTTGCAACACGACTACTCCCTTACAAGCAAGCTGGGCAGCTAGATAACTTACTGAAGATTCGCAATGTGATCTCTGTAAGAGTTGTTTATTTTTGGGTCAATAAAACTCGACCGATGCAGTCAGTTGGATAGCTATATGGCTAATATTAACGTTGCTGTAGTGCGATACTGACTTTGCTAGCAATCTGGCACCGAAATCCGCCAATTTCATACTGAGTCCACAAGGTACAGATAACTGCATTCAGAAGGGAGTCAGTGACTGATTACAGCGCTCCGATAAACGTTTTTTAAAACCTCACCTTTTTCCCCCGATCAAATGTAGCCCATTCCCCCGACAGTGGCTCGCTTTGCTGCAGGCCTCCTCCTACTCCTGCTGTATCGGCGACTGGCTGCTGTTTTCCAGCGATTCCTCACCGGAAGTGAATGTGTCAATTCCCGTGAGCGCATCAGCGCAAGCTTCCGGGTCGAGAACGCACTGATCCAAGAACCTTGAACATAAACCTTAAAAGTTCCTGGAACATACTCGATGCCCAGGACAGGGTAGTTAGGAATTTAAATTTCAGCCCGCTGGCTTGGCAAGAATGACATGTTGACACGCTACGTGTGTTTTCTTTCCCGTTTTAAATGACTAACTTGTATGCTTAGTACAGGTTACTGAATTATGCCAAAACCTTGGCTATGTCTATGATTATGTTCAACCTGGAAACATGAGTAATAATAGGGTAAGATTCAGTTATATTAATATTCCTTAATGGGAGATATGTTAAACGGCTGCTAGACTTTCTGAGACCACGACGATCGGCATTATATCGTATATTTGGAATACGAAATGCATTGCTAGGGCTGAATATAAATCAAACGCAACACGTCCTTCATGAGGTAGTCTGTGCCCGAGGCCCATATAGATTAATTTAGTGGTAATTCATCTTACAGATTGCTGGGTAGCAGTGCCTTAGGTGTAAAAATACTAGTAGTAGTATTTTACTACCTAGTACGCCTGGAGCTCAGTAAAATTATGAGGATTTACGGTATTGGCTGTTACTAGACTCATTATCCAATTATTTATTATACTGCATCCAAACTGGTGACTACTGAATGAAAAAGTTGAAAGTCTTGACTTTGTACTAAGGGGTATCAAACTCACTCGTGTGTTGATTGGATAGTCTGCTTCAAAACGTCTCTCAAACATGAAACTAAACAATCAAAGGTAATCATGTCTATTAATCCCTATAATACGTTAGATAGCCAGTACGAGCTAACAGCTGAAATAGACTTCATGCCGAATTCAGCTGGGCTTCTGTGCGCACCGAGTAGAGTGGTTTGGTTTGGGGTGGGGGCACATCGTCACCAGTAGCCAGTCTAAACAAGACACACTTTGCTAAGGTCCTAAGGCCACGGGGCCTGCTGAGGTATGCGTTTAATCTTGACTTCAGGTTTGAGGTCCATAGATGGACGCTGCCCCCTTGTGGAGCACTTTCAAAAATGCAGGTGTCCAACAAAGCAATTCGAACAGAAAATACAATCAGAGGCTAAAACCAGTTACATTTATTGTGAACACATTTTTTTTAAACAAAAACTCACACCGTTCTTCTATGAGAAGAAAATCTTTATGTATATGTATATATATAAACCTTTTGTGAAATCACCTTTAAGCACACCATATGTATCTCTAAAAATCAGCTGGTTATCCAGTGGCTTCACATTTAAATATCAGTAGGAGTTTAATTTTAGTACGAAAAAGCAAGGCAAAAAACCCAAGGCTAATCTGGCTGGCCATACAAAAAACATACCGATTTGGATAATCTTTACAAGGCCAATTTCTAAATAGTTGGTATGGCCAACCAAATACTTTCCCTGGGTTTTTCAAGTATGAACCCTTGGTTTCCTTTGACAAAATTATAAACAAACATTTCTATCCTTTACTCTTTTAACTAATGCACAAAATTAGTCAAGTATTAAGCTTTGTGATACCTCAGGGTCCTGTGTGTTAACAAATTAAACAAAATGATTATCTGTTTAGAACAAGGCATTAAATGCTACAAAATATTGAAACAAATAATAATTTGGACCAGTCCCCAACCCTTAATGGAGAACAGTGCCTTCAATAAAACAAAAGATAGGAGCTAAAACAAATCAAGAAAGGAAACCAGACCAACTTCTACCAAAAGGTCAAAAGTCCAAAATATTTCCCCAAAAATGATTGTCCACTGTGCTTCCAGTAAATACTGGCTTGGTCCATTCTCTTTTTTAAAAGGTCCACTCTTAAAAAAATGTTGAACACTGTTAACAACAATGAATGGACAAGCATTAAAAAACAGCACCCTAAATCGTCGGCCACAGGGCCAGTTTTTTGGATAAATAAATGGATACTAGAATTCATATTAGAGCAAAGGCCTATTTTGTAATAGACTGGCAAAGACCATGAAAACACCCAACGATTTTTTTTGTTTATATTTTTTTGCTTTTCAAACACTGCACTGTCGTCAAAGTTAACATGTCAATAGCACTGTTCAAATATCAATATTAGAGATACATGTCTGCCTATGTTTGCGTGTATGTGTAATGTATATAAATATTCTGATCTTTGAATCACCACCCCCTCACGGCAGTACACAATACCTAAAAGCTGGATATTACAAATATCTGCTCCTAGAGGTGACTGGTTGAAATCGAATCAAACCAGGATTAGTCCTTGTGCATGACTGAATATCATAAGCATAGAGCAGGGCTGCCCAACCTTCTTCCTGGAGATCTACAGTCATGTAGGTTTTTACTCCAACCCTAACAATGCACACCTCATTCAACAGCTAGAGATCTTGTTGAGCTGCTCATTAGTAGAATCAGGTGTGCCAAATTAGGGTTGATATGAAAACCGACAGGACGATAGATCTCCAGGAACAGGGTTGGGCCGCCCTGGCATAGAGTGTAAGACATTAACTGAAATGCAACATTACTACAAAGGATTTGAGAATGATAAAACAGTCACCAGTATATTGTCTTTCATAGATAGGCTATACAAAAAGAAAAAAGTACCTAATAAAAAAGTATAACATTTTCATATACAAGTACTCTTGTAATAAATAAATGTATATTAATTTAGTAAAAAATCAATTAAATACTTCCAGATATATACACATTTATGCCCACACACACAGACATGTTTTCTGTATAAAAAGGAACGCATTAAGCTGCTCCAATAATATTGTTTACAATATGCCCTTACCCACATATGGTATCTTTCATCAGAATGACCAAAAACTGAGTGAAGCTTGTTCCAATACAAACCCAAAGGTCCCCATACCTGTATCTGAAGTTTCTGTGAACACACCTAAGCAACAATATCGGCATTTCTTGCTTCATGGCATGAACACAAAAACTGTGAATGTAGCTTCACTAATATCATAGAAGCACAATACCCGTAGTAAGAAAGTCATAAACTTGATTTACACTCACCAGTAATTTATCCACAAACATATTTCTTATGAGCACTGAGCTTATGCAAATTTGTTTAAATATTCCTAAAGCACCGCATAATAATATAACATAATAATATTCTTAAATGCTGAATGTATTATACACACTACGTATGTATGCAACATATGCACTTGTACTTACAGTTGACCTTCCAATCTCATTATTCATCCAGATCCCTCATGAATTTATATCATATAAAAATAGCTGGCGGCCCTCCTCTAAGCTAAGCTTAAATAAATTTTAAATTATCAGAAGTCATCACCATGTTGTCATTCTCCTATGACATCAGCCACATTTATGGCACATACTCTTTATAATATCTGATCCCAAAAAAAATGAACGCGCATTTTTAGATATAGATAACTAATGAAGGTTATCGCGACAATGCCTCCTGTGAACTAAAGCAGCATACTATTATAGTAAACACACATAAACCGCAGAGGACACTGTAGAAATGTCTGAAGCTTGCGCACACTCCCTGTCGGGGACAATGCCTCCTAGTTTTAATCATGTGGCTGACATGGGCATAGTGCAGCTATACAAACACACAAAAAGGCCCAATTGTGGTTTTCAAGCTGACAACAGTTTCATACAGTGCGTATTGCAAACTGGTAAAAAAAAAACTGGCCAGCAGGTTCAGCCTGAAGCTAACGGCACTGCATATCTGAGGTCCAGAGGCTTAACCTGGATCAGGGTACGAACGCAAGCCCCCCGCGCCAAAACGACTACCTTCCACTCCAGAGAACCGACCCGACCACGCCACCCGTGGATCAGCAAACGGGGGCGGCCTGCTCGGCGACAGCGCGCTTGGCCTGGTGGGCCCTGGTGCACGACGACACGTGGCGGTTGAAGCTGTCCCTCCACATGAACCTCTTGCCGCAGACGCTGCACTCGTAGGGCTTGATGCCCGTGTGGATCTTCATGTGGCCCACCAGGTGGTGCTTCATCTTGAACTTCTTGCCGCAGTCGGCGCAGGCGTAGGGACGCAGCCCCAGGTGCATGCTCATGTGCCGGTCCCGCTGGCTCTTGTGGGTGAAGCTCTTGCCGCACTGGCACGGGTACAGCTTGTAGACCACCGCCGCGAAGCCCGAGTGGGACATCTCCTCCCGGATGCCCTCGGCCGGCTCCGAGCCGTCCCCCGCCCCGCCCGAGTCTCCCCCGGGCCCGGCGGGGGGCTCCTCGGCCTTGTCGCCGGAGAACTCGTCCATGGAGGCGCCGTAGAAGTCCAGCGGCTCGTCGTACGGTCGCCGCGCCCCGTGGCTCCCCTCCAGTTCGGCCTTGTGCTTCTCCTCCGCACCGGTGCCGGGGGTCAGCCGGAACTCGTCGTCGGCGGGGCTCGCCGGCTCCGGGTCCGTCGCCTCCGCGTCCGTTTCCACCGGCGAGCCGTCGCGGTCCTCCCGCTCCATTTTCTCCGCCTTCACCTGGACCCAGCGCTTGTGGCGCATGATGCTGGGCTGGATGTACAGCGGTCGGGTGTACTGGTACCCCGTCGCGTCCGCGCCCCCGTCCTCTCCGTCCGGGGGGGCCGCGCCCGAGCTCCCGTCGTCCTGCGCCGAGGGGGACGGGCGGCCCGGCGGAACCCCTTCCCCGGACGCGCGCGGGGAGAAGCGGTCCTCCGCCTCTTCGTCGGAGGTCTTGCCGAACAAGCCCAGCTCCGGGGCGGGCACCAGGTCGAAGCTCTCGCTCAGGCTGTCGTAGCCGCTGTTGACCGGCGACGGTCGCGCGCTTCCCAGGTCGGACTTGTGGCACAGGACAGTCGGGTTCCCCTCCAGCAGCTCGGTGCACTTGTCCACCACGTGCCACATCTGCAAGAAGCTGGCGGCCGTCAAGAAGCCCACGACCTCGCCCGCCGGCAGCAGGAGGGTGCCGGTGTAGCACGACTGGAGGAGGCTCTCGAACACGCTGGGGAGCATGACGTCGGGCAGGACCACGCGCACGCTGTTCTTCAGGAGGACCTGGTCACAGAAGTACGGCGAACTGGCCGCCAGCACGGCCCGGTGGGCCCGGAAGCGGTGGCCCTGGATCACTACAGTGATGTCACACAGCTGACCCAACTGCCTCTGACGATTTAGCTTCTGCAGGATGGAGCACGAGAAGTCTGGGAACTCCACATGTAACGGGCGTGCCTCTGCTTCCATAGCTACAGAGATAGAAATCTGGCAAAAAAAACAATGAAGAATGTTATCTTGGAGAACAGTAACTTTTCAGTCCTCTAAATCACTGAATTGAGAGTAATGCAAAACCAGGTTAGTGTGAACCAAAGCCCACAAGCAATGCATCAATTAGCACGTCTGCGAAGCACAGGAAGTCAAGAGTCACCCGTTCATTGTCAATATACCATTAGCGTCACTCATCATATGGCTATTCTGAAACATCAAATACATCTTCATGTTGTCCACAATCATGACTGCATCATAGTTGAAGAAATAACGTATTTAGATTAACTTAGTCCAGTGGTGTCAATACATGCGATTGGCTTTGTACATTAACTAAGTAACGTTAGTTGCCTAGTGTGGCTAGACGACAAACTAGCTCGTCTGTTAATTTAGCTGACCACACCTAGCTAGCTAGCTAGCAAGTGAACTACAAAAGTGAAGTGCCAATTCATTAGCTTGTGCTGCGACTTAGACATCCAAGAGAATCACTAATTTAGCTAAATAACTATCGTTGGCGAATTAAGGTTCACTAATAACTAACCAACCAATGAACGTTAGCTAGCTAACGTTAGCGCAACTGCAAGGGGCGTCAAGTTAAGGTGCTGGTAGCCAAGTTAATGTACGAATTGTGTTGTACGAGGACATGACCTGGATATAGATGAGAGCGTTTGGAATAACTTAAGTTATTATGCTAAATGTGAAGATTCCCAGATAAGCTAATAACGTTAGCTAGCTCGCTAGCGTTGGTTAGCATACTGTACGCGGTTTTAAAGCTTGCTAGCATGGTAGTTAACGTAGTGGTAGCGACGACTATGATACTAATTGACAGGCTCGCTACCCTAGGCCTGCTTAGCCAAGGCAAACTCTGCAATACAAAACAGTAACTTGTACAGAAAGGACAGTTACTATCATCAGCTAGCCAGCCTACTTGTTCATTAAGTTAACGTAGCTGTCCATCCACTAACTACATCACATCACCAGATTTTATTTATCCCCTCCCCCATTTCGTTTTCTTCCCTTTTCAAAGGAAGCCTCCCCTTTTCATACAGTAAGATGCCATTCATCTACCTTGGAGCGGACGTGCATTCGAACGAAAAAATACCTGTCAACTTTATTTGAAAACCAGAGAACCGGTCGTTTCGTTTCACACAGCTGAGCTGCCATTTTCCTGGACAGTTTCAGAACCCTTGAACGGGCTGCTCGTGCTCACTGCCGTCTTCTAACCTGTTCCGCCAGAGCCAGACTTCGCCAGAGGATGATGACGTCATTACGTATCACGCCGTGTGGTGCGCGCTGTAAACAAATACGGGTTGCCAGAAGTTAAAAATACTAGAATTAAAGTGGATTTGTTAACGGAATTAAGAATTTTTGTAAAACACTGATTGAACAGACAGAGGATATTATGGCCATTTGTTTATTTGGGTTATTTTTTTGATAGATGAAAAGAAAACCCAGACGCAAGGACCTTTATAAAACAAACGGGCTGCAATAATCAGAGCGAGGAAATATTATATTATATTATATTATACAATGTTATACATTACTCTACTTGTGTGCAGGTGTAATGTTAGATGGTACCATGCAATTATAGCTAGTCCGTTAAAGATTGTTTGAAGGTGTAAATGGGGCATGGTAATTGTGGGGCTAGGTAAATGGGACAAGGTTATTTTATTTTATTTAACCAGAAAATGATTGCTAGAATTCTTGCCTATATTACAAACCCCAATTCCAAAAAAGTTGGGACAGTAAAATGTAAAATGCACATAAAAGCAAAAAGCAGTAATTTGTAAATGTTCTTTTACATATATTTAATTTAAAACAGTACAAAGAAAATATATGTAACTCGATTGATTCCTGCAACATGTTCCAAAAAAGTTGGGACAGGGGCAAAAAAAAACACAAAAAAAAAACTGGGAAGTTCAAAAAATACCTGTTTGGAACATTTCACGGGTAAACAGGTGATGCTATCATGACTGGGTATTAAAGGATATCAAAAGACTCTTGATATCTTAGTTTCAGGTACTCAAGCAATACTGCAACACTGTGTGTATGGAGGAAAGTCGTGGAGGCGGAGTTTGTGTGTTGGACTGGTTAATGACACTGGACATCTCGGGACAGCGGGGGCTATTTTTAATCATGGCTGTATTCCACTTTAATTCACTTAATTAATGCAATGATTCTATTGAATGTCTTTATTTTATATGTTTGTTTGTGTGTTGTGGGTCTGCCCCACTGTATGTCTTTTTGTTGTTGCTGGGGCTACAACTGAAGTTCCCAAATGGGAAAATAAAAGTTATTCTATTCTATTCTATTCTATTCTATTCTATAACCTCTCTGCATTTCAATGGATCTCAATGGGAATTGGGGGGTGGGACTAGATTAAGGTGTAAATTACGTGGAAATAGTATGGAACCCATGGTTGGCTAAATGGCTATAATTCATCAAGGGCTGTAATATCAAACAAGCCTCAAACCATCACTCTGCAACTCTTTCTTTGTACTGTTTTCAATTAAATATATGTATCATTTACAAATCACTGCTTTCTGCTTGTATGTGCATTTTACATACTGTCCCAACTATTTTGGAATTGGGGTTTGTACATGAAGCAGAGTCCTTAGCCATTCAGAAATAATTTGCAAGCTATGACAAACAGTTTGCTTTGCATGTCAAAGTGAATTCTTACACACCAACAAAAAAATGCCTGTTTTTCTTGCACCTAGGTATGCTGTGCATGTTAAACAGATGTTTAAAAGGATCAATATCGTAAAAATACTATTATAATGTTTAATTGTTACTGAAAAGTAAGCGTTTTCCTAGGTTTTTCACAGTGCATGCCTGGTCTATACATTCAACAACAGGGGGTGCTACAGGCTAACATACTATGTATGAGCAGGCTGAAAGCAGGGTTCAAGTCTTTCCTTGTTCATTGGCACTGAATAGCCCACTTGCATTGACACTGTTTTCAATCCCTTGTGTATGAAGCATACATATTAAGTTTCTTGTCAGAGTAAACAGTTTTTCACCAATGGTTAGCTGGTTAAATGTTTCTCCAATCAACTAGGGTTCTGTAGCTCTGCTTTTGAAGTATAAAATTACTTTTAATTACAGACTATTTGGCTTTTTATTCAGTTGTATTGGACAGCACAGTGTAGAGAGACAGGAAGCATGGTGAGCGAGAAAGAGGGAGAGACATGCGACAAAGGTTGTGCGGCCGGATTCGAACCTTGACGTCACGGCTCGCAATGAGCATGTGGACGGTGCTCTACAGGTATGCCACTGAGACACCCCCCAAAATCTTTGGAACATTTTAAAGATAACCACAAAATGTAACTGGCTGGACAGAAAAATTGCTGATAATTTTCTTTAAGTGAAAAATGATCTATTAGATTTTACTTAAACTTGGAAGGAAAAATTCTCACTCGAGAGCAGATCATACAGGAAGTGTCTGTATCTGTGACAAAACGATTGAGAAAAGACATCTCTGAAATACTGAGGTTTGGCTCACACCATACTAGCTATGTCGGGCACAAAATAAATTTAACTTCCACTTTGAACAAAAAAAAAAGAGATATTGATTCAAAGGTTTACATAACAGTTTACATAATTATCCCTACAAGAGAGTGCAATATCAGAAAATACAAACACCTGTGCTGTTAACATACTGTGAAAAGAGGCTACTTCTGTTTCTGAAGAAATAAAACACCATAGCAGGCCTAAGACATAGACACTGTGATCTTGAGGCAGTATTGTGGCAATGCCATAATGACAGTCTTGTCTGGTGTTGTGGTGACCCGTAACACCAGACAGGACTGTCATTATGTCAGTCCTGTCTGGTGTTTTGGATCACCATAATCGTGGTTCTGAACCAGTGGACCAAGTGGACAATGCACAAAGCTTGTTAAACAGTACAGGGGCTTATATTAACCCTTTAATGGCCAGCTCAACCATTTGGTAGAGCACATTTTGAGTCTTGATATCTTCTTGAAAAATATGTTGGACTTAACTCCACCGGATGGATCTCTACCGTTTGGTTTACGTGGTAGAGATGGCTCAATCAGGTGGAGTTAAGTCCAACATATTTTTCAACAAGATATGAAGACTCAAAATGTGCTCTACCAAACGGTTGAGGCCATTAAAGGGTTAAAATAGCCCTAATTTTATCGCATCATTATGTAGCTAAATAATGCCATTTCCTGCTTTTGTTTTTTTTTTGTTATTTCAGGGCAAATGGAATCCATTCCTCTTCTGGATATTTCTATGAATTATAACTTCAATACTGTGAAAAAGAGAAGGCAAGCTGTTTTGCAAAACAGTTCTATGTTCATTTGAATAGGAAGGGCGTGAAACGCAGGCAACAGATTGCCAGCACAAAGCACTATAATTGCGTTGCTGCGTGTTGTATTAGATTGTTCTCCTGTTATTTACACTTGTACACATGACGGTTGCAGCCTTCACAAAAGGCACATGAAGTACATTGGTGGTGATCTGACTTGTAATAATGCTTGTCGGCTAATGTGATTTCTCTCCAAATTCATATGCATAATCAGAGGCAATGAATTAGCATGGGGTGCGTTCTGAGTGCAGCAGCACTGTAAGACTAATTGCATCACGTTCAAGTAGCTGCTTTCAAAAGAGGACAGAAAAGCAAGCAATAACGCATTTTGTAGTTTAAATGATCTCATTTTCAGCCTCCCTCACAATAACAATGCAAATGAGTTTTGTTTATTGATTTCTGTTATTTGTTTTTACACAAGCCTCTTTCGTCACAGCTTTGCACATACTAGAGGTGAAGGCTTTCTACTTTCCAGGTGAAAAAGTAGATTGATTGTTGTGGTACAGAAATGAAATTGCATATCAAATCTGTTCAGTTTAGAATGAATCAATAGATATGTATGGGTAAACTCCAAAAGGAAAAAGGATATTCATTCATAAAATAGCAGCATAGGCATCCACTGTAAACTTCTTTGGCATTTTGGATATGGACCAATATATGCAGAGCAGTGACTCTGAAATGCCGTGAGCATTTGGTCGTACATTGCCTGTGAATGTGTTTATTAGCTGAAAGCAAATATTTCCACGGAAAACAAGGTGTGCCTGCTGAAACTAGCCTCATGATACTGCTATATTGAGCCTATTCACACAGGCATGGGTTTTAATCATAGCTTTGACTGAGAAAATACAAGACTTTTTTTTTAAGTATAAAAACTGCATTCAAAGATCCGTTTTTATAACCAGTAAAGTATCTTTAGGTCAAAGAACCTTTTCACACGTATAGAGTGCGCTACATTAAGACCTAGCCAGGTGGCTGGCCAAGCTAACCCTGACATAAACCATCAAAAAGCATTCTTCTGGTCCTTCAAATTCTGTACAGGATAATAATAATGACACTATATTACTTTATTCCAGCCTTATTTTGACTTCGATGTTGCTTCCATAGCTCGATTACTCCACTACAGGTTTGCACAGCTGGTCATTTTTAATTAACAAAAAAAAAAATCTTGTTTAAATTTAGCTTCTGACTCCTCAGTCACCCTCTCTGAATGTAAGTCACGCTTCCATCTAGTCTCTGTTCTTTTTTTTTTTACTTCGTTCGGTGAGTGACAGCTTGGCAGCCTGCCTGAATATCTGAACTGATTCGGGGCGCAGGTGGGTGATCGGTGAAAGGAGCAGAATCGCTTTGTCATTGCACGTGCTCCTGACAGCACCCCCATGTTAAACAAGTTGCTCCTCTATCCCCGAACAGTAATTCGCTATTAAAAAAAAAAAAGACACAACCAAATAAGAAGCCAAGGCAGGGTGATTAGAAATGGTTTTGCTGACCTCAAGGGGTGATCAAGGTATTGATAAAATTTCAAACAGTTTCTTAATGAAAGGGTTTCCTGTTGAAGTTGTAATCTTGCCTGAAGTAGGGCTTTGTTAGCGGCTGCGCTGCTCACTTGACCAAGAATTCCTTCCAGGTAAGCTAATGGAGCTGTTTGTGAGTGGGGCAGGAGCAGGGATCAGGAGGGGGCAGGAGCAGGGATCAGGAGGGGGCTCTCGGCGGGGACGAAAAATAAAAGGGGTATCGCGGAGTACCTAAGAAGTGCCTCCTCGCAGCTTTTATCCCAGGTGACTTGGCACATTCTCTCATTGCTCCCACCCCAGCTTAATGGAGCGAAGGTTAGCGGGTGATCTGCTCAAGGTCTTATTCTCAGGTGTCATTGGGTAAGAGAGGGAGCCCCATGGTCCTGGTGTTGTGGATCAAAGATGAGGAAAGGAACAGTGGTCACACACACACACACACACACACACACACACACACACACACACACACACACACAAACACATACACACACAAAATAATTAATGTTCGTTTCAGTAGTCTTGTCCATGGCATTTATGAGGAATCTTTGCTGACTCAGGTTTATCAGTGGAAACTTCAGCTCATCAGCTCAACTCAATCAATCGATCAATAGAGATTTTTAAAAAAAGGGATGATAATGGAAGGCTTCAGAGATCGCAATATAGTGAAAGAGAAAACAAATCGGAATAAAAATATATAATAAAACAGAACTCATAACCTAGAGTGACAATATAAAAAAAATAGATTCTGGAGATGTTTTGATGCAATGCCTTAAAACGATACGGTAAGGGGCAATAGTGAGGTATCCTATACTATGCTTGTGAGAATGAACAATACAGTGTTATAGAGTTACCAATGATAAGCCAAAGGAAAGAAAGACAATGCATCCGGTGAACTGATCAAGCTGGCCAATACAGCTAGTCTGTCCATATTCTCTGTTCATGTTCCAAAGGAGATGGGCAAAGCATTGCCTTGTCAAAACAATTTTCACACAGAACCTGTTCAAATACAACTTTCAAAAATGAAAACAAAAACATCTCTCACTCATTTCAAATTGAAGACCCTGGTGCTAAAAGTACTGAAGTCACAATTTTAGACAATTCAAGTTGAGCCACCCTATAAATATTGTTAACAGAAAAGGTGCCTAAGCAATGCATAAAAACAGCAAAACTTTGAATGGCTGATTTTTATGGATCAATGATATTTTTGGATTTGATTTTCTCAAAATTTGTGACTTCAGTACTTTTAGCACCAGGGTCTTCAATTGGCAATTGCAAACAACAGAAAGGACAGTGACCACAGTATGTATGAAATATGTATTTCATTAGTTACATTATTATTACATACCTGTATATGTTATTGAAATATGTGGGATACTCAATTGTCAGTATAATATAAATATTATATATTTAAAATAAATATAAACACTCCTATGACTGAGACAGCACTGTCCCTTGGAATTTGTTTAACAGAAATGAAAATGACCAGGTTCAAAAGAACAGTTTGCCTTGCAATCAATTATGTGACAAATAAATCTGTTCAGGCTGTAAAAATATTATCATCTCTATTATATATTTATACGAATGTCCAGGAAAGAAATGTTGAACTTATACAGTACTTTATCTCATCCTCACATACAGCTTTTTGACAATAACACCAGCAAGTATAAACCTCGTTATTTATTTATTTGCAATTAAGAGGGCAGCCAAATTGTCCTGCTGTCAAACTCTGCTGACACTGTTAAAAGGAATTGTTTCAAAACCTTAAGATGAATGGCAGGTAAGTTAGGCTGCCACAAATTTAGAGGATTTGACGTACATATTTCAGATAAATTTGCATTTACAAGCTACAGCTTAGGCTACACAGAACCAAAGTGGTGTTTTATACAATATTATGACTTTTAAAAAACTCTTGAAACACAACCATAACAGATGCCTTTTGAAGTCACCGGTTTGATCAGTTACTATTTCTGTTTAAGTGTTGAGGTTAATGTGATTCTTAATGCACAATGTTTTTTTTTTTAAGAATATAAAAGGAACTGAAGGAAATCTGAAGTACCTGCATCAAAAATATAATATACAACACACACCCAAAAAAAGCAGAGCACAGTTATCAATACAATCGATAAAAACAGCAGCAGTAACAGTACAGTAAAATTACTACATGAGACATCCCAGCATGGAGTAAAATTAAGAGGGTGAGTGAATTTTAAGAATTCAAGCAGAACTGTTTACACGTTCTATTTCTAGTTCTTTTTTCTATGTTGTACAATTTAAATTGACAACACAGCACAGCACCATTAGCATCACTGACAATGCAAATATCTGCAAGCATCTACACTTCAACAGTACTGTGCCTACAGTATATGGTTTCAGTTTCTTAAAATGTACAAATGTGAAACCGATTACTACGATAACATAAACACGCCAATTCAACTTCTGTTTGGATGAAAGCGAGAGCTTTGGTTGCCATCACTGAAAGGATGCCCCTTTTTTTGCCGTGCTGAACGTGTGTAGGTTCCTGTGCTGACGTCAGAGACAAAAGAGCGCTCTCTGCCCTGCTCGGAGAAAAGAGAACCCGGGTTTAAGACACGCAGGATCCCGCACAATAAGGGGCTGATTAATTCACCTCTCTGTGATTCGTCGATGGCGTTCCTCGAAAAGCAGCGCAGCCTCTCAGGTCTGTCATCTGCTGCCATGGACGGGCGGAGCCGAGGCGCTGGGCACGCAGGGAGGTAAAGAGAGTTAGCGAGGCGAGCAGAGGCCCAGGTCACGAGCCCCGCATGCAGCAGTACGGCGGGAGAGAGAGACAGGTGCGCGCAGGACACGCTGCGACTCACGGCACATTACATTACATTCATTTAGCAGACGCTTTTATCCAAAGCGCCGTACAATAAGTGCATACAGAGACATCATCAAGATCACTACAGAACAGACAAGACAAAGCACATCCTTCCCATAATGTAGCAGCTATCCCTAGTAATGAACGTTGACTGTAGTTCACAGTAAGCTGTGGATAAATCAGCTATACTACACTTCTATTCTAAATACTATTATAAACTATAACAAACAGACAGGAAAACACAGGGAACTAGTTAACACAGGGAACTGATATTCCTAGGTTAGAATATCAGTCAAGGTGGAGTCTGAAGAGGTGTGTCTTCAGGCCTCGACGGAATGCAGGCACGGCAACCCATGACACAAACCCCCTTCACCGAATCTGGCTAGCCAGTACACGCCACGCAGCAGAACACACACACACACTCACACACACACACACACACACACACACACACACACACACACACACACACCTGCTCGCTCTGTAAAAGAACACAGACCCCTTACGCTCCATCACGCAACACACACCCCACCATTGAAGAAACACTCCGTCAGAGAATGCACATCCCGACCGCAGACCTCAAATTTGCAGGCAGCATAAACCACTTTGTATTTGGAGGTAAAGCGCAATATTACACATTAACAACTTAAGTTGATCCTGCCTCTGTTTACATAAGCAGCCGTCCCCAGTCTTGCCTGATGTGGCCAGGATGGCCAAGCCTGATCCACAGGCCTTCGTAAAGCATACATAACATGTTTGTTACTGCTTTAATAAGCATTTATAAGATAAAAGACCCAAAGACATACTGCATCTGCTTAAGGAAAAACATACACATTATTATACATAAATTATTATTGTGCCTTAACACACAGAGGCCTGCGAGTGGTAGCGGATTTTCGGAAATTATGAGCATCACAATTTGTTGAAATGTGTTTTGATACAAAATAGCTTTTTGTGAAACAAGTCCCTGGCTCACAAAACATTTTTGCATCCTATGAAACACTGAAGCAGAGGTATCTAAGAAGGGCCGGTGTGCACGTATGCTTTAGTTTGGGGCCAGCACTAGAACTTCAGATTCAACTAGTCAACTAATCGCAGGCTTCAATAAAGACCTTGTTTCTTTTAGAGATCTAGATTTTTTAAGTGCTGTGAGGAAAAGCCTGCATTCTCACCAGCCCTTCTTAGGTAAGATTGGACACTCCTGTGCTACAGGGAGGTGTCTATTGAATTAAATAGTGAGACACTGCGCAAGTCCTTCACAAACTGCAAATCCTCCGGCAGCTTTTGGTAATGTAAATAAAGGCTGTGCCACTGTGTTCGGTGCCGTCAGCTGAACAAAGATAGAATCTTCTCACTCACCAATTCCGCCTTGCTTATTTTCTGTAATGATTCATATTCTATTTTGAGTTTATTGTTCTTTTGTATATCTTCTCTTCATCCTTTTATTTCTCATTTTATTTATGTTTTGGTGGTTGTATTATTGCAGTACATTGCTGGAAATACCCTTTCTAAATGTATTATTATTATTATTATCATTATTATTAATGCCAATATACCTCACTCTGATAAACAGTATTGAGGACTGAAATGTAAACGTCTTAAGAGGTTTTGGCTAAATCTGATGAGTGAGACGTTCTCGTGGTGAACCACAAGATGACAGACGTCTTCTGTCGGCAGCTCCATAAGGAGTATCCCAGAGATTATTCAAATACCCATTTCCAGCAGTCCTGGGGGTGGTGACAGTGAGGCTGGATCGCAGAATGGCTCTCCAGTGTTGTTTGACCATCAGTCCTCCAATATAACCAACAACCAGCTTGTGTGTGTGTGTGTGTGTTCTGGTTTTCTTTGATCTTGGCTTAACTCCTGCGTGTCGGTGGACATCCCTCCACAGAATGTGATTCACTCCCAGTGGAGAAACGCAACACCACAATGTTAAAGGACCAAGATTTTTTTTTTGATGGACCACGAGCAATAAATAATGTGTCAAATGTCCTTTTGATGGCTGTGGCATTTTAGTCCAGGGCATTGTGTCTGCGTTTTTTTTAACTTTGCTTCAGGTCAGGGGTAAGTGCACCCCCCCAACCCCCCATGCATGAATAACCAGTAAAATGATCACCTGTCCTCAAGTGTCCCTTTTAAGTGAAAAACCACAACAGGGTCCATGCAGGCTAGTATATACTTAATGTGAGGGTGCTAGACCCAGGGACATCCATAAATGCCTGACCGACACAAACAGAAACTATACCTGCACTCAACATCTGATTGGGAATGAGCCGTTTTGGGAAAATGTAATAAAAGATTAATCAGATTCCTTTGTCCCAATAGAGATGTTTTTAGCAAGAGCGATATTAGAACATCCTATGATCATCAGTGTGAAATAATTTGTTTGTGGAAAAATTCCAGGCATTAAAATAATAAGCTATTATTTGCAGGGATATTTCAAATAGACATTTTGTGTTTTTCCGACTTAAATGAATCATGAAATGTAGACATAACATTAAATTAAATTAGCTTTTTATTATATGTATATATGAGTATATGTGAAAATATTTGGAAAGCTGTTTGATGTGTATGTTAAAAGAGACTGTATTTCTCCCCCTGTTAAGGTGCATGAATTGGGCATTGTTTCCCCATGAGGCCTTGGAGTCCTGAAATACTTTGGCCCGCCAGTGTTTGGGGCGAACAATAGCGCCCCAGTCTTTGGAGAAAACAGGCTCACTGATAGAGAACACATTTTCCAATAGCAGGTGTTTGAGTCTGTCAGTGGCTGATCCACTGCGCGGCCGGCAATGAAAGGTCCGGGTCGGCCAGGTGTGTGCGCGTTTGCCAGGTGTGTGTGTGTGTGTGTGTGTGTGCGTCGTCGAGCTCCCGTCTTACCCTTATTGGGTTACTCCTCGCAAGGCGCTCGTTCTCGGAGGGCTTCACGGGGCCCCGGTGGATTTAGCGAGCGAAGAAAAGATTAGAGATCACTCATAAAGAAAGATGGGGGGGGTGGGGCTGGGTCTTCTATTTTCTGTCTTGATTCAATGGCCATGTCTGTTTTATAAATTTTTTTCTGAATATCAGGAAGCGATATCAGACATAAGGAACTGTGTTAAGCACGGTTGCTAAGGAAACCAAAATGTGATAAGTTTTAACAAAATTTTATACTAGTTGTTAAAAATCTAATTTAAGCCATCTAAACTTCTGTGCTTCTTTGTTTTGAAAACTATATTGCATAGGACAACATTTTCACAAATGGGCCTAAATGGGTCCATGCCACAATTGGTCATGATACCGGGCTCCTTAATACACACATTCAAGTCCTCATTAGCCACATGACTGCCTGTTTATACAGGGTTTAACAAAGGGAGCTGTCTGCTGTTCAACCCCCAGTCTTTATTCAAGCCAACTGGGAGCTCATCTGCGGCAAGATACATTTATAAATAAATTTGTACTTTTTTTCGGTTGATATGATGCCAAGATGTGATAATGACCCCCCCTCCCCCCCACCACTCTCTCTCTCTCTCTCTCTCTCTCTCTCTCTCGCTCACACACATACACACACACACACACACACACACACACATGCACACACACACATGCGGAAGCCAAATATGTGAATCCCCCACGCCTTCCATTCATTGAAGGAAATGAAATGGCTAATCAGGCGATCTGCTCCCTCGTCATACTGATATGAGGCTTATTGCACAGAGTAGTTATTGAGTGGATTAGAATTATGGAGCTGACTCTCCTGTCAGGTGGACACCATTGCACAAATAATGGATGGTGAGATCAGAAAATCATTAATTGCCAGAGAGTGCCCTCAACAACGGGAAGTCGACACGAGCAGGGAGAGAAAGACGGAAACAGCCCACAGTAGTGACCACTGGCTAGCATCCCTAGACTTCAGTGTGCAGGTGGTGGTCTGGGCTTCCCCCCAGTAATTAAAAATGATACAACAATGATTTCTCCGTGAGAAGACTTGCGGTGTACTCAAAGCAATCGTGAGATTGGCACTTTTTGAAAAAGAAAATGTACAAATAATTAAAGGATTTGTGAACGCTAATGATTCATCCCTTTCCTTTCACCCTTTGCTTTGTGTCTTTCACTGTCCTGAGAAACAAGCTAAGAGCATAGAGCAAATAATGACTAGGCCTATGCATGCCTTTGATGTTAGAAATTGTACTAAACTTTGAATGTGTAATTACATTTTGAGTTTGAATGTGTAGATTCCTCTGTAAAAGTGTGACGTGAGAAGAGAAAACTAAATTCCCTCACTTTTTCACTGACTCACTGACACATTCACTCACTCACTCACTCACTCACTCACTCACTCACTCACTCACTCACTCACTCACTCACCTGTAGTCACAGCCATTGCACTGTTCAGTTCAGTTCTTAACATTCTTTGGGAAAATATAGTCATAGACGTGATACTACTGTAGTTCATTACCTCATTCTCCATTTATCTTTCAGTGAAAATGTATTCTTATTTGCTTTACATGAAATAATGTATTTTTCTGCATTTAGCCAAACGTGGAGAAGTGTAAGAGGGGAAAAATAAACCAATGGATCAAGGATATCATGGCATGGACATTCCTGTCTTCCACAGAACCACTACACAGGGCAAGATCTCACCACAGACTGGCATTGAAATTTGTTGATGGAGACCAGAAATAACACTGAACTGATATCCTGTTTGATTTTATAACGCACACTAAAAACTAAATTGTCAGCACTTGAAATAGTTTCTCTCTCACTGGTCCGTTTTCCTTCACAGATCACAGGTGTAACTCAAGAAACGCTCACAGTGCAGACTAAAAAAAAAAATTACTTCAAATAAGTCTTTGTTGGGTCACTCCATCAAAGTTGTAGTTACAGACCGTAAAAAAACCGCTCTTAACAAAGTCAATTATCTGTTTTAAAAAAAGGTAAGAACAAAATACATAAATTGATGAGTGAACATTGTTTCGGGAGATCTGATATCGCATTTGCTGGAGAAATTAAGCCAAATTGCCGAAATAATAGCCGAAGCTGAGGAACACAAGGAGGGTTGGGGGGAGGGGGGGTGAGGGGGGGGGGGGGTGGCGTGGGGGATGAGTGATTTTTGGCAGGCCATGAAGAGACCGAGAGGTGTGCTGCGTAGTGCTTAGCCAAAATGAAAACCCTGCTTAACGGAGCAGAGATCAAAATAGGGGGCCAGTGGAGGCTTCACCTGGGCCTTTGTTATTGATGAGTCTGTCATCCCCGCTGATATTGGGGCAGTAATGGCAGCCGATGATTAGGCCACTCCTGAGCTATTAACTACATTTCTTATTCCTTTTTTTTTTTTACTTTTCTGCCGGTGCCCTGGAAAGCCAGATGGGTAACAATGGGCTCTTTCATGGGCGTCCCGGGCTCAAAACCCCAGGACTGCGTCCACCTGACCTGAAAGACACGACTGTTGCGGGGTTTTTTTTTTCCTGCCGAGCCTAAGAAGCCAGGGGATGAGATAAGGGTCAAAGGTCGCCGTGCGGTGTTATCTGAAATGAAGGGGTTCTGAGTGACCGGGCCGCTGAAAGACGTCTGTGGCGAAATTACAGAAAATTGGCTGTTTTGTCAACATTTCATCGGCAGATTTACAGAAAACCGACCCCCCGGCCGTCTCTCCCTCTCTCCCTCTCTCCCTCTCTCCTTCTCTTTGTCTCACTCTCTCTCTTTGCAGATAGCTAAGGGGATTGGGCCGGTCAGAATTGACTGACAAACAAATCTCCCCTTTCTTCCTCCCTCACTTTCTCGCTCTCAAGAAGCGATATTTAATATGATCTGTTTTTAATGATCCTTAAGTGACTGAAATTACATCTCCTGCAAAAACATGTAAGATTGGGGTATTAAAGAGGAGATGTAATATGATGATGTGTTTCAGATTTATGGTGATCAAGACAAAACCCATTTGTTTTTGGTTCAAAATTGTATTACAAAAGAGAATATAAATAAGGAATAGGCTGAAGTACAACTAAAATGTTGATATTATCGACAGAATGAAACATTTAAAAACTTAAAAATAGCTTAATACTTACTGCTTAGGTACTCAAGTACAGTTCAATGAACATGAACACAAACACACAACACGTGAACTATTTGTGTAATGCTAATGTTCATTTCAGCTTTTAGGATTTATGCTTCATAAATCTCAGATGGACAAACGTTCTCAGAAGCTGCTTTCTTTCCCTACTTTTCTATTCACTGTCCTTTTAAACCACTACAGGATGTCCAAATAGAATTAAAAAGTGAAATATCTCTGACAAACAAATCTACTATTCCTGTTATTTCTTACAATTTTACATTTATACTTTTAAACTGCAAGTCGCAGGCTACACTTTTTGGATTTGTATCTTTAAATATAAAATACTGTCTGCTATTCTTTTATAAATCACACAAAATTAATTGCTTGGTTAATTAGCTAACCATCTTTAGAATGCTTTGAAAGTTTATTACAGGGATTATATTATATATTTTCAGAATGCTTGGTTTGCTATGATCTATGATGAATATGACACATTATCAAACGCTGTTAATTAGCATGCGTGGTGTCATTACTGCGCTTCACACCGAGCCACTGGAGAAGTTGCTTTCCTGCTCACTCACATTGCTACAAGGTCACATTGCCATCCATGAGTTTTGTGGACTGTTGTTCAGAATGAATATGTTTATTTGCTAAACATTTATTAACCGGATCTCAAGCACTTCAAGCACCCATAGAAACAGCACTGTAGTGGACCACATTTTATTTCTGCAACTGCTATGAGGATGAGGATGCACCCAACATCACTGTGATGAGAGTCAGCTTTCTCTCCTCACGGGGGGTCAGGGGTAAATACAACAGAGACCCCATTCTCTGGCGTCTGTTTTGATTTCACATGAGTAAAATGGCTGCAGAAACGAGCATTCTGTTTAATGTGGGGATGCAGGGCCAAGCCATCCTTCAGCTGGCCCATGCAGATTGTATCAGCCACAGCTGTGACCGTGGCTGGTTGAGCAGGGTCAAACAAACCCCCAATGCATAGCCTACACACCTCGCTCTGAGCTAACAAGCTATTGCTAACGAGCACACAGGCATGCAGGGGTTTTCCTGCGTAGAAAACTTTCAGGTGGTTGCGTTGCCGATTTCCTGGTTTGGTCTTCGAGAAAATATAAAAAATTGGCCAAAGAAATTTTGTCCAAAATGGCGGTCTTCAGGCCAGCAGGGTGGTACGGTAGGCAATGGCATCTTGGCAGTGGTAGAGCGTTGAGGCAGTGTAGGACCTAGGACAGCAGAAGAAGCCGAAGACAAATTCTTTCACTCAGCGTGTGTAAAAGGTAAACACTTACTTTACTTAGGGGACAAAAAAAGCTTTCATAACGAACTACATGATGGCTAAAATGATGCAATCATTTATGTTATAAATTTGGTGGCCAATGGGGACTACTGATTGTTACAGCTTGATCAACGTTGTTTTGTTGAAAAGAGGTTATCACAACCTCTGCAAGGTACAAACTTTAATTTAAATTTTAAAAAAAAATTACTATTTATTCGCTGAATTTAACTATTTGAAAAAAATATAACTGTAAATGTAGCATGTGAAAAGGTTTTAGGCTTCCAGTTGTTCCATTAACACTTTTTTTTTTTAAAGTTCTCAAAACCTGATTGACTTGTTAAGCCTTAATTTAAGCCAAGTGAAAACAATTCCAGGGCTTAATAAATACTCTGACCCTTCTAACCTCTCAGGAGCTGACTGAGGACTTCAAAATAAAGATAACTGACTCTTGCAAAGTAGGGCAACGCTATAAGAAGATATTTAAACACTTCCAGCTTGGAATTTCCACTGTCAGAAACACAATTAAGAAATAGAAGTGAAGGGGAGCTGTTAAAGTCAAGGCAAGATCTTGAAGACAGAGAAAAATCTCAGATAGAACTGCTCACAGACTGCTCAGGTATGCAAAGCAAAACCCACATATCACTGCAAAAGACCTGCAGAAAGGTTTAGCAACACTGGAGTGGTGCACCGGTCCACTGAGCAGCGTTGCTTACACAAAAATGATGTGCATGGAAGAGTTGTCAGAAGGAAACCTTTCCCACGATCTTATCACAAAACTCAACGTCTGAAGTACGCAACGCAACACTTAGATAAGGCAGAGACACTTTTTGGAATAAAGTGCTGTGTACTGATGAGACAAAAATTGAACTCTTTGGCCACAACCAACAACAAAAGATACATTCAGAGAAAAACTGGAAGCATTTGAAGTAAAGAGCACCTTGCCAACTTTTAAATATGGGGGTATACCCATTATGCTTTGGGGTTGGGTGGCAGCCAGTGGCACAGGAAATATTGTGCGGGTGAAATGAAGAATGGATTCAACAAACTATCACCAAATCCCAGAAGCTAATGTCCCAGAGTCAGTGAAGAAATTGAAGATGAAATGAGTTTGGATATTTCAACACTGATAACAATGATCCGAAACATACCTCAAAATCAACCAAGAACTATTTAAAGGAATGAAATATTAAGGCTTTGGAATGGCATTCATAGTCCCTAGATTGAAAATCTGTGGGGAGATCGCAAACATGCAGTGCATGCAAGAAGACCTAAGAATACTTCTGAACTAGACGGGTTCTGCAAGGAAGAGAGGTATAAAATTCCTTTAGCAAGAATAGAAAGACTGTTAGCTGGCAACAAGAAATGTTTGGAAGCTGTGACATCTGCCAAGGAGGTGTTAAGTACTGACTGACAGGGTGTCCAAGCCTTTGTATGTGCCACATTTACTCTTTTATTTCTTCAATCTATTAAATTCATGAAATAAAAAGGATTTACAGAAACAGGCCATTTTTAAATTTGGTCCCTGCAGAGCTTATTTTCACTCAGAAAACCAAAACAAGTTGACCAGGGATGCCCAAACTTTTGCAGACCACTGGATGTCCAATTTACGTAATTTTGACTTAGATCACAATTTCATAAATGCATCCCTGATGTAAAATGACTATTTCCAGTAAGCAACACAGTAAACCAAACTCCCACAGTTCACAGTCAGCTAAACATACCTGCAATACAACATTGCTTTTTTAATACAGGTAGGGACACCCTTGTAACAGACTCAAAGAATGCCATGTTAATGTGTGCTACAGGACTGATGGACTGCATCAAGACCACAAAGAGACTGGCAGGAAGTTCTACAAAATCAACAAAAATAAGAGTGAAATAGCACAAAAGTAGAGCGTCGCACCGGCTCATTAATTGGTTGGGAGGGCCAGAGGACCATGGGTGCCAGCCAAACAACGGACCAGGGGCCACATGTATAAAACTCTGAGTAAAAGAATGCGTAAAAGAATGCTCAGGGTGAAAGTCAAAAATCTGCTTAAAAAAAGTTTTTAATTTTCTACCTCTGCCTTTCGGTCACTATGTCGCCATATCACACTGACGCCAAACATTGCATACATATAGTGTCCAGCATATGCAGAGGTACGCAGATTCTCATAACACGTGCTATTTTATACATTTGAATTTATGCGTGGAAACTCCTTTAAGAGAAGAAAGAGAAACCGGAGATGACAAAGCAGAGAGAAGAAAGAAGAAAGCAAAAGATAAGAAACAGGAGAGGAAGCGGAATGGGACAAAAAGCACAGAAGTGGATGAAGGAAAAAGCAGGAGAAGAAGAATAAGTGGGGGGGGGGGGGGGGGGATGGGGCGGAGCACGACTGAGACTCCTGGGAAGGCAGTGGGGATGTGAGCCCAGATGATAGGGCAGCCCCAGCTTTTGGAGGGAGTTCAAACACGGCGGGGTTCTGGAAAAGAAAAAGGGGCTCAGCGAAACCCAGGGCCCTTTGGAAAGAGCGGACAGCCAGGAGACTGGTTTCAGGGAACATTCTGGAAGGCTGCGTGCCAAAAGAGCTGTGGGTCACGCGGGCTGCTATGGCGACCAAGTTCACTTTTCACAAAGCTTCGCCCCGTGCGCGAGCGAGTTCCGAACGTCCGGCCAAAACAACGCTAAGCGCAACGTTAACAGCCGCGATCTAACTGATAAAGTAAAAATCTCAGGCGCATAGGCATGCAGCACAATGAGAGTGCTCATCCGTCGCGGTTAGCCCAATAAACATATTTCTGCGCAGAAAAGCTCTTGGGAAAGGTTCCCAGACAGTGTCTGGGTGTGGGATTTAAACCGCTGCTCTGTGACCGCGGCAGCAGGAAGTCGGGAGCGCTTGCTTTCTCAGCCACCTGCGAGTGAAAAGCATTCCTGTACGACGGAGCCTTTGGGACGCCCGCCTCACGCCGACAGCGCTGGCAGTGCTCCGCGCTCCGATGTCTGTCTCGCGTCGCCTGCCAGCCGCGATAAACGCTCACCCGCCGCTTTGCCCAGCCCTCGAAAAACAAGCAAGCAAACAAAAAGCTAATCAATACATAAATACATCAATTTCTTATCTGATGGTTTTGCTTTAAAATTAATTTTCAAAGTAATAAGTGATGTTTGAAGCATAAACCCACATACAGTAAAGAGGGAGAGATAGAGAGAGAGAGAGACAGCAGAAAAGTGTCTTGTGATTGAGTATTAAGAAGAGTGCATCGACTGAAATTAGACATTGGTGCGGTAAAGAGAGAGAGAGCATCTTATGATTAAAGCTTTATGCCTCCACTGACTCATACAGTATAAGGCTTTCATCTAAAATCCAGCGCTCTCCCACTGACCTCTGGTCTGTGTCTGTTATTCCCCTGACCAAGACAACAAGAATCCCGGGCATGTTGTTTCAGCCCCCCTGAGGCCGGAGGGGGGTCCGGCAAAGTATCTTTCATTAAAGTATAAAACCCCGGGAATAAGATACGGGGCCCCACGATAAGATCTGGTAATGCGGGTAACATGGAATTATGGAAAAAAGAAAATTGTCATTTTGTAAATAAGCACCTGTGATCTCCCATGAAAGCCCCCTGTATGCGGACCGGGGACGTGCGGGAGAGGGCACGGCGTTCGCAACCCAATCCAGCCTGGAGTAGAGGGGGGGGGGGGGGGGGGGGGATTACCGCCAGGGAGCCCGGGGCTGTAATACTGGAGCTATGGAAGGTCAGCGGCGGGAAATCCACTCGCTGAACACTGGGGCCTCCGCCACGTGCTCATGGACACAGGCAACGCTGCACAGGCCTCCACATTGTGAACACAAACACAGGCAAAGCTACACAGGCCTCCACCTTGTACACACAAACACAGGCAACGCTGCACAGACCTCCACCTTGTACACACAAACACAGGCAAAGCTACACAGGCCTCCACTTTGTACACACAAACACAGGCAACACTACACAGGCCTCCACTTTGTACACACAAACACAGGCAACACTACACAGGCCTCCACTTTGTACACACAAACACAGGCAACACTACACAGGCCTCCACTTTGTACACACAAACACAGGCAACACTACACAGGCCTCCACTTTGTACACACAAACCCAGGCAACACTACACAGGCCTCCAAATTGTACACACAAACCCAGGCAACACTACACAGGCCTCCAAATTGTACACACAAACCCAGGCAACACTACACAGGCCTCCACATTGTACACACAAACACAGGCAACGCTACACAGGCCTCCAGATTGTGAACACAAACACAGGCAACGCTACACAGGCCTCCACATTGTACACACAAACATAGGCAACACTACACAGGCCTCCACATTGTGAACACAAACACAGGCAACACTACACAGGCCTCCAAATTGTACACACAAACCCAGGCAACACTACACAGGCCTCCAAATTGTACACACAAACCCAGGCAACACTACACAGGCCTCCAAATTGTACACACAAACCCAGGCAACACTACACAGGCCTCCACATTGTACACACAAACACAGGCAACACTACACAGGCCTCCAAATTGTACACACAAACCCAGGCAACACTACACAGGCCTCCACATTGTACACACAAACACAGGCAACACTACACAGGCCTCCAGATTGTACACACAAACACAGGCAACACTACACAGGCCTCCAAATTGTACACACAAACACAGGCAACGCTACACAGGCCTCCAAATTGTACACACAAACACAGGCAACGCTACACAGGCCTCCAAATTGTACACACAAACACAGGCAACGCTACACAGGCCTCCACTTTGTACACACAAACACAGGCAAAGCTACACAGGCCTCCACTTTGTACACACAAACACAGGCAAAGCTACACAGGCCTCCACTTTGTACACACAAACACAGGCAACGCTGCACAGACCTCCACTTTGTACACACAAACACAGGCAACGCTACACAGGCCTCCACCTTGTACACACAAACACAGGCAAAGCTACACAGGCCTCCACTTTGTACACACAAACACAGGCAAAGCTACACAGACCTCCACTTTGTACACACAAACACAGGCAACGCTGCACAGACCTCCACTTTGTACACACAAACACAGGCAAAGCTACACAGGCCTCCACTTTGTACACACAAACACAGGCAACGCTGCACAGGCCTCCACTTTGTACACACAAACACAGGCAAAGCTACACAGGCTCCCAGCAGCGGCCCTTTTAGTTATGTGGATCTCTCTGAAATGAATACAACGTGCCCCAATAATGCCAACGCGTGGATTGTTTCCGCACTGGAGACCAAAAAACTAAATAAGTCAAATGAATGAATAGGATCTGTTGCTGGTGCTCAGTTTCAGGAACTGGCCCTCTGCTGGACAGTGACAGCTCCACCACTGTCCTTTACAGCTGTAACACCTGACCCCTCCTTTGAGGCGCAGTTGCCATGGTTTTTTGGGTGGGGTGGTGGTGGGGGGGAGGGGGTGGGGTGTGATGGATGATTGTTGGGGGCCGGGGCGGTGGCAGCAGCCTCTTGCTCACGAGTCTGGTGGTTTCCATGAGACCATGCAGAAATAAAAGTCAGGAGAACAGATCATCTGTCTATCCTAACTACAACCTGGGGAAAAGGCACCGGAAAAGAGAAACCACTGCGCGAGAGAGAGAGAGAAAGAGAGAGAGAGAGAGACAGAGAGAGAGGGAGTGACAGAGAGAGGAAGAGAGAGACAGACACAGAGAGAGAGAAAGAGAAGGAGAGACAGAGAGAGAGGGAGAGAGAGAGAGAGACAGAAAGCGAAAGAGAGAGAGAGAGAGAGACGGAGCTCTTCAGTAGAGCAGGTGCATACAGGAACAGGCCGAGCCAGCAGACTGTCACAGCATGTGCGGTGATGCGGGTTTACGCCGCCTTTCGCCGCGGGAAAACGGGAAAACCTCTCTAATTAGCGCTGCTTTGAGGAATCACAGCATCTTTCTGGGAGAGGATTCCTGCTGTCTGGCCCTCTCCACAGCCAATGAAATAGTAGAGCAGGCTTCGCCGACTGAGAACGGCTGGAGGCCTGTGTGTGGCTCCCCTGACTGCAGTTACACAGTACTGCTCTCCGAGCCACCGCTCCCCGCAGCACACTGCTTCTGCTCAGGCATTGCTGCTCAGATTTAAGGCAACAGGAATGCAGCCAAAGCAACAACAACAACAACAACAACAAAAACAAACAGGAACAGGAAGACAAACGGACGTGCGGAGGTTAAAGCAGCTTGGGGACTTTCTTTAAGAGCTCGCTGTTCGCGCTTTCCCGTGGCGGCTCGTATAACAGGTCACCGCGGTAATGGTCACCGTGGATCCCGCCGTGTATGCGCGCACCAACCGCCAACTAACCGCCGCCGCCCAGGGGGGTGGGCCACTTGTGCGGAGGCTCACTTTAAGCTCCGTGAGTTTCAAGTCATGTGACCCACAGGTGCTCCGATTTTTAGATGTTTTTTTCTATGCGTAGGTGCCTTTCGGCAAAACCACGCTGATTTATCAGTGTGCAAGCATGCTGGCCTAAGGGCCCCAGTCTTCCTACTGCAGCCGCACACAGGACCGCTCTCCCCAACCCCCAGCGCTAAAGCCTGGCCGTACTTCGTACGGGAGAATGTCATTTTGTTTAATGTTGGGTGTGAAAGTATACTTGTTTGTTTTTAATTGAACAAAACCTTCCCTTGGCGGTTTTAACTAGATGCAGAGGGAAGCAAGATAAGCAAAAATACTGAGGCAGCAATGTTACAAATTGTAAGAGTTTTGGAAATACACACCACCCCAATGATACATTTCATGATTCATATCCATTCAGCTGCCGCCTGCAAACAACTTTCTTACGTTTAAATGGCTGCCGACTGATGTCTACATAATAAAAAAGAGAAATGCTACAGGACATTACTTTATTGTTCAATTCTCCCTTAACACCAACTGTGGAACCAAAGCCAAGACTGTGCCTCACCACTGAAGTCTTAATACAGGCCTGCTTTCTGATTGGCTCCCCAAACTGCCTCTCTGCCCCCAACCCTTGGCTCACCCTTGAAGGTCTGCCACGCTGCGCCTGGTGATGTCGTGCCTGGAGCCCGGCCATTCTGAGCATGTTCCATGGCAAGATGAAGACGAATGACTGGGGAGGGGGGGGGGGGGGCCAGAAAGTCTGTAAACCTCAAAAACCCAGCGCGGGGGCGTCATTCCGTTGGCCTAAACTCACCCCTGCCAGCGCAGGCCATAGTGGACAAAGTCCAAATGGAAGGGGAGGGTTTGAAGAGTGTGCCATTACATCTGAGCAGAGAATCTGGGAAGCCCTGTGGTCTCCACTTCAGGAGGCCACAAGTCCTGGTTTCAACCTGCTGAAATCTGAGCGAGTGATCATTTGCATGGCCGATCTCCAAAGCAGCCACAAACCCGATGTCGATTTAAATTCAGACCAGGCCATTACTTGGGGATTAGTATTCTCCAAACATTACAACGGGGTCAAGCTGCGGGGAAAGAGCCTTACAACGCCCAGGTGCTGTGAAATTGGGTATGCTTACAGTAGTCTTGTCGAAAATACCTAAAGATACACCTATTCCTATGTCCAAAAAGGAAATTGTACAAATAGACTTCCTTCCCTTATGCTGTTGGCTCAAGACTTTGCCAAAGCGAGACAGCTGCTTGTTGACACCTCTTAGTGTTGCCCAGTGGGCCATCGATTGGCATCTCTGTGGTGCTACTCTGTTTCACCCAATTATCCGCAGCTTGCCTTGACAAATTCTCGGTTTCCTTTAATAAACTGCGGCTTGGAAACCATTTTACCTGGGGTCCGGTCTCGGAAAACACTTTACCTGGGGTCCGCTTCTTCTTCCCGTCGCTTAACCACCCTTTTCATTTTCCTTTCCATAAACCTAATCCCCGCCGCTAGTAAAGCAGCCAATGACTAATGAATCCCCCTCCCTCATGCCGGGGTTCGGCAGGGGCCAGCCGGGAGTTTCTCCGAAGAGAAAGGGAGCGGCAAAAGGGGGGGGGGAGAGGCCGGAGGAGGAGGAAGAAAAAGAGAGAAATCTCATTGCGCTTTAACTGATGTGTTCCTTGTCTCTCCTGGATAGTTTCTTCATCACCTCTTTAAATTTTAAAGCGTTTGGCACGCGGTCCTTGCCAGGTACTCCAGAGGAAGGCCGCAGAGCAACGGGGGTCAACAGCGGCCGTAAATTTAGAAATTCTCCAGACTGGAATTATTCATGGGCGCTCTCAAGGAATACAAACAGGTTTCTGCTTTGTTATAACGCTCCGTGCGGGAGTAAGGGCCGCTCCGTGCGGGAGTAAGGGCTGCACGGTGGGGTGGGGGCATAAAGCTCTTCTGCTACGTCACGTGATCTCACATATCTGATACGTTATGGCGGGCGACGAGAACGTTCCATTTTTTGCTAAAATAACGTGCGGGGGGAAAGCATGGATTCCGCTTTCTTGGATCAAAGGTTCCCGTGCCGTTCCAAGGCCGAACCCTCTTAAAGCACTGCTCACAAGGTGTCTTTGAAGCTTTATAAGTGTTTAATAACCAGTCCAGTGCAATAAGTGTGCACCCGGAGTTGCAATTTAATTAGTTCCCCAAAGATGTCTCTGGTATGAACATGAAAGGCTGGAAATTGAATCAAGTCACTCAAATTTCTTGGCCATGGCTAACCAGCAAGGAAAAAAAAAAAATGTGATTAACAGGGGATGGCATTGTGGAGTCGTAAGATAACTCTTTGGAACTGTGCTTTGGAGTATTAACCGCAGACCTACAGTCAAATTAACTTGTCATGTCAAGAGATTCTGGGGTTCAGAGATGTCAGACTCCATGAATATAAACAGATCAGCAAAACAAATAGGAATCCTTCAGCCCCCGTCAGCCACAACCCCCCCCCCCCCCACCCCACCCCCCAACCACCCCACCCCCCAACCACCACCACCACCACTAACAAAATGTGTAACCTGCTCCAAGCTCCCCATAATTCTCTCTCCAGGAGCAATGACAGACTCCTTCAGTGCAGAGGGAGGAGGGGGGACAGGTGGGGTTTGGAGTTGGCAGACATTTTCTTTCACACCTCATTCCAGCACTTTGCAATAAGTGACATTACTGTGACTTTAGCCTAGGAACGAGGCGGGTTTCTCCATCTATCAACCCCTTTACCCGCCCCCACCCAGTGCCCCCCCCCCCCCCCACCCCACATAACCCCCCCCCCCCCCCGCCTCTCCTTCCACCTTCTTCTCCCCCTAACCTCCAGATCGGCCTCAGAGATTTATGCTGGATTATGCAGATGTGTGCCCGCTCGACCTCGCTCAAGCCCAGGTCATATTTCGGAGGCTTCCCGCTGAGGTAACAGCAAGCGTGCCTCAGAGGACCGAAGTGGAGCAGGTGTCGTACCCCACAACCATACCCCAGAACACAGAGCGAGGCTGGGGGCGGGGGGGGCATTCAACTTCACTTCATTATACTTATGCTTGTCTATTTTTAAACCTCTTATGCTCACGGAGATGTGCGTTCGTGCCTGTCTCGCTGAAGTGCGTCCGTGCCTGTCTCGCTGAAGTGCGTCCGTGCCTGTCTCGCTGAAGTGCGTCCGTGCCTGTCTCGCTGAAGTGCGTCCGTGCCTGTCTCGCTGAAGTGCGTCCGTGCCTGTCTCGCTGAAGTGCAACGGGGCTCAGTCAGAAGCCGCGGAGATCAGAGGGAGTCATAAACAAGACAGACTGCGCTCTTCGCCAGGCAACCTGGCTCCTTCTGTACAAACAAATGAAAACAAACCTACCCCCCTATCACCCCCTACTATGTGGTACTCCGGCGATTTCACTGCACAATTCGGTTAGATTTGAAAAAACGTAACCTTTGGACCTACGTTCTTTGATCTTTAAAAACACAGAGCACAGATTCTGTTGGGCCGGCGGCCACATTCTGCTGTAAGAAAGCTTATGGCAGGTCAAAAAAGACCTTCAAAAATACATAATTTGATTTGGCACAAAACCCCCGTCACAGCCACGGGATATTCTTTACATATTTTTGTGCGTATGTGCAACTGCAAAATCGAACTAAGAGAGAGAGTATGACTCCACGGTGAACACATACTGCAGGTAATGGTTATGGAGCTCCTGAGACTGCAGTGGGTTCTGCAGTGGGTTACATGCAGTAATGACCACAGACAAATCCAACATCCTTTCTTGTTAGTGGAAATATTTTACATCTGTGCATGTGTGAATGAAAGACAAGGTAGATATGTGGATGTTTGGAAAGAAAAGAAGGTGAGAAGCCCGTCCACAGAAGTATGCTGTACCCTGTCCCCTAAATGCTGTGGTCTGCGCACTATGAACCTATGAATCTAGCATCTCACTGCTGTTAAGATGCATGTATGTGTGTATGTGTGTGTGTGTGTGTGTGCGCGTGTGTTTGTGTGTGTAGTGCAATGTGAGAAAATAGGGTATACTGAACAATCACAGGAAAATAAATGTAATGTTAGATACAGTATATTGTGTACTCAACCATACGTGTGTGTCAGAGCTGTGTCAGCCATGTTTGCATTTGTTTGTGTATGTATATATGCATTTACATACAGTACATAAAGGAGTGTGTATGTGTGTGTGTGTGCGTGCACTTACAGTATGTGTGTGTGTGTGTGTGTGTGTGGGGGGGTGTATTCATATGTTTGAGTGTGTGTATATGTGTGTGTGTGTGTGTCAGCCACACTGCCGCAGGAAGGCACATAGCTGGGTTTGCAGGCTGGTTGAAATTCCGCCATTCCTCCGTTTAGCCTGACACCGAGCGCAATGAATAATTTAGCACAGCTGGGGCCTGCATCTCAGAGGCCGTGGAATACAAAGTGAGTATGACTAAAGCCGCCTCAATAAAGGGCTGCTGTGGACGCTATCGTAAGACAAACAGGATTCCTGAATCACAAAAAAACAAGAGAATTATAGAGCACCGCAGGGCATCCTGTATAATTTGAAAACAGAAAAAGGCCTACAGTTGTCACCAACAATGTTTTTAAAGACAATTATTAGACTATTAAGCTAATTTTTTAAAAAAATTATTCTAAAAACGTATGTATTGTACTGATTAACATATTCCATCCACAACCACAACTGCAGCAGTAATATATACTGCGACAGTTCCAAGTGAATCAGGTTTTCCCCGTGTGCTTTCTCAATGGATTCCGGTGACACTGTCGAAGTGGAAAAGTTTACAAAAATATTTACTGGCTGTCGGCGCGATTACGAGCGTAATTCAATTAGCTGGGGGGGGTCACGCCCCGGCCTACGGGTCAAAGTTAAGGCTACGAGCACTGTTAATAATGCGAGTCAGGAGTGGTGTGAACTGTCGGTTCTGTTGGGTCAGACGGGTCGAATTAAAGCCTGCGGGCTCTGCCTTCCGGGCCCGGCGCTCAGCAGCTCCATGGCAACCCGGGACCAAATGGCCCTTGAGATTGACCTGGAGCCGGTCACCGGAGCGCACAAACAGAGAGGGGGAAACGCATTGATTTGGCACAACGTCTCCGAGTCGGGCGAGCCATTCGGAACCCCCGTCTCTTTGATGTTTTAAAAAATGAAGAGAGAGAGAGAGAGAGAGAGAGAGAGAGAGTGACTGATGACTTATGTGGAAGAGAGCGCTGAAAGATTAGTCACACGCAATTGCAACGTTTCATCAGGATTACCCATTTAAAACGCAACGTGCAACGTGTGGCGCACGTTATTTTAAAAAACCCATTTTTCTTTCGTGGCTTCTCAGCGTAGTCGCGGTAATGTCTTTGCAGACATGATTTGGCATCTTTAGAGGCTAATTTGTTTTCACGGAGTGACTAGCGCTGGCCTCTCTCCCTTCTCCCTTCCTCCACCTGTTGACAGGTGGGATTATCTTGTGGAAACAATGCTGGCCTGAGACTGTTATGGTCGTGGACGGAGTTGGATGAAAACCTGCGAGCGCACTGTGTGTGGATGAAAAATGTAGCAGAGGGAATAAAGAGACAGATTCTAACCCAACATCGCATCGTCGCCGCTACCACAATGAGAAACATAGCCATGGAAGACTTCTGTAGGCTGTAGCTCATGTGCTGTGCCAAATAAATGCTTCAGTAATTTGGGAAATGCATTATGTGGCACTCTACTAAGCTAAAACTTTGAGATGCAAGTAAATTGAAAGCCTGATAGCCAGGCCTCCCAAAATGGCTCAGTTGGCAAAGGTGCTTACCTGAATTGCAGTGTAGGCCCTATAGCCTGGGCATTGCAGGTTTGAACCACAGGCTATGCCATTAGCCAACTCTGTCTGGGTGTCCGTGTGACACCTTAGTTCTTCCTGAGGTCAGTTGCCCTTGGGTAACTGCTACATTGGATTCTTCCAATGTGCCAAGTGTCTACAGGGTGTCAGTTAGCAACAACACAAGTGTCAGAGGAGTATTCATGGTTCAGTGTAAAGTGAAATGAGCAATTCCAAAATGAGGAGAAAAAAAGAAGATAACTTTTTAAAACAAATGTCAAATTATATTAAAATGCAAAAAATTATAATCGTGCAGCATAGCAGCATAGCATGCTGGAACAAACTTGGTCTGAAATCTTATCAAGAGCTTTGATCAAGTAATCATATCTACACACATTAATAATTTCAGCCCCTCTTTAACAAAAGTAGGAAGACTTTTGAGGTCCTTCACAAATTAATGTAGGTGACACAAAGTATCACAATGTCACACATTCAAATTCTTGCAGCATAACGCAAAGTGTTGAGGATGTTATGACAATGCAAAGGGAGAAAAAACAGATTGTTTCTATGTACTTGTCCGATTATATCTGGAAACTACGTGATTAATATCCTGAGCGATGCGGACACAAGCTCTTGGTCTCCTTAGAGTCCGGCGGTTATTAACAGTTTCAAGATGAGCTGCTTTGACTGACACAAATCACAGCTGTTCTGCCCTGTGGGGATCGCCGTTCGGGGAGGAACGGAAAACAAGTTGGACGAGGGCGGGAATTTATTGCACGACAAATGCGTGGCAGCGTGGTCCAGGGCGGACATAAATCAGGGCGTTTCTCGTTGGGATACGCCCTGCGTTTGATTTAGGTTTGCGGTGCAGGAAATCTCAAGCCACCCCAGCTGCAATTAATCCAGTGCAGGGGGGGTTTGGTCTCGCACCCCTAGTCCAGTGTACTGTGATGCTGACGCACAGGGCCGCAAATCCCTGGGACAAGCTGCACCTGGTGTGGTTAGGCTACAGGTTGCTGTACCTGTCCACAGTACATATCTTTCAGTGGCATACTTGTACATATCTACTGATATGTCACTAATAGGCCGACCACTACCCATCAAAAGCATCGCATTTCATTATTCATCTGTTTTGTAAATGACTAAAAAAGGCTTGTATGCACATGAAACAGAAATCTCTTCATACAGTTGGATATTTTCTGGTGGAACTGAAGTCTCCCTCCCACTCACGATTTGAACCAACAACCCTCTGGAGAGACTTGTTATTCAAGGTATGTTTTTGCTTTATAATTTTGCTGAGGCCAAGATGGTGGGTTACAAAAAAATGTGGTTTTAACAACACTCACTCGATACCCCTTCTGAGAGGATGTTCTACTCCCTTGGTTTTTTTGTAATTGAGTGTTAGAACTACAGGAGACACCAGAGACATTCAGAAGAGTCACCAAGATACAACAGATAACAGAGGAGAGAGGAGAGAGGAGAGGGGGACAGAGGGAGAAGGAGAGAGAGTGAGAGAGAGAGAGAGAGAGAGAGAGAGAGCAAGAGAGAGAGAGAGCAAGAGAGAGAGCGAGAGAGGGATGAATGCCTAAATTGAATGCAACATCAAATTATATTGTATTTATTCAGCAGCTTACAATAACAAGACACAAAGAAACAATCAGAAGGAGAGGTTTGAGCTAGTTAGCGTTTCGCCTGGAGACATCCACACTAAGCCCTCTTCTGTTTAGACAGATGGTGTCGTGTCCCCTTCGTCTGGGTCGGTTATTTCAATTTCTAACGTAACAACTTCCCAAAGTGGCCTTTGAAAAATTCCAAAGGCAACATGCGCTTAAAATGTTTAATAAGAGAAAGAGGGGGCCTGATTTGATACAGATTGCCCCGCAAACCCAGATACGGTCCAGGTTCATCTCCCTGTTGCATCTAAATCGGGATTTCCGTGTCTGGGCCGACCATCTGAGGCTTCTCCCATCCCTGGGTATGCCTGAGAGACAGCATGGCAGGATTTGGGGAAAATGTGAACCATGTGCGCTCTGATACAACTGTACCACGCATCTCCCCGGTGTCTGTTTTTACATACCGCCGTAATCTTTTAGCAGCTCTCGCGGTTCACGGTCACCAGCTCTAGGGGGCCGGGCACCTGTTCAGGTGGCTGAACATCTCTTTGTTCAAAAGGCCGCAGCCAGAACCTTCTGCCAAGGGAAATGAGCTTTGCTAGGCCATTACCCACAATGCACTGCAGAACTAGTTCAGTTACCAGCAACATACTAAAAGGTCTTCCTCTCTCAAGGAGGAACCAAAATGAAATGATACTGGAAGCAACAAAGTATTTTGCGGTATTCAAAAACAACATCTTTCCACACGTCCAGGTCTGTAACAGGATTTCACAGTATATTTGTATTTGTAACAACTGTTTACAGAAATATCCACAAAGACTTATTTTAAACAAAGGAAATATGGCAGCCACTATTAGCCACTATATGGCTCCAGGAGAATTTCTTTTTCACCTGTTTTTGGGGTGAAATGGTCTCTCAACACCTCCTATGTGTGTGTATATATACTTACACTGTTACTTACAAAAGAGAAATCAGACAATTAGCCTAATATTGGTTATGGTGATCTCCCCGGAGGGCATAAACTGACATATCAATTTAATTGCCTAATTTGACGTTGGTTAATTACAGTATCGTCAATATTACCATTTTATTTATTAATTTCATAGACAAATATGTCAGATGCATTAATTGAGATCTCTGGAACAGAGACTCAGGTTCTTGATAAGAGCATCAAGACTGAATAATGGGAATAAGAATTCAAAGAAGCCATAGGTCAGTTTTGTCCTTTGTGTATGCAGGCCCAACACGAGCTCTACTGAGATATGGGGATTGTTGGCCATATGGCACATTGCTTGAGATTATGAGTACATAAATACACCGCAGTACAGCAATCAATATGCGGGCTGGCTTGTGTAAACCGGTGGCTTGAAATGTGGCCCACAGCGTTGTCATATCAATCATTAAAACAACACGGAGGGGAGCAGAGTGGAAATCAATGACAGCGCATAGCGCCAAAAAAAAAAAGAAGAAAATCAATGGGAAGGCATCCACTGGTGCCCTCTCTGCTAAACATATAATCTGTGGAAGTAATCTGAGGTGATGATTTTTACGCGGATATTGACAGCTGACACTTGCTGACTGCAGCACGGCCCCTCTAAATTATTAAATGCATTTTTCCATGTCGCGCGTTGGTCCCAGCGGTGACCAGCCATGTAATAACGGGACCTCCATGGGGACAATGAGGGAACCGTCACCTATTTTACTTTTGGATCTGAGAGATTCAACCAATGCCACTATACTGCGGTGGAGTCCATTTTAGTGCCGCTCCCTCGCTAAAATGCAGCCTGGCACACGTAGAAATATGGAATTTAAATAGTTTTTTAAATGGTAAAAAAAAAAACTGAATGGACTTACACATAACAGGTGCTGTGTTTATTCTGACTTTATTAACTGAAAGCCATACATTCCATCCCATTTTATTGACACAAACCTTTCCTTTGAATCATTCAATCCTGCAGAACATGTTAGAAAGGTGAGGGTATTGTGGAAACAGAATTGCAAAAACACTATTTAGTTCATATTTCATGAAACTACTACTGTGTTGTTTTTATTCTCTATGATACAGGTCTGCAGTGGGTGACAACACAAATTTTCCATCTGGGGACTATACTGTTTTACAATGTTGCACTATTACCCAGAGATCTATCTAATGAGTGTGGTTGGTTGTTTGTTGTCCAAAATTTGTTAGCATCTTATGGTTAAATAAATTATTTGGAACCCAAGGGAGATGCAGACCACAAACATTTTTCCTATATTTTTTGCACTTGAGGGAAAAAGATTGGGAGAGAGGAGGGAAGACTATTGTCCAGTGTTGAAGATGTATATTAGGAGATAAGCTGCTACAGTAGGCTACAGCATTATAATAGTTTCTCCTGTATGCAGACATATCAGACCTCAGTGCTAGTGCAGGTATAAAATGCTGCTTATGCAAGGGCTTAAACTTTGTGTAAAGATTGGGAGAGACAAGTTCCCACTTTTGTACAGTTTGTGAACTGACAGATTGAAAATAAGCATGGACTCTAGAGAATCACGCAGACTCTCGGGCACGTGTTACTCGAAACCACAACATAATGTTCTATGTGAAACAGACGAAAACAATTAAAGTACATTTACAAAGGATAATAGAACGGTTCGTGAGCTTGGCGCATACAGTAACGTTACACCATTCAAATACTAGTTAGCTATTAGCTGACGTGCTGTTACCCCACTAGTTTTCAAGCTGGTAATGCGCTCTGCGTTTTCACTCGATTAGCTTGTCATGATCAGACTATGGTATGAAGGCACACGTTAACAAAAGTATTGGTTATCATTTTAACCAAATAAATAAAGTATCAAGTGGCGAGGTATCATCTTTCCAACTCACCTCTGACGCTTGTACTATTACCAAAAGCATTGGACGCTGCAGTGGAATGGGGGAAAAGTGACTGTCTGAACGGAGGCGGGATAGCTATTGTGAATGACACGCTATTAGCCAATAATTGATTTTTATTTTACTGATCGAACAGGTCCATCGTACCTACTATTTTATGATTGGTTTTGAAGCGCATTGTGAATGTGATGTAGGCACTAGACATCAAGACCTCTGAACCTTCCTCACTGAGCGGCCACAGAACCAAAAAGAGGACATTTGACACCGGGATTCATTGATCATTTTGCATGTGTCTCGTGCTCCGTTATGCCTATGGGTACATGATGACAAATAGTCTAGGCTACATGCTTCTGAAAGCCTTTGTGCATAAATATGTCAGGTGAAGTGATGTGGATCAGTTTTAAGCTGTATTGACCCAAGACTGTGCATTCCAGTTCTAGGTGTAACAATGCTGAACCCATTTGTATTATCAGGCAGGCAGACAGACAGACAAACAGACTCACACCAACACATGCATGTGTCCATCAGACACATACCACTGGATTCAACAAACATTTGGTCCACAAACAAATTAAAACACAATTTATTTATTTATTTATTTAAATTCCAATCATCACTGAATTTGCTGACCCTTGTCTGCAAAGAAAAGGAAAACCGAAGTTAAGGATGTACATATGTTGACAGTGGGTAGAAAATAGTAAACGTAAGGGGAAAAAACGTAAACACTTGACTCAGAGCTAAGAACAAACCACAGCGCAGCACGATTCAGCTTGACCCTTAATCCATTTTACAAACATCTTAAATGCTGACCTAAGAAGTCCATAGAGTCATCTGAAGTCCTCCCACAGTGAGGCAGAGATTAAGCTGGGTGGTCACATACAGTATGTGATACGTGCAGTACAGTATATTGATGTGGATGCATTGTCCCTCCACAAGGGCACCGTTCTCAAAAATGTCTCTGGATAGAACAACTTATATTATTTTCTTAAGTCTCTGTCAAAATATATAACCCTAATTGTGTCATGTCCAACCAGCAAAGCAATAAAAAAATGGACTCAATTAGAATGGAGTCTAATTGTTTGTTTTGGGAATCGCAGACAAACAGTGTTCCGCTGTTATTTTTTTAACCTCTCAGAATAAAAGAAAATGATAAAGAAAAATAATTTGGTACCGGAAATAATCAGTCTGGTACACAGTCTCACGACAGTAATCACAAGATGGTGGTGATTATATGAAAAGGTCGGGGAAAATGAAAGTGCTGAGAAGTCTGACCAGATAGAATCAGTTGCTCTCTCTCCACCTCTCTCTAACCCTCTCTTTCTCTCTCTAACCGTCTCTCTCTCTCTCTTTCTCTCTCTCTTATTTTTCTTCTTCATTTCAGGCACATTTTTGTTGTGGCAAAGTTCATGTCTCAAATAGCAATGTTATCACTGAACTTTTTTTCAGCATGTTTTTGATCACACCAATCTTTCCAACCATATCTAAAGCTTAGGCTTCACCCCATATAATAATAAACCAATCAATACAAGCCCCAAGTATAATGTCCTCATGCAGCATGCTGTCCAAGGAGCATTTTTTCAATTAGAGCCATTATTTAGGTTTGTTGGCACAAAACGGCTCTAATTGAAAAATGACTCAGATATGATGTGCAGGCCATCACAGGTTTGACGTAAGTGGAATCGATTATTTTTGAAAACCCTCATTTATTGTTAATTCACCTTATTATCAATTCATTGCGCTCCCAGACTGGCTGAGACTGGCTAGATGAATAGAACAAAATCAGTACTGGGCAACACACGCAGTTAACTAGTTTAGTCTTTTAATTTTGAATGTAACAGATTGGAGATTTAATCATGCTAATATATTGACCCCGCTGCGCCATTATTGTTACTGTGTTTCATTTAAAGAGCAGACGCCTTTTGTTTGAGTTAAAATCTGAGCTAAAAGTTTCAACACTATTGTTTTATGGGGCTGATATATCTATGTTAGCTTAGGCAAGTCTTTCAGCAGCCTATTTGCCTCTGATAAACTACAGACATTATAAATGTTATGTCACTGAAATTCATTATAATAATGAATTACTGCTCAAATTATTGTTTCATCAAAAACATTGTGAACACTTTTAGTGAGTTTTGCATGAGTAATGCTCTTGGTAACAATACAATTTGAAACATTTCACTGTACTTTACAGTTGTATTCAACTGTATTCAAATTCCATGCTTTTCACAGTATTCAAGATTTCTGTGTGTTCATAATAGTCTGGAATTGCATATGTGTATGTGTTTGTGTTTATGTGTGAGGGTGTATGCGTGTATGTGTGTGCATATGTGTGTGTATGGGCATGTCTGTGTGTGTGTGTGTGTGTGTGTGTGTTTGTACATTTATGCATGCGTGTACGTGTTTGTGTTTATGTGTGAGGGTGTATGCGTGTATGTGTGTGCATATGTGTGTGTGTATGGGCATGTCTGTGTGTGTGTGTGTGTGTGTTTGTACATTTATGCATGCGTGTACGTGTTTGTGTTTATGTGTGAGGGTGTATGCGTGTATGTGTGTGCATATGTGTGTGTGTATGGGCATGTCTGTGTGTGTGTGTGTGTGTGTGTGTGTTTGTACATTTATGCATGCGTGTACGTGTTTGTGTTTATGTGTGAGGGTGTATGCATGTATGTGTGTGCATATGTGTGTGTATGGGCATGTCTGTGTGTGTGTGTGTGTTTGTACATTTATGCATGCGTGTACGTGTTTGTGTTTATGTGTGAGGGTGTATGCGTGTATGTGTGTGCATATGTGTGTGTGTATGGCATGTCTGTGTGTGTGTGTGTGTGTGTGTTTTGTACATTTATGCATGCGTGTACGTGTTTGTGTTTATGTGTGAGGGTGTATGCGTGTATGTGTGTGCATATGTGTGTGTGTATGGGCATGTCTGTGTGTGTGTGTGTGTGTGTGTGTGTGTGTGTGTTTGTACATTTATGCATGCGTGTACGTGTTTGTGTTTATGTGTGAGGGTGTATGCGTGTATGTGTGTGTGTGTGTGTGTGTGTGTGTGTTCGTGTGCGTCTGTGCATGTGTGTAACAAAGAGAGAGAGAGAGAGAGAGAGAGAGAGTGTGTTTAAGTGGTGTGTGTGTGTGCGCCTGTGTTGTGTGTGTCTGTGCATGTGTGTAACAGAGAGAGAGAGAGAGAGAGTGTTTAAGTGTGTGTCTGTGCATGTGTGTAACAGAGAGAGAGAGAGAGAGAGAAAGAGGGTGTGTTTAAGTGTGTGCGTGTGTGTTTGTGTGTCCTGTACATGTGTGTAACAGAGAGAGAGAGAGAGAGAGAGAGAGAGAGAGAAGAGAGAGAGAGAGAGAGAGAGAGAGAGAGAGAGAGAGAGAGAGAGTGTTTAAGTATGTGTGCATGAAGGCAGCAGCAGACCTCTCTCCTCCAGTTGTAGGTCCCCTGGAGCAGTGTGGGTGTCTCTGTAAGCGGGGCTCAGGTATCTCATGTACCCTCACTTTGTTCTCCATAATAATGGGCTCTTTTTGTCTGCTGATTTCTGCAGGTCATTTTGAGGAGCTGATCTTAGTGTCAGCTTTAATTCTGAGCGTAACCTGAGCTAGGGATGCCTCCCAACCATCCATCAGCCGCTTCTCAGTCCAATTACAGCAGTATTCCAACAACTGCACCCACGGACGCCTTGTAAACTCTGTTGCTTAAATATTTAAATATCGTTTTAAATGACGTCCACCGGACCGCATGGAGAGCTATCACCCGATCCGCTGGCCGCCGGTCGCCACCAACAACCGATGAGCTCGGCCAAGGCTCAGCGAGACAGCCACGGGCTCCGTCTGCCCCACAGCTTTCAAACAAACAGGAATAGAAGTAGAAGAATGAAAGAAAGGAAAGATGGGATGAAAGAAAAGAATAAGAGACGAAAGAAGTTACAGACGCAGTAAGAACAGCAAACACGATAACTTGATACGGCTATCTCAGCTTGAGTTAGCAAGTGACTTGGGCTCGCTCTCTTTAATTGTATCCGTATTTTAGAAGGGAAGAACAACGATTCAATAAGAGGAGCTCCCCCATTCCCTGCAAGATATTGTTTGAACAAAATAAGAACCCCCGCACTTACTTGCTTTGTGGGTAATAACATTTCCAAGTCAGCAAAATATTACCAATAATGCACAAACAACATATTAAAAATATCTTTATTTATGCTCCTACACTGAATGATTTACAGGTACAGTATGGATACCCATTTGGCTGTATGGAAACATGATACCGTAAGGATAATGATTTAGATGAGAAAAAAAACAGGTTGACCACCAGCATATTTTTAAAGCGATAATGGTCCCCAAGGAGGACGATATGATAGATTATCACAAAAGCACACAGACTGGGAGGTTTTTATAAAAACAAAACCATCCTTACTCTAAGTATGATCAGCAGTATTGACTGTGAATTTCTACACGTTGACAAAACCTCCATTGCTCCTTTTCTAAAACAGGATTAAAATTCCTAAACACACACACACACACTCACACTCACACATGCACACGCACCACACGCACACACACACACTGAGCAGATACACACACACACACACACACACACACACACACACACTCACACACACACGCACACACACACACTGAGGCAGATACAGAGATGGTTTTTAAACTGGTCACACTGGGGCCTCCAGATCAAAAGGACTGTGGGAGGCGGCTCTTGGCGCAGTCTTGGCGAGGTTCCTGAGGGCCTGGCGTTCTGAGGGTGAACCCGTGTCCCCTGTGGCCAGCTGAGCGGCGCTGTCCCGTGTCTCGGGCCCTCACAGTTCAGCGAGCCCTTTAAAGTGGACACGCCGGACCAGGCCACTTAGGGCCAGAAACACCGGCCGTGAGAGTCCACATCTGAATCACACGGGGAGTAGAAAGGCCTCCTCTCATCTCTCTCATCTCTCTCTTTCTCTCGTTCTCTTTCTCTCACTCATTTCATCGCATTCGATTTAATGGAGACGTGAAAAAAGGAAGGGGGCTTCTTCTCATCAAAGCGGCCGGCATAACCTTGTAACACAGGATGCTTGGGGAAACTATTATATAAAGGCGATCTTTGATAATGTGGCTTTTTGAATGGTGCTATTTGAGTAAAAAAGTTCCCCCTGATGGACAAGACAGGAGAAATGTTCGAGGGGATTGTTTTTTCCGACGCTGCACACCCCGGTGAACATTTGAAGATCAAAGGGCCTCACCTCCCGCCTCTTTCACCCCCCCCCCCCCCCCCCCCTTGCCTACCGCAGCGCATCCCCAGCATGACCAACAAAGTCTGGCCATTGTGCGAGCCTCTGGCCGGTCCTGATAAGGGCCAGCGCCCAGTGTCCTCTCACAGACAGAGATAGTCACACATAGGGAGTGTGTGGCCCCCCCGATAAGAACAGAGGAATTCTCCCTTACCTTCAGAGATCAGACTCTTAATAGGTGATGTCACTCTCCATGCATTTCGACGTGATTCTGCACTCGTGATCCTGATTGGGCGGTTTGCCATCCCCCGCTCGATTTCACACAAACGACAGGTAGAGTCAGATCCTCGCCTGTCCACCTGATACATTGCTCTCCCGTGGTGCTCGGGGGAAACATTTGGACACATGCAGCAGGTCGTTTGGTTGTCTGCTTTGTGTCTTCAGCACGGTTCCCTAAAAGAGAATAAAATGTTGTTTAGAAGTTATGAAGAACATCAGAGGAATAGAATAACTGCCAAGAGCGTTCATAAATCCTGCCTTTCTGAACACATTTCTCCCAT
>CM056376.1:8177913-8235413 GCA_029718625.1 Synaphobranchus kaupii
GATGTTTATGATTCTACAAAAATATAATGGCTTGTGACAGACACAGTCTCTCTAACATGCTCTCCTGGAGAGGGTGGCTTTCAAAAATGGCAGGAAACAGACCAACAGAAGAACTGCTTGCGGAGTCTTTATTTTCTTCTGCGGTCCGGAATCACAAAGGGATGCTCTTGTAATGTAGGACTTTAAAAAAAAAAAAAAAAACAATAAGACAGAGGGACCAAATCATAAAAATGTAAAAAAACAAAAAATGATGCAATCGTTTGATATCTCATTTCTACCCTTCTTTTATCTACTAGCTTTCTGGTTGTTTTTCATGTGGAGATTAACATTCACAAATAAATTTAAAAAATACTTTAAATGTTTCTGACTCAAAAAAAAAAATAATTATAGCATGAGCTTCTGGAATTCAAATTCATTATTCAGAACACTTTAACATTGCCATTGCATTGCATTTCAAATAAGTATCACCTTGACATTGTTACATGATTACATCTGTAAAAAGTATAACTGCACTGTTGTGTTCTTTAGTTCAAATAATTTTTACAATAATAAGTGGCCATGTCACATTTATTTCTTTCTTAAAATCTTAAATATGCTGCTTGGTTAATTAAATCTGCATCATGGTTGGGTCAATTCCATTTTTAATTAAATTTCAAAAATAAATCCAAACTGATTCTTCATGAACTGAAATAATCATCATAATACATTTTTGTTTAAATTTCAGTTCATGTTTTTGAACTGACTGAATTGAAAATGGAAGTGACCCCAATCCTGACCTACAGACATATAAGACAATAAAAACAGACTGATAATGATTAGCATAACATAAGTTTGAACTGTCCTACTTCAATACACACCTCTACTGATGAAATATTGATTATGCTCTGATGAAATAAATAAATAGTGTGGTATCATTGTGTGTTTGCCCTTTATAGACTCATGTAGAAAGCAGTTCATTAATATATTATCCTGTGTCATTTGAGACTGCCAAAAACCTTTTGCAAATGTAGCCATAGCTATTTGTGAACTATGAGCCTATAAAGAGGACAGAGTGAAATATCATTAGTAATATACACAATTTCTATCCTTAAAAAAATCTATTAAATCAAACTACCTGTTTTAACCTGCAACCATTTTATATGATGTTTCCTAAATATCCACTTTCTTTGGTACCTGTCATGCCACTTGTATAAAACAGGTCTGTGTCCAAGCATGAATGAACATACGTACATGTATATTATATTGATTGATAGATAGATATAGTTTATAGATAGGTGGAGACAGACAGACAAATGGAGAGCCAGATAGATATATGCATGGATAGATAAAAATGGATCTAAAGCTAAACACATGGGCACAGGCCAGTCTGCTGGACACATCGCTAATGAGAAGCAGTGACAATGTTTTGCGAGTCAGATCAGTTCAACAGCGAGGTCAGCCCGGGTTAACTATCAAAGATGAGTGCAAACCTTTCCCTGTGGAAAACGCCATAAGAAAACACCTTTGGGCTCCCACTAAGCTCCTAGACCCTTAAAACTGTGAGTTCCCTTCTGTAATTAATCCAAGACACTGGAAACTGGAGGGTTTCCAGCTTTTTAAATTTTTTTTTACCCTTTTTGCATGGGGACAATCGCATCCCATTCAATCAAAGCCTTCAAAGTTCGCTGCAGTTACAACTAAAATGTTTTGCTAGTGGCTACATGCCCTTTAAACAAGCACTTTGGGAATTCCATATAACCACAATATGTTTTGTTCCTTGATTTATTTTTTTCGATCTTGTGCAAAAATTTCAGCAGACCTGCAAAATACTGGGCAGGTAATTGAAAAAGTAGCATTTGTGAGTTACAAAAGCTTACAGCTTTTCTGCTGTATTGAACAGATGTTTGTCAGCCCCTGAACACTGGGAAATGCCAAGATGCCCTTTTAGATTAGCAAAATGAGTGAAGAGCATTGTACAAACTCTCTTAAGAAATATCAAAAGTTTATAAATAAAAAGAAAACCTGTACTTTAAATATGACTCACAAGTTTATTCCCACCTTCTGCACACAAACGGAGGAGGTCTAAACGCTGCAGAAACAGGAGAAACATGCGTTTCAGTGCCGAGTGCAGAGGTCACCGTTCCGTTTGTGCCGTGTGCAAAGGCAGGGACCATCACACACTGGAAAGTGTCCGGGAGAAAGAAATGTAGGATAACAAATTTACCCTTGAAGTTTGTTGAGGACATTACAAGTTTCAAGAAACATGACAAACAATGAACACATGTTGTACCAAGGACAGTTTCCCTTTCTCTCTCTTTCCTGTGCATTTAAAGAAACATCTGTTTGTTTGAGAGAATGCTCCAACAGCAAAAAGCCAAGACGAAAAACATAACCAATTTAATGTCCATCGCTGGGAAATTTAAACAGGATGTGATATGAACAGAAACAGTTGGTGACTAAATGTCTTAAAATGTTTAAAATAACAGGCTATAAAATAGGTTTGGATACTTACCAAAGAGGAGATATTAATTGGGCTCATCTGTTCTGAATGTCTCTGTTTGCTGATGTCATTAAGAACAGCTATGTAGTGTAGAGCCTTGAAATCCCTCCTCCCAAAAAAAAAGGAAATTATTTCAAGGAATATATAAAGAGAAATAAGCTCTGACTTATAATTATGGCAGATAATTATACATCTCTTCTGGTATCCACAGATACTCGTTTGTCAGTGTCTCAATAAAAATGCATATTAAGTACACTGCTGTGTTTAAAATAATATTCTCAGTTAGTGATTTCAATATATATATATTTTTAATAAGTATAGCGTCTTGTGAAATGACTTTGTGCTTCGGGTTCTCTTCACAACTGTGATTTTCACAAGAGGAGTTGTAACTGAATTTCCATCAGGGGGTTCCATCCGATTACATTTCATGCTTTTCAACAACAATACTGACCAAGGGAAATTGATATATATTTATTTCTACAACTGTTTATTGAAAAATATCTGAAGGAATGGAGAATATACACATGGTTAACCATGGAAAAAATATGATAATAAATTCATTAGATCACTCTTGGATATATTCTTTTGGGATTTTGGGAAACACCCAGTGAGAGTTGAAAACCGCATGCAGATAGACAGTGAAAAACCATATAAAAATAAAGACAGATGTTGAAGTCTAACATTTTGTTTGACAGAAACTGTAGCAACAATGAAGCTGTCTAGACAGTTTATTATATGAAAACTGGCACAAATTGCCAACCCTATTAACATCATTCATGGCAACAGAAAACTTTACAAAAGACCAGAACAAAAAAAACTACAACAGCACAACTGTGATCAATACAAAATAGCACTATAATGATATTGATAGTGATATCCCATAGTAATCAAAAGCCTCATAACATGTGAGGACTTGATCAATTTAAAGGGACTGCAGATCCAATTTTTGATGAATTAAGCAAATCTTCTATTCTCCTTGTGTTCTGCTATGTATACATGTCTATACATTTTGGTGAATTAAAGAAAACATTTATTCTCTTATAACATGCCTTTTCACCACAAATACAACACTAAAACACAACAAATTAGATTTTTGCTCTACATGAAAGCATTAAAAAATAAGTATCTGTAATGTGTAACTTTAAAAAAAACAACCCTATTTTCTATAATAAATATCTTCATAGATTCACTGGAGATTTTCATTGAATTTGTTAGAATCTGGGCCTTACTAAGGCATGGATGGAAACTTCATACTTCATGACAAACAAGTTTACACTTAAAAGCAAACAAATTAACCTTCCAACCCTGCCCCTAAAAAACAAACAAATTAAAATGTTTTTACCCCCCCCCCCCCCCCCCCCCCCTCTTGACAAGACAAAAATGTAGAATTCAGACATGTAGGGACCCTGTCCCAGGCCAGACGGGGCCCAGGTGTCGTGCTTTCTGAATGGCCCACTGGGGCCCTGAGACTGTGGGCCCTTTGTGCTGGCAGTCCTTTGAGGGCAGCGGCCCTTTGGTAAGGGGTCTATAGAAGCGCCGTGGCGGGATCCACCCACCAGTGTATGGAGAGACCAGCACCTGTCCTGTGGGGCTCAATGCGTCTGTGCGCTACGACCGTCCCCCCTCCACAGCGTGGGGCAGGTGCAGGGGGAGGCATGGGGGGGGTGGGGCTGTAAGTGACCAGGCCCTCTCTGCCCTTTGTGTGGAGGACAGAAGGCCCCGCCCGCAGCGCTGCCCACCAGTGGCCCCACCCTACTGATCGTCCCACCCCATCATTTTCCACACTGCTCTCCGCTGTCAGGCGTGGCAGAGTTTTACAGATGTGCTATTCGTAATGAAGCTGCAGCACACGTATTAACCGCTGTCCATGAACACCCTCTATCTCTCTCCCACACACACACACACACACACACACAAACACACACGCTGCACAAAAAGGTGCGTTTACGGGGCGGACACTACAGCGCACAAATCAGAAAACAGACACAGTACACACACACAGACACGCACACACACACACTCACCGCATGCTTTGGCCAATTTTTTCATTGCCCTGCCACGCAGAGACATCAGGAAAACGAGGAACCCAACTGAAAATGACAAAGGAAAATGAAGGTGGGCATTGGGCAGGGTGGGGGTGGGATTGGGAGAAATGAGTTATAATGGCTATAATGACAGCGGATGACTGGAGCAATGCTCGGATTTCCCTCCCCACCCACCTCTCCCCACTGGAGTACCCCTCTCCCCACTGGAGTACCCCTCTCCCCACTGGAGTACGCTTCTCCAAGGCTCTTTACTCACCTGATGACCTCATTAGTGATGACCTCGCCCCATGGAACCTTCAGCAGGAAATGGAATTCTATGAAGTTATAGGCTACTGCAGTCATAAGCCACTAGCTCATTGGGCATCACCATTAACATCCATAAATATTATTACGGGCTTGGGGCTTGTATAATTTGTCAGGGGTACTCAAATCTATCTCATATTAACTCCTCTGCCAGCAACAGGCAGGGACAACAGATTTAATTAGCTTTATCCAGCACTTTTAAATAATTAAAGGGTAAGCTACACCTAGATAACTTTTTTTTTGCTGTAAACGTGTTTGTATGCCTACCTTATAGTGAAACTTATTCATCCATTCCATTATTTCAACAATTCTGAAATAATAACATAAATCAGGAGAAACTGTAGAAAAGCGTCTTTGTGCTGCCCCTAACGGTGAAATTTCCTTTCTGCTGCCCGCTCTGGCCCCGCCCTATCGTGACGTCTGAGTACCTATTTCTTTGTACTACTACGTCATATAGATAATTGTTGTCACCCACAATGGAAACAGCCGGCACCTGATTGATTAGACCGCTACGTTACTTTAGTTTCGGCTCCACGTTTTTAAATCGGAACATCGTTGCGTCCTGTTAATAAACTCTCTTATTCCACCGAAATAGTCCACTAAAATATGTTTCTGAAGATATTTGAGGTGAGAAATAGGCCATGCGGTTGCTGATCTTGATTCATATTTGATGTGCAGCGTCTAGTTTAACAGTTTTATTCGAGTTATACAAAATTATTTGTGCAATCCTACATTAATTTATGCAAATGACGATGGACACAGCTCCTCCGCCCCCAACCCTCTCCCTCGCTAACCCCACAAAGTATTTTTCAAAATTGCTTCGTGGGCAGAGACAGGCTGAAAAAGTGGGGCTAGTTACCCTTAAAACTCTATGCTAAACAATATATTTTATCATAAAAATGAAGAATACTTTTGACTTTTATTTTTAAGCAGGTAAATTTCAAATATCAAATGGCCATTTTGAAGAGCATGTGGTCCTAAATCCTTCAGCTTGGGCCAATAAACACATTCACTCTGTCATTTAAGAATTTCATGGGGAGCTTCCACTCAGAGCACTGGTTAGCCGCAGGCCGTAGCACATGGTGGCTTGAGGTCTACAATGTAAAGTGAAAAACAAAAGGGGGATCTTGGGAACAAAGAAGGTGCCAGTGTGCGTGCCAAAAGAAAGAGAAACAGAATAGATTTCAGCAAAATGAGAAAAATGTACAAACAAGGAAAGGAGGAAAAAGTACCATCATTTGATTTACCGCAACATCCAGAGCTGGGACATTTGCTTTATTGTCTTTTCATAAAACTTTCGCCTCAAATCTTTTGTTCTTGTTTTTTTGCTGTTCTTGTTGGCAAGCCATTCTGGCGGGTTTTCACAGGTGATAAGCACCTTTTTGCACCTTTCCACAATTGCACAACATTTTGGGATTTTTATTTTTTTTATCATGCAAGAAGAATTTCATCTGGAGGTAGGGATTCGATAAATGTGGGCAAAGCCTTTGAAGGCGCCACCTACAGTATCCTGGGAGCAGCTGTGATCAGCTGCATCATGTCCACCGGCCAACAGAGGAGAAAAATAAGCATCGAGTGCCCATTATGGCATCCATCATCACATGCAGTCTGTGGGGCCCTCAGGTACCGGTAACGCAAGCAGCACCAATGTCGCCAGTGCTGTTTAGTTTATTGTTTTAGAGCTTCAAGCTCCTCCTGCTGAGATTATAAACATCTCCACAGCCATTTTCAGCTGAACTTGTTCTGAAACCCGACTCTCCAGACAGACATTATTCATTAATTGAATTAGGAGGCCGCAGTGACATCATTGAAGGGAGGGGGCGGGCTGTGTGAAGTACATTAAAGATGGCTTACACCTGTCTGCCACAATATGACGCCGCAGCAGCGGACCCGCACTTTGCATATTTTATTTCTTAATTACATGGCGACCCGCTGGTCTATTAATACAGTTCTGTTCCAATCGCCGCAGCGACTCAAATACGCCCGAGATGCATTTCCCAGCATTCCCCTCTCTTTGTGAGCAAATAGCTTTTGAAAGGATGAGATGAAGGCTTTATTCTTGTCACCACAAGCAACTGGAAATACAGCTGTTAGAATGCACGTAAGAAAATTTTGTCATTGCCGTTATTGAGGTTTCGTTTGGTCGAAGGTGAGCTCGGGGCCGGAACGGTTTGCCGATAAGGACTACCGAATTGTCATTTGTTCCCTCGGTCTCGGTACTGTTGCTGTGTTAGATACGTGAGGAGAGGCCAGCGGCCGCGCGGCGGACTGGTACCTCCAGAGAGGATGCTGGCCTGCACATGCGTAGCGGCTCTTTAATCTGGGAGTGAGGCGGGGGGGGGGGGGGGGGGGGGCAGGGGGGGGGGACGGGGACTGGGGGGTGGCAGGGGGTCGAGCGTTCGCGGGGGTTAACGCGGCGATACCGCGGACACAAGAGGATTAATGGATTTGTACTTCCCGTGACTGACACCCACGGGTCTGTTATCTGACGCATCTTCTGCCAGACAGCCAGAACACCAGCACTGAGGCTGAGGGGGAGGAGGAGGAGGAGGAGGAGGAGGAGGCGGTGCAAGAAGCGACTCGTTCCTTCAAAGGGCCCGGCCTCGGGACAGGGGGTTTGTGGGTAGCCCTTTTTCCTCGGAGCGGTGGCGGCTCATTCCTGCCCGGCTCAGAACACCGCTCGCTCCCTGTTGGGACTTGCTAACTTTGCACCCCCCCCCCCCCACCTCCTCACAGTGCCCCTCCCCAGTCAGAAAAAATTATCCAGGTGACCTCGCCACATCAGTGATCAACAGCGATTACCTCCCCGTTCATTTGAACATCTGACAGCCCCTTTAATCTGCCAGAAGTCGAACACACTGATGCGACTTCGAAGCTCAGATCTTCGAGGTCTGGGTATTTCAGCAGGCGCACAAAGCAGAAGAATATGGCTCATACACGCTCGTCGTTATTATCTCAGCACATCACACAGTGAGTGAAAACACTACTTTCATTTAGACTTGGGGGACCTGGATGGAGCACAAGAACAGTGTTCTTAACGGCTTTGTGCACATCCAATCAAAAATATGAATATCATTCAACAGTCATGGCCCTAATTATAGTTTCACAGTTATTGATAAAAAAATTGACCTATGCGTCAACTCCGGCCGAGGGCTAGGGGCGGGCATTTGGGGGCCGGGGCCACCCTGGATGACTTCTGTGCCCACCCGCCCATCCCTCCCCTCCAGCTGCTGAAAACAATAATTACCCTATTAATTATTATTATTATTATTATTACAAGCCTACTAGTAGCCTAATAGTAGTAGTAGTAGGCATACTTCACATAAGTAAATAGTGTCTTTTTATCCAATTTAAAAAAAACTGTTTTAAAAATAGTGTAAAATAAAAAGTAAAATATGATTGGACGCTGACAGAGGTCAAGTGTAGGTACTTGATTGTGTGGCCGCCTACGACGTTGATCATGTGCGCGACAGACAGTGAGGCACAAAACCTCACTTTGCTTAGCTAGCGAAAGCTGAAAACTTAAACAGACATCAATGATATTCGAAAATGGCACACAAAAAAAAAACCGATAGCCTACCTGCGTTCTTAGGCTAAGAGAAGAGTGGTAGCAGTAAGAGATGGCAAACTATAGTCTTGTGTGCAGTTGCTAAATCGGTTGCTGTCATGTCTGTTAAGGCCAGGTGTTTGTCACAGAAATTAATAAAGTCACGATGCAGTCACAGCAAAGTTGACGAAAATCACAGAAGTGGCAGAAATCACGGAATGTTTTAAAAAAACGTTATTTATTAAATTAATAGATCCCATTGGCCTACACAGCACATGTGAAATGATTGAAATAACTGTAGCAACGCCCAAGGTAGCCTACTTTCCTTCCCTCAGTGACTACTGGAAGGCAGCTGCTGCCTCCAAGGCTGCAAACAGTAGCTAGGTATTTTACTTGTAGTTTGCTAATTCTTAGAAGGATTGCCCTTGTGCACACGGAGGGTCTTTGTTTTGTTCAGTTAAATAGCAGTAGGCCTACTTGTGGGCAGATGGTTTGTGTTTCAGTATGATACGTATTTTCCCATATAACGGTAATGAATTTGGAGGTGGCGGCTGCCTTCCAGTAGTCAGTTTATAGGGAAGGAAAATACCTTTGGCTGGAGCAACAGTAAGTGCTTGAATTTCAAAAATGTCAAATTAAGTTTCCGGCTTAATTCCAATCACGGAAATAATGTTTTTTTTGCCTTTAACTTGAAACGTTGCATTATCAAATTGCTTATGATAAAACGGGGTAGCTACCCGTGTGCTTATTTTTACTCATTTTAAGTTTGTTTTGGTAGGCTACATTGCAATGCTTGAGCCAGCGCATTCCAGAATATGTGTATATTGTCACACTTTGTTTCTTCCAGAATTTGGCAATATGGTTAAAATGCGGAAGCATAGCCTATAACACTGTAGGGTAGACAGGGCAGAATTAGCGGAATCCTGGCACCTGCCAATTCCATGACAAACACCCAGCCTTAGTTCATTGGTTTGAATTGTAGGATAGTAGCCTATTTAGTGATGCTATGTTTATGGAGAGCTGTGTTTAAGCGTCTTTGAGTACCTAGAAAAGCGCTATATAAGTCTAATGTATTATTAAGACATAGTTTATGCTGAAAAGAAGGTGTACTATGCCTACTTTCGGCTGTGGTTTGTGAAAACACAATATCCCGTGAGTTGGTATTGAGGCCCGTCCTTCTCAATAATTCTGCCGTCGGGTCTGGCTCAACTTATAGAGCAACACTTGAAGTGGAAAGAAATAAGGTACTGCCGGTACTCATATTAACAAACCGTAGAAGTCCCGGTCTGTTCTGGAACTTCCCATTTTTGAGCAAAGCTAACGTGTTGAAAAGACAGGTTCCATTGCAGAAAAGCAGTGAGAAAGCAAGGAAGCAGGTAGCTTCTGGGTAATGAAGTCCATTTGTATGACATGTCAATGGGCTCACTTGAATTAATTGTTATGGACTACAATGCAGTGGCAAAGAGTGGGAATGGGAAACAAACACTGCATACGTACAACTTATGAGAAGTAGTGGAACGCTAGAAAAAGTGCTGGTACTCATATGAGCAAAACATAGAAGTCCCGATCCATTTTGATGCACTTCAAGCACTGTTGTAGAACATCAAGACCTACGTATGTTTCTATAATCTGTTTAACTCCTGTATTATGCTTTCATAATGGAATAACAGTTTTTAATTGATGGTCTGATGAAAGACTCTGGCCTTCATTCAAACAACATTTGTCCTTAACTTTGACTGCAGCAGTAAATGCATTTGTTACACTGTTTGGCCTTTTAGTGTTACTGCGAGTGAAAAAATGTTGATTGAAATCCAGCTGTCTGAATCTGTCTGAGATGTGCCGTTATTTTTTTGGTTCAATAAGCACATTAACAAAATAGAGCCACTGCCCAAAAATATTTAATTAATTAGATTTCATCAATCATCAAGCACTGCTCATAACAGATGGACATGCATCACCTGATGTGGGTTGCCATAAACAGTAAATAAGTACCTATGGCTCCTTATGACAAGCTATATTATACTTCAGAACAATGCATTTCTAGTTATGCATTACCATGCAAAGTCAATTTAACATATTTTACTAAATTATTTGCATGAGATAAGTGAACACTTAAACTAATATGGAACAGTAAAGAAAACTGGACTTTTTAACCAGTGAAAAACAAAACTGATCAAAAAATCCAACAAAAGCCCTCCCATGGTATTTCAAAGCACAGAAAAAAACTCTGTACACACAGAATATTATCCACAATAACCAGTCTTTGTAGAAAAGACAGCGAATTCAGTCGATCTTCTTATTTCTCCCGCATCATAAATCACTCTCTCTTCAGGTGGTGATTCCAATTCATATTCCCTAAAGGCTTTAAAAGTTTACTGAGGTAATGCGCCGCGTCGGAAGGCGAAAGGAAATGTCAAACCCTCAGCCATTTTTTGTTTGTCTGCAAATGTACACAGAACGATTTAGCTTCGTGTTCATAAGAAATACACGGGGAGAATGCAGTGGAGAAAACTTTGCAGTCATTAAGCCGGCTCTGATGTCTGAAGCAGATTTAGGGGAGGGGAGCATCGCCTCGTTGCTGTGCATGTATTTATCTTGGTTGGTGGCGGCTTAGGGGGCACAGCAGCAGCTTGTCAATGCCATGTTTTCATCAGAGGAAGCCAGCAGCGGTGTGTTTCAGGGTGGGGGGCTCGGGGCCGAGACCGATGACAAACGGGGGGTGGGGGGTGGGGTGTGGGGGGTGGGTGGGGGGGGGGGGGGGGGTGTGTGGGTGGGACACGGTGAACTCCTGCACCTCTGCACCACCTTTGGAGTGGACCAGCCATGCCTGGAAAGGGAAACTGATCCGTCCGGACCCGGCGTTCCAAAAACCCGCTCAGCATCACCGATTCCAGGGTTCGGTGACACCGAGCGTTGGAGGGGGAGGGCGGGGGGGGGGCTTTCCCGCCACTCTGTGAAACCAAAACCGCCACACACACTACGCATCCGCATGAGCGGTCTGTTGAACACATCAACACGAGGCCGACAGACACATAAAACCTGCTTACACAAGTATGGAGGGGAGGAAAGGGGAAAAGAGAGAGAGAGAGGGAGGGAGAGAGAGTTAGAGAGAGAGAGAGAGAGAGAGAGAGAGAGAGAGAGAGAGAGAGAGAGAGAGAGAGAGAAAGAGAGAAAGAGAGAGAGCGGCGAAGCGACACCATCAGTATGGCTTTCAGAACCTTTCCCGGGGCCAAACACTGCTTCTCTGTGCTCCGTGACAGCAGTCCGGGTGGACCACCGAAATATCAGCACCTGGTCTCCTCAGAGGGGGAGGCCGCCGGCCTCAAACATCAGACCCTTGGGGCCGAGAGCCTCCCAAAAACTGTGTCACGTTGCCCCGGCGGCAAACCACACCAAACTTCAAAAAATGCTCATGGATTCTCTGAGTAACGGCGAGGCTTACAGGGAGGATTGCAGCAGGCGGTTTCTCTTTCTCTTTTTCTCATAAAAAAAAAAAAGCGGATCAAGCACATATATTACAGACCTGAATATGTGACAGAAACAGGGCGAAAAGAGGCCAGAGAGCCGGGATGAGAAAGAGAGAAAGCTTTTTGGGGAGAAAATGAAATATATCAGCTTCCTGATGCCACGGAGGATTGCTTTATTGACAGAGAGAGAGTTACTCCACTAATGTAGGCCTGCATGACTCAGACCCCTTTAGCTTGATAATTGTTTTTATTCAGCGGTCGAGTCCTAAAAGGTCACCCGGGCTGTCTTTATTGCAGCAAACAGTTAATCTCAGAATCCATCTTCGTTAAAGTGGGGCAAGAACAATGCGCCCCGTTCTGCAAATACCACAATTAACCTTACCAGTTAGACGCACGTTGTAAAAGTGCCATTCCTCACCGAAATGCCCCCACAGTCTATTATTAACGGTGGCATTTAAGAAAAGACCCCCCCCACACACACACACACTACACACAAAATCTATATTTTCAAATTTACTAACCTTTAAAAAAAAGGTGTGTGGAGGGTTAAACAGGGGTTTATTTGGGCCATATAAAGACTGATGGTAAAACTGTCAATGATAAGTCAATGGTGGACAGTGGAGGGGTTTGACTGGGGGACTGATCTGGAGTACCATATGGAAGACTGGACTGTAAAATGTACTATACTGGAAGACGTGAAAGGAAGCTGGCAAGGGAAAATTAGATGGGAGATTACACTGGACTACCACACGGGAACACCAGACAGAAAAAACTGGAGTACTGTACTGGAAAAGAGGATGACTGAACGGGAAGGACTATACTGAAGATATAGTTCAGTATATTGTGTAAATCAAAATAACATTTATTCATAAAATAATTACGGATAGTGATAGCTATACCATCGCCTACTCAGCTTTGTGATAAATGAGGGAAACATATATAAGCCAGGAAGACAAGTAGTCATCCGTCTGTATTAAGAATTCATAGATATTTTGCCTGTATTTGCCTGTATGTCTAATTTCATTGTACTTTTCAGCACCCAGGAGTTTGATTTAAAAGAAGAGTTACAAACAAAATATAAACCACAAGATCATGGAAAAATTTCTTTAAACACTTTTACTTTCATTACCAACCATAATTTTATTCAAAGATGTGATAATTAGTTTCCACTACATTCATCTTCAGTCATTAGAAATGCTCCCTTTTATCAAGTCATTTTAAAGGCAAGCCCAAGCCAATCCTAAATCTTGATTTATGAAGACTGTCTGTGGGAATATCACTGGCATAAGAAAGAGTGCATTTTAAACACCCATGATTTATCATGTAATTGGAAGGGGGTAAATTACAGCCTGTCCAACCAATTAACAGGACTCTGTCAACAAATTAAGTCTAAACTGATATTTAAAATCTACTGAAAAAGAACCCAAGTGTATTTCATTATGAAGCTATAGGGGACAGCCATTAATTTACAGAGAAACTGAAGAGTGCCATTATTGTGTTCATATATGCACACATTGGTAAACATCACAATCAAACACTAACCCAACATTTGGGCTTGCTTGATGTATAGTGGTTAGAGCACCACGCTTTGGGCCTTAAGGCTGTTGGTTCCAGGTGAGGTATTGACCAGGGCCGCCGTCAGGTGGGGACAACCAGGAACGTTGCCCCTAGCCCTGGAGGAAGGGGGCGGAGAAAGGCCCAATGGACTTGTGGTAAATATTATTGTCCCGGGCCCGGGGATAATATAATAATATAATTTTGTTCCAGACTCAGGAATTTCACCCGGCCGCCCTGGTGTCGACTACTGAGAAGCCAAGACGTGAGCACTCTAATCCAACTGAGAAAGGTTATTTTCAAAGCTAATATATAAAAAATGCCACTCAAGTTTTAAACAGAAATGATATTGAAAGGTGCCATTTAAAAAAAATATTATTTTAGTGAGTGTGGCAAGTGCGGATGACATCACAAAAACTTGTGTTGGACCAGAACCGAGAGACTTAACCAGTGTGAAAACGGCAAGAGACACACATTACAAAAAGAGTAACTGCGTGAGCATTAAAGTACAATGATAACATTAATGAAGGAAATGACCTCCTGACAGAAACTAAACAGCAAAAAAGACACTCCAATGTCCTTATTGCTCATAAAAGGTCAAAGGAGGGCAGGCAGGTGACAATGTTAGGGGTCCTCTTCTCTTTTCGCTGTGAAAATATCCATTATCAGGTCAATCACGTAGGTCAGAACGATGCGGTCAGGGCCCAAAGCCGGCCCCCGGTTGTCATTTAGTTTGCTCAGTTAAAGGAGCATTTAATAGCTTCGCCACTTAAATGGAAGTTAAGCAGAACTCCCCAGGGAGTGATGGGGGTTTAAATAATTCAGTGGGGCCAGCAGATTGGATCTGGCCATGCTCATTGTTTTGCATTGATTGTGTGTGCGGTTAATCCCTTCCACTGTCTCTGTTGAACATGGCTCACTGGTCCTCCCCAGGGGAAGCCCCTCCCCCTTCACATAAGATCACATGACCCTGGTGAATTGGCGCTGGGAATAGGAAACCGCCACTCTATTGAAAAACAAGTATCCCTCTTGTTCCTGCAGGCTAATGAAGTATTCAGGCTAACCTGTGGGCCAACATTGGCTGTCTTTTTAGCTGCAAGAGTGCGAACTGATCCAGCATCTGAAGCAGGTCACGGGACTGAAAGGGCTTAATTGTGCTGAATTGGGAATGTAGCACGTTGCTTTAGCCTATGATAAATACGTTAAAAAATCTTCTCCTTTACTCAGCATGACTTAATAAAGTACTCAATGCAGTCTCGTTGTTTTTTCACTCAAAATGTATCACTTGTACCATGGCACATTTTCACACCATTCTACATTCTCTCATTAATTCTCATGTCATATTTGCTCTGAAGCAAGGCTAAAATGCCCCCCATCACCTAGATCATCCATTGTAATGGAAGCAAAGAAAGTGAAGTCATTCGCAATGGGTTATCCAATCACACGCAAGGTCTCTCGCGCAGATCGTCAGAGGCTCTGCAGGTTCACCATCTCGGCCCCCCTCAAAAAAAACAAAAAACAGTTTGGTTCCTTCGAGCAATTTACTGTGTGCTGAACTTAAAACAAGTTTGTTATTATCGCTTTATCCTCTTTTAAAGAGCAAGGAAACAAAGTGACCGGTCTGGGGGAGGCCGTGCCCCTTGATACAACAGGGGCATCCTGGGAGAAGAGGGAGGGAGAGAGAGAGAGTCTGATCCGAGATGCTAAGAGCGACGCAATAAAGCCAGAGTAAGTGACAGGATGTGTGCCGAGAGCCGGGATGTGTGCCGAGAGCCGGGATGTGCTCCAGTTCGGCTTACCTGTTACAGACTGCTGACTTTCAAATTTACTGCCCCCGCAGCCTAGCCTATGTGGCCCGTGATTTAGGGGGGCCGCTGGTTAGCCTCATTGAGATTTACTAGGGGAGATGAAACATAGCCCAGTGCCCAAACACCTTGTCCCGTATATTTGGAAGTTGCTCTAAAATCCCCTTCCAGAGAGCTCTCCCTTGGTTGATATTCAGGGTGGGGGGTGGGGGGGGGGGGGGGCACCCCAGAAATCCCTGCTGAAAGCAGCCGTCTCTGTCCCCTAAGAGGAGTCAGCAAAGCCCGGACACACACCCCTGCTATTCAGTTTCACCCCGACACGCGCGATAGCATCTCAGAGTGCAGACAGAACCAAGTTTAACTGGGCTATCAAATGAACCTGATAACATCTCCCCATTACGGCCAGCCATCTTTAAGGGAAGGAACGAGCAGGGTAGGGGGAGGGGGGCGGGGGGAGGAAACAACTTTTTAAAAAGCTTTACTGGACGCGGTTTGTAAACTGCACTCGTAACTCGATACGGCCATCCCACTCTTCCCAATGCACTCATGGTTCATGCGTGTTTTTTTTTTTAATATGCTGAAAGAATGCGATGACACGCTAGTTATATTTCCTGTTTCAGTTTGATAAATGTGCTTCCATTAACACTGCAGGTGCGCTCCCATTGGTTGGAAGCCAGCTCGGTAAATGTCAGTGTCCTGTATATTTGCCAAGAGGTGGAACAGGTCATGCAATATCGGTAAGCACACAAGTATCAGTTTACACTGCATTACACGGGTATGAAAACATTGTAGTAAAAGATCTATCAATCCATTTACTGTGTTCATGCTAACTAATGATTTTGCCGTTATACCTCGCCACCATAAAACCGTAATTAAAGTTTAGACAGTGAGTGACTGCTCTGTGGCGCTGTTTGTTCAAGTAGAAAAGGGATCTCTCTTAACTTTTACAATGGCTTTTATATATGTGTTTTAATTAGGCAGCATGCTGCACCGGATACATGCAGCGATAGAGAAGCCGGTTCCTGAGTTTCCATCGTCCGCGCAAACACTCCCAGAATACACAGCGACGTTCCGTTCGTGGGCGCTCCGGTGAAATGCAGAGCTGGGCACGAGGTCTTTGGGCCGCGTGACCGTTTACGCAAAGAGCCAAGGATTACGCTTCCGTTTGAAGAGAGCCTGGGTTTTATATATAACAACCGTGAGTACGGATGTGTTATACGTTAAGAAGACCTCGACGCATTAACTCAATGCACCAATATACACAAGGAAAAATAACGTACAGTATGCCTAATGAACTCCCCTGTTTCAGTTGCGATATAATCACTGGTCTGGCTGAAGGCTCTTGATTATTTTGAAGGGGGAAATGCAGTTTGCTTTGGCAGTGCTCCGTCAATTTGAGGCTGAAAAGGCATTTAACCTTTTAATGTTGCTCCATGTGAAGTGTACATAAAATGTACATAAATCACAGTCGTGATTGGAGTGCCACATCATAATTTACAAATTGCCAAGAGTAAGACTCGCAGAGCCTCTAAATATGCAGCCCTTTATTGTTTCTGTTCATTTATTTTGTTTTCATTATTTTTCATTTGGCCTTAAAGAGCACACTGCAACCACGCACAACAATAAGCATAAACAAGTAAACATTTGTTTTCTGAATTACTTTTCCACACAAACCACAAACATCTTAACACCCACTTAAATGAAGCAATTAAAAAAACCTTGTTTCACTCATCCAGATAAACATGTATAATTATTCAGTCCTGTTCAACGGAGAGCACATAAAACGCTGTTTGACTGACGCCCTTGCACTTTCTTTTGAAGAAAGAGACAGAGCAGAGAAGAGAAAGATAATGAGTGCAAGAAAGAGAGAAGGAACAAAGGGCTTGGTTGTATCTTACTTGGTGATTGCTACTGTAGAGTAGAAGGACTTGGACCAATCATGAACCAGTCATGGGCCAATCATGAACCTGTCATGGACCAATCATCAACCAGTCATGGGCAAATCATGAACCAGTCATGGGCCAATCATGAACCTGTCATGGACCAATCATAAACCAGTCATGGGCCAATCATGAACCTGTCATGGACCAATCATGAACCAGTCATGGGCCAATCATGAACCAGTCATGGACCAATCATGAACCAGTCATGGGCCAATCATGAACCAGTCATGGGCCAATCATGAACCAGTCATGGACCAATCATGAACCAGTCATGGGCCAATCATGAACCAGTCATGGACCAATCATGAACCAGTCATGGGCCAATCCACAGACGCAAGCAGAAGTCACTTATGCAGCACAATTCCGGCAAACACGAATGGATAAGTCAAACGATTGAAGGAATTAAATAATTAACAAATTATGAAATTTTGGGTTGGGGGTCTCGTTTGTCCAAACCCGAGACTCGGAAGCTGCACCAGTCTGGTCAATACAAAATGACTTAATGAGCTGGTCTTCAGTCAATCTAGCCTGCTGGCCCTGAGCAAGGCAAAGGCCAAAAAAACGTCTCTGTTTCGTAGGCTTCTTTTCTTATTTTTCCAAAATTTAAAATGGCCAATCGAAGACCTCTCCCTCTGATGATGTTGGAAGGTGTAGACTACCAAAGATGTCCTCCGAAGCACATGCAGACAGCCGACGATTACTTATCCGCTCACAATCTGCCAGCTGAGCCGTTATATCGACAGCGCCGGAGAACTGCGCGGCTCCGGGAGCAGACGCCGGCCGACTGCAGCCGCCCATTGGACAAGACTAGCAAGAAATCCCTCCCTCATTGGCTATGGCCAATCATGCTCAACCCCCATGTGTCTCCTGGCCACAGCTAGCCATGATAGCGGGGGACACTGCAGTAGTACCCATGGGGCCAGGTACTTAACCTTGAATCTATTCACTAAAAATATCCTGCTGTATAAATGGATTGGACGTAAAAAATTGAATCTGTATGAGTTGCGCCTGAATAACAGCGCCTGCTAAATGCCAAAATGTAATGTAATGTAATGTAATATAAAGTAATGTAATTACCGCACCCCAGGAAAATTAGCTGGATGCCCTCCCAGCACAATCTGACATGAATTTTTCAAACTATCAAATCAACAGTATAAGTGAACAAAGAAGGAAGCCACCATATTACGTTGAGGGGCGGAGACGGGGCACACCCCCCCCCCCCCCCCCCCCCAAACCCAGCTCAGGCACCCTGGTCATGCGTGCTTCTGTGGAGAAGAAAGCCGGCACGGTGCTGTGGGAAAGCAAGCTATGGGATAGGGCCTGGCATTAACCGTGGGTCTCCGGGAGGTGAAGACACTGGCTTGCGTTAGCCCTGGAGGTCAGCGCAGCTACACCAAACGCCCCTGGCACCCCGTCTGCCTCGACTTCAAACGGCCGCCTCGCATTCCCAAGCCGTGTACCAATAAGCACTAATAATACTGAAACACGAAAACCAAAACAGATGGCGTCCAATAGCGTGGGAGGATTACGGGGCTATCCCTGGCTATAGCTACACCCCTGGGCACAGAGAGGTGTATCCACCTTGATTTGATCTCAAGGAAAGAAGAAAGTGGAGGGAAAAAAAGGAGAAGCTGAGCTGTGCCCTCCTGCGCAAACCGGAGTCCATGGAAACGGAATGTGAGAGCGGCTTTGTGTTTTTTCTTTTTTTTTTGACTGACAGGCCGGGCTTGAGGCTTCGTCCGGGCCAACGCAAACAGGTTACAGCCTCTCTCTGGCGGTCACGGCCTCCGCGCAGTCACAGCGCCGCGCGATGAAAGCGAGCTCCGCGCGACTCTGAGCAAAATAACCGCTTTCAAAAAGCGTCAAGACTTAGGCCGAGAGTTCCACCAGAAAATGTAACCACAGCGACTGCAAACGCCCCAACTAAAACACCAATGGGGCCAAGCTGGACTCCGCGCTTGGACTCCGGGTGAACTTGGCGGATCCTGCTGACAAGGATACAGACACGTGCCAGACCCTTGGCTGTCGGGACTGTCTTTCACCCGTCCTGCAATTAACTGGACTCACGAATACGTGTTTTTTTGCTTCATTCTAATTACAGGACTTGGAAACAATGGCGATGAAATATACCAGAAGGACCTGAAAGCATTAATTGGAATGTATTTTTTGAGTATCGCACAAATAAATAATTCTACAAACCATCCACAGAATCAGAGTAAGAGTGGTTAAGCATAAACAAACACGTGGATACAGCAGGTTGTAAATTCAGAATGGTTACATTTAGACGGCCAGATATCTGCTTGATAGTTGGCTGTCTAAGTGAACTGAGAAAAACACAAAGCTTAAGTGTCTGTGGGCCCAAAGAGGGTGGATGGCAAAACAGGAAGTGGAGGTGAAGTCACAGGAAAATGGCGCCGTCGATTGTCACGGTTCACACTGGGCCCTTAAGAGCCGGCCGCTGAGAGTTTGTCTCCCCGGTTCATTTAATATGTTTGACAAACAGAGAGGGGCGCGCACACGGTGCTTACACTAAGGGCGTGAAGGAGGGAAAAAAACAGGGGCTACAGGCTACAACTGTCCCACAGGTCAAGAAATGAGGGTTTAATGTAATCTAATGAAAATATTGTCGCTGGACTAATTTCCTATGTGGTACCGGAGCTGTAGAAGACAAGATGTGTGAAAAGTCTATGGAGGCCAACAGTCAACAGAGAGGAAATGTGTGCCTTTGCCGGGGCCGGCTCGGGTTTCGGGAGCGGTGTTTTTGTTCCCAGGCCACCCTAGGTGTCCCTCCCGGGCTCTTCTTGGGACCGGAGGAGGGTTCGGATCGACCGGAATCCAGCGGCGACACGTACGAGCCTTCACATGGCGTTCACCCCCGTCCGTTAGGCCTCAGTTTTCCCTCCAGTCTAATTCTTGAAATCAGAACCCTGGTAGTAAAAAAAACGGCTTTGTGATGAAGTCGACTGGCGATGCAAATGGTGGTGAATGCCAGGGATGTCAATGCAGTTAGCCGCATGAAAAAAGGGCATGCAGTGAAAGGAGGAAGACGTGTTCAGCATTTTGTTTTGTTTTTTAACTATGATGAGAGTTGGCAAGGAGGAAAAATGAAACCTAATCTTAAACAAATGTGAACTCACAGAGGGTCACGGACTGGAGGCAAAGAGGTTGTGTGGTTTGTCTCCTTACATCAATATCAGACGCGGTCCCTCAAAATATTTTTTCCTGTCTGGCACTAAGGGTTTTGGTATGAACCACCCACTGAATTTCACACCTGAGAGAGCATGGATTGCGTATTGTTATTATAGCAAGCAAAAAATGTGTTTAGTCATCTTCTGATCCGTAATTATCATTAATAAAGAACCACAAAATGTAATGATCGCCAGTTACATTTGTAATTAGTCTTCCTTGTCAAACAAGAATTGTCAATGCAACAATTTTCAGTGTCTGAAGAGCTTACTTACAGGTTTTAAGCATTGTGGAATGCGTCAAGTCTTGTAGCCAATCCAGGCCGCAAAAGATAGCTGGTGCACTCAGTACATCACAGTCTTCCCGTGTCCAGTCCCACCCACAGCCATAAGCTCTCTTCTGCATGTCGAGGAATGCAATGAGCTAAATGCAAATACATAGAGGGTTTACACACGATATACCCACTGCTGCCTTGAATGCCCTCTGGCTATAGGTTACCACACTCCCTTGAGAAATTGTGATATAACACTGTGCAATGTATTTTCCTAATTAGTTATTCACACACACACACACACACACACACACACACACACACATTCAGATACACAAATGCACTATTCACCGTTTGGTGAATTAGCTTAATCTCACACTGAAGAAATTAGAAAAATCCAACCTTTAATTGAGGTGAATTTATTATGAAAAAAAAAAAAATCCCTCATCAAGAATTATTTTTAACAAAACGTGTGCCACAATAATTTGCACCCTTGTATTTATATCTAGAATAAAGTAATTATTGGCACCCCTGAATTTATATATAGAATAAAGTAATATTTTTTTATATTTGATCACATATCCTTTGCATGCCATGACTTCCAGATGTCTGTGACCCAACAACATCAAAAGACTCTTGATATCTTATTTTCTGGTACTCTTACAAGCGATACTATAACGTCTCTGCATTTGAATGGATCTCTATGGGAATTGGGGGGTGGGACTAGATTTAGCTTTTATTTTATTATTTTTTCCAATAATTGTGGCATATAATAAATGTACTTGGATTTTTCTCAATTTTTCAGTGTGAGATTAAGCTAATTCACCAAACGGTGATTTTTACCAGGGGTAATTCACCAAACGTCTTTACCAGGGGTGCCAACAATTTTGGCACACGTGGTTTTGTTAAAAATAATTATTTCTAGATGAGGGATTTTCTTTTCTCATAATAAATTTACTTCCATTAAAGGTTGGATTTTTCTCATTTTTTCAGTGTGAGATTAAGCTAATTCACCAAACGGTGATTTTTTTAATAACCCTTTTTACTCGTCTTTACCAGGGGTGCCAATAATAGTAGAGGGAACTGTATGTATGTATATATATATATATATATATATATATATATATATATGTATATATAATATAACTCATCTACACATTTAACTCCCATACACTGCTTTTGCAGCCAGCGCCATACCATAAGATATTGTAGATTTGCAACCTTTTGGCTTGTAATCTTAACCAATATTTCTGCTCAACTAACTCCAACCTCCTAGCATGTTGAATAACACGCCACTGGGCCAGATTTAGGCTGACAGAAGTCTGTTAAAAACAGGCTTAGGATGTTCTGCGGCTTGCAGAAGAGGGTGATTTGTGTCATTAGTGTTTAACCCGAGGGGAGAAATGGGTGCAGGGATTTGTTTGTGACACCTTGCCGAGCCTCTGTTCCCTTCAGGGCCTTTCCCCTGTACGTGGAAGAGACTCTTACCTGCGCTCGCTTTGAAATGCAAGCGCGGCCCCAGCGCGTTGACCCCCGCGCTGTTTACTGTAAACACCCCCCCCCCTTTGTCACCTGTGTCTGAAGTGCCTTTCACTCTGTGATCCCCACCAAGGGCCCATCAGTCAAATATGCATCTTGAAGGACGTGCCTCAAAGTAGCCGTAATGGCCCTATTCACACATACTTAACCTCTCCTCCAGTCATTCAAAGAATGCCGTCATGTTATTCCACAGGAGGAGGAAAAGGGGAGAAAAAAAAAATATATATATTTTTTAAGCAAAGCATTAGAAAAGCTGGAAAAGAAGAGCATAAAAGTTTCAGGAGTTAAAAAGAGAATAAAAAAAAAAAAAAGTTGAAGACCATTTACCCAACTTGCCCTGCCACCGCCGAGGGAGTTTATATCGTGTGGCATAAATAATTAATCATGCGTGCGTTTATTTTATGTACCGCACGTGAGGAAAGTATGACAGTAATTTTGTCTGAAGGCGAAAAGCCACGGAGAGGTTACCGAGCTTATTAGGGCGTTGCTAATGTACGCAGCTCCAGAGGATCTGCGGCGAGGTGGGACGGCCAATCGCGTCGCGCCCCGCGCCGGTGATGTCAGCGGAGCTCCCGAGGGGGGGGGGGGGGGGGGGGGGCGATCATGCCTGAGTGACAGGTGCAAGACGGATGGCCGTGCCTCCTCACACCTGTGATGTCAGAGCTGGGGGTGATAAGGAGGAGATATACGACACTGCTGGCGCAGGCCGACACAAGTTCTCGTTTGACCCCCTCGGCACTGGCTGGTGGATCTCGCTCGCTGTACCCCCCCCTCCCCAACCCTAGGAAGGGTATCTATTCCACAGGTTTCCCAGAGATATGGGGATTATTTATTACCTGTGAACCTCCGAGCACCCGTTTCTCCGCTAGGTGATCGCCCGGGCAGAGTAACCCAACTCCTGCCCTTGTGAAATTGCACTGCAGTACAAGGTGGCGGGACCGTTACAACGGCTGTCTCGTCATCCCTGTTGTTACAAGTAGTCACATTGTTTTCGAGGCCAGGTGAAACCGCACAACCTTACATTCAATTCAAAACAAATTTTTTCAACAATATTATCGACCACGGTAGACAATATTCAGCTCTCATTTATTAATTTGTTACTGGTTGTTGGTATGTGGACGCCGTACTGATACAGACCTAGACAACCTACAGTATATAAATGTCTGATGCGTAAGGAGAATATTTTATTTTTCACACCTCTTCATGAATAGCCAAAAGCAAGTTCATGGTAAACTGAATTTCACCCCTGGGCTGGCAGTTGAAGAACCCTATGTCTACAAATCCTACGTAATTTCAACCTGCTATCAATATTGTCCTTTGTTCCACTCAACTTGGTCTTGGAGCTCAGGCCACAGTACTGTTCAAAATATATTTTCCAGGACTCCCGTGAAAAAGAGATTAATATCTGATTGGGACTCACTTGGATAAATAAAGGATGAATAATAAATAATACCGACAAACATTCAGTGGAAAAAACTCATAGCATCAGTAACATCAGGACAAATGTACAAGGTTGATCATGCTCAAAAAGACCAAGGGCTGAAGGTGTCTATCAATACTGCGGTGTTTGTTTATACAGTCAAGCCCTTTATCAGTAACTATAAACCAAACGTTGTCATGGAATATGTTATTTCTGGGGAAAAACAGTTTGACATCTGTCTCCCTCCATAACTTCCACATGACTAGAGACGAACGATGGAGCCTCTGTTCTCTGGATTTGTTTGTCATGACTGGGACAGAAGACCTTTTACAATCCACTATCTGCCGACGTGGGCGCTGTTTGTGTTAAGCATGCCAACTATATGAAGCACGACTAATTAGGTTATTCTACTCATGTACTCTGTTCCCGATACAAAATGAAGGAAATTCACGGCCTGATAAAAGCAAATACTGCCATTGACTGCGCCCTCTAATAATTAACCATGAGACAGCTACAGTAATGAACCTGCTGCTTAATGACCCTCAGACACAACTGCTCTGGTTTACTTTACTAATTTATTACCTTTAGAAGTAATATAATCAAGAATATACAGTATACTGTACAATATTAGAATGCAACAACATGGCAGAACACAGAACTCAACAGACATATCAGGATGCAGATATATCTTTACCAAACATATGTCAAATGTTACTTCATTTCTGGAGATTTTTTTGGCAGTAGACAGTAGCATTGATCTATCTGTGATTGTAATTATACGTGTGTAATTATACATACAGTACATACACACACACACGTACACACACGAGACTAGCTTTCAGACAGACCAACTGGCGACAGTCAGTTTGAATACGCAATACCCCCTCCACTGAAGATCAGGTTTAAAAGGGGCTACGTGCTGTACTTCCACCTACACCATCGCTGGGCCATCAAGGTGGGCGGTGAAGGTGATGAATGGACCAGTGGCAGCCATCTTATCAGTTGTATCACCCCTGAGCGTGTGATAAGAGAAAGGGTTAAGACGAGGGAAGCTCTTATTGTGACAGACTACCACCCCCCCCCCCACCCACCCACCCCCCACCCTGCGCTGGGCAGAGGGTGTGGCGCTTGGGAAAGTGTCGGCCTGCCCCCACCCCAACCGATAAACTGTCAGGGAGATGAGCGAGAGAGTCCAGGTGGTGCCTTCGGGCGCCCTGCAATCTTCACAGGCGTATCTCTCCTCAGGCCGTGTTCTACCTTTTCTTCTCCTCCTCGGCTCACCTGCGTCTCTCTCTCTCTGTCCCTTGTTTCTGCAGTCTACTTGTGTTTCCCTTCTTTTCGTGAAAGAAATCAGCCCTTTTTGTCCTGCCTCCACAACATCAACAGGAACTCAAATACCCAAAGTGCTGACTTTTACTGGATCTTTATCAATATAATCAGTGTGTTACAGAACAAAATGGCTTCCCACTTATGTAAAGAAAGGGCTTTAAAGTTACAGCAGCAGCTTTTCATAAGTAAACTGACGGTCCCATCTTTGAAGTGTCATCTTAGTTCTGTGGTGTCAATCAGTATGCACGGGTCCACTCAAAAAACTCTATAGTTTAGCCACTCTCTGTAACTCCCCACACACCTACCAAGCTGTCAAAACGGTGACGTGCCTGTATTTCCCCTTATTCTTTTTCTGTGTGTAATAACAGTGTGCATCCACAGCCTTACAATCTGATTATTTCCACTCTTTAAAGGATTTAGTTTAGGAAATATGTGAAATCTTGAGTTTCAAGCTCAATTGAGGTGGGAAAAGAACACAAAAACCCTAGTTTAAGAAACATCTTACTGTAGTCCTAGCAAAGGGTATTATGCCTGTGTGTGTGTGTGTGTGTGTGTGTGTGTGTGTGTGTGTGTGTGTGTGGAGCATACGGAAGTGGAGATATGGGATAAGCCAGCTTTTTTAATATAATATACCTTCAGCGTCGATGATCGGGGTGAGGTGGGTTGTTGGGGAGTGAACAGATAAAGAGGCCTTTTGCAGATTAAAACTGCGGACCCTTCGCAGTACATCACACTACTTGGATATGGCGATAGCCCCGGTCGGCGACAGCTTGTGAAATTTGAGCGCCGCACAAGGTGCATCCCCTGGCAGAGAGCGGATCATTACAAAGTGAGTGTAATAAACAGCCGCCGCGACCCCATGACCTCTCACACTCCCTCATGCCACGTTGATTACTGAACATTTAAGGTCCCCCCGCCCCCCTCATCTCTCTCCCCTCCTTGCCTCAGTGTCAGGACACGCATTGAGTGAGGAACATTACCCGATGATTAGGCCTCCACCACTACACACTCGTTAAAATATGAAGCGAAGAATTACCTCAAAATTACATATTTTCTTCTTTTTTTTTTAGCACGTAATTCAGGTGCTTCCTTATCTTTGGAACAGCTGGTGCCAAGGGTCACGAACTGACTCTGAAATAGCAAAATGCAATAAGCTTGACATGCAGCAATTGCTTGTAGCCGACTTCGACGGCCTGTGTCACCTCTTCAGTTCTGCACTCGGAGTTTGTTTGTGGTTATGTAAGTGGAATACAAACAGAAAATACCTTCCGTCTGTCAGACACAACAGGGGTTAAAGAAGTCGCGTATGAAATCCTTCTATGACTATGACCATGTATTTGTGTTTAATGTCCATCCACACTGCAAACCAGATGATCGTGTTTTCCTTCACAAACATTGCTTAAAATCCAAAATGCAGACGTTCCCATTGTATCATTGTGTCGCTGATTCGCTTGTGCCAATCAGTGCTAGAGAGGTAATAGAGAGGGAGGGGGAGAGAAAATGTTTGTTTTTTTTCAGAGTTTATTTGTAGTACCAACAAACTTTGGTAATATAGCAAATTTTCGCATTAAAAATGCACTCTTAACAAGGTCTCAATGAGCTTGTAACAAATAAATAGCACAATTTTGCTGATTTACAGCCTAGATGACAGAACAAAAAACAAAACGGAAAAATAACAAAAACAAAAAAAACAACTATTTTAAATTTCATAATAAAACGACTTACAGGTGAATTATGATAATATGCTACTGAACTACTTTACATTGTGATTCTGTCCTTTTAAATAAAGCTTTTCAGTTTTTTTAAGTACCTTCTGGAGCATGGAACAGTTAAATAAATAGAACGCTTTTCCATTTCAACATGCACAACTGATTTGCCTCGGAAACGTTTCCACTTATGTACACTCAACTGACACTACACTTGTCCTCCGTAGTTATATTTCATACTTTCTCTCTTACTCTTTCTCTCTTGCTCTCTTTCTGTATGCAATACCATACCATCTAATAAGGGCTAAAATCTATCAAAGTGATCTAAAATGCTTATGCTGAATGCAGTGTAAAGAGCAAACATGGAAGTCCAAATACCACATAATTTTGTTTTTTTTACATCTCAACTCACAAGTTTATTTTTTTGTCTTTTTTAATATTTTTTTTTTTAAAGAAAATTGCTATGAATTTTTTTTTTCTCGGTTTTCAATGTTCACAAGATAATGACGCATGCACTGTGAGAACTCCGGCGGTATTTGGTTGACTGAGGTTTTAAAATCAGTGGCTTGGATAATACATATATACTCTTTATGTGTCTGTATGTTGACAAGAGGAGGAAGGAGGTGTACATCTGAGAAGGCCATATACAAACACTCTACAGATATATCTATAAAAACTCCCTCTGCTTCTTCACTACAGAGGAGGGGGAAAAAATGGTCATTTTTTTTCTTCAAGTTGGTTGTCCTTCCTCAGCACTTTGGCCCAGGAAGAGGTCATTGCTTAGATTCTGCTCATCGTGGTGTGTTCCTTTCTTTCCTTTTCTCTCTTGAGGAAAACCGAAATGGAAGAGAACAGTATATATGGGTGTGTGTGGGTTTATATATCTCTCTCTCTCGCTCTCTCCCTCTTCGCTCGCATCCACGTTTGTTTTCAGGATGCGAAGTAAGAGCTCTGCATGGAGTAGAGTCGGTCGATGGGGTTTCCGACGCGCGCCTGCAGGGAGCTGACTTCGGACGACGCCATGAAGCAGTCGCTGAGGCTGGTTAGGGATGTGTCGCTGTCGATGTCGTGGAAAATAGAGTCGTTTCCTGTGGAGGTGAAACAAGGGGCCTGGTGTGAGAGGAGTTTCCAAACTGCACGCAAGTCCAAAAACCATTTACACATGAGCAAGAAAAAATAATAAAAGGAACAAAAAATAAAAAACCGGCCATACGCTGATTAAAAACTGCCGCAATGGTTGCTGGCCTGCGCGACTGCTGCCTTCATCATTAAAATCATGCATTGTTTACCAGTATGTCATGCAATTTTGCAATCATTTGGGATCTTCCCAAATGTCAGATTTGTGGTCTGAAGATTCTAATTACATATCGCTGCAGTCTTAAAGAAATTCTTCAACAAACAAGTCGGAGTGAATTATGGGCCGTGGGAGAGTCGGGTTCCGCCGGGACTCAGTAAACCGGGGTGTCTCTTATAGGTTCCTGTGAACAGGGCTAATTGCAAATGTTTCCCTCTTTAAAAACTTAAACTGTGTGATTTTTCTTGGGGGTGCTGGTAGCTTTATTAGACTCTTAGGATCTAAATGACACCGTTACATCAGGATACTGGCAGTTTGATGGGGACATACATTTTTAATGAGCTGGCAATGTTATTGGTTACACTTTTCAAGCCATAAAATCAGAGCAGAAGTGTGATAAGAACAAGGATTTGGACTTGCGGGAGGTAATGGGAGATTTTTTTTATAAAAACGCACGCGCGCACACACACACAAAATAAAAATGACTTTTAGGAATGACAAGAGACGTTGGTAAATGGTTGAGCTGAAATTGAAGCCCTCTCTGGTATCTCAAGTACGGGCCTGTTTTTGAGATGGTGGTGGATTGCTGTTGTTGAGAAGCACCTTTGGGTCTACCTTGGGCGAAGCATTTATATGGGGATTACACTCACAAATTGCCTGTCTGGGCACAAACGAGAAGACCTGTGCTGCTAAATTATTCACTGCTCAGGGACGACAGCTAAATAACCGGGATATATACGCATGTTTGTTCTTTATATATCCTCTTCAAAGCGCTTGATCTTGAAACGAAGGTCTGCAGAGGTGGCAAAGCCAATTACAGACGTTTCTTAAGTAAGCCAACGCTTACCTCCACGATCCTTGTTACTCTATTTTTTCGAGTATTTTTAATCTGTATTTTTTCCAAACGCTGTACAATTACAGTCATTTAGAGGGCGAGCGTGAAATGACCAACATTAACGGCTATGAAATAAAGCCGCTGCTAAATTACTCTGTGTGACTAGGATCAGCAGCAAATTTCACAGAACCGAACCAACTATTCACGGTGTCAACTTCAAGATTTACTTCTTAGACAAACCTGCCCATCAAATGGAATGCGTAAATGTAGGACAATATGACTGTAATCGCCAGAAAGGAGATGGCTGTGCACATGGGTAGTAGTACCAAACAATAAAAAAAGACAATAGTACTTCAGCACCAAACATCTAAACAGACATTATAGCAGGGAATTCCCAAAACATACCGAACGCGCACAGAGCAGCTAGCGGTTTTATTATTAAAGATTTTCATTTCGAAGTGACAGAAAGCGGCGCGTTTCAGAAGGGTGAGTGAATGTCTGATTGTGACCTCGTCTCAGACCTGAATTCTCAGAACGGCAGGTCAGGCTGTTATGTGCGCACAGCTTTATAGATACGGAGTCTTGCAACATGCAGACAGGCTTTTGCTCAATATTTCATTCATTTTGATCCATTTTTACATGCACTGTAAATATAAATATGTTATGCAAAGCAAATGAGCAAAGCACACTTTGTATGTAGGTATGGCTCTGTATATATGGACAAAGGACAGAGGGAAATGTGGATTTATATTCCATGGTACAAATATACATTTTGCTTACACAATATACTACGAAATGCATGGTGAAATATTGATTGTTGAATCAGCCGAATCAGCTTTCCGACAGGACTCATGTCTCTTCGTTCCCGTGTCCTTGAATGAAGACGCACTTATGCATTTTTCCCATGTTGTTTTATTTCACTTTCCATGGTTTACCATTGTTTATTAAGCCTGGCCACAGCCCCTCAGAAGCATCCCAGCTCGCCCTCGCGGAGGAACACAACTGTCACAAAGTATAACGGCGCACGCCAGCGAACTCCTCAACGCAGGCGGAAACCGTAGATCGAGTCGGGAGTAAGAGAGAGAGAGTGGGGGCGGGGGCGGGGCGGGGGGGGTTGGACGCAAAACATCCTGGACTGATTTAAAAGAGAACTTCAAAATAAACCAGCGGTTCCACGAGTGTGTTTGAGTCAGCTTATGCGGTGGGAGGGGGTGGGGTTCTGAGGAGGCATATCTTTGCTGGGGGGTGGGGGTGAATGCTCACCATATGGATTCATGTGGTCCCCGGGCATCTGAGGGGGGGTGAGGCCCTGCTGAAAGGGGTCCGTGCTGTAGCCGTTCTGCTCCATGGCGACCAGCTGCTGGGGAGGGGCCAGCGGCGTGTACGAGTTCATCATCCCCTCCATCCGATTGGACATCACCTCTGGAAAAAAGGACGGCGCTTTTTGTGAGTGACATCGCACGGGGATGACGTCACAGTAATCCTTGGTGCTCGGCCAATCGGTGAGCAGCCCAGAGAGAGAGAGAGAGAGAGAGAGAGAGAGAGAGAGAGAGAGAGAGAGACTCTGTGGGTTTGAGGCTGCAGGCCACGGTTGCTGTGATCTTCTTTAGAGTAACGCCCACCTTTTTGGAAAAGATACAGCCGCAATTAATTTCAAACAGCTTCTGGTGAAGTTTCCATTACGTCTCCCCGGATCGTGATGGAGGGCTTTACTTGCCCGAAGTTCACCCGCATTAGTAAAGACCGCGGCAAAAACATGGTAACGTCAACGGCTTACTTCATAATAAATATTCCTATGATGTTCAAATGAAAGAATGTTTCTGTATTTAAGCCACGATGACATTAGAAACTTTGTTACACTGTGTTGTACTGAATGGTAACAACAGACATTCTGGTTTTTGTACGTTATAATGCAGTGCATGTTAACAGCAAGCTCTTTTCCTTCTAAACATGAGCCATCTCAAGGCTTCAGCTAAAGGTGGTTTACATGCTTGACTAATGAATGGAACAGGAACAGCAGGTCCTTTCGTGCAATCACGACGCACGCTTATCTAAACTTTACCTAATTTCCTGTAATCTCCCCTTTCCAGGCCCACAGCCAGACACGCAAAGAAAGGCGCTGCCGCGATACGACGGGCCGACGGGCAAACCCCGGCTCGACTGCCCCGGCGGAACTGGGCCGCGCCGTTGTCCGCCGTCAAACAAACTGGTGACGCGGGCCAATAAAATAGGCATCAGCATCGCGAGATTAAAAACAAATTAAAAAACAAAAAACGGCGTCAACCTGCGCCTGAAATCCTGTACGGCGGCTCATCTGGGCCACGTTCCTCGGTTGATTGCGTCAGCCTGTCTCCCTGCACGACATTCGTCTCCCGAAACCCCAAAAGGGGGTTCCCGTTTCAGTGAGACGGGACAGCTAGGCCGCTTTTTTTCTCTACGGAGCGGCAGAGGAGAAGCTCCTCCAAACGTGAGATCATTATCAATTCCAGTGGCACAGGGATATTGTGCATCTGCTGAAACAGCAACTAGAGGTCAGCGGGCCACAGTGCAGTGGGGTTACTAGCATCCGGAGAAGAAGAAGAAGAAACACAAACACAAACACAAACACAAACACACACACACACACACACACACACACACACACACACACACACACACACACACACACACACACACACACACACACACACACACACACACACACACACACACACACACACACACACACACACACACACACACACACACACACACACACACACACACACACACACACAGGTAAAATCTGCACCATTCCCCCACACTAGTCATGTGTGAATCACAGTGGCTTGAGAAAACGTGATTTTTTTCCCTTCTTATCGTGTGCATTTTTAAAAGCCTCTTCTCCTGACGCTGGCCTGCGACATAAAAGTAATTCCAAAAGGCGTTTCCAGGAGGAGACGATAATAATTCATATTATATGCCATAATAGGCCACGCCTTTCTGTTCCCATTCCCTTCAGCAGTGCTGGAAGAGGTTGGACCGTTACTGGTTTGCTGACGCGGTAGGCAATGTCTCACATTACCCTAAATGAGTGAAACCCACCCCACTCGCTCCCCCGGCACTATGGTCTGCCAGAGAGTCATGGGCAGATATCTGGTTTTAGGGAAGGTGGGCCTGGGAGGGTGGGCGGGTGGAGTTGGGTTGGGGCCTGGGCTGGGTTGTGGTGGTTGAAGGGGAAGGGCCCTCTGGACTTGCCCGCATCGTAAATTCACCCACGGTTTTTCCGTCGCTGCCTACCAAAGCGTCACGCCCGACTGGGGCCGAGTTCCCCGGCTCCTTCATCCCTCAAAGAGGAGTGGAAACTGGAGAACAGCAGGGAGGTCACACGTGAAGGAAGGTGGCCGTAACCAGTTCTGACCTCTTCACTTGTGCGTTGACCGTGTTTCTGAAGGGTCCCACACAATCACAGTCAACCATAGAAGACTGAACTGCATGAACTCAGTGTGAAAAGTTCTTCCTAGTGTCTCTCCAGCAGACTAAACCAAATGTACTATTGAAGCAGATGAACCGAATTGTGATTTCCTTTGATCTCACAATGACAATTTGAAAATGTAATAATGACATTCCCTATTATGATGTCACAATGACAAGAACCATATTATGACAGCACAATGGCAACCTGCTAAGATGTGATACATTCGTTACCACATGACCCTTTGTAAAGATGTGATCAAGGTGAGATCCCAAAACAAGAAGTTCACTGGTGCAGCATAAATCAGCCAGGTAGCGGACGTGCAGAAGAACCCACTGTCTGACCGTTATTCAGTCACATCAGCCCACCTGTTCCTGCCTGTCTGAGGTGTATGCTCACCTTGCCCGAGCCTTTGGGAGTTCTGCTGCTCCTGTTGCTGCTGTTGTCTACGTGCCAACTTCTTCATCTTGGAAAAAAAAAAATATCGGAATGTTACAAATACTTTTTATACAAATAAAACGAACAAGCGTCTCCTTAATTCTCACCTCTCAGTGAACTAGACCCACACAGATATCTGACTGCAATTCATTATCCGAAACCTTTTGAAGATACAATCGGATATAGGAGGTGGGCGCAGATATTAACTTAGGTCTGACATGGATATGTATGTGGTGCACTTTAACTTTTAAAAGGGAGTCCTGGGGACTGCAGTGAGAGGTTAAGTTGAAAAAGAGAGATAACTGTTTAGATTTGGCAGTACTTTTCCTCTCCATCTGCCTCTCCTCTTCACCAAAAAAAAAGATATACTGCACTGGATCTGGCCCAGTGCTTTAATCCCCCATCGCCCTTTAATATCGCTAACCGCGCAGATCGCTAACCGTGATCCAGTGGGTTTGGATGCGAAGCCCAGCTCGCCCGCTTACCTTGGCTCTCTGGTTCTGGAACCACACCTGGACCACGCGGACGCTGAGGCCCGTCTCGGCCGCCAGGGTTTCCCTCACCTGCAAAGAGATGACCCGAGAAGCCCGTCAGCCCGCGTCCCCGCCAGCGGATATCGCTCCAGATCGGATTACTCACAGCTTTTCTATTTGGACTGATTTCAAGAGCGTGGGCTCCCCTCCTTCATCCCGCTCGCCTTCAGCGAGCGCTAAATCTGTTTGGACTTTACCGCGAATCGGACCCCATCTCGGGGCGGGCCAGGGGGAAGGAAGCGGTAAGCCCGGAGAGAGACCGCACCTCCGCCGTCCCGCGCTGCGTTTTCGAGCGGGAGCTGCCGGCCGCCACCCCCCGACCCAAGTCACGCGTTCCACTTCAAAGTGCCGCTCTGACGCAATGGAGACTTTTTTTTTTTGTTCTTTTTAAACGGGAGGGTTTTTTACAAGGAATCAAGGCAGGCCCTGCCAACGCGGCCCCCTGTTTTCCAGTGCCCACGCAGTTAGAATAGTTATTTTACAACAAAATTCCACAGAAAATATAAAATTATAGGAAAGTGGTCTGGGATCTATAATGCAGACCCCGTCAATTTAAAGCACTGTGAGAAAATGTGGAAGCTACTACCTGACGACTACATAATTAGCATCAAGCTCACTGTACGTTCACCCCTTCTTGTTAAAAGAATCTAATTCTGTCATTCTCCACATGCAAGCCATTAGACATTACTTTCAGATTAATGTCCCTCTGCTACTCTAGCACACCCACACTTCCCAGCCTCCCTAATTTTCTTTTCATTCAAAAGCCCACATGCTTTGGACGGTGTCTAAATATGAGGCCTGTTTTCAATCCCGTCTGATATGAGAATTCTTGAACCGGCGGCCTAAGACGCATTGAGCATGCTCAGAAGGAGACCTTGGGGGAAGACACTAAATAAATAGACACCTGCAATGGCTAATGGAGAGAGCCAAACACGCTGGCCAATGAGATGTTGACTAGCAATCTACAGTTTGAGGACAATATGTTCTACGCTTGTCAGCAAAGTGAATGTTACAGAAGAGAAAAACATGGTATGCTCAGGTGACAGTATATTGGACTCAAACAGGAGCAAAATGGTTCGGTAGTGCGCCTCTTATTTTCTGATGAGGTCTGCCTCCTTGTCTGAAGCAGTCACGCGCTATCGCTGGTGTCCTTCCAGCCTTTCCCAGAAGTCTAAGAGACCTTCTTAGCTCCTCGACAACTCTGATAGCAGCCAGAGCTCCTCAGAGGAACCAGTTGGAGTGAGAGCGAACGTCCAGGTTAGCGGTATAGACTGTATAAAAATATGGACAAAGCCACTGTGACGTCACGCATTGTCTTTCCACGGCCTCGTAAAAACTGAATTGAGGCTCCAGCAGAGGCATTAGATAGTAGTGGCGCTAGTGAGCAACGGCACAATTGCCGCTCCCAGCCCAACCAGGAAGTGATCTTCAAAACGAAAGCCCAGTCTTGGCCCCTTGGTTAGCGGCCTGGAGTCTCACCTTTCGGCAGGGCTTGGAGGACACCTCGAAAGAGGCCTTGAAGGCCCTCCTCTGCTGAGTCGTGAGGATGGTGCGTGGGCGTTTCGGCCTCCGCGGGTCCTTCCCGTCCTCGCCTTTCCCCTGACCCCCCGACCCCTTCTCTGGCTTGATGTCTAAATCTTCGTCGTCGCTTTTCTCTGCGGAAACAGATGTTTTTTAAAATATTACATTATCGTAATTCCTCTCTCATGCATGAATCGACATATTTTGGAGATCGCGGCCGTTTTTTTTTGCCGGTCGAATGATAAATTTGTGTTTTTGTTCTTTTCAAGTCCTTGGGATACAGGCAACATACCAGCACATTCATTATGGAAGTGGTCAAAGCATGTGGTTTTAATACTTTGTTATCAATTTATTACTAAAAGAATGGGCCACAAGCACAATTAGACTGCTCGAGGACCATAGTTCTTACTGGCAAGCGATGACAAAATATGTACATTTGTCATTGGCCTGGACATTAAGTCATTAATAATTTATTGTAAAACTGCTTTGCACTAAATAAATCTTTGATAAGAATCACACATATCAGGGATCCACCATGATGTAAATTCTTGAAAACGCAGGAAGGCTGCATGTGGGAATTGTGCACAGGGCAAAAACGAACGAATATGGGAACGGCAGCCCTAAACAGGCTAACTGAACATAGCCCACGGTACAACAAAATGAACTATTTATCAGCTATGTCCACAGCTGGCTGAAGAGAGTTTAGAATAAAGTGTAACAAGAAATTATACGCTTCAATTGTGCTTTAAGACCATCAATGACCATTATCTTTACAGCATCTGACTGTACGATACACAAGCGTCTCTCTCGGAATCGCTGGCTGCTTAAATGCTTCTTCCGTTGCCGTTCATTTCTCTCCACTGGCCCTCCTAATGTGCCACTTCAACTAAACAGCTTGCAGCTTCCGTAATTATTATGACCCTGTGGGGTACGGCGTTTATTGTCCGGTGGACAGAAATTTAATCTGGTAAGAAATGATAACGCTTCGCATAATGAAATAATCATCGTAATTAAAAAAAAGAACAAACGCAAAAAAAAAAACAAAAAAAAAAAAACTAACTCTGACTTTGCGAGAGTCCGACGACAAAAGCGCGAGCCGAATAACTCGTCCCCGGGGTGTTAATTACGGGAGGATCGGACGGTCGTCAGGAGCACAAGCTCTCCGGCAAGTCATCGGAGAGCTTCTTTATCAATTAAATCTACAAATTGTTTGGGGTTTTCGACGGCCGTTTGGAGAGGCGCAAATGACGGGGTGGGTTTTCTTCCCCCCCTGACGGCTCGTCGTCTGTTTTCGATAATTCCCGCTGTAGACAGCAGGGCGGGTTCTGATAGCTCCGATGGAGATGAGCGGCGCTTAATTGTTGCAGTGCCAGGATCAGGCCTCTCTCTCTACCTCCTTTATACATATTGGAAAAGCGAAAAGAAAAAAAACAAAGACAGAATGGACACAGAAGTATAACGAATGTTTGAAGAAAAAAAAAAAAACTTGACACAGGCACATACAGATGCGTTTGACAAATTTCCTGACATTTGTCTCTGGTTTAAATGGAAACCAGATGGGGCCATACATGAAGGCCTGGCAAGATGCCTCATTACGAAGAGGCGAGGAACGGGGAGGGAAGGAGATAAGAGAACGCAGCCGCTCGCTCGCGCTGCGTGTGTGAAGGGCCGAGCTCTCTTCCCTTCAGTCATCCTGCAAACGGCCCTTTAATTCATTCCAGCACAGGGACCCGCCCACTCCCGACTCCGCCGTTAACGTGGCTCGGGTTTCCTGTGCCGGGTTTCCGCTTCCTGTGCCGTGCGTTAAAGCTCTGACCGCCCTCACCCACAGGGTTGCCATCAGTCCGGCTTGTCATTACTGCGTCCGGGTGACATTTTTAAGCCCGAAAGGTTTGAACAAGTCAGAAAATGTGATGAGACAATAAGATCTGAATAAATTCTTCGATAAGCTGTTTGCATTTATATTGTGCGGTGTTAATTATCTGAGAAACACATAACCTAAGTAAGCCATTCGATCGTCTCCAAACGTCGCGTGTGGCGGGGGGGTCTCAATCATGGCCTTGAAAGACTGCAGGGTTTGCTGGCTGTCATAGCAACTTGCCACAACTTGATCAATTAAAGCAGTTGATGACACAGTTCACTCGCCTCACCTGGTTGCTGATTTTAAGGTAAAACTGAACACCAGCAGACCCTGTGACCCTCCAGGTCCAGGGCGTATGGAACACTTACGCCGAATACGCCGTTTTGGCCTGATTCAGCGATGCCCAGGTTTTATTACTCCGAACAGTGGCAATGGTTACTCTGCAGCAGTAATAAAGAAGCAGAGCTACCAGTAATAAAACACTATTAGAGCTTACAGCACTTGGAATTTTTTTTGCAACATTGATTACTTGTAGTTCACTATGTAATTAAGATCATCATCAAAGTAACAGAACCGACACCTTAGCAACTTTAGCCTTTAGCGTACAACAACTTTCTTCCGGACCTCTACGGCAGTGGTTCTCAACCCTGGTCCTGGGGACCCCCTGTGTATGCTGGTTTTCGTTCCAAGCGCAATTGCAATACCAGAATTTTAACAAGCTGTTATTTTTTCTTAATTAGGTGTTTTTATTGTATAGAGAGAACACTTTAAACTCTTTACTCTCTTAAGCCACGTTATGTTAGCAATAGCTATGCATGCTTTGAAGAAAAAAAATCCCATGTTCGTTATGCTTATTGTGTTATATTGCAAACAATTACAAAGAAGAGGTAAGAACTCAGGTGAATAGGCTCCTAATTAGGTAATTGAACACAAGTTTAAGTTCCTTCATAATTTTTTCCTTAAACTTGTTAACACAATGCAGGTTTGGCTCGTTATCATTTGCTTTGTCTTTGAATTCTTCATTATTTACCAAACGGTTAGTTTTAGTGGCCATGTGTCCACAATTTCACCAGTTGATTCACCTCAGTCTTTAATTTGATCAGTTAAAACATTTTTTACCTCCTTTTAATTGTTTACAATACAGCACAATGTGAATATTGGACTTTTATTCTTCATGGCATGCATAGCTATTACTAACATAATGTGGCTTAAGAATGTAAATAATCCCTCTAAACATTAAAAACACCTAATTAAGAAAAATTAACAGCTTGTTAAAATTCAAGTATTGCAATTGTGGTTGGAACGAAAACCAGCATACACAGGGGGTCCCCAGCATACACAGGGGGTCCCCAGGACCAGGGTTGAGAACCCCTGCTCTACGGGAGCAGCGCTGGGCGTCCCGCGAGAGAGGCGGACTCACCCGATTCGGAGTCGTCGGGGCTGACGGAGCTCAGCAGGTCCTTCTCCTTCTCGTAGTCGCTCTTGCAGAGCAGCTGGCCCTCCTTCAGGACGAACTCGTCGCCCTTCCTCAGCTGCCGGTCGCACACGCAGCAGCAGAAGCAGTTGAGGTGGTACACGCACTCCAGTGCGCGCATCACAAACTCCGTGGGCGCGATCTTCTCCATGCAGCCGCTGCACTTGGTGGCGAAGAGCCTGGCGGAAGACGGGGGAAGAGCGAGGGCGAGGGTTAAATGGGGCTGCAAACCGCTTTTTTCTTTTACACTCGAAAGCGAATTTGTCGACTTGAACAAATTCACTTCAGAGCTAATTTGCGAACTTAAACAAGCCACCAGACACTCAAACTGCACTGCAAAAACCTAGTCAAGCATTTTAGTCTCATATTTAGACTTATTTCTATTACCGTTTTGCTAAATAAGACAAATAGATTGAGGTGAGATTTTACTCATTTCAAGATTTGCCAATGGGGTAAGAATTTCCCTTGTCAAGCAAAAAGTACCTTAAAACAAGCTAATATTTTCTACTTGAGAGAAAAAAAGATTATAAGTCTCATTACAAGACTAAAACACTTGTTTAGACAGACATTTTTTGCAGTGTGGCCTGACAGCGCTCCTTTGCAAGAGCGCATTCTGGGTTCCAGGCCAGGACAGATTAACTCCTACCCGGACGCAACCTCAACGCAACCTTCAAACCAAAATGACAGGAAGTTTATGTCCGTAATGTCATGGTAAAGCTCTGCAGGCCTGAATGAGACAGAGGATTCGAGCTGTGGGCCGTTTGGGCCCAACCCATCAGACCTGTCCATCAAAGAGTGTTTGGATAGAGAGGGCTGGAAGGCTGATCCTGTGGGTAGCCACTGAGCCTCTCCCTTTGACAGCAGCTCATCTGTAAAAGTGCCCGGGATAACCCAGCAACGCTCCAGTAAAGCTCAATTGCGGGCACCCAGTGGTTGGGAAGACATGAGCCTTTTAGCCCAAGCAGCCTTTTAGCCCAAACAGCTTTTTAAGGTGTTAAGTGATCTGAGATGCATTTGCATTGCAATAAAAAACACCCTGAAGCACCCAGTCACCCGATTTTTCTTTTTTTTCTCTTTTTTTATCTCTTTGCATTTCTATTGTGAAAGCTTTGCTTGCTAGTTTTCTAAGCCACTTTGTTACAGTTTTTTCTTTTTTTGGGGGGAGTGGGGTGGGGGTGGGTATGAATTCCTATGCTAGTGATGATCAAAAAATATCAGCTGGAACATATTAAGGACAAATCTAATGTCAGTGTAAAGAAACCATCAATCTGCCATTTTGCTGAACAGCTTTCCCTTACAAATTACACAACAGGAACATCATGTGCATTGAATATCGCAAGGATTATTCATCTTTTTTTTTGTTTCTCTTTTTTTCCCCGTTTTTCTCCCAATTTCGTAGCCAACTGAACCTGTATTCTAATTCTATCCCCCCCATGTAGCAACCGCTAGAGAATCACCGCTGCACAACCCCATCAGCCGGTAGTAGACGGAGGTCGCCACGTTTTTATTCAGGGCGCGACTCCTTTAGGCCTGACTGTGATTCCAACTCTCCCAGGGCCGCTATGCGCGCCGCGATTCTCTCCAAGCCCCTCCTCCCACCCGGGAGCAGCTGCCAATTGCCGCTCCCACAGGGCGCCGGCCATGCTCGGATCTGGCAGGACCGGGGCGCGAACCCCGATCCTCGGAGTACAACTGCACCGACTGAAAGTCGGCGCTTTTACTGCTGTACCACCGTGAGGCCCTATTCATCTTTTTTAATAGTCTTTGTTTTTACTTCCTTAACAGATACCCTTACCCGTACAGGGCAATGTACACATCTCGCATGACAAGTTTTCTATTCTTACTTCTGGTCAGTTTTCCTAAGGCATTGTAGGATATTTGCTCAGAGGAAAATAACTTGAAAAACTTCAGGAACTGACCCTGGGACTTCCTGGTTATAGACCCAGTAGCTTTGCTAATGCACAGTAACATGGGTTTAAAAGCAAAATGCTGTTTCCTGAAAAAAAAAAGGATGCAGAACGGATGAAAACTGCGACAAAGCAATGCAGATTTTTCCGTGTCGTATGAAGCGTAAGGAAGAATGCAGCAGTTGCTGGATCAGTGTGCGGTTATTCATCCTGTTCTGAAGCAAAAAATCAGAAGAGAAACTACCTTTCAGCCTCCATCTCCAGCTATTAAGTTTGCGGTTGCCTTTTTGTCGTTAAGGACAAATCAAGTGTGGGCCTGCTAGACAGGACTCAGACTTTCTCACCACTCCCTTCAAATTATGGGACTGGGTGGGAGGCACATTTGGCCGGTCCTAGAGAGAGGTCTTGATAATTTTAACTCTGCGAGAAGTCCCGCGTTGCTCGCTGCAAGACGCGAGTGGTTACATTTTTGGAGCCTTTCTGCCTTCCTGAATATATCTGGTCCTTAACACAGACCTGTGATTTGTCATTTTAGCATGCGGGTGAGCTTGCTTTGACCCGGTTTGGACTCCTTCGCCTACTGCTTTGAAATGGGCACGTGTGCAGAACGGCACACACCTCGGTTTAAGCGCGCAGGCATCCCCTGGACGAGCGTAGCTCATCCCTCCTCGCGTCCCGTCAGCGAACGAGATTGTTTTATCGGCAGAGAGATTTGTGGGAAAGGCGGTGTCTGCCGCGCCGGGCGATCCGGGCCGGGCTCGCGTCTGTGTTTATTGGGGCCGCCCGTTTGCGCTAGCAGCTGCCCGTCTATCTGCGGCGAACATCTATTTCATTGTAGGAGCGGCGGTCAGCGGCGAGCGTCTGGACAGAGACGCGCGACAGTGATGAATGGCTCCAGCGCAGCCAGGCAGGAGGGGAAGGACAGTTTTGTCATGGTAATATTATTGTGGCTGCCGATCAGCAGAGCCGATAACGTTAAAAAACGGGGCGTGCGATCGCGTCCTGCACAACGGCCGCATTCATAGATGAAACTGGATATCCAACCTTTTTCGTGTTTTAATTTTTTAATTTAATTTAATTTTTTTTGCTCGGTCGCTTTCATCTGAGCGGCCATGTGAGAAATCAGATCTATCATTTGTTTAACCACAACTGCGATGCACTGACAGGCCCCTATTCAAATTAAGGTGGCCCTACCCAATATTTTCATTGCCATTTAAAAAAAAAAGCATTTTGAGACACTGGTAACACTTGCTTCTAGTTTTCGCTGTTGGAGTTATTAAGGACTGCGGCGGTCACCGGCTTTTGACCGTTTACGGGTCTCTTCTCTGGCGAGCGTCTCTCAGGGCTGTAGGTACATGCTCACGGTGGGGAGAAAGTCTCAGGCTTTAACTGGATTTAAAGAGCTCTTGGGTGTGGACTCAGAATGCTCTGCAGCCTTCGTGGAGGAAGAGGAAGAACGTCCTTCCCCCTCTGCTACAGTTCAACAAATGCCATCGGGGGGCAGAGTCAATGATAGAACAAAACACACAACGATGTTCAAGAATAATTAATCTTCTCTTCATCTTCTCTCTCGCTGTCTCTACCATCTTCCTCGCTCTATAATTCAAGATGAGTATGAGTAAAGGTAAACAGGTATTGAGGTAAAGATTGACACGATTAGTTTTGCCGTTACAATTTTTGTTCTTTACCTGTACGTCTCCACAGAATGGCATAAGAATTGTAGGTTGGCAAAGACATAATGTGTTTCAGTTTTCACTATGCAACTAATACTGCAGTACCGTGTCATTTTGGGAAAAACAACTTTTACATCTCAATCCAAGAAATGTTGTGAGGTAACTATACAACACACTCTTTTCTTTGGAGGGAGAGAGTGAGGCAAAGAGAGAGAGCGAGAAAGAGAGAGGGAGGGGGTGTAAGAAAGAAAGGGCAAGAGAGAGAGAAATGTCCTAACTTTTAAAATCTTTCATATTTTGCACAATTAAGCAGGGGGAATAACAAAAGGGGGCGCACATTTTTTGTCTAAGTCAGGCTTTATGAGAGCCCATAATCTTTTGATTTATTATAATAGTGTAAGGAGATTATTATTTTACTATGGAAACACCTAAGGGGTAATCCTTAAGAGCCTATGGCATGTTTTGCAAACAAGCCTGACTCCCTGGAAAGAGGCTCCTGAAAACACCTATCAATTAAGCCGCTGCTCACGCGCGTTCCTCCCCCCCCCTCTCTCGCCAAAATCTACAGCAGCCTGAGAACCGCACTCAGACCCACGGAACCAGTCTCTCAAAATGCCGCATCGCATAAAACCTACAATAACCCTGATCGTGACTGGGATATTACATCACCGGTGATAAATGACGGAAATGGCATATGCTAACGCGCTCTTTAATACGCTAATTTTAACAGCTGAGCTCTTTTAAGCCATTTACGCTGCAAATGTTTATAGCCCGGGAACAGATATGCCAACGGGGGGGTAGTTTATGATGTTTTCATAATTCACAAATTGCAGACAATAACGTAAGATGAAGAGTATGGGACACCACTGTGGCTTGCGAACCCCACTGGGGTGCGTATTCTGGATGCAGTCAATGGGTCCCTCAGAACACGATGCCAGGGCTCCTTCTTGTGATAATGGCTCTTTCGACTTTATTTATTTATATATTTATTTTTATGGCTTCCAGCATCTGCAATATCAACTGTCAGCCAATTCCTCAGCTCCGCACCTCCAAGGTGCTTTCAGTTACGTTACCCAGGGTGCACTGAGAAAAGGAAGCCGAGCGAGAGAGAGAGCGAGTGGGCGAGGGGAGTGGGCAGTGTGTGGCTCTCTGACTGCACTGTGTGACGCTTTAAGGGGTTATTTACACTCATTGGCAAAGTTAACACGTACATTTATAATTGGAAGGAGAGGAACAATTAGTTTAGTATAACAACTCACAGCTTGCGTAACAACACACGTAGGCACACACGCACACACACACACACGCACACACGCACACATGCACGCACATGCACAAAGGGGAATACCAAAGACCTATGACTCAAAAAAGTTGTTCGGTGGCTCTGGCCCGAATCTAAACACTGGTTGTGGAGGCTCGCCGGTTCATTGGAATGCGGCTTTCCCCCAGTTTGCCGAACCCGAAACCAAACTGTCACCGCCTCTTCCGATTACCAACGGGGTATTCACAACACGTGCGCGCGGGATTAGACTAGGGCATGCTGGGAATAATGGGCCCGGAGGACAGCGAGGTGATAAATCTGTCAGGACCGGCCCCGCAAGTCCAAATCAAATGTTTATTTAATGACGGCCATCCCAGCCCACGAAAAGCCAGGGATAATGGGACAGAAAGGAAGAGGAAATGGCTCTTTAGTCCAGCTTTGAGCTTTTTCTCAGTTTCTTCATTCACCTATATAACTCCGCTAACTTAAACCTTCTCATCCTGATGAAAACATTCCCCCCCCCTCCTCCCTCTCTCTCTCTCTCTCTCTTCTTCCTCCCTCCACACCCGTTTTTTTTTTTTCCGAATTCTCCTTTCTTTCTTCTTTTTCTGCCCAATGCTAATCTTGTAAGCCATTATTTTTCTGTTTCCCTTCTCTGTCACCTCGCATTATTTTTGGTGCTGTAATTCCTATTTGTTCCCTCTGGAATCTTCCTGTCCGGCTTTTGTCCCGATGGTCTAATCCGGACTTTTTACTCGTGGTCGGCCCCCCTGCCCCACATTCTCGACGGGGCTCAGATGGAATATCCATGCATGACGCCCCTGCTATAGCAACCGGGCCTCCCCAGGAAAGCGGCGGCCGGGCCTTGGAGAGTCAGAGAAAGCCCTTTCACGCCCTGGCAGCGCAAGAGAAATACTCCTCACAGGGAACAAGGGGAATTAGCAGGAGGCTCTAGACCGGGGGGGGATTTAACCCAGCCCCTTCTCTTTTGAAAGGCACAGTCACTCAAACTCCCGCTGGTAGCCACAATCAAACGGTGAGGCGGAGGGAGGAGGGGGGGCCGTGGCGGGGGGGAGGGGGGAGGGGGGGGGGGGGGGGGTGTGGGGGCGACGGCTCCCCTGAATGACACAAGCGCTGGATTGTGGAGGAGCCTAATCCCACTTTAATACCTTTCCAAGTTCAGCTCTGAAAGAATGGCCTTTAAAACAAGGCCGGGGTGTGAGCGGTGAGGGCCGACCGCGCGGGAGAGCCCCCCCGCCATTCAATCTCCCTCGCATTACCTGATTAGCCGGCAGAGGCCCGGCGACGCCCGAGAGAACCCGCCCACGCCAAGGCCCCCGCTAATGACCATCGCTCTAATTTAAAAACAATGATAATAAACACGGGAGGAACAAAGCCAAACGGACGACGGCTGTAAGCGGAGCGCTGCGAACTCACGGACGAGAGGGGCTCTAGCGCGACGGCGCTTGCTGCGGCTAACGGCTAACGCTCAAGATAAAGCGCTTGAGGAAGATAAATAGGAAGAGCTCGTAGCGCGGGGCCCGGGGGTTGAATGTGAATGCGGGCACGCCGGAGCGGACGGACGCACGTCCGCCGCCTCTTAACTTCACTTTGTTAAAAGCTTTTCTTTCTTTCTCCCCTGCGAACAGGGTGAATGCTGGGAGAAATCTCTCCCCATATCTGCCTGTGATCCCTGTGTGTTATTACAATCTTTCCATGGTGGGGCAGTAGGGATTGTCTGGTTTCTACAGGTCTGGGAAAACTGATCATATGACAGCCAAACAGAGGCCAGTGTATGACTGCCGCTACTCTTTTTGAGGACAAATTGAGCAGCAATTTTTAAGATTGGGACTCAAATTGCTGCTTTGCGAGGTATCACATGACAAACCATGGGATTCACACCAAGAACATTTTTTTTTTAAAAGAACCACTGGAAGGTGGTTATATCGCTTTTTATACACTACTCAAGCTCTATGTGCATTCTAGTATAATGCAATTACGCTGCTCTTCAGCGCTATATTATTGTTGTTATGCTTTTATTTTGACACGTTAACACACACACACACACACACACACATTAATGTCTATTTAGTATAATTCCAGCTCTTCTGTACGTACGTTGTTACCATTTTCTTGCCATATTAGTCTTGTGAGCCCCTGGAAAAGAGCATCTGCCAAAATGGATAAATAGCTTGAACAGTAAAGAGTAAAGACAAAGGAGTTTAGTGCTGTGATGTTGAAACCTTTAGAAGAGGCCATTTTGGCAGTGCAAAGGCTGCCTCTTCCTGCCAATTCGCAGTGTATGAGGCCCCTCAGCCACAAATTCTTGGAGAGGAGGCAGATAAGAGACCAGAGACTATGCCACTGGTACAGAATGTCTCTGATTGTGTGTGTGTGTGTGTGTGTGTGTGTGTGTGTGCGTGCGTGCGTGTGTGCGTGCGTGCGTGGTGTGTGCGTGCGTGTGTGGTGTGTGCGTGCGTGTGTGGTGTGTGTGTGGTGTGTGCGTGTGTGTGGTGTGTGTGGTGTGTGGCGTGCGTGTGTGTGTGCGTGCGTGCGTGCGTGTGCGCATGTTTGCACTGAGGATATACGTTGTTTTCTTCTCCACACCTGTACGTACGGATGTTCTGATAAGACCCCCCCAGCTCAGAGCCGGTGGGTCACGCTGGGGTGTAACGGCGATGTTGATTCACGGCTTCACCACAACGGACCCCTGCACCCCCAGAACATGCAGAGTAGGGAATTAATCCCAGCAGATAACAGAGAAAGGGGGGAGGAGGGGAGAGAGAGAGAGAGAGGGTGAGGAAGGAGGAGAGAGAGGGAGGGAGGGAGAGTGGGAGGAGGGGAGAGAGAGAGAGAGGGAGGGAGAGAGAGAGGGTGAGACAGAGAGGAAGAGAGAGGGGGAGGGGGGAGAGAGAAAGAGAGAGAGGGTGAGGGAGAGAGAGAGAGAAAGAGAAAAAGAGAGTGAGAGAGAGAGAGAGGGTGAGAGAGAGAGAGAGAGAGCGCTCCCACTCATTTCATCACTTTCAATCATTCACTCAGACATTTTTTCTTCTTCCTGTGTTTATTTGCTCACTTTCTCTAATGCTTATGGACCTCTGGAGAAATTTAAGGGCGACTGTTCCAGCGCTGAACATGCAAGGAATTATGGGAAGCTACATGAATTATTGAAGGCTGAGGTGGGCGGAGGGGGCCATTTCTGAAGACGCAGGAGAAGAGCTGAAACCTGTAAACGTGTAAAGATGAGGACGAGCCGGCGGAGTCTAGCTGGCATGGCGAGGACGCACTGAAGTATCGAGTCTCTCTTTCTTTCAACCGAATTATATCCAATTGCTCTGGTGTGCTGTGACATACAATAAGTACACATTGCTGACCCATTAGCAACAACCTTCCCTCTCCGGTGGTGGGTTGTGATGCGTTTGATGGGATGAAGATATTTCTCGAGGGGGGCGTTCGAGTGAAAGGGTGAGCATCGTGCAGCCTGTGCGGGGAGCTCCCCCCTCCCCCAAAATCTCTTGCCTTTTCTCCTCCCTGATAAGGCCCCATGCACAAGTATGCACTTTCCCTTTGAACAGATTACCACCAACTTAAAGTGTGACAACTTCTTAAGCCGTCACCACATGTGGCCAATGATCTCCCGCTAAAGACGCCCCTCTCATCACCCCGGTGCGGGACTGTGCGAGGGAGCAAGGGATGGGCTTAACGGCAACATCCCAAACGGAAGATACGCAAAAGGACCCTCAGGTTTACAGAGCGCCAAAACGATTGAATGTATTTCAGTGTGGAGAAAGAGAAACTCAGGGCCTGATTTGCGAAGATGTTTAGCGTGCGCAAAACTAATAACACGACCGATGATTGGTGCAAAACACATACCACGACCAATCATTGGTCGTGTTATTGGTTTTGCGTGTCCTAAAAGGTTTTGCACACGCTAAAAGGTCTTAGTAAATCAAGCCCTCAGTGTTTCAGTGGATCCTCACCATGCCGGCTAGAGCATGCTAGCTAGTCCGCAGGAAGAGCGGTGGTATCATTAAGGACAGAAGAGAGTCTTCTCACAGCACTCACTGAGACAGTGCAAAGGGCTGGGGAAGCAGACTAGAGAACAGCCGTAGAGAGTCGCTCTGTGGCCCTGGAACCTGTGTGGCCCGCAGGCTAGGCTGGAGCTGGTCGTATCAGTCATGGAGGCACAGGTGAGAAGGAGCGTGGGGTAGAGGACGTGGTCTACGCAAGGGAGGACACTGACTCTGGGGAGTGGGGCTCTCACAGTGCCAGACTGGACTGGACAGACAGGGCTGGTGGCTCAGTGGGCTTCACAGACAACATCTCCTCCCTGAACTTTTACTGCTGGCATATGGTCTCCTAAACAGCCAACCAGGAGACCAGACCTGTGTCTTATGGACCAATGAAGATAGGCAGGGAGGGGGGAGAGAGAGGGGCAGCTAGAGAGGAGAAATGGCAATTTCCTGAAACCTCTCAACTTTTTCTTTTATTTTTTTGATGCTACTTTATTATGGACTACTCCCAGGATGGCATTTGTTGAAATAAAGCACAGGAGAGGGACATTTTCAGCAGCCATTAACTCACACACCTACACACACGCACACGCACACGCACACGCACACACACACCTCTTTGCTTCCATGTGGGCCAGGAACACAGACTGCATCATTAAAACTACCGTCCCAGGTAAAGTCTACGGTGTGAAACTATCGGGAGCCATGTTTGCACAGAATGTCTCAGTGAGCCATACCTACGGCTTCTGTAAGGCACACATTTTAAAGCATAAATCTTATCCGGATTAGGAACGAATGCTTATGAGGTCAAGCGTAAATCAAAAACCTGCCTAGGGCTCCCAGCTAAACCTTGAGCCGTGAGCCCCCTTTAGGAAAAGATGTTTCCTCTGAAAAAAATAAAAATCCCTGGTAAACAACATCCTGCCGACATACGTCCCACAGGAAGGAGACTACAGCGAGGATATTACCCACAATCGCTGCTCTGAAGGCCCACAAACAGCCTGTTCCCTGCTGGATTAGCAAAAGGACAAACAGTGTCAGCTAATAAAGAGGTCCAGAGCTTCCATTAATTACAGGAAAACTGCACTGTCCTCCGTGGACATAGTCAACAGTCCTGGCACTTTCATTCATGAAAACCCCAGCTCTTATAAGGACACAAAAATCGAAAAGGAACCTCCTTACGCTGGTAACGATGCATTAACGGACTCCCATGCAAGGCTTCTTTGAGAAACGTGACTAAAATGGCGACAGCCTTATTTTTGCCAGCTCTAAATGTTGCCTCGGAATACCGTTCCCGCGTTCACGCCGCGCTTTTCCGATAATCGCTCCGGCGTTCCTAACAGGAGGATTGGCAGAGGCGCGGCTCCGAAGTTCCGTCTGACTTTCAGGAAGACGGTGCGCTTTCATTACGGGAATGATAATATATTAATAATACCTTTAATAATGCATGAGGAAAAAATCGTTTTATTACTGCTTGGTATCAGCGTTTCTCTTTGGTGTGTAGATAATTGTGGAAAGTAATGAAGGCAAATAAAATGTGGCTTCCTTACGGTCCCCCGAGCGAGGCCCCAGTCGTCTTCACATACTGCTTAATCACCGCCCTGTTCATCCCAAATTAGCATAGTAATGGCCTTTAAATTGAGGCTCTTTGTTTTTTAATTAAGCTCCCAGCAGGTAAAAGTAAAACACATTACCGGAGAACATGCGCACCCACCCGCCACCCACAGGAGCAGTTTAAATGAGAAGCAATCTTTGGGGCGCTCCGGCTGTGTCGCGGTCTTGCGAGCCACCGCGCCCCCCCTTTTTTTTTTTTACAGGGGATGTCCCAAAAGCCGTTACCCGCTGCCCAACCCTCATCTCTCAGCCCTCTCCCTCCTTCCCTCACAAGCTACCCGCGGGTTACAGGCGGCTGAAGAACTCGCCGGAAGACGCGGAGAGAAATTGCTGTGGGCATTCAGGCTTTTCTTCACGGTGGCAGAAACCCTCTCTGTCCCCCTGTTTGATAATGATAGGAATCCCTATCTCATCCCTTTACATGGTTTTTTTTTTTTGAGTGATTTGCTGTCTGGGCTAAGCCCGCTCTTTATTCCACTCTCCCGGGCGAGAGAACGACATTAGAGGGGATCAAAGCCAAGGCTCTCGCCACACAAAACACAGGTCACATTTAATGAGTCATAACCGTTTTTGGGGCTGGGTGGGAGGGGGTAAAAAGTGCGTTACACAGCAGGAGTTCGACAGCCTCAAGCATTAAGCGCCTGCACTGTGAAACTGTGCTATATAACAACCATCAAGCATCTTCAGCTGTGTTTTCAGTCTCACATCACTATAGAGGAGCTTCCATCCCAGTCTTTCCGTTCCTTTTAAATTCATTTTCTGGAAGTTACCAAGGCAGTGGTGTGGAGATCTGTTTATCTAAAGAACACACGATCACACACACATCACACACGCACACTCACACACACTCAAACACACGCACACACATGCACACCACTCACTCACACACACACACACACACACACACACTCACTCTCACACGCGTGCGCACACACACACACACACACACACACACACACACACACATGCACACACACTCACTCACACAGACACACACCACGCAGTCACGCACACACACTCACTCTCACACACACATGCGCGCACACACACACACACACTCACTCTCACGCGTGCGCACACACACACATGCACACACATGCACACACATGCACACACATGCACACACATGCACACACATGCACACACATGCACACACATGCACACACATGCACACTCACTCACACACACACACACACACACACACACACACACACACACACACACACACACACACACACACGCCTCTTGCATAAGGAGAAGGGGAAGGCAGGGTGGGGGGAGGGTGGATTTCAGCAATAAGGAGACCATGCATGAGTGCCACTGGCCACCTTCCTTCCCAGCAACCGCCACCCCCGCCCAAAAGCACAAGGTGAACTCCCCTCAGGGCAGCCAGCGAAAGGAGTAAAAATAAAACCACGTTACAGCCGCTATGAGAGACGTAAACGCCTATTGTGTGAAGAAAAGGCTCAGCCGGTGAAAGTTAGAACCTGATTGTTGCTGAACTCCGAGGAGGGAGGTTCAGATTACGGGAGGAAACGTATCAGATTGGCAGCGGCGCTGGGTTTCAGCGACGGAGGTGGGCGGGGCTTGAAGGGGAGTGTCGGCGTGCCTGATGGTAGTAAACAGCCAGTCAGCTCTTGGCCGCGCGCGGGCTAATGATTCACTCCCAGACACTGACATGACACGAACCCGTCTGAACGGTACAAAACGTTTGCTCTGAGACAAATGCATAGCTCTGAGGCAAAATGCACACCTGTGTGCGGCGGGGCCTCACGGCAGGGATAGGCTTCCCCCCCCCCCCCCCCCCCGCCCCGTTTGTCGTGCAACCAAAAAGCGTCATAAGCTGACGCAAACGCCGCAGCCGCGCCGTGTTTTAGCCGGGCCGGGGGGTTCCGAACCGGTCAGCGGGATTGTGCGCCACGCCGTCGCGGCAAAGCGGGGCCTAACCTCCCTTAGGCGCCCGGGCGCCTGAGCACTGGCACGGCCGTAAATCTACGCCTCTCCCCCGCGCCTGTTCCTGCAGATTCGCGGGGAGCTCTTTTGGAGTGCCGCGCGCTTGTAGTGGGAGCCAAGAGCAACACTCATGAGCTAAATTAACGTGAATCAAACCGTCTTCCAACCGCTCCGCCAGAGCCATAAAACACGCTCGCAGATTCGCCGTCGTGATATCCACGTCTGTACGGGCGTCTGTACGGGCGTCTTTCCCGCGCGGCCGGCTCTGACCGCGTCGGAACACGGACGCAGCGGGGCGCGCCTCTTCATCAGGGCAGAGATGAAGACTGATCGAGCAGGCGAACGCAGGGATGGGAAAGACTCTCCATCGCTTTTAACGAGCGGCTCTGCCATTCCAATGACTCTCACGGAGAGAACCCACGAACGCTGTTATGGGATAAAAGATGATATGATGATATTGATAATGGATAGTTTTATAATGGGAGCTGAATATCATCAGCACAGGTCCCACCTGTCTTCATTCCTTCACCAGATTCCAGCAGCTGCAGCTCGAGCGGGGAGACGAGGCAAGCGTAGGCCAAACAAACTCACAATTACGCCCATTTTGAGCACCTGAGTTACAATGGTTGCTACTCAAACTCAAAGCTAATAGCTACGTTTAATTGTGATCTCCACAGGTTCTCTACATAACGGCCCTGATATGAGAAGCAGAGGAATAATATAGAGAAAGAGGAGAGAAAAAGATGTAAGGAGAGAGAACTTCCTCACTTCCAAGTGGGTTGACCCCCCAGGAAACACACAAACACACAGAAACACACAGACACACACACACACACACGCACACACACATACATATGCACTCGCACACACACAAAGGCCGGCGTTGAAATGCAAGAGAAAAGCCGGTCGGCCAGCAGGCTAGGTTGAGTACACAGCCAGACGGGGGATCAGGCAGCCAGGTACACAAGGGCTTTGTTTGGACAGCTGTACTTCCTGAGCCGTGCATTCATACCCCGTTCACACCGCGACAGCTCTTCGGACCCATGCTACGCCAATGGCCAATCAGCGGAGAGCGAGCTTTCCAAAGGCCTTATTCCTCCATCTAACAACCGGGCTCCTGAAACATGTCCAAATCCAGGCAGTTTATCACAACTGTGCACGTCTCCTTCACGTTATTACGATCTGACATTATTGATGTCCCATGATATGCTACGAACACTCAACGTTAACTTTAAAATCTTAAGATGTTCTCTAGAAATAAGACAAAATGCCAATGTGAAACCTGTTACCACAGCAATGTTAACGTTTCTGTTCTCTCATGTCTAGCTTAACTTAAGACACTCCTTTTAGAGTTTAGACTATGTTGCTTTGTTATAATGCATAAAGAAATAATAAATAAAGAAGCCTTTAAGTCCAAGCATTAGCAGCATATAAAGTATACAGAGGAGGCCTTGGGGAGAGGTTTAATGGAACGGCCTAAACTCCTTTCTGTAAAAAAAAAAGAAGTAAATTCCAATTCATTATAGGCTGCCATTGTGAGCACGGTAACGTTTGTGTACCCGGCCTTGCTGCTAGCCCAAAACCGCTTAATTTTAATGTACCTGATATTCCTCTAAATGAGGTGGTGGGGGGAGGGTGGGTTGTGAAATAAATGCGCCTTATATAAAGAGATCTGTTTCTTATCAAGCTGTGCACATGGCCCATCTACTCACCTGCCCCCCCCTCCCCCCCCCCCCCCACCACCATAGAAAAGTGACATCTTTACAGCATGTGCCCTGTGAACCAATAGCGGACAACACTGCAAGGTATGGTGGGAGGTAGGGACCGTTCTCATTTAGGCGAATGTAAATTCCTTGGTACCCGGATTTTATATTTTTAATAACTCTGTGATGGGAGGGGCCCTCTCTCTGTCTGCTCCTTCCAAACCAATCTACATGAGGTGTAGCAGGCGCCCCACATTAAGGCCTTCGCCAATCGTCGAACCAGGGATCCCGTGCCATTGTTTCCCTTGCGAGAAAAGGGAGGCTGAAACGTGGGTAATAAGTCTCAGATGTTGGAGCCGTCCCCACGCAGGCCACAGCTCCATACAGACGGGATTGAGGCCGAAACAAAGTGTAACCGAGCCCTGTGCATCCCGGGCCAGGGTGACGCTAACGTCACGGTACATGAGGTCATCGCCAGCTGAGGAGTCCTGAGGGCACTTCTTCAGATGGCGGAAAGGAGCGGAGTCGCGTGCGGATTGGCCTCGGTCGGCGGATCCCAACGAAACGGACGGCGCTGGACCCGCAGAAGAAAACAAAATCAGCCATTTCTGTTAATTTCTGCAAAATTTGGCAGCGTAGGACGAGTTGGGGAAAAAAAAACGTCATCTGCTCCGAATTACCTCAGCGTAGAGGCCGCCGCCAGCCGGCATCATGCTTACTGCACGCCAACACGAGGAACAACACAGATCATCAGGGGAAGAACACAGTGAATAACGGATCAAAAATAAATAAATCTGGTGATCTCCGGTGCTCTGCCGGCTGATATACCTGCAACTTTTCAGACATTTGCAGCTCCTCCGGTGTACTGCACTCATTTCATTAAACTCGACTGCGACCACGTCAACCCCTTCACCCGCGACAGGGACGGCATATCAGCATACATTAAAAAAAAAATTAAATCCTCAATAAGAACACTACTTTTGGCCAATTAAAAAATAATTAAGATACAAAAGACAAAATAATGACAGAAGAAAAGCTTATTCGAAGAATACGATAAATAGAAGATGGCCTTGACTCTTTCCTTACCGGCGCTGAGAGAGTAAAGGGATGAATAAGAGCGGCCGCTGAAAGGGTTAAGGAGAAAGGCGATGTGGAATGTACAGTCTTTATAATTACTGTTGACCCTGGAGGGTCAGGGCGCTAAGAAATAAAACAAACAGTAATATGAGGTGTCCTCAAGCAGAACTGCAAATATGCAAAGACGGGATCCGGCGGAGAGCATCACGGATCGGACGCCTTTCAGCCCGCCCCGTAATCTGTGAGCCCACACAATATTAAGACGGCTTGAGAGGCACTTGTGGCCCAGCTGTTGGCTAATGAAAAATTCCAGCGCTCTGCGTAGAGGCTAAGAGGGCTCGTCTGCGCCGCCCCCCCCCCCCCCCCCCCCCCCCCATCCCCCAGATCCCCCAGATGCCCCCAACCTCAAACCCCGTCCATCTTGAGGAGTTTACCAGCGCTGAAAAGATAGTGGATTAACGGGATGAGAGTGTAGAGGGGAAAAATCTGGAAAAAAGCCTGTATGTTTCTCTCCCCCATTCCCCGTCTGCACCCCCCCCCCCCCCCCCCGCTCCCCATCGCCCTGTCCCTCTCGTCTTTAGGATATTGATGTGAAGGGAAGTGTTTGTCCAAGTTTTAATTAGTGGGATTGATCCTCAGATTATTGTGAAGGTTGCCGGGTGGGCGGGGGTCCTGTTTGTTCAACAAAGATTTGGCCTAAGCTCGAAATTAAAGTGGGTCTGACAGAGAGCATGTGAAACGACGGTGGCTTAGCCATTGTCCGAAAGGGCCCGACTCGTCTGTTTATGTTCCCCCCCCCCCCCCCCCCTCGCCCCCTTTTTTTCTACGCTCTCTCCTTTCTTTTTTTTGACAACATAAACCTCTTACCTCTGACCGGGCTCCCCCTTTATTTTGATATTTATTCCTGGCGTTCCCCTCGATCCGAGACAGAGATTAGCGTTCCTTAATCCCCGCATATCATCTTCATTAAAAAATCATCGCCGACGATGACGATGACGACGCCTCGAGGCTCGTTGGGTTTTTTCTTTTTTTCTTTCGGTTTTCTGGTAGCGTGCGGTAAATTGACCGAATCAATTACGCTCAGTGGAACAAGCGGCACGTAGCCTAAAGGTCACGTGGGTGAGCGCATAGGTCTTCATTGGCTCTCGCGTGCAGATGGTCACACTGCTGATGCCAACCTCTTAACGCCCCACTTTTGTCTCCGTGCCGTTTCGCCAAATCTCCTTATTTCACGCGGGTATCTCCTTACGCAGCATCTTGCAAACTCTGAAAACATACGCATGCACGCATGCACGCATGCACACTTGCAAGCAAGGCATACCATGGTCATTGTATCGGGAGAAAATTTGGATTGATCACAGCCTTGAATATCAGTTATTTCAGGTAGGCTATGGTAGGCAAGCATGAATTCTCATCCCATGAACCTATAAAACCCCCCCTACCCCCCCCCCCCCCCCCCCCCCCCCCCCCCCCCCCCCCCCCCCCCCCAAAACACACGCAAACACACACCCGCCCTTCATCCGTCCTGTCCCTGTCTGGCTATGCGGAGGCAAATTAACATTTAATGGACCTGCTTGGAGTTGGTATCTAGCTGTGAACTGCAAGGCAAGCAGAGGGCCGGGCTGCTCGGGGAGTTAAAGTCAACAGCGGGGCCCTGGGAGTGGGCACTCCCCTCATAGGGCAGCCAGGGACGGGGCCCCTGTAACAAGGGCCCGAGTGTCACACGGTCTAACAGAGGCTACAGCGGTGCAGGTGATAGACAGCAGTAGAGCATAGTGGTTAAGGAGCTTGGATTGTAACTCATTCCAGGTGGGGCACTGGACAGGTAGAGCGCATACAATCCAACATATACTATCCAGCCGTATAAATAGATAACACACCTTTAGCGAAATACTGTTAGCTCTGCATTTCGATAAGGGCATGTCAAATTAATAAATTACGTAATAATATCACCATAAATCACACCAGAATATAACAGTTAAGAGTATGTGCAGGAGCATTATTGCCTACTGTAGCTGAAAACACACATCTGCTCCTCATGGGGTCTAGCATAGTGAAATGTACTCGCAATTCACGGTTGTCGTAACTAATAAAAGATTTGCAGCACTTGATAACCGAGCTGTTTGACTCAACTCCAGTTGATTTCCCTGACACTTAAAAGTTGAGGGTTGCAAAAGCGCTCGTCTCGTCCAAACTGCAGGAATAACTTTACAGAAAGCCGATATCTGAAAGTTCGGAGTGCTGAAAGCGTTTTTTTCCCCCAAACATTAAACCCATTTTCCAAAGAAAAAAAAAAAAAAACGACTTCTTTGGGAGGACTATGTTAACAGGATGGGGGAAGGACTATGGGGGAAAACCAGCAGCTCGGACACAAAGAGCCGGTGGATGCTCATTTCAGAAGGCCTTTTTTAAACAGGACTTTCCCAGAGCGCAGACAACTTAACATCCGTAATGCCCCCCAAAAAAAATCTGGTTAAAGATTGTTTTGTGGAAAAGCAAGTTGCCATGGTAGCTTTGGCGGCTTCTATAACATTAAAGCTGGCTGTGACGAATAGCCTGGAGAGACCCAGTGTGAGGAACCTACTCTTGAGTGTACAGACATTCCTGGTTAAGGATGTGTTAAGTGTAGGAGGCACATATTAACCCAGGGTAGGAGTGTGTGTGTGTGTGTGTGTGTGTGAGGGGGGGAGGCAGTGTGTGTGTGGGTCCCTGGCAGTGGTACGCACTGTGACCAGCTGCTACAGCCTCTGGGGTCAGAGGTTACGGAGGGTCACCGGGCAGAGGTGGCTGTTTGGGCAGCGCATTGGTAAACGTGGGTGAAAGAAACATTATTGTTCTCTCTCTGGGAAAGGATCACAGTTTTGTGAGCGCAAGCACATATTACCCTTCACTCTAAATCAAATTTTAATTGGGGGAAAAAACTGCCCATTCCTGTATGGGGGGGGGGGGGGGGGGGGGGGGGGGGCACCGTAGGACTGCATTGAGGCAGTTTTTAGAATCTTTCAATTGACAGGCATGGGATTTGGTTATAAAATCTCCCCTTAGGAGCTTCACGCTAAGTGCGAAACCATGCAAAAAATGTCTACACACTGCAAGCGTTTAGTACAAAACAGTAAAAAAAAGATAAGATAAAGATAATTTAAATCGGATTTAAGAAACTTAAAATATTATGATTAGGCCATACTGTTGCATTCCTGGTAGGAGATATCACTGATGTGCTTGGAGGCTGCTGAGATAACGTTGTACAGGGAGAGAGAAGAAAAGTGGAAAAAAAGAACAGAAAGAAAAAAAAAGAAGCTTTTTTGTTGACAGGATGTTTTCAGACCCAAAGGCCAGGATTACTGCTGAGATTAGCATGCAGAGACTATATTTGAATTTCTGACCAGCAGGCGTCTTCAAAAGAAGCCAATCCCAGATTAGCAGGTGTTATGCAAAAAAGCCTTTATTGTGCGCAACATAGTTACACTAGCCAAACAAATATGTCCTTCAGTGTGGAGGGCTGGCACCGAATGAGCGAGCGTCACCCTGGAGACGGCGCGGGAGTGCAGGGCCCAGGAGAGAGGGGCGGCACTGGAATGTACGGGACAGACAGAGGGGCGCGCACACATCCCAGAGTAAACCCAAAACCTGCTGTTTCACAGAACAAAAACAGTGCCTACTGCTCTCCCACTCTCTCTCTCTCTCACTCTCTCTGTCTCTCTCCCACTCTCTCTCTCTCTCACTCTCCCACTCTCTCTGTCTTTCTCCCACTCTCGCTCTCTCTCACTCTCTCACTCTCGCTCTCTCTCACTCTGCCACTCTCTCTGTCTCTCTCCCACTCTTGCTCTCTCTCACTCTCACTGTCTCTCTCCCACTCTTGCTCTCTCTCACTCTCTCTCTGTCTCTCTCTCCCACTCTCACTCTCTCTCACTCTCTCTGTCTGTCTCTCTCCCACTCTCTCTCTCTCTGTCTCTCTCTCCCACTCTCTCTCTCTCTCTCAGACCACCAAGGAAAAAGCAGGGCACCTCAGGTTGAGGCTAATAAAAATGCTAGCCGTCTGATAAGGAAGCTTTATAGCGCCTGCTTATCTCGCCGTCTTTGACAAATTTCTCCTACTGAGAACCGTCTATCACCTAAGACGCGCGAAGCATACACAAGTGCTCACACATAAATAGACACACACACACGCGGCACTCTCAAGAAACACACAACATACATGACCAAAGAACAACATACATGACCAAAGAGACACATTAGAATAGGTGGAGAAATAGGCCGTATATAAAATAAAATACAGAAAAAGAACAAAAAAAAAGATT
>CM056376.1:8239758-8278262 GCA_029718625.1 Synaphobranchus kaupii
TGAGGAGGAACGCTTCAACACCCCCTTAATACAATGAGCGAGAAAGACTTGATGAAAACGTCTTTGCCAGTTTAATTAATGTTGTCAATCACTCTGATGCTAAATGTCATTTCCGTTTTCTAGTGACTTGACCTTTCTTCTTTGTCGTTTTCTGCTGTCTGTCAGGAATGCAGAATATCGTCCGGCTATGTGGCTACTTGATGTTCTCACTGGGCTTATTAAAAGAGGAGTCTGAGGACTAGCATTAGCTTTCAACACATCACTTTATTATATAAACTTGGCCAGATGAAACCGCAGTAATGGAAGAAAATGGCAGCTTTCAGTTCACAAATATAGGCCAAGTTGTTTTTAGCTAAAACCAATGTTGATCACAGCGCAAGTTAAGTTGCCATTAACTCTAACTGCAATGCATTCTGCCAATAACGTTTACGGACAATTTCATAAACAAGTAACATCATTTTTTTGTCCAGTATTTGCACAACATTAAGCCTTGGCTGAAATAAAATAAAAAAATAGAATCGATGACATTTCATGAAATGCTTTTTTAATTTAGCAGTTTTCAATGGCCGTATTTTCTACCATTTCTACCATGTACATTTCTACCATGGTACAGCAATTACTTTTGTAAAATGGCACCATATGGAATCATATTTAAAGTGCTCCCATGGAGTGCCTCAGAAGAATTTTTCCACTCACTCAATTTTTAAAAAATTTCAGTTCAAGTATTCTTGCACTCTAATATTCGCTGAAAGAAGACATTTCAGACTAATCTGATGCCTTCTTAGCAAATAAAACTGCAATTCAAAATTAGCTCTATAATTACAGTCATTCTGAATAAAACAGTGAAGCCATTAGAAAACCATTAAACCCACAGATAATCTTTCTCTCAATCATTCTTTTCAAAACGCAGATGCTTTAAACTACCGTAGAGTACTTTCTGACCACCGCAAGTATGATATTTAAGAATATAATGGCAGAAAGCGTTTAACATTGGCAGGTTTTATAAGTGCAAGGGAACGGGAGGGAAAATAACTGGCCGGCTCACAGTCGTCAGATGGGTCAGTATAGGCGCACTGTAGACGGCCGGAGATAAAAATCTTTTCTCTTTTTTTCCTCGCTGTGTTTGTCGTAAAAGTAAAAACCATCCTGCTTTGGGTTTGGAAAATAGGATCTCTGGATGGGAGATGATTTCCGAGGCCGCTTTTGGTAGCGACCGGGCGGTTAACCAGAGGCTGGCTCTCGACAGACTGATCCGAGGCGGACTCTGCCAAAAAAAAAAAAATCTAAGGGTCGACACGAACCTCTGCGTCTCCTTTGTTGGTGAAAATGGCGACTGGCTTCAGGCCGCCGTCGAGTCTGGACGGATCAGTGAGCGCGATTTGCAGAGCATGGGAGAAAGGGGAGGCACTCTCTGCGTTCTCAGCTGTGGCTCTGACGTTACCTTTTCCCTGACACACCTGTACACACACCTGTACACACACCTGTGCACACACCTGGGCTGTGCAACAGAGGCCTTGGGCTTTGGTTTATTAAAAATATTCATACATGGGGAAATTTATCCATACCCACCCCCCCCAACCTCCCCCACCCTTTCCAGTTGCCAGTCACTTCTTCTGCACAACAGATAAGGCACAAGATCCATTGTCCACAGAGAGGTTTACAGGCAATAATATGCGACGTGTAACAGATAGACAGCTAGATTAGATAGAGAGACAGTTAGACAGGCAGAGATCACAGACAATCCCTCTCCCTTCAGCCGGCTGGGCTCTCACAGGTCAGGCTTAGCTAATTTAATTCCCGCTATCCCAGCAGAGGCAAGCTAGCTCCAGAGAGAGAAGACTGGGAGGAGGGGAGGGGGGGGGCAGTCTGAATAATTATGAATCAGGGAGCTTAACCTTCTGGGGGAGTTAATTTGAAGTGCGCTGGAAATTGGGGGGGTTGTGGGGGTCCTTTATTTCCATGGGGGGCCCCCCGATGCCATTGTGCGGGAATGAAGAGATCAAGACGTCAAGCAATATCTTGTCTGTTAGCGGCCATATGACGGGGCTGACCCCGGGTGCCACAGCGAAAAAAGGAAAAATAAATAAATAAATAAAAATCCCACCTGGCTTCATCATGGCTAATTTGTTAAACAAATCAATAGCGCTCCCCCTGGCCTTTCTGCGGGTTCGAGGAGCCCATCGATGCATTCAATCCAGTTTGCGTCAAAAAAGCCCCGGGCCCCGCGGCCCCACCCGTACCCTCTCCACTCAGGCCAGAAGGGTATCGACGCTTAGCTTAGCCACCCGCCGGCATTCTCCCTACATGCACCCCTCCGCAAAATTAGCAGCTGATGACTGGAGGTACACTTATCCAATAAGCAAGCTCGCATCACACGGAGTGTTCATAAAATAATCATTGCGCCATTGCGCCATTCACCGAGAGATGCTTTTCTTTTGTATCGATGGGAGTCAATCTTTCATGTGATAATTAGGTTTGTATTGATTTGGTACAACGGCACAATGCTCAACCAATATTAATATCATTATGCTATATACACACACACACACACACACACACACACACACACATATATATTTGAAACAACACCACAGTTACATTCAACCATTTCAACAACAAAAATAAAGGCAACTTTAATAATAATTGCCTTCAGTGTCAATTTGCCCAGTTGTCAGAGATATGAGGAAAGCAAAAAGGAACAGAGAAGAGATTACAGGACTGATCCTGACACGCACCTTCCCCTTCCACATGTCATTTCTCCATGTACAATACTGCCCTTATACGTCAGTATTCATAAATCCCGCTGTATTTCCATGCCAAATCTTTACGCCGCCCCGCTTTAATAAAAACGTTCCCCTGGTTTATTACATTCCTCATCTCTGTCTAGTCTATGTATCGCTACAGCGTCCAATTCCCCCGCAAACGTTTGTGTGTGTGTGTGTGTGTGTGTGTATGTGCTCCGTGTTTTCATACACGCGCACAGAAATCGCGTGAAAACGCACCCGAATCACCCCCCTCCCTCCTCAACGCGCACACACACACACACACACACACACACAGGCGAAGGGTTAGATAAATCACAGCATGGGTAGGGATGGTGCTCGGGAGCCAGAGGGTCTCTACAGGGTGTTAGAATTCTTTCATTTGGAGAGGGCCCCCGTCCGTCCGTCCGTCCGTCCGTCCGCGCCCGTCTCTCCGGGGGAGGGGGGGTCATGCGGTGCGCACGGACGCCGGGAGAGCGGTTCTGAGAGTGGCGGGCAGCAGCGGGCCCCGCTGTGAGGTTCTGGCGGCGGCCCGGGATGCCGCAGCTCCGGGCCTCCACATCTGGTTCCAGTTTTTGCCGCGGCGTGTGCCCACGCTCTCGAACGGGGCCCGCCCCTCCCAAAGGGGAAGTTCGGCTCTTTGATTCCCGCTCGTGAAGCTTGCTCTAATCGTCGTCCCTTGTTACTTAGTCAAAGGTGCAGGGTTGAATCATCAAAACATTAAGCATGAATGACACTTTTGTTTTTTTTCCCTCCTCACACGGACTCTGGTACCAATGCTACTTTCTCTCTGGAAAGAATAGGGAGACAAGTCCCGGTTTCTCCATTTGTTGCCCTCCTCGACCCAGCAAGAGAAGACTGCCATCTTTGCAGACAGATCTGGCAGAGAGGGGGAGTGGTGAAAACGGGTACAGCCGTCTTTGCCAAAACCACAATCAAGAAAAGATGAAAACAGTGGAAGTTCAGCGTGGTTTACTGCCAGCGCTTAATTACAGGGGGTTTATTAATTGTCAGGAAAGTCTAAACATACTTGTAAGAATAAGTGCCACTGTTGCTCTCGTCTCAACCGGTAGCCATTGCAGACATTACTGGAAATGAATGCAGCATGTTTTACCGTTTGCATTTTTTTTTTTTGTGCAGTGACAACTAATAAACATCTTCCAGTTGTATGGCATCATTTATCAAAAGCAAATTGCATTATGTAATATGTGGTTTTAAATATTCCAATAATGTGTGTGTGAAACTAAAGGATTAAGCATGCATACAGAATCCCTATTCAAAACTACATCACTCTCTCTCTCTATATATATATATATATATATACTGTATATAGTATATATATATTTTTTCTTCAGTGAAACATCAGATAGTAAAAAAGCAGAATGTGTGTGAATGATCTCTTAGATTTACAGAATTCTTGGGGCTCTTTGCTGTTTATTTATTTATTTATTTTTGTTCCCGGACCCAGTCCCATAAACCCTCTGGGCTATCATTTTCAAATTTCACAGTTGGTCAAGTCTGCCAGTCGCTAAACCAAATAAACCTCTGACACTCTAATCAGATAATCTGCAGAATTATTTTCAAATGCTTCAAAAAAGGGGGGTGGGGGTGGGGGTGGGCGGGGGTGCTCTGGAGTTGCAAAGATGATTCGGGGTGGGCGGAGGGAGAGGGGAAAGAGAACCGGCTTTTGGACGAGCTCCGTGCAAGGATGAACGGGAGATTTCTCTGTTGGGATGGGGCTCTCTAACGTTGAACTGATGGTCAGAGATGGTCCCATTGACCCGTGGTTGGGCACTTGACCCACGTCAGGCTATGTTAGAATTCTCATGTCCTGATTTTAATGAGCCTGGGAGTTGACTCTTTCCTCAAGATGTTTAAAGAAAAGTAAAAAAAAATAAAAAATTAAAAAATTTAAAAAAAAGGCCAAGAGGAGTGTTCAATTTCAGCCAACTAATCTGCCCAGAAATGGCAGGTATGTGGAGAGGAGCATGTCAGGGGAGAACAGGTTTAAGTGGCACTAACGTGGGAGACAGGTGAGAGGCTGAGGAGGCGCACGGAGGCCGGGGCGTGGCACGCCCTCTCTCATATGTGGCGAGTTTGTTTTGGAAACGGAGTCGGGCAGGAACGGAGGGGGAGGGGGGGTGGGGGCTGCGGTTTCCGATGCACCCCGAGCCTATTCCCGTGTCGCACGCAAAGCACCCTGTGCCAAAGTCTCACCCACAAGCCCTTTCCTTGTTTTGTGTGTTTTTTTTCGATATCACACCTCGCGCTTGAGTGACGGCTTTCAACACTTACCGGTGATTACTTAAATAGTTTTGTTGTTGACTAGCGACGTAGCAATCCCCTTCACTTTCCCGGCTCCGCCCTCTCGGGGGAGACTGACACCGTAAGGCGGGGGGGGGGGGGGGGGGGGGGGTCTGGGCGTTGGTAATGAGGCGCGGCCCCGCTCTGTTGATGTGTAAACAGGAGCCCTTGCTCCTTCTCCCTCCTTCGCCCTTCTAACGGGCCACCGCAGAAGCCCGGGTCTGATTTCAGCGCTCGCTAATTGTGATCTTCCACTTAAGCACCTGACAGATCCTTGAGTGAGGAAGCAGGTCTGTGCAGCAAGGTGCTCATCTATCATCGGCTAATAGATCACTTCTGCAGGCCCTGCGCTAAAACCATTAGCGCGCTGATAACATTAGCACTGCTACGGGGTCCCCATGCTAAAAGCGTTAACACCCCTACATACGACGATAACATATAAACACTGCTTCAGCGCCCCGTGCTAATAGCATTAACAGTGTTAGCGGTGATAACATTAGCACTGCTACGGGGTCCCCATGCTGAAAGCGTTAACACCCCTACATACGACGATAACATATAAACACTGCTTCAGCGCACCATGCTAATAGCATTAACAGTGTTAGCGGTGATAACATTAGCACTGCCGCAGGGCCTGCGCTAATACTATTAATGCTACTACGGGGCCCTGCGCTAATACCGTGAATGCGGCTACAAGCCTTGCGCCAATACAATCACCACAGCCACACACTGAGAACATTAACACTCCTGAACACTAATACTGTTTACACTGCTGCTCACTGATACCATTAACTCCGCTGTACAATGACACTATAAACATTGCAGCGCTCAGACAATATTAACGCCGTGACACACAGACGCCGGTATTCTGGCATCGACTCATATCTCCAGCGCTGATACACGTTGTCAATCACAGACGAGGAATCTCCAAATCTCCACAGGTACTCCGAGAATGCGCACCACGCGACTCGCGCGACAGTGACGGAAAACCAACCGCAAGATCGCAACAACGGGAATTGTCAACACACCGAATCTAACAACAAGCGCGGTTTTTAAATCCGACTGAAATGCACCGTTGAAAAAAACTTAATTTCCAAGGCAACGTATCCTCTCGGTGTTCTTCGGTGTCTCCATCAATGCATTTCATCGAACCGCAGATCACATTAAATCAGAATCAGCTCTTCACATTGGAAAGTAATCATGGAGAAGATGCTTAATTAGATACAGAATCAAGCAAATAAGGGGGGGGGGGGGCAGAGGAAAAGGCCAAAAAAAAAACACATTCATGGAAGGATGCTTCCTGTTTATGTAAAAACTGTGCCAATGTGCTAACAGCATTAATGACATTATAAAGAATTATGAGAGAAAATCTAATTTTCCTCGCCACTTGAGCAGCACTAAAATGCCAAACAATAAACTACCAGATTGCAAATTAGATCAGTAAAAATATCAAACACATTGCGGAGGAAGAGAGCGTAATTGGGTTTAGTGGCTGGGCTCTGGGGAGCCGCGCACACTAAAGATCGTCGGCTCGCCGCACAGGAGAGGCTATTGACAGAACGCTAAAAATCGACAGGCTAACTAAATAAACACCGCAGGCTTCATTAAATATTCAATAGCTGAAATTTGACTAACACGCCTGCGTTCCCCCGTCCCGTCGGACACGTCCCCCCCCAATCCCCTCGGCACACCGGGCCCTTTCCTGTCTCTTCTCTCCGAGGCTCCTGACAGCAATAAGTGATACTCTGCCCTGAGGGCCGCAGCTCAGATGGAGGGGTGGGGGGGGCGGAGCCAGCAGCAGGGAGCCAGTGACCAATGATCATCAGCTGTGGACACTGCAGACGCACTGGACCCCCGACCCCCAGAGCTGAGAGGGAAGCAGTGCTCACACACACACGCACGCACGCACGCACGCACGCACGCACGCACGCACGCACGCACGCACAGCCAATCATACAGATACAGATAATTGTTCTTGTAAAAACAGAGAAACACCACAAACATACTCATTCATACAGACACACACAAACAGCACATAAACATGTACACTAACACACACAGACAGACAGACAGCAGACAGACAGAAACACAGACACACACACACACACACACACTTATCCCTTTCTTTCAGGGCTTACTCCTCATGAGCTATGCAATAAGGTAAAGGTGAAGTTTAAGAACAACTATAGTAAAGCACCACGGAGAAGAAACCTGTTACTGAAAAAAGGGAATGCATCCAGTGGTCAAAAACATTACCAAAGATAACATTAACAAAGTCCAAGGCCTGCAATATCAATGTCATTTCAACATTAATGAAAAGACTATTTGATATTTCTTGGGGCTTCTATATTGCTTATGGATGACTAATAGTGTACCAAGTAATATTGGATTATATGAATAGGAAACATTTCACTGTGAAAAGTGAAAACAGATTTATTTCATTTGTGCACTTATTGTATGTGACCCACAATGTGTCCTATAACACGGCATGTCAAACATGAGCGGTTTAAAATGTACACGACTTTGAGACGGAGTATCTTATTGCACGAGTCTTCATTGTGAAAGCTTCAGTCAGACAAAACACAAAAGCGTGCAGGTATGCAGGAGAGAGTAACTGTGGAGCACGTCACGCCTGTTGCCAACTCCCAGAATATCGGCGGATAGAAAAAAAACGGTCAGAAACTCGTCTGCAACAATTTTCACTGATTAAAGTATCCCAGTGGCCATAAGTAAGGGTCGACGATGCCACTGAGGCAAATCCAGAGTTCACCGCCCCCTCCCAATTAGTCCTGTCCAACATCAATCATCTGCTCCGACACATCCCACATTGTGTTCAAAATAAACTGCAAACACACAAGATATCCAGAGAAAAGATATATGCCCATAAATAATGCATGCCGTGGAAGCACCCGACAAGATCGCACACATTTATCTGTCCTCCCCCAAACACCCCCCCCCCCCCACCCCCACCCCCACCCCCACCCTTCCCAAACACCCGCCAGCCCACTTGCAGGCCCAGAAAGAGCGGGGTTATGCAAATGAGCGATGACAGCGTTATTGTGTGAGGAATATCAATGGAGTAATTACTGTAACATGGCGAACTGCCTCTCTTCATTTTTCAGCCGCAGGTCCCAGGGGAGAGATGAGGCGCACGCTCCTGTGAGCAGAGCTAATAATGGCAGCTCCGAGCAGGCATGGCTTGGACGAGCCCCCGGGTCCTGACTGCAGACTGCTAAACGCTGGCCGGGTCCCGAGAGAGGCCCGCAGCACAGATAAAATGATTAAAAAACTGGCAGACCGGACTGGCAATCATACCACCCCCCCTCCCACACACACACACCAAGACCCCCTGCCTGTCAGAGCAGGCAGCCCCCACCTAAGTGATTCTGTGCAGGTTCAAAGCCTGGGCTCTCACACTGAAATAATATTACAGTGCCTGGTCGAAACTCCCCTGGAAATCAAACACAGACAGCGGTCCGTCACCGTACCCCCCCCGTCCCCCCCCACCCCAAACTACCCATCACCAGCAGGACTCACACTCTCATATTACCACACCTCCAGATATCAAAACTGACACAGCAAATGAGACTTTTTTTTGTGACAATATTTTCCATAATATTGTTTTTTAAAAATTCACACAAAAATATAGTTCAAGTTGCCCCTTGCCGTCTCTTTCGAAGTAATAAATAATTTGTAGCTATTCACACAAAAATACAGTTCAAGGTCCCCTCGCCGTCTCTTTCGAAGTAATAAATAATTTGTAGCTGTGGTCCTGTTAAAAAAGAAAAAATCAACAACAATTTCAGTCCAAAAAGGCCCTACTGGCCAACGTCCCTCAGAGTCCAGATGGAGAACGGGCCTGACTGCATAATAAATTAGCCTGTCCGATCATATGCTGTTTTGAGGAATAGAACAAATGCGCACAGTCATGTGCGTACAGCACTAAAAACCCAGACCTGTGGTCACACAGTGAATGGGTATTTTTAAAGTGATAAAAATGGCATCCTTTAATAAGTAGATTCAGACTTGAATCTGAAATATTATATATAATCATTTATACTGCCAGGGGATACTTCCTGTTGAGTGTCATGCATTTCCAGAAAGCCCAATAAGGAAGAGAAATTAGACATGCAAGCGTTTCCTTATTCACACTGTTTATATGGGGGAAGGTATTTACAGTAACGCAGAACTGTGTTCTTTTTTTCAGCCTGCATAAATAACAGTCTGAATGACAAGCTGTCAACTGGGCCAATAAGCAAAATCAAAGAGTGTTTAAGTGTCCCCTAATTTGCCTCTCATAATTGTCTCTCTGCACTTAAAGAAGGCCACCTCCACCTGCCATTAATCCATGTAGAACAATAGCAAACTGTGCTAGACAGGCCTCGTATGTCATCCTCCTGATCTTTTTACAGGTGAGGGATGGGCCAGGCAATAAATATAAAAAAGTGAGATGACAGAGAGAGAGAGAGAGAGAGAGAGAGAGAGAGAGAGAGAGAGAGAGAGAGAGAGACAGAGAGAGGGAGGCAGAGAGAGCGAAGGGGAGAGAAAGGGGAACAGAGAGGGAAGGAGAGAGAGGAGAGAGAGAAAGGGTGAGAGGGGGAAGAAGGAGATGGGGGAGAGAGGAGGAGAGGAAGGGAGAAAGGGGGGAAGAAAGAAAGAGAGAAAGGGAGATGGGGAAGAAAGAGGGGGAAGAATGAGGGAGGGAGAGACAGATGAAGAGAGAGAGAAAGAGAGAGAGAGAGGAAGAGACAGACAGACAGACAGACAGAGTGGGAGAAAGCATAGAGCAACTTCAAAAGACATAAGCATTCCGCAATGGGCCCTCAAGCTGTGAATTAACATACCACCAATCCAGGAATGCCTCCCCCAAAATTCCTTGTTCTCAGAGTTGTGGAAATACCATGGAAATCACTCCCGACACACACCATCCGATTTCCGCTGCTCGAGTCATCAATCAATGCCTTCTTATTAACAATTCAAAGCTTTTATATTATATCCATAATCTAAAAATAATACAGGCTTACAATGATCACATAGTGCAACATGGTATAAAAATGTTAATGTGTTTAAACTCCATTAAATACAGTGTGACGCTTCCTGCTTGGAGTTGGTTCTGATCCTGAAAGGAACTAGTCCAAATCAGTACTGAAAGATTACTGCATTTGTTGTAACTTAGAAACAGAGCGCAAAAGATTTGGCCTGATTTACTAAGACATTTAGCATGTGCAAAACCTTTTAGCACACGCAAAACCAATTAACATGACCAATGGCTGGTCATGTTATTTGTTTTGCACCAATCATAGGTTGTTTTGCGTGTGCTAAAAGGCCCTTGGTCGGAAACCTGACAGGACACGCCCCTGGATCAGGTGCCCGTCCCGGAGTGAGCAGACACCTCATACACTTCTCACTGTAGCAGTTATCACAGCTCTTATCTCACGTGCAGTAAGGGCTTACGGGCCTGCAATGAAAGAGCAGCGCATGGAGGTCCGGGGTCTGGCGCACATCCCCCTGCCTGACCTCCTCTTCTGTGGGCACTGCCTGAACGAGCGGGAATCCAGCACACAACCCCAAACCCAACGGGACCCAGCCCGGAGGCCGCGGTCTAAACGGTCTGAGCGCCGGAGCCAAAAACGCGCTCCCAACCCTCTCCAGAAATCTCCAATTAAGAGCGTTTCTGACAGGAAAGAAATGAGCGGCAAACAGCGTACGTTTCAATAAACAAGATAAACATCTAACGGACGCGGCTAAAGAACGACCGCTATCACAACTGCAATGTGCAAAATAAAGAACGAATGAATTATACGCGTACGGGTTGATGTGTTGCTTTACACTTCAATTTTACAGTTCACAGCAAATCTTGTGGAGATATGCTTCTGCTGTCTTTGCAATGCTGCACATTCAACAATGCAAAAATCTGAAAACAGGACTGCTAAATTATGCGCCGCACAACCCCTTGAGTATTATCAAGCTAAAGGAATAAGTAGGCCTCCAGAACAGACGCTGCTGTGAAACGTCAGGCCAATTAAAATGTTCCAAGCCTGCAGGAACCGGGGGGAGCGGCGGTCTTTAGCTGGTGAATAACAGAACCGCACCGTACAAAACCTTCCAGTTCGCCATTAAAATGGTTTACTCTCAGTGTACGCCTCTCGCCCCTTCTCCTCAAACCCGAAAAACATACCCACGCTGAAAACCGAAAAAAAAGGCCGTCAAACACGACTTTACTCCCTCGGGTTGACCGTAGGCCTGCTCCAGCCCCGTACAGAGAACACACTACAGCACAATAAAAACAACAACAACATAAGAAGTGTCTGTGGTGTGAACTTTGTTGCTTTTTCCTCCTTTTTAACTGCTATTGTTCTTGGGCTGAAGGAGTCTGTTTCTTATTTTCTCTCGTTCGTTTACAGTGATAAAAATAATTAATTCAACAAACTGCTTTTTCCGCGACATGGCTCCCCCACCGCGGGATATGTCATAAATCTGTTGGTTACATGATAAACCGTGCATGATGAAACACTCCCCCCCCCGAGTTTCATCGCTTGTTGTCCCTTTAACAAGGCTTTGATCTCTGGAGCCAAAATGAATCTTCCTCGTAAACACCTACCTACCAGGGACACTTTTAGTGCCGTGTGGACTCGGGCCGAGCATATGCGCGGAAGTCGAGGAAGAGATAAAAATCAGGAGCTACAAAGACAAACACGAGCACTGCCCGTACCCCCTCGTCCAGACTGTCTACGGGGTTATTGCATTTCCTGGACGGCTAAAGGACATTCGGGAAAGGTCTCGCGGTTTTCTTTTTTCTTTTCTTAACCCTCCCTCCCCGCTCATTCGCTTCGCTTTCTTGAAGCGATGACACGCCAGTCACGGGGAGACAGATTCATGTCTCCCGTCTTTTCAAATGTCATTTGCACTATGGAGGTGCCCTGTCTCCCTGTCACCAGAAATGCCACATAAACGCATTTTCGGGGGAACGGTGCTTTATTTGTGGGCTATGAAATGTCAGGCAATCGCAATTACCCACAACCCCTTTCGCCTCATACCACGAAGCCTGTCCTTACTCGTGAAAGGAGGGACACCTGTCACTGTGAAGCGCTCTGAAATCATGAGGTGAAAGGCGCTATATAAAAGCGATGCATTAACTTTATTAATGTAACATTTCCCCATTTGCTTATAGGAATGTGTGACCCTCTAAATAACACACATCTCTGACATCACAGTCCTATGGAGTAGCCCACCTGCAGTCACATGTTAGTGTGATACTGCGTTTAACTCATTATATGCACATGCATCTGCTGGCCAATTAAAGGCAGGATAGGAATGGCCAAATTTACATTATTATTATGAATAATAGGGAGGCTAAATGTGCGTAACCACACTTGACTGTCTCTAAAGAGGTGAAAGTGCACGCGGGAAAATAAGCTTATTAATAATGCATCAGACACTTTCGCAAATAACCCAGTAATGGTGCTGAGGGGAAGTAATGGTGTCAGCAGGCCATTATCAGGTCAAAAGCATGTTAATCTTGTGTGAACGTCTTCTTGTGAGTGCACACGCATGTGCAGCTAACAGCTAAGGCTCGAACAGCTAAGGCTGACTGGCAGCTGTCAGTCTCTCTAAAATCAGCCCAGAGCTGGAACAGAGCCTGCCAGTTAACTCTTGTCAAGTGTTTTTTTTCCCCTTCAGTAGACAGCTACGCCCATGTGCATCTGCTGTGTATCCAAGCTCAGTAATTACTCACCTGACTAGTGCATCGTATAAAAATACTTCGATCACTGGAAAAGATTATGTACCGATAAAAAAAAAAAAACTTCCTTTAGAAAGCTTGCTCTTGTTCAGAGGTGATCAATAGCTTGTGTCTAAGGATTGTGCACTATTTTTTCTCGCCTTGATTTGTCCAAATTTGATCAGAGCAGAGTCAGCGTGCAGGGAGGTCTTAAAACCTGACACTTTTTCAGTCTCTGAGCACCGCCACAATCGCCCCCGCCCCCCTTCCCACACACACACACACACCCTCCAAAATCACTATTCCAAAGATCACGTCTCTCTACAAAACTGTCAACGGAAAAAAATCAAAATGACAAATCTCACGCTGAATTCCCTGTGGGGGAATGCAGATCCTTGGTAATGCATGGTAGGAGAACGCTAAAGGCCACAGGCGTTCATTTCAACGACTGGGTGGCAATATGGCGTGCGCACGCACACACGCACACACGCATGCACGCACAGGGAAAAATAACGGAGAGAGAGAAAGAGAGCCCATTGATCCCGGCAGATTTCAAGCAGCTTTTAGAGAGCAGCTACTTGCTGAGATACCGCAGGAATTGTTTATCACCGGGAATCTGAATGTCTAATCGAAAGCAGGCCCTGACTTCTGAACCTGCTAGGAGTTAAGACGGGCTTGAGTGTGCCTGTCTGCGTGCGTGTGGTTTTTTTTTGTCCCAAATTCAGACCTATACCATCTCCTGACCTGCCCTTCCACCCAATAACCACCCCCTCTCCCCCCTCATACCCCGATGGTAACCGCAAGCCTTCAAGGACATTTTGTGATGTTTTCCTGTTTGGGCAAGCGGCGCGGCTGAAGGAACGGACCCTGAAGGCGAGGCGAGCGGTGAAACCGTGCCTTACTCAAGACAAATGTTCCCTTTTGTTCTGGTTTACTTAATCAATCGGTAACCTTAATAATTAACAGATAAAGTTCGTTTTAATGTTTTCGCTTGCTTTATTTTATTTTTTTTGCCCCTCCTCCTCCACAGAACCGTGCGTTCATGCCTGAACCACGTCAGGGACACAAATGAGCAACTGTAAGAGACAAGAACAACAACAACAAAAAAACGCAGACAGAAGAGAACCAAGACGAAAACGTAAACCGTAAAAAACGATCGATGTTCTGCAGGGCCTGCAAGTAAGAGTTTCCACTGCCGTTTGCCAAAACGCCGTTAAACGTTATGGGCACATCGGGGTGCAGCGAGCCGGCTGGGCAGGCCGGAGACTAGACGTGACATCTTACACTACGCAGGGCCTGGCTCCGGAGCAAACGGCTTCAAAGGAAAATCCCGAAAATAAGGGATGGGATGGAGCGCTCTTCCAGGTTAGTACACAGCCAGAGGCATGATCTTTTACAAGAATGAATAAGCATACGCACTGTACCCCCAGACCACTAAAGAACGGAGTGTTTCGGTCAGCGGGACAATAATGCCAGAGATGCAGGGGCTACAAACAGCAGAGCAGATATGTACCGTCTCTCTCTGGCCTAATGGTGGTCTTTAATCAAATTCTCCATTCTTCTTCACCTCGTTTTAAACATTTGAATAGTCTTAATAATAGCACTACTCCTCCACCTCGACAACTCACCCCCGGTATGTACGCACAGTCCATAAGAATTCATTATTAGTAACTGTAGGTGGAAACTGCTCCCAAAAAAAGAAATACTATCCATCTTGCACTCTCAAAAATTTAAATTTTTTTACAGTTACTGTCAGTTGAAATAGCAAAAAGAAATGTGCCTTCATTGGAAATACACTGAAAGCTACTGACCCAGAAATGAACTAGGTAGAACATGATGCACGGGCTGGACTGTGAGTTTGGAAGCTTGAATCACGCTTGCAGTTCCATTAATGATCCAGCATCAATGAGGTAATACTGAAAGGGGAGCAGTGATTGGCTGACAAACAGGCTCAACGTAAACTGATTCTATCAATGTTAATGAATAAAAGCAGTGTTGAATAAGGTGTTAAATTGTGCATTTAATAGCACACAAGTAGTTACTATTGCTTTCATTGAACTATTTGGCTCCCCTCGAAAACTTATTTTTGGTGATGGTTTTGAACTTTGACCCTGACATGCTGAAATTAGAGGGCAGGTGACATTTTGATAACATTGCATTTTTTATTTTGTTTAGACATTTTATTTAGTGACAGGAGAAATCCTTGAGAAGATGGAACGTCTTGTTTTTTTGTTTGTTTTAAAGGGGCTTCCTTCAGAATGAGTTTGGAGAGAAAAGGACAGTTGAAGATCAATGAGGAGTGGTCTTTCAGAAGTAATATGTGGTATTGTCTCAGCTACAAGAAGCAACAACAACAAACAACAACGATGAAGTATCCAGCCGACACCAAAGGTGAGCATCGACTGCAAAACTCAATCCAAACCAAGAAACTGAAATGCCAAATAAAAATGAAGGCTGGCTCTTTAGGGACATCTCAGAGACAGAAAACACAGGTAGGTACCTTGTGATTTCCCCTTGAATATCTATACAAAAACAGCAGCTAAAGAAAACGCTTTTTAAGACCTAAAGAGTGCGAATCTTTTACAAATGTCGTTGCTGGACTTGGTGTTGGTGCATGGTCCAGTAACCGCTGAAGTTCACTCATTACGCATCGTCTGCAAGAGAACTTTTTAACATCAGCTCTTATACCATTTCAAACTATAAGCGGTTTTCATAGTTATAGCGCTCCGGTCTGCCAAGAGTCTGCTGTGCTTATTTTTATGGTAGTGATTTCCAAAAGCTGCCTTAAAGAGCCAAACCAAAGACACACACACTCTCTCACACACACACACACACACACACACACACACACACACACACACACACACACACACACACACACACACACACACACACACACACACACACACACACACACACACACGCACACGCACACACGCACACACACACTCTCTCACACAACTACATACTCCCCCCATTCCTTCCTGCACACACTCAAGCAAGCATGCACACACACACACACACACACTTTCTCTTTCTGTATCTCACACACACACACACACACACACACACACACTCTCTCACACAACTACACATATACACCTTCTCTTTCCGATACACACAAACATGTACACACATACACTCTCTCTTTCTCTCACTGTCTTTCTCTCACACACATACACAGACCCCCCCCCCCCACTCCTTCCCGCACGCACGCACTCAAGCAAGCATGCACACACACACACACACACACACAGCTCTCCTCTGTTGTAAATGCAATTTCTACTTTGAAATTCACAAAAAAAAACCTTTAGGCAAAATGATCCTCCTCTGCCTCCAATCCGTAGATGCAGGGCTACTGCCCGGCTCTCTGGTGATAGAACGGTCTCTTGGAATGCTTTCATCAGGGACCCACGCTGTTCCCAATGATCTGTAGCCCTGGATTTAGAGTACGAGCCGCACCAAACCACCTCACTGTTTTCCCCTCCACTTGCGTATTTATCGCGCACGCCAACATCTCTATCCAATGTTGAGAATAAAAGTCATAAATCCGAACACTCATTTTATAATTAATGAAATATAACAGTACTGGTCCTTCTCATACATCACATCTGTCTGCTGCTTTTGTGAAGCATATGAATTGGTTTATTCATAACAAAAGGTATTTGTGATCAGACTCCATGTAATGCGAAAGAAAGTTATCGCCGTCTAGCAATCCTGAAAACCAGCAGTCTAACATGCTCTATTTTTGCATTGCACTTTTGTTGCATGTGTCTGCTAAAAGAATCGCCATTTTAAAAAGAAAAGCCAATCAGATATTCATTTTCAAATATATTTAAGATCCTTGGAATAGCTACATATTATGAGCGTTCAGATATTTCACACTTGTGGAGAGAAAGCTCAAGTGTATAACCTTGGACAAACAGTTTTGAGAAAAATGTTCAATAATTCAATTTAAAGGTTCTCGAACCCCCCTCCCAAAAAAAAAAACCCATACCACATTCTTCATCCTCTGAAAGCAAGCTTTCCCATTGGCCCCTCAGCACTATAAATACATGGTATTCTGTGACCGGGACCTCTACTGAGACATCAGCATCAAAGAAGAGCCCCTTTCTATGTGGTCCTGATAGGTCACGTTTGGTTGGAATAGATTGTGCGGTTGGGGAAGTCCGTCTTCTCTCCCCACTCCGTTTCTCTTGCATCTCAGTGGGATGACGGACGGGACTCACTCACTGGCTCCAGGGCCGCAGACTGCTCACGGACCCCAAGCTGTGTGTGTGTGTGTGTGTGTATGTGTGTGTGTATGGGGCAGGGGGTGCAACGATCTGTGGGAAAGCCCCACGGCAGGCAGTCGGAACACTTTGATGACCTCAGCGATCCCCAAGATGAATGCGGAGGGCTCCGCAGACGGCTCCTACGACCCTGCTGGATCTCTTTCCCGCAAACAAATCAGGCGTGGCTAAACTTTCTGCACCCCCCCTCCCCCTCCCCCCCAGAGAATAACCGCACTTAACCAAATTTACAACCGGCACTTTGCGTAAGAGACAAATCTGTGTGAAACCGACCTGTGCAGCAGATGGTCGTACGGAGGCATTCACACCTTGCGTATTCCAGAAAAAAAAAAACGCCTCAGGATTTAGTGGTCTTGCTTGCCATTTCACTGCGGTCTACCTGATAAAATTACGAGAGAGACGCGCTAAGCGAGAAACAAAATGTAGTCCGTGTTTCATTACCCTGAATCAGTGTTTTCTCTGTACCGTCATCAACATCATTGTGATAGGTAATAATACATATTTCTCTGTTCTTCTCCCCTTTAACTGCAACACGCGGTATTACCATGGGACGATATTAGCCTCTGCAACAGTGCTACTTCTGTACCTGCTCTTTTACAAAAGCACATTAGATTTCATTCATAATAGCCCTAAGACGAAAAAAGAGACAATAATCGCTATTTTAAAAATCTCATTTGAAGTGGTATCAATAGCATGTTAAAGGGGAACGGAGTGTGGTTTACAATATAGAGTGAAGTCTCTCTGTGCACATTTGGGAAGCAGACTAATATAGGGGGGGAAAGTAGAGGGAGAACTTCGTGCTGCGGTCACTTTAGCAAAGTTGTGCTTTAACCAAAGCCAGTTTTTCCTGACAATTGGAGGTCTTAGTAAGCATTTTCAACTGCATAAAACTCTAGAACTGGGAATCCTGATTCCTACTTAATTGAAGACACAGCCAAACAAAAAAACAAGACAAAACAAAACAAAAAAACTTGAAAAACGAGAACCAATTTGCAATGGGTAGCGGGGAGAAGGGCGAAAATGCAGTCGTCTTTCTTTTATTCGCCCGCTCCGTATTAGTTCCTGTCTGAAGGTTGTGGCAAACTTCAACCCATGATAAAATAATGACTAACGTTAGGCTGTGTCCATCTTTTGTGTGTGTGTGTGTGTGTGTGTGTGTGTGTATGCATGCACGCATGCCTGTGTGTGTGTGTGTGTGTGTGTACAAGGACTGAAAAACTCTTTGGTAGAAAAAGAAAAACATATGCAGAATGGTGTGGCTCAAAACCTATATTTCATGCATGACTTTGGAGAGCGTTAATAAGGATTGGAACCACGCTCAAACCGTGTGGCACTTGAGCGACTGACGATGGCCTTCATCTTGGTCCCGCTCTGTTCCTGCAGTACAGAAGGCTACACCCTCCACTTCACAATGCCTTAAAAAAACGGCCAATGGGAGTGTTTTTCTTTATGGGATACATCCTGGGTGAGTTCAAAAGGAACAAAGACATGCTTCCACCTATTGTGAATTTTCTCTATATAAATGAACTGGTTATTCATTTAAAGTCATACACGTAAATCAAAATGGACAGTTTTCTCTCATTCTAATTGTCTGTTTCTTCTGTGGCTGTAATGTCTGCTGGCTCAGAAAAGCATAGTCATATAGGCTGGGACAAGTTCTCTCTGACCCCTGGCTTCTGAGTACTTCTGGTTATTATAATACATAGAAGTCGTGTAGCAGAAGAAATGCTGTCCACCTGGATGCACGGTTCTAAGGAAAGATGGCCTAATTAATCTGATTACGTCTTCAAATCTGATAACATGTGTAAGCTTGTGCTTCAGCATGTGGTGCCCATATGTCTGTGTGTAAACCTGCTTCAACAATGACTATGATTTCACTTACTTTTTCTGTGTGTGTGTGTGTGTGTGTGCGTGTGTGTGTCTGTGTGTGTATCATCTCCTGTTGCTTCGTCTCACGCAATTGACAGGCGACAATCTATTTCTGGAGACTCCAATAGGTCTTGTATGTTAGCTTTGCTGATTGGCTGAGAAAGGGGCCAATGAGGAGCTGCTCCAAACTCCCTGACACTGCAGCCTCATCAGCATGTAGGTTCTTTGAGGCTGCACACACACACACACACACACACACAAACACACACGCACACACGCAGCACGCGCCATACACCCACACTGCACACACCACAGCCACACACCACATTCCTCCTCTGAGCTCACACGTCTGTGATGAAACCACTGAGAAAAGCATTAGGCTAGCTGGAGAGGGCTTGGGGCTGGGTTAGGGGCGGGTATGGGAGGCTGCTGCAGGTAATATTCCTGCATACCGTCCCCTCCGCATGCGACTGTCGCTCATGTCACTGAAGAGAACATATCTATCAGTGTGTAGAGAAAGGTCAAAGGTAAGTTGCAACTGCATGCAAATACTGGGTCACAGATGACTGCAAGTGCTTCTAAGAGAGAAAAAAATGAAATAGCATGAGAGAACACAGAAACACACAAACCCACAAAAACACACAGTCAGATTGACATACACTTTGACACCCACACACACACGCACGCACACACACACACACACACACACACACACACACACACACACACACACACACACACACACACACACACACACACACACACACACACACACACACACACACACACACACACACACACACACACACACACACACACACACACACACAGTGAGTAAAATGTGAGTGAAATGATGACCTGCTGCTGAAGCCTTCTCGCTCCATTTGATATTACAACAGTGGGGCACTTAAGCTGTAGCGTGGCCCTTGTTTTTACGGGCAATGAATGCCCCTGTTCTGAGAGGCACCGTCCGTCCAGCCTGGGAGAGATGACTCATTATGACACCTCACGTCTCCGAGGTGGGGGTGGAGCTGACAGACGAGGGCCGCAGACCGGGGAGGGCGAGGGGGAAGGAGGGGACCCCAGCTAACCCCCGGGCCTTACGGCCGGCCGGCCTGTCTCGGCGGTTAGCGTGGCACGCACTGCTCCCGGCTCCCAGAGCGGCGGGATCGGGGTGGGAAGCCACAGCCTGTGCCCCTGCCAACAGCGCCTCCTACGCCTGGAGGACTGCCAGACCCAATGCATGTACAGTACACACCCACGCATACACACACACGTACAGTACACACACACACACATACATACACATACATACACCCACACATACACACACACACACACCCACACACACACACACACACACACACACACACGTACAGTACACACCCACACACACACACACACGTACAGTACACACCCAGACATACACACACACATACACCCACATACACACGCACGCAGTCAGATAGACATACACACACACACACACACACACACACACACATTCACCCACACATACACACACACACACACACGCACACACGCGCACACACGCATACACAGTCAGATAGACATATACTTCCACACACACGCAGTCAGATAGACATACACATACACTTACACATACATACACACACACACACAGACACACACATACATACAGATGCACACTCACTGACAGACACATGCTCACGCACAGATGTACACTCCCGCACACAGACATGCTCTTGCGCGCGCGCGCACACACACACACACACACACACACACACACACACACGCACACACACACACGCACACACACACACACACACAGTGCAGTCATACATGCTGCGGTTTCCCCTCCTGACTCAGGATGAATAAACTGCAGAGGCAGTGACTCAGGCTCCCACAGGGAGTCACACACACGCACACACACACACACACACGCGACCCACCAGGCTGGCCGTGCCAACAGATGACACTGATGAACAGAACTGTGTTCGCAGCAACAGCACAAGAACAAAAGACCGGCCCCAGACACCAGCCATGTGCACTAACTTCCACTTCAGCACAGAATGAATTATTCCAGCTCACTAACAGACAACGCGCAAGGGAGAGCCTCGGCTGAAACTTGATACTTTAGCTCTTTTAGAGAGAAAAAGAAAGAAAAATATGAAATGATCAGTACTACAGCAAGCTTTCTTCTTATAACGCTCACAGATTTTTCTTCGGTTGCTCACAGATTTTATGAGGAAGAAATGCGAGCTACTTTGCTTTTTAAACTTTCTTTATCTAAGCTGGCCAAATCAAATTTCCTCGTCTTTTTCTCTAATCAAGCGTTCGCCCCTCGTCTTTAAGCTGTGTAACGCGGAGAGGCCGAGTGGCGTACGTGCTCCGAGGTGGCATGCAGGAACCGTGTCTGGACGACCCCCCTCGTGCGCGCTCCCCTCCCCTAAAGCTGCAAACACGTCCCGGGTCAGGCCATCGCTGCCTCTCACGCTGGGATCACAATGCTAGACCGAGTCTCGTGTTTCGGGCCCCCGGACCGGGACGGTATCCGCTTACCGCCACGGCTCCAGTTTACCTACTGCGGGAGCGGGGACCGACCGTCGGGGCTGACATCAGACAGACGCCCCTGCCCCCGAGGGGGGGGGGGTCGCTCTCCTGACAGGAACCCCCCTCCCTCCCTCCCTCCGCCCGGCAGGGGGCGGAGCGAGGACGGCCCCCGCCTAAATGGATTGGCCCCGCAGCCAGGCCACAAGCTCTCTCCTTTAAAAGAAAAAACTGTCTGCTCTCTACTCTTGCTTGGCTATCGCACTGCTAGCGACGTGTATAGCCCGCGCTTATGCGTTTTTTATTTTTTAGTATAGAAAGCTTTATGGTTCTGATGTTTGTCAGTGTGATGCCCGTAAGGGGCCGTTCTCACAATGCCAAAATGGAACCCCCCCCCCTTTTTTTGTTGTTGCAAAAATGCAAATATTAAACTCAAGAACTGTGAGGAAATATGCCAAGGATGCTTTCTTAACATATTTTGAACAGTGGTAGTCTTACTTTGGTGTAATTCATCCAGTGTTTAAAATTTTTTTTAATGGATGTCACAGTGAATGGTAGAATGGTTCACTCAAGTGGAACGTTGTTGCAACATTGCCTAAATGCCCCTGTGACGCTAGCAAGCCGATAAAGACCCCATAAACCGAACCAGGGAAGGAACAAGCTGCCAGTTATGTAGCTCGGAGCATGAAACGAACGGCTAATTAGAGAAAACATTTTTTGTCTGTGAGTGAATTCCAAAACAAACGCTCTGCAGGCCACCAGCTTGGCCAGTGTTTGGACACACGGGCTTGGCAGAGAGAAGCCAGTGGCTGGCTGGCACACGCACGCACGCACGCACGCACGCACGCACGCACGCACGCACGCACGCACGCACGCACGCACGCACGCACGCACACACACACACACACGCAAGCAGCGGATGCAAAACCTGTTTGAACTGGACACGCATCAGGACTCAAGCGGTTGCTGGGCACCGCTAACGTGTGGATGTAGTGTGAATCTGTCTTAAGGTGCAGAAGCTTCAGACTGCGGCTGTAGAGTAATGGCACACTGGCACGCCGGAATCTTGGAATCTTCACCACTTAAAAAAGCCCACAAAATTCGAATAACATTTCCTAGTTTCAGGAAATGCGAGGGAAGCAAATCTTTTGAGAGAGACTGCTCGCGAGCCCAAGCCGGTACACAAAGACTAGCAAGAGAAAGGATGAAAAGAACATAATGTTAAAAAAGAGAGTGGGAGAGAGGAAAATGAAACGACAGAAAATGTAATAAATGTAAAAATCATAAGCAAACACGCGGTGCTCCCTCTCCACCTGTGGTGGTGGGCGGAGAGTTAAATCCCATGGCATTTATTCACATCTGTCACTCAAAATGCCAGGCATCTGAGACCCCGCCCACTCCAGCATTCTCCACTCCTGGGGGGGCTGGTGGGGATGGGGGTGGGGGGGGGGGGGGGTGAAACCGCCAAGCGAAACTTAATTAATTCGGTTTCTGACGTACTTAACATTTTCCACGCTTAATCTTCAAATATAACAGACTTGGAATAGGCGGCTATTTATAAGAGCCAGAAACCAGGCGCACGCACAACCCTTTCTCCCGGCCTTGACCGCGGCTCGCGCAACTTTAACGGTGTGTCGAGAATACGGGTCTGCAGCGATCACGGCGCGGTTGGCGTTCTGAGGTAATAGTAATAATAACCGAAATATTCATGGGTACGGAGGAAAGACTGCGCCCACAAAGGGTGGGTTTCGAACGGGACCTAGTCGCGCTCGCTCACAAGACGTACCGCGGTCCATTTCACAGGGATGCTCGAAGCCATACGTCCTGACTGCAGTCTGATCTACAGCAGCAATAAAGACCCGGGTCATGTGACCAAGTCCTCCCATACTAAAGCATGGGCCTAAAGCCCACCCAACTGCACTGCTGCCTCTACAGAACTGCCCACCTAACTGCACTGCTGCCTCTACAGAACTGCCCACCTAACTGCACTGCTGCCTCTACAGAACTGCCCACCTAACTGCACTGCTGCCTCTACAGAACTGCCCACCTAACTGCACTGCTGCCTCTACAGAACTGCCCACCTAACTGCACTGCTGCCTCTACAGAACTGCCCACCTAACTGCACTGCTGCCTCTACAGAACTGCCCACCTAACTGCACTGCTGCCTCTACAGAACTGCCCACCTAACTGCACTGCTGCCTCTACAGAACTGCCCACCTAACTGCACTGCTGCCTCTACAGAACTGCCCACCTAACTGCACTGCTGCCTCTACAGAACTGCCCACCTAACTGCACTGCTGCCTCTACAGAACTGCTGCAACTACTCAAAAACTTCATCATTTTTATTAAATGCTTAAATGCTGGATAAAGGGCTACTTGAGTATAAAAGCTCACTTTGTGGTCATTTAAAAAAATTATGCTTTTATATTTTGACCCTGTATACAGCGAACACATTTAACACCCTATGGTGTTTAAATGAGACCGCGGTCTCATATAAACACCCTAGGGTGTTAAATGTACACCAGCAGTGTTAGATTTACACAGGAATTTTTGCTGTGTATCCAAGGATGTTACTGTTCATTAATGATACATTACAAAGCAGTCAGGGATCAACCTTTTCTTTAAACTTTAATTTCTGAAAATCACCCACCCTCTTATCCACAACCCCCCCGCCCCCCATAGAGATAATTTCGCGGCACTGGCAAGCCCTGGAATTTCCCAGGAAGACGCATTGTGGCTGTTTTCTGAGAAACATTAACATCCAACCAGCAGAACTGGAGGTGGTGGTAGTGCTGGGGGGGGGTGAAGGAGGCAGACGGGTATCGTAGCCGCTGATGATGAAACGTTTTTTTTTAATATTCCGGCGTGCTGCTGCAGGAATGTGGGCTCTCGGTGGTAGAGCGCCGCGCTGTTCCCTGTCCTCACGAAGGCCCTGCCGATCAGCAACACATGCGTTTCTCTCCCATCAGCCCTCCGGCCCCCGCCTCCCCCTGTAAATCTTACAAATATTTCCCCTCGCTTCTTTTTGAAGCTTCCATGGGCCAAGGGACCTCCGGCACAAATCATTTCTGTTAGTGTGTGTGTGTGTGTGTGTGTGTGTGTAAGTACATCCGTGCGCTGTGTCTGTGCGTGCGCATACGTGCGTGTTCGTATTTGCGAGTGTGCGTACGCATGTGCGTACGTATGAAAATGTGCGTGTGGATGCGTGGGTGTGTACGTACGTACATCCTCGTGTTGCGCCTCTGTGTGTGCGTGTGTGTGCGTGCATACGTGCATGTGTGTGTGTGCGTGTCTGTGTGAGAAGAGGCACGTAGAGGTTGAGAGACGGTGAAACCCTATCTGCAAGGTTTCCACAGAGGGCCAGTTCTCTCGCTGTGATGGCGTGCAACGGTCAGCTGAGACGTAACCAAACAGAGAGGGGTACTCCAGGGCTCTCGCTGTTCCTGGTGTTGTTCTTTCTCTTTATTTAAACCTTTTTCTCGCCCTCCCCGCGACGCGTGGCTGAGATATGCTCAGAGTCCTTGGCGGCCCCGTGGCAGTGTAGCCCATGGCCTGCCCCCGGAAAGGCGTCCCTTTGATGGATGGAGAGCACCCTACATCTTCTGGTTTCTAATAGAAACTGAGCGGTTCCGTTTTACGAAGTGACACCCCGCCTGCCGTCCTTGTTTTTTTGACGAACTGCGGCCCCGGGGTTTAGGAGAGAAGGGGTCAAAATATCTGAGGCCCTCCTTTCATTTACAAGAGTGAAAAAGATAACACTACGCTGGTCACTTGGAGAGAAAAAAAACATGCCCTGGCCTCTTTAGTGCAGGAAGACTGAGCCTTAAAAATACAACTGGCTAAAAACCCTCTTCAGATTATGTGATCATTTGAAAAAAATTTGTTTAAATGTTTTATATTGTATACACTGCCTGGTCAAAATAAAAGTCACGTTGCACCCGTCATGCATAGTGCCCACTGTACAAGCCTCTGGAGGCAGTGTTATGATCTGGGGTTGCTTCAATTGGTCAGGTCTAGGCTCAGCAACGTTATGCAGCAATAAAATTAAGTCAGCTGAGTACCTGAATGTACTGAATGACCAGGTTATCCCATCAATGGGCATATTCCAGGACGACAATGCCAAGATTCATCGGGCTCAAATTGTGAAAGAGCGGTTCAGGGAGCATGAGGAATCATTTTCACACATGAATTGGCCACCAGAGTCCTGACCTTAACCCCATTGAAAGTCTTTGGGATGTGCTGGAGAAGACTTTACGGAGTGGTTCAACTCTCCCGTTGTCAAGATCTCGGCCAAAAATGAATGCAACTCTGGATGGAAATAAATGTTGTGACGTTGCATAAGGTTGTTGAAACAACGCCACGACGAATGCACGCTGTAATCAAATCTAAAGGCGGTCCAATTAAATATTAGTGTGCGACTTTTTCTTTTTTGAAAATATACTGTATATTAGATAGGATTTTCCGTACAGCATATAAAGACCTGTATGGATAAGGTCCTTATTCAGTCTAGGGTCAGATAAAACTAGTAAAATCTAGTAGCACCACTGGAATGTCGGTTCTATAATAGCAGTGGAAAGGTAAAGATTTTCAATCACCATTAAGGAGGGAATGGGTAATCTGTGGCGCTCTCGAGACGGGCCTGGAGCCGGCGGCTGGAGGGGCACTGCAGGGAGGAGCCGGCGGCTGGTGGGGCACTGCAGGGAGGAGCCGGGCCTTCCCAACAGGCCCACCTGCCATCTGCCTCGTTGGTTCTGAAGGGGGGGGGGGGTGGGGGAGGGGTTAATGAGAGAAAGGACCGGTGGAAGAATTTGCGGTGGCTGGTTAAAGTAATAAGATTTGTTTCAGTGCATCTGATCTCCAGTCTAACAGACTTCCAAAACAGTTGGAGGAGCAAATAATGCCCCCGGGGGGATTACCACGGATGGGGTGGGGGGGGGGGGGGGGGGGGGGCACAAAGGAATCCAGGCCCCTGAGGGCTCTCTGGGAGCACACGGAGAGGGGGGCGGGGGCGGGAGCAGGGGGCAGGGGGAGGTGGGTTATACGGGGTGCTCGTGGAGTCGAGTGTTGGCGTTTCTGCAAGAAGCTCTCTATTCATTTAATTCTGGCGCGAGCCCCCACAGCCAATTTCAAGTCAAAAACAAGAAACGAACGGTAACAGAAAAGTTATCCAATAACCTTACGGGAATGGCGATGATGTCATGCCTCGTGGATCCTCTCTCGCCCTGTTGCCCGGTGGTTCGGCACCATTTCACCCCCCACTCCCCCCCCCGCCCCCCCTGTTTCATTTTACCGATATAATCTTTTTAAAGTGGTCTCGATCGTCCTCCTCCCTTCAGCCGATCTCAAATGATCCATGACAGGGTGCGGTTGCACTTTTTCTGAACTCCCTGAAATTGGCTCTTGTCCACCTTAAGGAAGGTAATCATCTGAAGGCTCAGTATGCAGGGCTAAGTATGCAGGGCTCAGTATGCAGGGCTGAGCCTGCACGAGCAGGGGGTGGGGGGGGGTGGGGGCGGGGAGGTGGGGGAACGCCTCACACTGCTAATATTTCACACAGTGCGTTCACAAATATGTGCGAACGAAACAAAGGAAAAAAAACATGAAACATAATTTGATTGCTCAAGCAAAGAGAGCAAAATTCCTTTAATCTTTACTGCGCATATTCTTCGTGCGGGAGAAAAAGCAATTACGCTTTATAATTCAAAAGCAATATAAAACCAGTGAATATCTGAAAGATCATATTGGGAGGTTTTAAAAAAATAAAAAAAACAAAAAAAAACTTGACAGCTGAACTTAACTAACCAACCAAAGCCTGCAGCTAACAACCAGCTTGGCCAGTGAGAGGATGCAGCGGGGGCTGTTTTGACCATAAAAATAGAGGGAGGGGGAGCTCATAAGAAAAGTTATGTGCTCGTTGACTGTGGCGAAGGGTTTCGGGGGAAGGGGTGAGGGGGGGCATTATAGAGCCCCATCCGAATCGGCCGCCATTCTTTCTTTTTTCCGTGCTTGACACGAATAAGGGGATTAGGAGTTTGGGTTTCCGTCAGTCCCGCAGCAGGCACAATGCAGCAGAGAGCTTAGTGTCACAGCCCGTGATAAAAGTGCGGATCTCTGTCAGTCAGCTAGTGCGGAAACACTGGTGTTGGGGAACTAATCCCATTATGAGATGAAGAAGGAGAGGAGAGGAGAGGAGGGAGAGGGTGAGAGAGAGAGGGAGAGAGAGAAAGGGAGAGAGGGGGAAAAGGGAGACTAAAGTGCATTTAATGACATTCGGCCTGTTCATCATCGGCACTCTCTGACGGTGCTTCAGACGGCGTTAAGGGCGAAAAGCTCTCCACCTTCCCTCTCCCGACTGAAAAAATATAACACGGATATGGGACTCGCCCCAACCTCGTTTGAGCAATATTCCTTAACACAATTAACAAAAGCTAAATTAATTAGCATGGCCGGCCGCTGTGCTGCACGGGACGCCAGCTCTGGTTGCTCAGAGGAGGACGTGTGGCAGGGACAGACAGGAGTGGGGGTGGGGGGTTGGGGGGGTTCAGAGGGAAAATGGGGCCTGTTTGCGGGACAAACAAAGCGCCGTGCCCACGTTCCCATGCGGCGGTGGAATGTGGGACCCCCGTGCGAGGATGAGCTCGGGGTACACGGCCTCCGGGACGCGGCACTTCCCACGCAGGTGCCACCCTCTTCTTGGGCGACTGCGAAAAGCCGACCGGCTGGAAAAACAAACATTCCTGCGACGCGCTCCCGTACGAGGGCGGGCGGGCGGGACCCGCTTGCGAAGACCCCCCCACCCCACCCCCACCCCGACGCCGGGCACACGCCGTTCCGATTGCACAATATAAACACCCCCTTTAAAAAAAAGAAAGAGAAAATGAGAGAGAAAGAACCCACAGAGGGCACGGAAAGATTTTGCGCGGGAGCCAAGGTGCCACAGGGACTGTACACAGTGAGCTAGCTATGCCCAATTCCGTAGCTCAGTATCACCCTTTTTAACTAGCACGCATCTTTCATCTCCTTTATTTACCTGCTTTACAAAAATAAAGAAGCAGGCAGCATGAGTGCCAACCGCTGCAGGACCCAGAGCTACACCCCCCCATTACCCCCCCCTCGCCAGTAGCACCTCTCCTCAACATTCACTCCCCCTCACCTTTTGGAACACGTCTACTTTTGGGGGCGGACGTCAATAAGGGAATTTAAAATACATGACCGACAGATATCCATTGCAAAAAAAAAACAAAAAACATGAATTTTCTTTGGGAATGCCGGCAAAAGGGAGGAGGGGCTACAGGCGGCAGCGGAGTGCGCTGACGTCGCTAAGTTTTTCCTGAGGTAAGGGCGCGAGCTCGCTGGAAACGTGCGGGATCTTAACCACACATCTCGCCATCTCTGGAACTCACACTTTTGTCAGGCCAATCCTTGGCCATTTCTCGGTACTCCGTTTTTACAGCAGTCATTGGATGCTGTCTTTCATCTTCCTGTTCACTTAAAACCTAATAACCCCACTTAACACTGAAGACTAATTACCCACATTAGCACCCCCCCCCCCCCCCCCCCTCGTTTCATTAACGCTAATAGTTTTTTACAGAATTCTGTCTTTACTTATCTGAAAATACTATTCAAATGCATCAATTCATTTTTCCCAAGGCCATACAGAACTATTCATTTATTATATTATTTGCCAGTAACGATTCATAATGATGTAAAATAATAATAATAGCCTTTCTCCTCGTCCTCATCATCATCATCATCATCACCACCATAAACAGATATCTATAAGAGGAAATCGATGAGAAAGCAGAAGTGGTTTGTCTGCATGTTATCGTCATGATCTGGGGATAGGCAGTGTTTGGGAACATAAGGGGGCAGTGTTAATCCTGGCCTCAGAGTACATCCCTGTGGGCTGTAAGCTGATGAAAATCACACTGTTCAGATCTCCAGGGGTCCTCCTTCACCACACTGACCCCCTGCATTGCCTCCTGACTGGCGAACCACCTGGATCTCAGAGAGAAACCAATAAACCTCCTCAGGCCTTCCTCCAAACCTCCTCTATCCTTCCTCCAAACCTCTCCATATTTCCCCCAAACCTCCTCCGGCCTATCTCCAAAGCTCCTGCATCCTTTCTCTAAACCTCTTCAGGCTTTCCCCCAAACCTCCTCTATCCTTCCTCCAAACCTACTCCATATTTCCTCCAAGCCTCTCCATATTTCCCCCAAATCTCCTCCGGCCTATCTCCAAAGCTCCTGCATCCTTTCTCTAAACCTCTTCAGGCTTTCCCCCAAACCTCCTCTATCCTTCCTCCAAACCTACTCCATATTTCCTCCAAACCTCTCCATATTTCCCCCAAATCTCCTCCGGCCTATCTCCAAACCTCCTCCATCCTTTCTCCAAACCTCCTCCGGCCTGCCTGCAAACCTCCTCCACCATTTCTACAGGAGGCTCTGATGAAGGTTGGCCTCTGAGGGGCCAGCGGTTAACTGTGGCATGACGAACCCCACCTTACCCCCCTGCTCCAGTTCCCGCCCACGAGAGGGTCCCTGTGAGTGCTGCTGGGGTTTTCGGTCTAGCATGTAAAATCACTGTTCAGTTATCTCTCTCTCTGTCTCACAGACAGGTACACACACACACACACACACACACACACACACACACACACACACACACACACACACACACACACACACACACACACACACACACACACACACACACACACACACACACACACACACACACACACACACACACACACACGTATTTGTGCATGGGTCAGCAAAGGTTTTCGGCCGACGGTTGCGGCAGGGGTCCTCGTGAGCATTTTCGGTCCAACTACCTGGCCGCCCGCTCAGCGTAACCCCCAATTGTTTTAACAGAGCCCTCTGTGAAAGCTGAATCTACTCCCCCAGACGTGTGGTGAGCAGGAGGGAGACCCAGTGCTCCTGGTCCACAGTCCACTAATAAGAGGTCGTTTCTGGGCTGGTTAGCCCAGGTTTCTCCCCTGCCGATTCCTCCTCCAGGCTGAGGCTAGTCTGGTTAGCAAGAGGTCGGTCGATGTGGTGTGCAGTGTGTAGAGAGGAGAATGCTATAAGTGTATCCAAATAAAATTAATTGCATAGCGCACAATACAGTGGCCCAGGGACTAGATGCTATGGAACTTGACACAAATATACGCATGTATCCCCCCTCTACAAAGGAATTACGAGAAAAATCCTGTTGCTAAGTGCTAGAAAAAAAACATTCCTGCCAAGATGCCTTCTTGAGAACATTTTTGTTAAAATCTCCATGATTACTCCGACCTGGGTTTGTAATTCTTAAGTGCATACTAAAAAAGAATGTGCTTTAATTAAATAAAAAAATTCAAATATAGGGAAAGCATTTTACATATAACTGACATAACCATTACTTCCCTGGAATTAGAAACTGGAGATTTTTTTTTTTTGAAAGGCATAGAAATGCATATACTGTGCCATATTTCATAGCAGTTATGGAAATGTTAAGCACACCAGAAAGGCACTTAGCAAAAAGAATTATCGCTTGTAACCTAAAAGTTTATCAATGTAAGTACGCACATGCTGACTCTTACAACTTTACGGGCCCTGTACATTAAGTTCTGTTTAATAACGGCATGAATTATTGAATAACGCTGCAGAAAAGCTGTGGAGAAATGCATTTATGAACAAATACGGAACACGCGCAGCTGCCATTTTAAAGCTGGCCATACCAAGGCAAGGAAAAATAAATATATTACCAGAAGCCTTATGAACAAACCGAACAAACAGAATATTAAAAATCTCTCAAAGTGCCAAAAAAAACCAAGTGGTGGAAAAAAAAATAGGTATGCGTGTCACGATACGACAGATGACTGCATCTGGGCCAGAGCTGGCGATGTTGATATTAAACCTAATACTTCCTTACAGAGGAACAGGGCCAGACCCGGCCAGCCGTCTCCATCCAGCCAGAAGCCATGCAAGCTGAAGCAACATTATCCAGCTTCCAGCTCTCTGAGCTCTGCTTCCTACACGGGGCCCTCGGACTCAGCTCGCTCGCCCCTGGACACGTCTTTTCTGTTTTTCCCCTCGTTTAAAAAAAAAAAAAAAAAAACTCCTCTCACTTTTCAGCCTTCATGTAACAAGTCAATTTTTTGCGTTCGCTTTGTGAAGCCCGATTTTGAACCTTTGAAACTGAAACCCGCGACTAGGAGGTTAAAATGAAGGGAGCAGACAGAGGGTTACGTACAGTATTTGTTTATTCGTTTTGGAGGGGGTTCTTTTGCAAATTTGCAGGGGTTAAAAGTGCTCGCGACGGCCTGGGAAGACTACGCAGTGTGTGTGTGTGTGTGTGTGTGTGTGTGTGTGTGTGTGTGTGTGTGTGTGTGTGTGTGTGTGAATGCTACTCTGGAGGACACTCACTACAGTGTCTCACATATACACTGCCTACAAAAAAACAAAAAAATCCTGTCAGCATTAATCTACCCGGGATCCAGTGTACGACTAATTAAAAAACAACACACCGCGAGAGGATGCCCCAACGGTCCTAAAAAAAAAACTCCCATCAGCACAGCTGGGAATCGGCGCACATTTAGGAATACAGGTCCGTTAGCGTGGCCTCCACGATTGTTCACATCGTGAAGAACTGTGGTCTCAGGCAGTGCATTTTATTTCTGCTGAACTGGCCCACATTCACACATAAAGTAGGAAATGGGAAGGAGGGGTCAAAAAATGTAACTCCCACTCCCTCCTGAAAGGATAGGCTCACTTCCAAACGGCATGTAACTGAGGTCACCATACCGGACCGGACGCGTGTTTCCACTCGTATTTTCACAAGACGTCTACCACATGGTCTCTTGGTTGCCATGGTAAGCAAAATCCCCCCCATTTACCTGTTTGCCTTGGTTAACCCAAGATTGGCCATTAAATAATTGTGAAATCTTAAATTCAATAAAGAAAGGTTTTAATATCAAGGAAATCATTTTTCCGACTATCTTCTTTAATATGTGAGAAAGTGCGGAATTTCAACGATGGACAATCTGCACAGAAACGTACATACACACACCCACATACACATACAGTATACTCACACATACTCTGACTCACACACACACACACCCACACAGCTGTGAATACCCCTTAGAGTACAAGAAGTTTTCAAAAATATTTAGGATACACGAGACCCATATAACACACAATCACAGACGTTCATCAATCAGGCCTGCTCCATATCTTTAGACAGCTACCAAAAATAACGAAACCTTTACTCAACAGTAATTATATCCAGCGGCTTACCCTGCTAACAGGAGAATGTCTCGCAGACATTTGTAACATATTGAACCCAACGTCACGTTTCGGCAGCTAATCCTATAATAACATTATTCAGCCGAGTGGCTGGAAAAAAATAGTAATGAAGAGCAGAACTCGGAAGAAAATAAAAATGAAAAAAAAAAAAAAAAAAAAAAAAAACTGCAAAAACAAAAAAACAAAGACGCCCCACATCTAAAGGCATCACTGTGAATGGGCGGCGAAGGTGCGAGGGTGAACGTTTTTGTCGATTTGATGATTTAGCTCATAGATAATTACAGGGCACGTCTCGGGTGCTTTTGGAATGTAATTAGGCAGGGCTCCCTTCATGACCGGGAGCATCTCTTTGAGCCCATGGCAGTTTGTGGGCTGGCTAATGCATCCTAAATGAATGTCATAAAAGTCAAAAAGGTGTGAATTACACAACTAAGTATCCCATCGGTGCGAATAAACAAATGCGCACACTGAAAACAACAGCAAAAAGTCAAATACACTTTTTTCCATTTCTTTTGAGAGCAAACACGATCGTACATCGGGCAAAGTGAGCTCATTTAAATACGCGAGTTCGAATGCATGTGCGTAGGTGTGCACGCGTGTGTGTACGCATGTGTAGGCGCGTGCGTGTGTTTGGGGGGTGTGACTGTAAATGAGAATGTGTGTGATTGTGTGTCGGATAATGGCTCGCCGAGAGTGTGACAATAGTGCGATCACACACGATAGGTTGTTTCTGGTAACGGACTTGCAGCCAGTGCACAGACAGGGCGGTGGCAGCAGAGCGGAGAAGGCCGAAGCACACCATGGAGAGGGAGGCAAACACAGAGCTATTACAGCTCTCAAGAATTCACCTGCACAAAATTGACATTTCTGTTGGGGGCAGCAATAAATTAGGTAATGTGCACAAAACATAAAGAACCATAAACATGTATAGTTTCAGCGTCAACTGAAATAATGACGGAATTGGTGAAGAACTATAAATCAAATTAATTAATTTGGATGCATTTTGTCTTCTGTTTATATGTGAAAGGCACAAAGACAGGCACATACACACAGATATATAAATATATCGCTATGACTGAGATCTATGGAATTTACCTCTCAAATATGCTGCCAAATGCAACCACACATGCAATTTTGTGACCAAACACTACTCATTTGAAAGGCTATACCATGCAATGTTCAAAGTGTTAAATTATAGCTTGCCAAAATATTACAGTATTAACATTTTGAGGAAAATAATAAATTAAAAAAAGAAAAGAAAAATCACAGGTGTCCTCTCTTCGATTCACCAACAGTAAGATTATCTCTTCTACACATCTTACACCAGTATCACTACAACACACACACACACACACACACACACACACACACACACACACACACACACACACACACACACACACACACACACACAGTCTCAACATGAAAAAGCTGGTGAGACACAAGTAAGACTTCCTGAGAAAAAAAAAAGGATCTCTCCAAAATTGTGGAACTTAACACCCGTTTGCCCAGTGTCAGTGTAAGCTGGCGTCTCCCAGGCGATGGAATTTGTGTCCGTAGCTATGAAATTCACATTGTTACTGCTAACCGCTTACGGTCATGTCAGGGAAGCCGTCTGAATAGCAGACTAAAAAAGCGGTGCAAAGCAATGGATGTTGCTCATTGTTTGTTGGCCGGCATCTCACGGGGAGTTATAATGTCCCGGTGATTGAAGTAGCAATGTTTAAACCCCCGACACAAAAAGCCCTTAAAATGTACTGACAAGCATGGAGAGCACTCATGCCGAGAGAGGAGACATGCGGCCCTCAGCCGGCCCACATACGCCGCGCCCGCAGCCAACGGCAAGATTTAAACTGCACCCTTTACACAACCCCACAGACGGCGTGGAGATTACTGGCCCCGAGATCCATCGCTCTTAATATTGTCATCGTTATTGCTTGCAAAAATTTCACAACAATCAGTGCCTTCACTGAGGGTCCATACTTCTACCACTTGTTGATATCTTACTCTGGTGTTTATATTTCATAGAATGCGCTGGGCACAGCTTATTCAAATGTGGCGGTGGTGGTGGTGGTGTTGGAGGGGGGAGGGGTGTTGGTATACTGTTGCCCATCTTGATAACGGTTGCATTTGGTCTTTTTTAATGGGTGCTGGCATGGGTGTGTCTCCCTGACACCTGGTGAATGGTGTTTTCTCGCCTGTGTCTTCCCAAGGGCCACAGCAATAGGACACTGAGGCTTTCTGTGGCTGGCCAGAAAAATATATATAATTTTCTCTCATCTTCTCAACCTCTTCCTCCATTCGTTCCCTTACTACTGGTATTTGATCTAATAGCAGTCTAGCGTATATCAATTCTGGATGAATTTCTAATAGCAATGCAGAACTTATATATGCAGTGAGAGGACAAATCAATGCACATTTTTTTAGAAGGATATGTGATAGATGAACACCACAAAACATGTACGTGCAGATGAGAAAAGAACACAATAACTGTACTGGTTGCACTTCACACATTAGCACTTGTTCCTGTTTATTATTATTATTATTATTTTATTAAAGATAATTGTAGTAATGAGAATACATGTAAGCAATAGTTAAATAGTACATAAGATGCACAATTTGTATCTTGCAATATTTCCCAATATTATTTAATCTGGGAATAATAATATGAATGATAATAATAAATTGCAAAGCATATATATATATATATACATATATATATACACACACACAGTATTACACAGTATAATATATATATATATATATATATATATATATACACACACAGTATTACACAGTATAATATATATATATATATATATATATATATATATATATATATATATATATATATATATATATATATATATATATATATAAATGGGTCATGTGAAAAGGTTGGGCTTGGAACACATTTAAAAATAATAATAATAATAATAATAATAATAATAATAATAATTCCAGACAGCATTCCTGGTCCTCATATTACTGCCTATCTGTTTGAAAATCAATGGGAAATTCCGTTCTTACAAAGTATGCTGCTCTTCAAGAGTGGGGAGCTCCCTTAATCTAAATCTAAATAGCGAAGCAGCTAATGCCTACCTGTTAACTGCACATATGGCATGATTATGACCAATCAAAAACGTTCTTTTACCTTGATATCCTTGACTGTAAAAATAAATTCTTGACAAATGACAAATGTCATTAAAAATACAGGCCTATCTATAAATGTTTTTAAAATAAATGAAACCTATGAATTATTTTCTTATTAAAGACAGCGATTATTATACAACAACGTGATTTGTGACATCCACATTCCATAACATCGTCCTCGAGCGACGCACTTTCATAGTAGGCTATATAACCGGATAAAGTAGTAAGAATTGTCTCCATATCTACAGTGATGTGATATGTAGGAATGCTTTTTCATGTGTATTGGAAACATACTTTGCAAACTGAAGCATTAATAATCTATTTTTCCCGGTAATCATTTAAAACCACGCAGCTTTTTTTATATGCTACTGGGCCTACATTCATGGCATCGTATTTTCTAGTCCTGTATATAAATATCCAAAATCGAAACGCGCACACACACGTACACGTTTAATATAACCTCTCGTACTCGCTAATGTTACTGATGATGTGCTTGAGAAATGAGCAACCACTTTTATATTTTTTACGGACAATAGCTTGCAGCATAGCAGTGGAAAAATGTAAAGGAATTTACAAAACGGTCAGTTTTTGCTTGTGTTTAAGAGGGAGCATCACGTTGCCGACAATTTCCGTCAAAGATTGTATGCCTAGCATCAAGGCATATGCAATATTATGAAAAGACATAGCCTAACATGTTAATTTAAAAACGGTCGAATTTTTAATTACTCGACACCTTAACATGCATTTTTAAAAAGACCTACAGCATACAATTTAGAAATGATTTAGAAAATACAAAAACAACAGCAGAAACTAAAAAAACAAGGATAAAACCCCCGACATATATTTAATAATAATAATAATAATAATAATAATAATAATAATAATAATAATAATGTGAACAAAAAATAAGGCCTACTTTTGCGCTTTATACTGGCGCATTGCATTTATTTACAATGCGACCATATGGAAATAATTGTTTCGTGTATAACATAAAAGCATACGGAATAAATAAGAGTAGGCCAAGTTGGCTACTTAAATAACTAACTAATTAACATAACTACATAAATAAATAAATAAATAAATAAATAAATAACCTCAGAATGTTAAACAATGTAGACTGCCTAATGCTTTCCAAGCGAAAATTATTCTGGAGCCGAAAGGAAATCATTATTCGCATGGCATGAAAGCATATATAGCCTAATAAAATAATGGATTAATTAATAAATAAATAAACAAACAAACAAGAATGTTAAGTAGGCTAGGCCTAATATAATGGTATCCATGTGACTTGCATATTGATATGTGGTAGGCCCATTTTATGCTTGTCTTTAAAAACTCCCGCAGATAGTGCTTTGATAAAATCTGTATTATTATTATTATTATTACATGTACCGTGCCGGCTATTCTTGGTGTAATAATTTCACCCTTTGGAATGTGCAATCAAAATGTTATTATGCGCCACAAAACGTTAAATACGTTCTAAAAGCAAAGGCTTTTGATCTAGACATTGAACGGAAATCTTGAAGCGAAATTGGTAATACTGAAAGCATTGGGGTCATGCTACGCCTTTACAAAATTCAAATCAATTCCCAAAACACTGGCTATAGCTAGATTTACTACCAAAATATATGTCTTAATTGCAATGAATAATTTTCTGTCCGTAATTCGCCGGGAATTAAAACTGAAGCTATGACCATACATAAACAATGACTGGCTTCACACAGCATAAGAACAGAGCAAAAAAAAAAAAAAAGACGTTAATAAACATATATCCGTGCCCCTTACTGTTGGTAGTCGTGTTTGCAGTACAGTTTCCTCTCCCGGAAGTAACAGCTGGTGGTGAGCGGTTGTTGACACACGGCGCACTGCAAACACTCCTCGTGCCATGAAGACTCGTTCACTCGCATCAGAAAACGGTCGGATATGGGTCGCTGGCACCCTTCGCATACTGCCTGGTGATGGCACTCCGTCCCTGTAAAGCAGGAAACAAAGTTAATATATTTGAAAAGTATGCCAATAGAAAACAAGGCGCAAACATCGTGTAAATGACAGACGCAACGAAATAGCAATATTTTAGATAAAAGCGCGCACACACAAATATATTCCTTAGCTGAATTCACTCAAAGAAGAGCAGAAATATAAAGGTATGACAAGACCAGAGTGTATATCCAGTATTTCTGTTTTATTCATTGGAAGAGCTCTTGCTTTGTCTTGAAAGAACCACATCTACGCATTATCATGAAATTTAATTTAACGGAAACCAACCGTAAACCTATTCAAACTGCATGACCCGAAACATGAAATGACAGGTCAGGAAGTCAAACAGGTAGGCAACTTTTTTTTTTAAACACCCACAACATTTACGCTATCTTATGCCCTAGGCCTATGTGCATACTCACAAATAGTTGCATGTTAAAGTCCATATTTTAGATTCCGACTATTGATACAAATCATTAAGCCATAGGCTAAGTAGTGTTTTGGGGCAAACGTTTAGATAGGCTTTTGTTATACAACTGCATGACACCGCACTGAAATAAACCCATTTACCTAAAGTATGAAATTCAAATTTTTCAACTTT